>CM055127.1:499000649-499600649 GCA_029206835.1 Rana muscosa
TCCTCCATCTACTACTCCACCCAACACTGTCCTCCTCCATCTACTACTCCACCCACCCAACACTGTCCTCCCCCATCTACTACTCCACCCAACACTGTCCTCTCCCCATCTAGCTACTCCACCCAACACTGTCCTCCTCCCATCTACTACTCCACCCAACACTGTCCTCCTCCCCCATCTACTACTCACCCAACATGTCCTCCCTCTACTACTCCACCAACACTGTCCTCCCCCATCTACTACTCCACCCAACACTGTCCTCTCCCCATCTACTACTCCACCCAACACTGTCCTCCCCCATCTACTACTCCACCCAACACTGTCCTCCCCCCATCTACTACTCCACCCAACACTGTCCTCCCCCATCTACTACTCCACCCAACACTGTCCTCCCCCATCTACTACTCCACCCAACACTGTCCTCCCCCATCTACTACTCCACCCAACACTGTCCTCCCCCATCTACTACTCCACCCAACACTGTCCTCCCCCATCTACTACTCCACCCAACACTGTCCTCCCCCATCTACTACTCCACCCAACACTGTCCTCCCCCATCTACTACTCCACCCAACACTGTCCTCCCCCCATCTACTACTCCACCCAACACTGTCCTCCCCTCATCTACTACTCCACCCAACACTGTCCTCCCCCATCTACTACTCCACCCAACACTGTCCTCCCTCCATCTACTACTCCACCCAACACTGTCCTCCCCCATCTACTACTCCACCCAACACTGTCCTCCCCCATCTACTACTCCACCCAACACTGTCCTCCCCCATCTACTACTCCACCCAACACTGTCCTCCTCCCATCTACTACTCCACCCAACACTGTCCTCCTCCATCTACTACTCCACCCAACACTGTCCTCCCTCCATCTACTACTCCACCCAACACTGTCCTCCCCCATCTACTACTCCACCCAACACTGTCCTCCCTCCATCTACTACTCCACCCAACACTGTCCTCCCTCCATCTACTACTCCACCCAACACTGTCCTCCCCCATCTACTACTCCACCCAACACTGTCCTCCCCCATCTACTACTCCACCCAACACTGTCCTCCCCCATCTACTACTCCACCCAACACTGTCCTCCCCCATCTACTACTCCACCCAACACTGTCCTCCCCCATCTACTACTCCACCCAACACTGTCCTCCCCCATCTACTACTCCACCCAACACTGTCCTCCCTCCATCTACTACTCCACCCAACACTGTCCTCCCCCATCTACTACTCCACCCAACACTGTCCTCCCTCCATCTACTACTCCACCCAACACTGTCCTCCCCCATCTACTACTCCACCCAACACTGTCCTCCCTCCATCTACTACTCCACCCAACACTGTCCTCCCCCATCTACTACTCCACCCAACACTGTCCTCCCCCATCTACTACTCCACCCAACACTGTCCTCCCCCATCTACTACTCCACCCAACACTGTCCTCCCCCATCTACTACTCCACCCAACACTGTCCTCCCCCATCTACTACTCCACCCAACACTGTCCTCCCCCATCTACTACTCCACCCAACACTGTCCTCCCCCATCTACTACTCCACCCAACACTGTCCTCCCCCATCTACTACTCCACCCAACACTGTCCTCCCCCATCTACTACTCCACCCAACACTGTCCTCCCCCATCTACTACTCCACCCAACACTGTCCTCCCCCATCTACTACTCCACCCAACACTGTCCTCCTCCATCTACTACTCCACCCAACACTGTCCTCCCCCCATCTACTACTCCACCCAACACTGTCCTCCCTCCATCTACTACTCCACCCAACACTGTCCTCCCCATCTACTACTCCACCCAACACTGTCCTCCCCCATCTACTACTCCACCCAACACTGTCCTCCCCCATCTACTACTCCACCCAACACTGTCCTCCCCCATCTACTACTCCACCCAACACTGTCCTCCCCCATCTACTACTCCACCCAACACTGTCCTCCCCCATCTACTACTCCACCCAACACTGTCCTCCCCCATCTACTACTCCACCCAACACTGTCCTCCTCCCATCTACTACTCCACCCAACACTGTCCTCCCCCCATCTACTACTCCACCCAACACTGTCCTCCCCCCATCTACTACTCCACCCAACACTGTCCTCCCCCATCTACTACTCCACCCAACACTGTCCTCCCCCATCTACTACTCCACCCAACACTGTCCTCCCCATCTACTACTCCACCCAACACTGTCCTCCCCCATCTACTACTCCACCCAACACTGTCCTCCCCCATCTACTACTCCACCCAACACTGTCCTCCCCCATCTACTACTCCACCCAACACTGTCCTCCCTCCATCTACTACTCCACCCAACACTGTCCTCCCCCATCTACTACTCCACCCAACACTGTCCTCCCTCCATCTACTACTCCACCCAACACTGTCCTCCCCCATCTACTACTCCACCCAACACTGTCCTCCCCATCTACTACTCCACCCAACACTGTCCTCCCCCATCTACTACTCCACCCAACACTGTCCTCCTCCATCTACTACTCCACCCAACACTGTCCTCCTCCATCTACTACTCCACCCAACACTGTCCTCACCTCCATCTACTACTCCACCCAACACTGTCCTCCCCCATCTACTACTCCACCCAACACTGTCCTCCCCATCTACTACTCCACCCAACACTGTCCTCCTCCATCTACTACTCCACCCAACACTGTCCTCCCCCATCTACTACTCCACCCAACACTGTCCTCCCTCCATCTACTACTCCACCCAACACTGTCCTCCCCCATCTACTACTCCACCCAACACTGTCCTCCTCCATCTACTACTCACCCAACACTGTCCTCCCCCATCTACTACTCCACCCAACACTGTCCTCCTCCATCTACTACTCCACCCAACACTGTCCTCCCCCATCTACTACTCCACCCAACACTGTCCTCCCCCATCTACTACTCCACCCAACACTGTCCTCCCCCATCTACTACTCCACCCAACACTGTCCTCCCCATCTACTACTCCACCCAACACTGTCCTCCCCCATCTACTACTCCACCCAACACTGTCCTCCCCCATCTACTACTCCACCCAACACTGTCCTCCTCCATCTACTACTCCACCCAACACTGTCCTCCCCCATCTACTACTCCACCCAACACTGTCCTCCCCCCATCTACTACTCCACCCAACACTGTCCTCCCCATCTACTACTCCACCCAACACTGTCCCTCCTCCATCTACTACTCCACCCAACACTGTCCTCCTCCATCTACTACTCCACCCAACACTGTCCTCCCCCATCTACTACTCCACCCAACACTGTCCTCCCCCATCTACTACTCCACCCAACACTGTCCTCCCCCATCTACTACTCCACCCAACACTGTCCTCCCCCATCTACTACTCCACCCAACACTGTCCTCCCTCCATCTACTACTCCACCCAACACTGTCCTCCTCCATCTACTACTCCACCCAACACTGTCCTCCCCCATCTACTACTCCACCCAACACTGTCCTCCCCCATCTACTACTCCACCCAACACTGTCCTCCTCCATCTACTACTCCACCCAACACTGTCCTCCTCCATCTACTACTCCACCCAACACTGTCCTCCCCCATCTACTACTCCACCCAACACTGTCCTCCTCCATCTACTACTCCACCCAACACTGTCCTCCCCCATCTACTACTCCACCCAACACTGTCCTCCCTCCATCTACTACTCCACCCAACACTGTCCTCCCTCCATCTACTACTCCACCCAACACTGTCCTCCTCCCATCTACTACTCCACCCAACACTGTCCTCCCCATCTACTACTCCACCCAACACTGTCCTCCCATCTACTACTCCACCCAACACTGTCCTCCCCCATCTACTACTCCACCCAACACTGTCCTCCCCCATCTACTACTCCACCCAACACTGTCCTCCCATCTACTACTCCACCCAACACTGTCCTCCCTCCATCTACTACTCCACCCAACACTGTCCTCCCCCATCTACTACTCCACCCAACACTGTCCTCCCCATCTACTACTCCACCCAACACTGTCCTCCCCCATCTACTACTCCACCCAACACTGTCCTCCCCCATCTACTACTCCACCCAACACTGTCCTCCCCCATCTACTACTCCACCCAACACTGTCCTCCCCCATCTACTACTCCACCCAACACTGTCCTCCTCCATCTACTACTCCACCCAACACTGTCCTCCCCATCTACTACTCCACCCAACACTGTCCTCCCCATCTACTACTCCACCCAACACTGTCCTCCCCATCTACTACTCCACCCAACACTGTCCTCCCCCATCTACTACTCCACCCAACACTGTCCTCCCATCTACTACTCCACCCAACACTGTCCTCCCCATCTACTACTCCACCCAACACTGTCCTCCCCCATCTACTACTCCACCCCAACACTGTCCTCCCCATCTACTACTCCACCCAACACTGTCCTCCCCCATCTACTACTCCACCCAACACTGTCCTCCTCCATCTACTACTCCACCCAACACTGTCCTCCTCCATCTACTACTCCACCCAACACTGTCCTCCCCCATCTACTACTCCACCCAACACTGTCCTCCTCCATCTACTACTCCACCCAACACTGTCCTCCCCCATCTACTACTCCACCCAACACTGTCCTCCCTCCATCTACTACTCCACCCAACACTGTCCTCCCTCATCTACTACTCCACCCAACACTGTCCTCCCCCATCTACTACTCCACCCAACACTGTCCTCCTCCATCTACTACTCCACCCAACACTGTCCTCCCCCATCTACTACTCCACCCAACACTGTCCTCCCCCATCTACTACTCCACCCAACACTGTCCTCCCTCCATCTACTACTCCACCCAACACTGTCCTCCCCTCATCTACTACTCCACCCAACACTGTCCTCCCCATCTACTACTCCACCCAACACTGTCCTCCCCTCCATCTACTCCACCCAACACTGTCCTCCCTCCATCTACTACTCCACCCAACACTGTCCTCCCCATCTACTACTCCACCCAACACTGTCCTCCCCCATCTACTACTCCACCCAACACTGTCCTCCCCATCTACTACTCCACCCAACACTGTCCTCCCCATCTACTACTCCACCCAACACTGTCCTCCCCCATCTACTACTCCACCCAACACTGTCCTCCCCATCTACTACTCCACCCAACACTGTCCTCCTCCATCTACTACTCCACCCAACACTGTCCTCCTCCATCTACTACTCCACCCAACACTGTCCTCCCCCATCTACTACTCCACCCAACACTGTCCTCCCTCCATCTACTACTCCACCCAACACTGTCCTCCTCCATCTACTACTCCACCCAACACTGTCCTCCCTCCATCTACTACTCCACCCAACACTGTCCTCCCCCATCTACTACTCCACCCAACACTGTCCTCCCTCCATCTACTACTCCACCCAACACTGTCCTCCCTCCATCTACTACTCCACCCAACACTGTCCTCCCTCCATCTACTACTCCACCCAACACTGTCCTCCCTCCATCTACTACTCCACCCAACACTGTCCTCCTCCATCTACTACTCCACCCAACACTGTCCTCCCTCATCTACTACTCCACCCAACACTGTCCTCCCTCATCTACTACTCCACCCAACACTGTCCTCCCTCATCTACTACTCCACCCAACACTGTCCTCCCCCATCTACTACTCCACCCAACACTGTCCTCCCCCATCTACTACTCCACCCAACACTGTCCTCCCTCATCTACTACTCCACCCAACACTGTCCTCCCCCATCTACTACTCCACCCAACACTGTCCTCCCCCATCTACTACTCCACCCAACACTGTCCTCCCTCCATCTACTACTCCACCCAACACTGTCCTCCCCCATCTACTACTCCACCCAACACTGTCCTCCCCCATCTACTACTCCACCCAACACTGTCCTCCCCCATCTACTACTCCACCCAACACTGTCCTCCCTCATCTACTACTCCACCCAACACTGTCCTCCCTCATCTACTACTCCACCCAACACTGTCCTCCCTCCATCTACTACTCCACCCAACACTGTCCTCCCTCATCTACTACTCCACCCAACACTGTCCTCCCCCATCTACTACTCCACCCAACACTGTCCTCCCCCATCTACTACTCCACCCAACACTGTCCTCCCCCATCTACTACTCCACCCAACACTGTCCTCCCCCCATCTACTACTCCACCCAACACTGTCCTCCCCCATCTACTACTCCACCCAACACTGTCCTCCTCCATCTACTACTCCACCCAACACTGTCCTCCCCCATCTACTACACCCAACACTGTCCTCCCCCATCTACTACTCCACCCAACACTGTCCTCCCTCCATCTACTACTCCACCCAACACTGTCCTCCCCATCTACTACTCCACCCAACACTGTCCTCCTCTACTACTCCACCCAACACTGTCCTCCCCCATCTACTACTCCACCCAACACTGTCCTCCTCCATCTACTACTCCACCCAACACTGTCCTCCCCCATCTACTACTCCACCCAACACTGTCCTCCCTCATCTACTACTCCACCCAACACTGTCCTCCTCCATCTACTACTCCACCCAACACTGTCCTCCTCCATCTACTACTCCACCCAACACTGTCCTCCCTCCATCTACTACTCCACCCAACACTGTCCTCCCCCATCTACTACTCCACCCAACACTGTCCTCCCTCATCTACTACTCCACCCAACACTGTCCTCCCCCCATCTACTACTCCACCCAACACTGTCCTCCCCCATCTACTACTCCACCCAACACTGTCCTCCCTCATCTACTACTCCACCCAACACTGTCCTCCCCCATCTACTACTCCACCCAACACTGTCCTCCTCCATCTACTACTCCACCCAACACTGTCCTCCCCCATCTACTACTCCACCCAACACTGTCCTCCCCCATCATACTACTCCACCCAACACTGTCCTCCTCCATCTACTACTCCACCCAACACTGTCCTCCCCCATCTACTACTCCACCCAACACTGTCCTCCCCCATCTACTACTCCACCCAACACTGTCCTCCCCATCTACTACTCCACCCAACACTGTCCTCCCCATCTACTACTCCACCCAACACTGTCCTCTCCCATCTACTACTCCACCCAACACTGTCCTCCCCCATCTACTACTCCACCCAACACTGTCCTCCCTCCATCTACTACTCCACCCAACACTGTCCTCCCCCATCTACTACTCCACCCAACACTGTCCTCCCCCATCTACTACTCCACCCAACACTGTCCTCCCCCATCTACTACTCCACCCAACACTGTCCTCCCTCCATCTACTACTCCACCCAACACTGTCCTCCCCCATCTACTACTCCACCCAACACTGTCCTCCCCCCATCTACTACTCCACCCAACACTGTCCTCCCTCCATCTACTACTCCACCCAACACTGTCCTCCCCCATCTACTACTCCACCCAACACTGTCCTCCCCCCATCTACTACTCCACCCAACACTGTCCTCCCTCCATCTACTACTCCACCCAACACTGTCCTCCCCCCATCTACTACTCCACCCAACACTGTCCTCCCCCATCTACTACTCCACCCAACACTGTCCTCCCCCATCTACTACTCCACCCAACACTGTCCTCCCCATCTACTACTCCACCCAACACTGTCCTCCCTCCATCTACTACTCCACCCAACACTGTCCTCCCCCATCTACTACTCCACCCAACACTGTCCTCCCCCATCTACTACTCCACCCAACACTGTCCTCCCTCATCTACTACTCCACCCAACACTGTCCTCCCCCATCTACTACTCCACCCAACACTGTCCTCCCCCATCTACTACTCCACCCAACACTGTCCTCCCTCCATCTACTACTCCACCCAACACTGTCCTCCCCCCATCTACTACTCCACCCAACACTGTCCTCCCCCATCTACTACTCCACCCAACACTGTCCTCCCCCATCTACTACTCCACCCAACACTGTCCTCCCTCATCTACTACTCCACCCAACACTGTCCTCCCCCATCTACTACTCCACCCAACACTGTCCTCCCCCCATCTACTACTCCACCCAACACTGTCCTCCCTCCATCTACTACTCCACCCAACACTGTCCTCCCTCCATCTACTACTCCACCCAACACTGTCCTCCCCCATCTACTACTCCACCCAACACTGTCCTCCCCCATCTACTACTCCACCCAACACTGTCCTCCCCCATCTACTACTCACCCAACACTGTCCTCCCCCATCTACTACTCACCCAACACTGTCCTCCCCCATCTACTACTCCACCCAACACTGTCCTCCCCCATCTACTACTCCACCCAACACTGTCCTCCCCCCATCTACTACTCCACCCAACACTGTCCTCCCTCCATCTACTACTCCACCCAACACTGTCCTCCCCCATCTACTACTCCACCCAACACTGTCCTCCCTCCATCTACTACTCCACCCAACACTGTCCTCCCTCCATCTACTACTCCACCCAACACTGTCCTCCCTCCATCTACTACTCCACCCAACACTGTCCTCCCCCCATCTACTACTCCACCCAACACTGTCCTCCCCCATCTACTACTCCACCCAACACTGTCCTCCTCCATCTACTACTCCACCCAACACTGTCCTCCTCCATCTACTACTCCACCCAACACTGTCCTCCCCCATCTACTACTCCACCCAACACTGTCCTCCCCCATCTACTACTCCACCCAACACTGTCCTCCCCCCATCTACTACTCCACCCAACACTGTCCTCCCCCATCTACTACTCCACCCAACATTGTCCTCCCTCATCTACTACTCCACCCAACACTGTCCTCCCCCATCTACTACTCCACCCAACACTGTCCTCCCTCATCTACTACTCCACCCAACACTGTCCTCCCCCATCTACTACTCCACCCAACACTGTCCTCCCCCATCTACTACTCCACCCAACACTGTCCTCCCCCATCTACTACTCCACCCAACACTGTCCTCCCCATCTACTACTCCACCCAACATTGTCCTCCCCCATCTACTACTCCACCCAACACTGTCCTCCCTCCATCTACTACTCCACCCTACACTGTCCTCCCCCATCTACTACTCCACCCAACACTGTCCTCCCCTCATCTACTACTCCACCCAACACTGTCCTCCCCCATCTACTACTCCACCCAACACTGTCCTCCCCCATCTACTACTCCACCCAACACTGTCCTCCTCCCATCTACTACTCCACCCAACACTGTCCTCCCCCATCTACTACTCCACCCAACACTGTCCTCCCCCATCTACTACTCCACCCAACACTGTCCTCCCTCCATCTACTACTCCACCCAACACTGTCCTCCCCCATCTACTACTCCACCCAACACTGTCCTCCTCCATCTACTACTCCACCCAACACTGTCCTCCCTCCATCTACTACTCCACCCAACACTGTCCTCCCCCATCTACTACTCCACCCAACACTGTCCTCCCCCATCTACTACTCCACCCAACACTGTCCTCCCATCTACTACTCCACCCAACACTGTCCTCCTCCATCTACTACTCCACCCAACACTGTCCTCCCCCATCTACTACTCCACCCAACACTGTCCTCCCCCATCTACTACTCCACCCAACACTGTCCTCCCTCATCTACTACTCCACCCAACACTGTCCTCCCTCCATCTACTACTCCACCCAACACTGTCCTCCCCCATCTACTACTCCACCCAACACTGTCCTCCCCCATCTACTACTCCCACCCAACACTGTCCTCCCCCATCTACTACTCCACCCAACACTGTCCTCCCCCATCTACTACTCCACCCAACACTGTCCTCCCTCCATCTACTACTCCACCCAACACTGTCCTCCCCCATCTACTACTCCACCCAACACTGTCCTCCCCATCTACTACTCCACCCAACACTGTCCTCCCTCCATCTACTACTCCACCCAACATTGTCCTCCTCCATCTACTACTCCACCCAACACTGTCCTCCCCCATCTACTACTCCACCCAACACTGTCCTCCCCCATCTACTACTCCACCCAACACTGTCCTCCTCCATCTACTACTCCACCCAACACTGTCCTCCCCCATCTTCTACTCCACCCAACACTGTCCTCCCCCATCTACTACTCCACCCAACACTGTCCTCCCCCATCTACTACTCCACCCAACACTGTCCTCCTCCATCTACTACTCCACCCAACACTGTCCTCCCCCATCTACTACTCCACCCAACACTGTCCTCCCTCCATCTACTACTCCACCCAACACTGTCCTCCCATCTACTACTCCACCCAACACTGTCCTCCCTCATCTACTACACCCAACACTGTCCTCCCCCATCTACTACTCCACCCAACACTGTCCTCCCCCATCTACTACTCCACCCAACACTGTCCTCCCCCATCTACTACTCCACCCAACACTGTCCTCCTCCATCTACTACTCCACCCAACACTGTCCTCCCCCATCTACTACTCCACCCAACACTGTCCTCCCCCATCTACTACTCCACCCAACACTGTCCTCCTCCATCTACTACTCCACCCAACATTGTCCTCCCTCATCTACTACTCCACCCAACACTGTCCTCCCCCATCTACTACTCCACCCAACACTGTCCTCCTCCATCTACTACTCCACCCAACACTGTCCTCCCCCATCTACTACTCCACCCAACACTGTCCTCCTCCATCTACTACTCCACCCAACACTGTCCTCCCTCATCTACTACTCCACCCAACACTGTCCTCACCCCCATCTACTACTCCACCCAACACTGTCCTCCTCCATCTACTACTCCACCCAACACTGTCCTCCTCCATCTACTACTCCACCCAACACTGTCCTCCCCCATCTACTACTCCACCCAACACTGTCCCCCATCTACTACTCCACCCAACACTGTCCTCCCCCATCTACTACACCCAACACTGTCCTCCTCCATCTACTACTCCACCCAACACTGTCCTCCCCCATCTACTACTCCACCCAACACTGTCCTCCCCCATCTACTACTCCACCCAACACTGTCCTCCCCCATCTACTACTCCACCCAACATTGTCCTCCACCCAACACTGTCCTCCTCCATCTACTACTCCACCCAACACTGTCCTCCCCCATCTACTACTCCACCCAACACTGTCCTCCCCCATCTACTACTCCACCCAACACTGTCCTCCTCCATCTACTACTCCACCCAACATTGTCCTCCCTCTACTACTCCACCCAACACTGTCCTCACCCCCATCTACTACTCCACCCAACACTGTCCTCCCCCATCTACTACTCCACCCAACACTGTCCTCCCCCATCTACTACTCCACCCAACACTGTCCTCCTCCATCTACTACTCCACCCAACACTGTCCTCCCTCATCTACTACTCCACCCAACACTGTCCTCCCCCATCTACTACTCCACCCAACACTGTCCTCCCCCATCTACTACTCCACCCAACACTGTCCTCCCCCATCTACTACTCCACCCAACACTGTCCTCCCTCCATCTACTACTCCACCCAACACTGTCCTCCCCCATCTACTACTCCACCCAACACTGTCCTCCCCCATCTACTACTCCACCCAACACTGTCCTCCCCCATCTACTACTCCACCCAACACTGTCCTCCCTCATCTACTACTCCACCCAACACTGTCCTCCCCCATCTACTACTCCACCCAACACTGTCCTCCTCCATCTACTACTCCACCCAACACTGTCCTCCCCCATCTACTACTCCACCCAACACTGTCCTCCCCCATCTACTACTCCACCCAACACTGTCCTCCCTCATCTACTACTCCACCCAACACTGTCCTCCTCCATCTACTACTCCACCCAACACTGTCCTCCCCCATCTACTACTCCACCCAACACTGTCCTCCCTCATCTACTACTCCACCCAACACTGTCCTCCTCCATCTACTACTCCACCCAACACTGTCCTCCCCCATCTACTACTCCACCCAACACTGTCCTCCCCATCTACTACTCCACCCAACACTGTCCTCCCCCATCTACTACTCCACCCAACACTGTCCTCCCTCATCTACTACTCCACCCAACACTGTCCTCCTCCATCTACTACTCCACCCAACACTGTCCTCCCCCATCTACTACTCCACCCAACACTGTCCTCCTCCATCTACTACTCCACCCAACACTGTCCTCCTCCATCTACTACTCCACCCAACACTGTCCTCCCCCCATCTACTACTCCACCCAACACTGTCCTCCTCCATCTACTACTCCACCCAACACTGTCCTCCCCCATCTACTACTCCACCCAACACTGTCCTCCTCCATCTACTACTCCACCCAACACTGTCCTCCCCCATCTACTACTCCACCCTACACTGTCCTCCCTCCATCTACTACTCCACCCTACACTGTCCTCCTCCATCCACTACTCCACCCAACACTGTCCTCCCCCATCTACTACACCCAACACTGTCCTCCCCATCTACTACTCCACCCAACACTGTCCTCCCCCATCTACTACTCCACCCAACACTGTCCTCCCCCCATCTACTACTCCACCCAACACTGTCCTCCCCCATCTACTACTCCACCCAACACTGTCCTCCCCCATCTACTACTCCACCCAACACTGTCCTCCCTCATCTACTACTCCACCCAACACTGTCCTCCCTCCATCTACTACTCCACCCAACACTGTCCTCCCCCATCTACTACTCCACCCAACACTGTCCTCCCATCTACTACTCCACCCAACACTGTCCTCCCCATCTACTACTCCACCCAACACTGTCCTCCCCCATCTACTACTCCACCCAACACTGTCCTCCCCCATCTACTACTCCACCCAACACTGTCCTCCCCCCATCTACTACTCCACCCAACACTGTCCTCCCCATCTACTACTCCACCCAACACTGTCCTCCTCCATCTACTACTCCACCCAACACTGTCCTCCCCCATCTACTACTCCACCCAACACTGTCCTCCCTCCATCTACTACTCCACCCAACACTGTCCTCCTCCATCTACTACTCCACCCAACACTGTCCTCCTCCATCTACTACTCCACCCAACACTGTCCTCCCCCCATCTACTACTCCACCCAACACTGTCCTCCCCCATCTACTACTCCACCCAACACTGTCCTCCCCCATCTACTACTCCACCCAACACTGTCCTCCACCATCTACTACTCCACCCAACACTGTCCTCCCCCATCTACTACTCCACCCAACACTGTCCTCCCTCCATCTACTACTCCACCCAACACTGTCCTCCTCCATCTACTACTCCACCCAACACTGTCCTCTCTCCATCTACTACTCCACCCTACACTGTCCTCCCCCATCTACTACTCCACCCAACACTGTCCTCCCCCATCTACTACTCCACCCAACACTGTCCTCCCTCATCTACTACTCCACCCAACACTGTCCTCCCTCCATCTACTACTCCACCCAACACTGTCCTCCTCCATCTACTACTCCACCCAACACTGTCCTCCTCCATCTACTACTCCACCCAACACTGTCCTCCTCCATCTACTACTCCACCCAACACTGTCCTCCTCCATCTACTACTCCACCCAACACTGTCCTCCCCCATCTACTACTCCACCCAACACTGTCCTCCTCCATCTACTACTCCACCCAACACTGTCCTCTCTCATCTACTACTCCACCCAACACTGTCCTCCCTCATCTACTACTCCACCCAACACTGTCCTCCCCCATCTACTACTCCACCCAACACTGTCCTCCCCCATCTACTACTCCACCCAACATTGTCCTCCCCCATCTACTACTCCACCCAACACTGTCCTCCTCCATCTACTACTCCACCCAACACTGTCCTCCCCCATCTACTACTCCACCCAACACTGTCCTCCCCCATCTACTACTCCACCCAACACTGTCCTCCCCCATCTACTACTCCACCCAACACTGTCCTCCCCCATCTACTACTCCACCCAACACTGTCCTCCCCCATCTACTACTCCACCCAACACTGTCCTCCTCCATCTACTACTCCACCCAACACTGTCCTCCTCCATCTACTACTCCACCCAACACTGTCCTCCCTCCATCTACTACTCCACCCAACACTGTCCTCCCCCATCTACTACTCCACCCAACACTGTCCTCCTCCATCTACTACTCCACCCAACACTGTCCTCCCTCATCTACTACTCCACCCAACACTGTCCTCCCCCATCTACTACTCCACCCAACACTGTCCTCCTCCATCTACTACTCCACCCAACACTGTCCTCCTCCATCTACTACTCCACCCAACACTGTCCTCCCCCATCTACTACTCCACCCAACACTGTCCTCCTCCATCTACTACTCCACCCAACACTGTCCTCCCCCATCTACTACTCCACCCAACACTGTCCTCCCTCATCTACTACTCCACCCAACACTGTCCTCCATCTACTACTCCACCCAACACTGTCCTCCCCCATCTACTACTCCACCCAACACTGTCCTCCCTCATCTACTACTCCACCCAACACTGTCCTCCTCCATCTACTACTCCACCCAACACTGTCCTCCTCCATCTACTACTCCACCCAACACTGTCCTCCCCCATCTACTACTCCACCCAACACTGTCCCCATCTACTACTCCACCCAACACTGTCCTCCTCCATCTACTACTCCACCCAACACTGTCCTCCTCCATCTACTACTCCACCCAACACTGTCCTCCTCCATCTACTACTCCACCCAACACTGTCCTCCTCCATCTACTACTCCACCCAACACTGTCCTCCTCCATCTACTACTCCACCCAACACTGTCCTCCCCCATCTACTACTCCACCCAACACTGTCCTCCCCCATCTACTACTCCACCCAACACTGTCCTCCTCCATCTACTACTCCACCCAACACTGTCCTCCCTCCATCTACTACTCCACCCAACACTGTCCTCCCCCATCTACTACTCCACCCAACACTGTCCTCCCCCATCTACTACTCCACCCAACACTGTCCTCCCCCATCTACTACTCCACCCAACACTGTCCTCCCCCATCTACTACTCCACCCAACATTGTCCTCCTCCATCTACTACTCCACCCAACACTGTCCTCTCCATCTACTACTCCACCCAACACTGTCCTCCCCCATCTACTACTCCACCCAACACTGTCCTCCTCCATCTACTACTCCACCCAACACTGTCCTCCCCCCATCTACTACTCCACCCAACACTGTCCTCCTCCATCTACTACTCCACCCAACACTGTCCTCCCCCATCTACTACTCCACCCAACACTGTCCTCCCCCATCTACTACTCCACCCAACACTGTCCTCCTCCATCTACTACTCCACCCAACACTGTCCTCCCCCATCTACTACTCCACCCAACACTGTCCTCCCCCATCTACTACTCCACCCAACACTGTCCTCCCTCATCTACTACTCCACCCAACACTGTCCTCCCTCATCTACTACTCCACCCAACACTGTCCTCCTCCATCTACTACTCCACCCAACACTGTCCTCCCTCCATCTACTACTCCACCCAACACTGTCCTCCTCCATCTACTACTCCACCCTACACTGTCCTCCTCCATCCACTACTCCACCCAACACTGTCCTCCCCCATCTACTACACCCAACACTGTCCTCCCCCATCTACTACTCCACCCAACACTGTCCTCCCCCATCTACTACTCCACCCAACACTGTCCTCCCCCATCTACTACTCCACCCAACACTGTCCTCCCCCATCTACTACTCCACCCAGCACTGTCCTCCCCCATCTACTACTCCACCCAACACTGTCCTCCCCCATCTACTACTCCACCCTACACTGTCCTCCCTCATCTACTACTCCACCCAACACTGTCCTCCCCCATCTACTACTCCACCCAACACTGTCCTCCCCCATCTACTACTCCACCCAACACTGTCCTCCCTCATCTACTACTCCACCCAACACTGTCCTCCCCCATCTACTACTCCACCCAACACTGTCCTCCCCCATCTACTACTCCACCCAACACTGTCCTCCCCCATCTACTACTCCACCCAACACTGTCCTCCCCCATCTACTACTCCACCCAACACTGTCCTCCCCCATCTACTACTCCACCCAACACTGTCCTCCCCCATCTACTACTCCACCCAACACTGTCCTCCCTCATCTACTACTCCACCCAACACTGTCCTCCCCCATCTACTACTCCACCCAACACTGTCCTCCCCCATCTACTACTCCACCCAACACTGTCCTCCCCCATCTACTACTCCACCCAACACTGTCCTCCTCCATCTACTACTCCACCCAACACTGTCCTCCTCCATCTACTACTCCACCCAACACTGTCCTCCCCCATCTACTACTCCACCCAACACTGTCCTCCCCCATCTACTACTCCACCCAACACTGTCCTCCTCCATCTACTACTCCACCCAACACTGTCCTCCTCCATCTACTACTCCACCCAACACTGTCCTCCTCCATCTACTACTCCACCCAACACTGTCCTCCCCCATCTACTACTCCACCCAACACTGTCCTCCTCCATCTACTACTCCACCCAACACTGTCCTCCCTCATCTACTACTCCACCCAACACTGTCCTCCCCCATCTACTACTCCACCCAACACTGTCCTCCTCCCCCATCTACTACTCCACCCAACACTGTCCTCCCTCATCTACTACTCCACCCAACACTGTCCTCCCTCATCTACTACTCCACCCAACACTGTCCTCCCCCATCTACTACTCCACCCAACACTGTCCTCCTCCATCTACTACTCCACCCAACACTGTCCTCCTCCATCTACTACTCCACCCAACACTGTCCTCCCCCATCTACTACTCCACCCAACACTGTCCTCCCTCATCTACTACTCCACCCAACACTGTCCTCCTCCATCTACTACTCCACCCAACACTGTCCTCCCTCCATCTACTACTCCACCCAACACTGTCCTCCTCCATCTACTACTCCACCCAACACTGTCCTCCTCCATCTACTACTCTACCCAACATTGTCCTCCCTCATCTACTACTCCACCCAACACTGTCCTCCCCCATCTACTACTCCACCCAACACTGTCCTCCATCTACTACTCCACCCAACACTGTCCTCCCCATCTACTACTCCACCCAACACTGTCCTCCATCTACTACTCCACCCAACACTGTCCTCCCCCATCTACTACTCCACCCAACATTGTCCTCCTCCATCTACTACTCCACCCAACACTGTCCTCCCCCCATCTACTACTCCACCCAACACTGTCCTCCCCCATCTACTACTCCACCCAACACTGTCCTCCTCCATCTACTACTCCACCCAACACTGTCCTCCTCCATCTACTACTCCACCCAACACTGTCCTCCTCCATCTACTACTCCACCCAACACTGTCCTCCCCCCATCTACTACTCCACCCAACACTGTCCTCCCCCATCTACTACTCCACCCAACATTGTCCTCCTCCCATCTACTACTCCACCCAACACTGTCCTCCCCCATCTACTACTCCACCCAACACTGTCCTCCTCCATCTACTACTCCACCCAACACTGTCCTCCCCCATCTACTACTCCACCCAACATTGTCCTCCTCCATCTACTACTCCACCCAACACTGTCCTCTCCATCTACTACTCCACCCAACACTGTCCTCCCCCATCTACTACTCCACCCAACACTGTCCTCCCCATCTACTACTCCACCCAACACTGTCCTCCCCATCTACTACTCCACCCAACACTGTCCTCCCCCATCTACTACTCCACCCAACATTGTCCTCCTCCATCTACTACTCCACCCAACACTGTCCTCCCCCATCTACTACTCCACCCAACACTGTCCTCCATCTACTACTCCACCCAACACTGTCCTCCCCCATCTACTACTCCACCCAACACTGTCCTCCCCCATCTACTACTCCACCCAACACTGTCCTCCCCCATCTACTACTCCACCCAACACTGTCCTCCCCCATCTACTACTCCACCCAACACTGTCCTCCCCATCTACTACTCCACCCAACATTGTCCTCCCCCATCTACTACTCCACCCAACACTGTCCTCTCCATCTACTACTCCACCCAACACTGTCCTCCCCCATCTACTACTCCACCCAACACTGTCCTCCCCATCTACTACTCCACCCAACACTGTCCTCCTCCATCTACTACTCCACCCAACACTGTCCTCCCCCATCTACTACTCCACCCAACACTGTCCTCCTCCATCTACTACTCCACCCAACACTGTCCTCCCCCATCTACTACTCCACCCAACACTGTCCTCCCCCATCTACTACTCCACCCAACACTGTCCTCCCTCCATCTACTACTCCACCCAACACTGTCCTCCACCATCTACTACTCCACCCAACACTGTCCTCCACCATCTACTACTCCACCCAACACTGTCCTCCACCATCTACTACTCCACCCAACACTGTCCTCCACCATCTACTACTCCACCCAACACTGTCCTCCTCCATCTACTACTCCACCCAACACTGTCCTCCTCCATCTAATACTCCACCCAACACTGTCCTCCCTCATCTACTACTCCACCCAACACTGTCCTCCTCCATCTACTACTCCACCCAACACTGTCCTCCTCCATCTACTACTCCACCCAACACTGTCCTCCCCCATCTACTACTCCACCCAACACTGTCCTCCCCCATCTACTACTCCACCCAACACTGTCCTCCCCATCTACTACTCCACCCAACACTGTCCTCCCCCATCTACTACTCCACCCAACACTGTCCTCCCCCATCTACTACTCCACCCAACACTGTCCTCCTCCATCTACTACTCCACCCAACACTGTCCTCCTCCATCTACTACTCCACCCAACACTGTCCTCCCTCATCTACTACTCCACCCAACACTGTCCTCCCCCATCTACTACTCCACCCAACACTGTCCTCCTCCATCTACTACTCCACCCAACATTGTCCTCCACCCAACACTGTCCTCCCCCATCTACTACTCCACCCAACACTGTCCTCCTCCATCTACTACTCCACCCAACACTGTCCTCCCCCATCTACTACTCCACCCAACATTGTCCTCCACCCAACACTGTCCTCCCTCATCTACTACTCCACCCAACACTGTCCTCCCCCATCTACTACTCCACCCAACATTGTCCTCCACCCAACACTGTCCTCCCCCATCTACTACTCCACCCAACACTGTCCTCCCCCATCTACTACTCCACCCAACACTGTCCTCCATCTACTACTCCACCCAACACTGTCCTCCATCTACTACTCCACCCAACACTGTCCTCCCCCATCTACTACTCCACCCAACACTGTCCTCCCCCATCTACTACTCCACCCAACACTGTCCTCCCCCATCTACTACTCCACCCAACACTGTCCTCCCCCATCTACTACACCCAACACTGTCCTCCCCCATCTACTACTCCACCCAACACTGTCCTCCCCCATCTACTACTCCACCCAACACTGTCCTCCTCCATCTACTACTCCACCCAACACTGTCCTCCCCCATCTACTACTCCACCCAACACTGTCCTCCCCCATCTACTACTCCACCCAACACTGTCCTCTCTCATCTACTACTCCACCCAACACTGTCCTCCCCCATCTACTACTCCACCCAACACTGTCCTCCCCCATCTACTACTCCACCCAACACTGTCCTCCCCCATCTACTACTCCACCCAACACTGTCCTCCCCCCATCTACTACTCCACCCAACACTGTCCTCCCCCATCTACTACTCCACCCAACACTGTCCTCCTCCATCTACTACTCCACCCAACACTGTCCTCCCCCATCTACTACTCCACCCAACACTGTCCTCCCCCATCTACTACTCCACCCAACACTGTCCTCCCCCATCTACTACTCCACCCAACACTGTCCTCCCCCATCTACTACTCCACCCAACACTGTCCTCCCCCATCTACTACTCCACCCAACACTGTCCTCCCCCATCTACTACTCCACCCAACACTGTCCTCCTCCATCTACTACTCCACCCAACACTGTCCTCCCCCATCTACTACTCCACCCAACACTGTCCTCCCCCATCTACTACTCCACCCAACACTGTCCTCCTCCATCTACTACTCCACCCAACACTGTCCTCCCCCCATCTACTACTCCACCCAACACTGTCCTCCCCCATCTACTACTCCACCCAACACTGTCCTCCCCCATCTACTACTCCACCCAACACTGTCCTCTCCATCTACTACTCCACCCAACACTGTCCTCCCTCATCTACTACTCCACCCAACACTGTCCTCCCTCCATCTACTACTCCACCCAACACTGTCCTCCCTCCATCTACTACTCCACCCAACACTGTCCTCCATCTACTACTCCACCCAACACTGTCCTCCTCCATCTACTACTCCACCCAACACTGTCCTCCCCCATCTACTACTCCACCCAACACTGTCCTCCCCCATCTACTACTCCACCCAACACTGTCCTCCCCCCATCTACTACTCCACCCAACACTGTCCTCCCCCATCTACTACTCCCCCCAACACTGTCCTCCCTCATCTACTACTCCACCCAACACTGTCCTCCCCCATCTACTACTCCACCCAACACTGTCCTCCCCCATCTACTACTCCACCCAACACTGTCCTCCCCCATCTACTACTCCACCCAACACTGTCCTCCTCCATCTACTACTCCACCCAACACTGTCCTCCCTCATCTACTACTCCACCCAACACTGTCCTCCCCCATCTACTACTCCACCCAACACTGTCCTCCCTCCATCTACTACTCCACCCAACACTGTCCTCCCCCATCTACTACTCCACCCAACACTGTCCTCCCCCATCTACTACTCCACCCAACACTGTCCTCCCCCATCTACTACTCCACCCAACACTGTCCTCCCCCATCTACTACTCCACCCAACACTGTCCTCCCTCCATCTACTACTCCACCCAACACTGTCCTCCCCCCCATCTACTACTCCACCCAACACTGTCCTCCCCCCATCTACTACTCCACCCAACACTGTCCTCCCCCATCTACTACTCCACCCAACACTGTCCTCCCTCATCTACTACTCCACCCAACACTGTCCTCCCCCATCTACTACTCCACCCAACACTGTCCTCCCCCATCTACTACTCCACCCAACACTGTCCTCCCCCATCTACTACTCCACCCAACACTGTCCTCCCCCATCTACTACTCCACCCAACACTGTCCTCCCTCATCTACTACTCCACCCAACACTGTCCTCCCTCATCTACTACTCCACCCAACACTGTCCTCCCTCATCTACTACTCCACCCAACACTGTCCTCCCCCATCTACTACTCCACCCAACACTGTCCTCCCCCATCTACTACTCCACCCAACACTGTCCTCCCTCCATCTACTACTCCACCCAACACTGTCCTCCCCCATCTACTACTCCTCCCAACACTGTCCTCCCCCATCTACTACTCCACCCAACACTGTCCTCCTCCATCTACTACTCCACCCAACACTGTCCTCCATCTACTACTCCACCCAACACTGTCCTCCCTCCATCTACTACTCCACCCAACACTGTCCTCCCCCATCTACTACTCCGCCCAACACTGTCCTCCCCCATCTACTACTCCACCCAACACTGTCCTCCTCCATCTACTACTCCACCCAACACTGTCCTCCCCCATCTACTACTCCACCCAACACTGTCCTCCATCTACTACTCCACCCAACACTGTCCTCCCCCATCTACTACTCCACCCAACACTGTCCTCCCTCATCTACTACTCCACCCAACACTGTCCTCCTCCATCTACTACTCCACCCAACACTGTCCTCCCCCCATCTACTACTCCACCCAACACTGTCCTCCCCCATCTACTACTCCACCCAACACTGTCCTCCCCCATCTACTACTCCACCCAACACTGTCCTCCCCCATCTACTACTCCACCCAACACTGTCCTCCCTCATCTACTACTCCACCCAACACTGTCCTCCTCCATCTACTACTCCACCCAACACTGTCCTCCCCCCATCTACTACTCCACCCAACACTGTCCTCCCCCATCTACTACTCCACCCAACACTGTCCTCCCCCATCTACTACTCCACCCAACACTGTCCTCCCTCCATCTACTACTCCACCCAACACTGTCCTCCTCCATCTACTACTCCACCCAACACTGTCCTCCCCCATCTACTACTCCACCCAACACTGTCCTCCCCCATCTACTACTCCACCCAACACTGTCCTCCTCCATCTACTACTCCACCCAACACTGTCCTCCCCCATCTACTACTCCACCCAACACTGTCCTCCCCCATCTACTACTCCACCCAACACTGTCCTCCCTCATCTACTACTCCACCCAACACTGTCCTCCTCCATCTACTACTCCACCCAACACTGTCCTCCCCCATCTACTACTCCACCCAACACTGTCCTCCCCCATCTACTACTCCACCCAACACTGTCCTCCTCCATCTACTACTCCACCCAACACTGTCCTCCTCCATCTACTACTCCACCCAACACTGTCCTCCTCCATCTACTACTCCACCCAACACTGTCCTCCTCCATCTACTACTCCACCCAACACTGTCCTCCATCTACTACTCCACCCAACACTGTCCTCCCTCCATCTACTACTCCACCCAACACTGTCCTCCCCCATCTACTACTCCACCCAACACTGTCCTCCCCCATCTACTACTCCACCCAACACTGTCCTCCCCCATCTACTACTCCACCCAACACTGTCCTCCTCCATCTACTACTCCACCCAACACTGTCCTCCTCCATCTACTACTCCACCCAACACTGTCCTCCCCATCTACTACTCCACCCAACACTGTCCTCCCCCATCTACTACTCCACCCAACACTGTCCTCCCTCATCTACTACTCCACCCAACACTGTCCTCCCTCCATCTACTACTCCACCCAACACTGTCCTCCCCCATCTACTACTCCACCCAACACTGTCCTCCTCCATCTACTACTCCACCCAACACTGTCCTCCCTCATCTACTACTCCACCCAACACTGTCCTCCTCCATCTACTACTCCACCCAACACTGTCCTCCCCCATCTACTACTCCACCCAACACTGTCCTCCTCCATCTACTACTCCACCCAACACTGTCCTCCCTCCATCTACTACTCCACCCAACACTGTCCTCCCCCATCTACTACTCCACCCAACACTGTCCTCCATCTACTACTCCACCCAACACTGTCCTCCCCCATCTACTACTCCACCCAACACTGTCCTCCTCCATCTACTACTCCACCCAACACTGTCCTCCCTCCATCTACTACTCCACCCAACACTGTCCTCCCCCATCTACTACTCCACCCAACACTGTCCTCCATCTACTACTCCACCCAACACTGTCCTCCTCCATCTACTACTCCACCCAACACTGTCCTCCCTCCATCTACTACTCCACCCAACACTGTCCTCCACCATCTACTACTCCACCCAACACTGTCCTCCCCCATCTACTACTCCACCCAACACTGTCCTCCCCCCATCTACTACTCCACCCAACACTGTCCTCCCCCATCTACTACTCCACCCAACACTGTCCTCCCCCATCTACTACTCCTCCCAACACTGTCCTCCCTCATCTACTACTCCACCCAACACTGTCCTCCCTCCATCTACTACTCCACCCAACACTGTCCTCCACCATCTACTACTCCACCCAACACTGTCCTCCCCCATCTACTACTCCACCCAACACTGTCCTCCCCCATCTACTACTCCACCCAACACTGTCCTCCTCCATCTACTACTCCACCCAACACTGTCCTCCCCCATCTACTACTCCACCCAACACTGTCCTCCCTCCATCTACTACTCCACCCAACACTGTCCTCCCCCATCTACTACTCCACCCAACACTGTCCTCCCTCCATCTACTACTCCACCCAACACTGTCCTCCCCCATCTACTACTCCACCCAACACTGTCCTCCCCCATCTACTACTCCACCCAACACTGTCCTCCACCCAACACTGTCCTCCCCCATCTACTACTCCACCCAACACTGTCCTCCCCCCATCTACTACTCCACCCAACACTGTCCTCCCCCATCTACTACTCCACCCAACACTGTCCTCCTCCATCTACTACTCCACCCAACACTGTCCTCCCCCCATCTACTACTCCACCCAACACTGTCCTCCCCCATCTACTACTCCACCCAACACTGTCCTCCCCATCTACTACTCCACCCAACACTGTCCTCCTCCATCTACTACTCCACCCAACACTGTCCTCCTCCATCTACTACTCCACCCAACACTGTCCTCCCCCATCTACTACTCCACCCAACACTGTCCTCCCCCATCTACTACTCCACCCAACACTGTCCTCCCCCATCTACTACTCCACTCAACACTGTCCTCCCTCATCTACTACTCCACCCAACACTGTCCTCCATCTACTACTCCACCCAACACTGTCCTCCCCCATCTACTACTCCACCCAACACTGTCCTCCCCCATCTACTACTCCACCCAACACTGTCCTCCCTCATCTACTACTCCACCCAACACTGTCCTCCCCCATCTACTACTCCACCCAACACTGTCCTCCCCCATCTACTACTCCACCCAACACTGTCCTCCCCCATCTACTACTCCACCCAACACTGTCCTCCCCCATCTACTACTCCACCCAACACTGTCCTCCCCCATCTACTTCTCCACCCAACACTGTCCTCCATCTACTTCTCCACCCAACACTGTCCTCCATCTACTACTCCACCCAACACTGTCCTCCACCATCTACTACTCCACCCAACACTGTCCTCCCCCATCTACTACTCCACCCAACACTGTCCTCCCCCATCTACTACTCCACCCAACACTGTCCTCCCCCATCTACTACTCCACCCAACACTGTCCTCCTCCATCTACTACTCCACCCAACACTGTCCTCCTCCATCTACTACTCTGCCCAACACTGTCCTCCTCCATCTACTACTCCGCCCAACACTGTCCTCCCTCATCTACTACTCCACCCAACACTGTCCTCCCCCATCTACTACTCCACCCAACACTGTCCTCCCCCATCTACTACTCCACCCAACACTGTCCTCCCCCATCTACTACTCCACCCAACACTGTCCTCCCCCATCTACTACTCCACCCAACACTGTCCACCTCCATCTACTACTCCACCCAACACTGTCCTCCCCCATTTACTACTCCACCCAACACTGTCCTCCTCCATCCAACACTGTCCTCCTCCATCTACTACTCCACCCAACACTGTCCTCCCCCATCTACTACTCCACCCAACACTGTCCTCCTCCATCTACTACTCCACCCAACACTGTCCTCCCCCATCTACTACTCCACCCAACACTGTCCTCCTCCATCTACTACTCCACCCAACACTGTCCTCCCCCCATCTACTACTCCACCCAACACTGTCCTCCCCATCTACTACTCCACCCAACACTGTCCTCCCCCCATCTACTACTCCACCCAACACTGTCCTCCCTCATCTACTACTCCACCCAACACTGTCCTCCCCCATCTACTACTCCACCCAACACTGTCCTCCCTCCATCTACTACTCCACCCTACACTGTCCTCCCTCCATCTACTACTCCACCCTACACTGTCCTCCTCCATCCACTACTAGGTAGGTAGGTAGGTGGGTGTGTGAGTGGTAGGTGGCTCCATGAAATCTTTGTATCTCAGGACATCGGAGGACACAGATGGGGTGTGTGGGGTAGGTGGGTGTGTGGGGTAGGTAGGTAGATGGGTGTGTGAGGTAGGTGGGTAGGTGGGTGGGTGGGGTAGGTAGGTGGGTAGGTGGGTGTGTGAGTGATAGGTAGGTGGGTGTGTGGGGTAGGTAGGTGGGTGTGTGAGTGGTAGGTGGCTCCATGTAATCTTTGTATCTCAGGACATCGGAGGACACAGATGGGGTGTGTGGGGTAGGTGGGTGTGGGGTAGGTAGGTAGGTGGGTGTGTGAGTGGTAGGTGGCTCCATGTAATCTTTGTATCTCAGGACATCGGAGGACACAGATGGGGTGTGTGGGGGGTAGGTGGGTGTGGGGTAGGTAGGTGGGTGTGTGAGTGATAGGTAGGTGGGTGTGTGGGGTAGGTAGGTAGGTGGGTGTGTGAGTGGTAGGTGGCTCCATGTAATCTTTGTATCTCAGGACATCGGAGGACACAGATGGGGTGTGTGGGGTAGGTAGGTAGGTGGGTGTGTGGGGTAGGTAGGTGGGTGTGTGAGTGGTAGGTGGCTCCATGTAATCTTTGTATCTCAGGACATCGGAGGACACAGATGGGGTGTGTGGGGTAGGTAGGTAGGTGGGTGTGTGGGGTAGGTAGGTGGGTGTGTGAGTGGTAGGTGGCTCCATGTAATCTTTGTATCTCAAGACATCGGAGGACACAGATGGGGTGTGTGGGGTAGGTAGGTGGGTGTGTGGGGTAGGTAGGTGGGTGTGTGAGTGGTAGGTGGCTCCATGTAATCTTTGTATCTCAGGACATCGGAGGACACAGATGGGGGTGTGTGGGGTGGGTGGGGTAGGTAGGTAGGTGGGTGTGTGGGGTAGGTGGGTGGGTAGGTAGGTAGGTGGGTATGTGAGTGGTAGGTGGCTCCATGTAATCTTTGTATCTCAGGACATCGGAGGACACAGATGGGGTGTGTGGGGTAGGTAGGTAGGAGGGTGTGTGGGGTGGGTGGGTAGGTGGGTGTGTGAGTGGTAGGTGGCTCCATGTAATCTTTGTATCTCAGGACATCGGAGGACACAGATGGGGGTGTGGGGTAGGTAGGTGGGTGTGTGAGGTAGGTAGGTGGGTGTGTGAGTGGTAGGTGGCTCCATGTAATCTTTGTATCTCAGGACATCGGAGGACACAGATGGGGTGTGTGTGGTAGGTGGGTGTGTGGGGTAGGTAGGTAGGTGGGTGTGTGGGGTAGGTAGGTGGGTGTGTGAGTGGTAGGTGGCTCCATGTAATCTTTGTATCTCAGGACATCGGAGGACACAGATGGGGGTGTGTGGGGTAGGTAGGTGGGTGTGTGGGGTAGGTGGGTGTGTGAGTGGTAGGTGGCTCCATGTAATCCTTGTATCTCAGGACATCGGAGGACACAGATGGGGGTGTGTGGGGTAGGTAGGTGGGTGTGTGAGGTAGGTGGGTGTGTGAGTGGTAGGTGGCTCCATGTAATCTTTGTATCTCAGGACATCGGAGGACACAGATGGGGGTGTGTGGGGTAGGTAGGTGGGTGTGTGGGGTAGGTAGGTGGGTGTGTGGGGTAGGTAGGTGGGTGTGTGAGTGGTAGGTGGCTCCATGTAATCTTTGTATCTCAGGACATCGGAGGACACAGATGGGGGTGTGTGGGGTAGGTAGGTGGGTGTGTGAGGTAGGTAGGTAGGTGGGTGTGTGAGTGGTAGGTGGCTCCATGTAATCTTTGTATCTCAGGACATCGGAGGACACAGATGGGGGTGTGTGGGGTAGGTAGGTGGGTGTGTGGGGTAGGTAGGTGGGTGTGTGGGGTAGGTAGGTGGGTGTGTGAGTGGTAGGTGGCTCCATGTAATCTTTGTATCTCAGGACATCGGAGGACACAGATGGGGTGTGTGTGGGGTAGGTGGGTGTGTGTGGTAGGTAGGTGGGTGTGTGGGGTAGGTAGGTGGGTGTGTGAGTGGTAGGTGGCTCCATGTAATCTTTGTATCTCAGGACATCGGAGGACACAGATGGGTGTGTGGGGTAGGTAGGTGGGTGTGTGGGGTAGGTAGGTAGGTGGGTGTGTGAGGGGTAGGTGGCTCCATTTAATCCTTGTATCTCAGGACATCGGAGGACACAGATGGGGGTGTGTGGGGTAGGTGGGTGTGTGGGGTAGGTAGGTAGGTGGGTGTGTGGGGTAGGTAGGTGGGTGTGTGAGTGGTAGGTGGCTCCATGTAATCTTTGTATCTCAGGACATCAGAGGACACAGATGGGTGTGTGGGGTAGGTAGGTGGGTGTATGGGGTAGGTAGGTAGGTGGGTGTGTGAGTGGTAGGTGGCTCCATGTAATCTTTGTATCTCAGGACATCGGAGGACACAGATGGGGTGTGTGGGGTAGGTGGGTGTGTGGGGTAGGTAGGTAGGTGGGTGTGTGGGGTAGGTAGGTAGGTGGGTGTGTGGGGTAGGTAGGTGGGTGTGTGAGTGGTAGGCGGCTCCATGTAATCTTTGTATCTCAGGACATCGGAGGACACAGATGGGTGTGGGGTAGGTAGGTGGGTGTGTGGGGTAGGTAGGTGGGTGTGTGAGTGGTAGGTGGCTCCATGTAATCCTTGTATCTCAGGACATCGGAGGACACAGATGGGTGTGTGGGGTAGGTGGGTGGGTAGGTAGGTAGGTGGGTATGTGAGTGGTAGGTGGCTCCATGTAATCTTTGTATCTCAGGACATCGGAGGACACAGATGGGTGTGTGGGGTAGGTAGGTGGGTGTGTGGGGTAGGTAGGTGGGTGTGTGAGTGGTAGGTGGCTCCATGTAATCTTTGTATCTCAGGACATCGGAGGACACAGATGGGGTGTGTGGGGTAGGTAGGTAGGTGGGTGTGTGAGTGGTAGGTGGCTCCATGTAATCCTTGTATCTCAGGACATCGGAGGACACAGATGGGGGTGTGGGGTAGGTAGGTGGGTGTGTGGGGTAGGTAGGTGGGTGTGTGAGTGGTAGGTGGCTCCATGTAATCTTTGTATCTCAGGACATCGGAGGACACAGATGGGGTGTGTGGGGTAGGTAGGTGGGTGTGTGGGGTAGGTAGGTGGGTGTGTGAGTGGTAGGTGGCTCCATGTAATCTTTGTATCTCAGGACATCGGAGGACACAGATGGGTGTGTGGGGTAGGTAGGTGGGTGTGTGGGGTAGGTAGGTGGGTGTGTGAGTGGTAGGTGGCTCCATGTAATCTTTGTATCTCAGGACATCGGAGGACACAGATGGGGTGTGTGGGGTAGGTAGGTGGGTGGGTAGGTAGGTAGGTAGGTGGGTGTGTGAGTGGTAGGTGGCTCCATGTAATCTTTGTATCTCAGGACATCGGAGGACACAGATGGGTGTGTGGGGTAGGTAGGTGGGTGTGTGGGGTAGGTAGGTGGGTGTGTGAGTGGTAGGTGGCTCCATGTAATCTTTGTATCTCAGGACATCGGAGGACACAGATGGGGTGTGTGGGGTAGGTGGGTGGGTAGGTAGGTAGGTGGGTGTGTGAGTGGTAGGTGGCTCCATGTAATCTTTGTATCTCAGGACATCGGAGGACACAGATGGGGTGTGTGGGGTAGGTGGGTGTGTGGGGTAGGTAGGTAGGTGGGTGTGTGGGGTAGGTAGGTAGGTGGGTGTGTGGGGTAGGTAGGTGGGTGTGTGAGTGGTAGGTGGCTCCATGTAATCTTTGTATCTCAGGACATCGGAGGACACAGATGGGTGTGTGGGGTAGGTGGGTAGGTAGGTAGGTGGGTATGTGAGTGGTAGGTGGCTCCATGTAATCTTTGTATCTCAGGACATCGGAGGACACAGATGGGTGTGTGGGGTAGGTAGGTGGGTGTGTGGGGTAGGTAGGTGGGTGTGTGAGTGGTAGGTGGCTCCATGTAATCTTTGTATCTCAGGACATCGGAGGACACAGATGGGGTGTGTGGGGTAGGTAGGTAGGTAGGTGGGTGTGTGAGTGGTAGGTGGCTCCATGTAATCCTTGTATCTCAGGACATCGGAGGACACAGATGGGGTGTGTGGGGTAGGTAGGTGGGTGTGTGGGGTAGGTAGGTGGGTGTGTGAGTGGCAGGTGGCTCCATGTAATCTTTGTATCTCAGGACATCGGAGGACACAGATGGGTGTGTGGGGTAGGTAGGTGGGTGTGTGGGGTAGGTAGGTGGGTGTGTGAGTGGTAGGTGGCTCCATGTAATCTTTGTATCTCAGGACATCGGAGGACACAGATGGGGTGTGTGGGGTAGGTAGGTGGGTGGGTAGGTAGGTAGGTGGGTGTGTGAGTGGTAGGTGGCTCCATGTAATCTTTGTATCTCAGGACATCGGAGGACACAGATGGGTGTGTGGGGTAGGTAGGTGGGTGTGTGGGGTAGGTAGGTGGGTGTGTGAGTGGTAGGTGGCTCCATGTAATCTTTGTATCTCAGGACATCGGAGGACACAGATGGGGTGTGTGGGGTAGGTAGGTGGGTGTGTGGGGTAGGTAGGTAGGTGGGTGTGTGAGTGGTAGGTGGCTCCATGTAATCTTTGTATCTCAGGACATCGGAGGACACAGATGGGTGTGTGGGGTAGGTGGGTGGGTAGGTAGGTAGGTGGGTATGTGAGTGGTAGGTGGCTCCATGTAATCTTTGTATCTCAGGACATCGGAGGACACAGATGGGGTGTGTGGGGTAGGTAGGTGGGTGTGTGGGGTAGGTAGGTAGGTGGGTGTGTGAGTGGTAGGTGGCTCCATGTAATCTTTGTATCTCAGGACATCGGAGGACACAGATGGGGTGTGTGGGGTAGGTAGGTGGGTGTGTGAGGTAGGTGGGTGTGTGAGTGGTAGGTGGCTCCATGTAATCTTTGTATCTCAGGACATCGGAGGACACAGATGGGTGTGTGGGGTAGGTGGGTGGGTAGGTAGGTAGGTGGGTATGTGAGTGGTAGGTGGCTCCATGTAATCTTTGTATCTCAAGACATCGGAGGACACAGATGGGGTGTGTGGGGTAGGTAGGTGGGTGTGTGGGGTAGGTAGGTGGGTGTGTGAGTGGTAGGTGGCTCCATGTAATCTTTGTATCTCAGGACATCGGAGGACACAGATGGGGGTGTGTGGGGTAGGTAGGTGGGTGTGTGGGGTAGGTAGGTAGGTGGGTGTGTGAGTGGTAGGTGGCTCCATGTAATCCTTGTATCTCAGGACATCGGAGGACACAGATGGGGGTGTGTGGGGTAGGTAGGTGGGTGTGTGAGGTAGGTAGGTAGGTGGGTGTGTGAGTGGTAGGTGGCTCCATGTAATCTTTGTATCTCAGGACATCGGAGGACACAGATGGGGGTGTGTGGGGTAGGTAGGTGGGTGTGTGGGGTAGGTAGGTGGGTGTGTGGGGTAGGTAGGTGGGTGTGTGAGTGGTAGGTGGCTCCATGTAATCTTTGTATCTCAGGACATCGGAGGACACAGATGGGGGTGTGTGGGGTAGGTAGGTGGGTGTGTGAGGTAGGTAGGTAGGTGGGTGTGTGAGTGGTAGGTGGCTCCATGTAATCTTTGTATCTCAGGACATCGGAGGACACAGATGGGGGTGTGTGGGGTAGGTAGGTGGGTGTGTGGGGTAGGTAGGTGGGTGTGTGAGTGGTAGGTGGCTCCATGTAATCTTTGTATCTCAGGACATCGGAGGACACAGATGGGGTGTGTGTGGGGTAGGTGGGTGTGTGTGGTAGGTAGGTGGGTGTGTGGGGTAGGTAGGTGGGTGTGTGAGTGGTAGGTGGCTCCATGTAATCTTTGTATCTCAGGACATCGGAGGACACAGATGGGTGTGTGGGGTAGGTAGGTGGGTGTGTGGGGTAGGTAGGTAGGTGGGTGTGTGAGGGGTAGGTGGCTCCATTTAATCCTTGTATCTCAGGACATCGGAGGACACAGATGGGGGTGTGTGGGGTAGGTGGGTGTGTGGGGTAGGTAGGTAGGTGGGTGTGTGGGGTAGGTAGGTAGGTGTGTGTGTGGGGTAGGTAGGTAGGTAGGTGGGTGTGTGAGTGGTAGGTGGCTCCATGTAATCTTTGTATCTCAGGACATCAGAGGACACAGATGGGTGTGTGGGGTAGGTAGGTGGGTGTATGGGGTAGGTAGGTAGGTGGGTGTGTGAGTGGTAGGTGGCTCCATGTAATCTTTGTATCTCAGGACATCGGAGGACACAGATGGGGTGTGTGGGGTAGGTGGGTGTGTGGGGTAGGTAGGTAGGTGGGTGTGTGGGGTAGGTAGGTAGATGGGTGTGTGGGGTAGGTAGGTGGGTGTGTGAGTGGTAGGTGGCTCCATGTAATCTTTGTATCTCAGGACATCGGAGGACACAGATGGGTGTGGGGTAGGTAGGTGGGTGTGTGGGGTAGGTAGGTGGGTGTGTGAGTGGTAGGTGGCTCCATGTAATCTTTGTATCTCAGGACATCGGAGGACACAGATGGGGGTGTGTGGGGTAGGTAGGTGGGTGTGTGGGGTAGGTAGGTGGGTGTGTGAGTGGTAGGTGGCTCCATGTAATCTTTGTATCTCAGGACATCGGAGGACACAGATGGGTGTGTGGGGTAGGTGGGTGGGTAGGTAGGTAGGTGGGTATGTGAGTGGTAGGTGGCTCCATGTAATCTTTGTATCTCAGGACATCGGAGGACACAGATGGGTGTGTGGGGTAGGTAGGTGGGTGTGTGGGGTAGGTAGGTGGGTGTGTGAGTGGTAGGTGGCTCCATGTAATCTTTGTATCTCAGGACATCGGAGGACACAGATGGGGTGTGTGGGGTAGGTAGGTAGGTAGGTGGGTGTGTGGGGTAGGTAGGTAGGTAGGTGGGTGTGTGAGTGGTAGGTGGCTCCATGTAATCCTTGTATCTCAGGACATCGGAGGACACAGATGGGGGTGTGGGGTAGGTAGGTGGGTGTGTGGGGTAGGTAGGTGGGTGTGTGAGTGGTAGGTGGCTCCATGTAATCTTTGTATCTCAGGACATCGGAGGACACAGATGGGGTGTGTGGGGTAGGTAGGTGGGTGTGTGGGGTAGGTAGGTGGGTGTGTGAGTGGTAGGTGGCTCCATGTAATCTTTGTATCTCAGGACATCGGAGGACACAGATGGGTGTGTGGGGTAGGTAGGTGGGTGTGTGGGGTAGGTAGGTGGGTGTGTGAGTGGTAGGTGGCTCCATGTAATCTTTGTATCTCAGGACATCGGAGGACACAGATGGGGTGTGTGGGGTAGGTAGGTGGGTGGGTAGGTAGGTAGGTAGGTGGGTGTGTGAGTGGTAGGTGGCTCCATGTAATCTTTGTATCTCAGGACATCGGAGGACACAGATGGGTGTGTGGGGTAGGTAGGTGGGTGTGTGGGGTAGGTAGGTGGGTGTGTGAGTGGTAGGTGGCTCCATGTAATCTTTGTATCTCAGGACATCGGAGGACACAGATGGGGTGTGTGGGGTAGGTAGGTGGGTGTGTGGGGTAGGTAGGTAGGTAGGTGGGTGTGTGAGTGGTAGGTGGCTCCATGTAATCTTTGTATCTCAGGACATCGGAGGACACAGATGGGTGTGTGGGGTAGGTGGGTGGGTAGGTAGGTAGGTGGGTATGTGAGTGGTAGGTGGCTCCATGTAATCTTTGTATCTCAGGACATCGGAGGACACAGATGGGTGTGTGGGGTAGGTAGGTGGGTGTGTGGGGTAGGTAGGTGGGTGTGTGAGTGGTAGGTGGCTCCATGTAATCTTTGTATCTCAGGACATCGGAGGACACAGATGGGGTGTGTGGGGTAGGTAGGTAGGTAGGTGGGTGTGTGAGTGGTAGGTGGCTCCATGTAATCCTTGTATCTCAGGACATCGGAGGACACAGATGGGGTGTGTGGGGTAGGTAGGTGGGTGTGTGGGGTAGGTAGGTGGGTGTGTGAGTGGTAGGTGGCTCCATGTAATCTTTGTATCTCAGGACATCGGAGGACACAGATGGGTGTGTGGGGTAGGTAGGTGGGTGTGTGGGGTAGGTAGGTGGGTGTGTGAGTGGTAGGTGGCTCCATGTAATCTTTGTATCTCAGGACATCGGAGGACACAGATGGGGTGTGTGGGGTAGGTAGGTGGGTGGGTAGGTAGGTAGGTAGGTGGGTGTGTGAGTGGTAGGTGGCTCCATGTAATCTTTGTATCTCAGGACATCGGAGGACACAGATGGGTGTGTGGGGTAGGTAGGTGGGTGTGTGGGGTAGGTAGGTGGGTGTGTGAGTGGTAGGTGGCTCCATGTAATCTTTGTATCTCAGGACATCGGAGGACACAGATGGGGTGTGTGGGGTAGGTAGGTGGGTGTGTGGGGTAGGTAGGTAGGTAGGTGGGTGTGTGAGTGGTAGGTGGCTCCATGTAATCTTTGTATCTCAGGACATCGGAGGACACAGATGGGTGTGTGGGGTAGGTGGGTGGGTAGGTAGGTAGGTGGGTATGTGAGTGGTAGGTGGCTCCATGTAATCTTTGTATCTCAGGACATCGGAGGACACAGATGGGGTGTGTGGGGTAGGTAGGTGGGTGTGTGGGGTAGGTAGGTAGGTGGGTGTGTGAGTGGTAGGTGGCTCCATGTAATCTTTGTATCTCAGGACATCGGAGGACACAGATGGGGTGTGTGGGGTAGGTAGGTGGGTGTGTGAGGTAGGTGGGTGTGTGAGTGGTAGGTGGCTCCATGTAATCTTTGTATCTCAGGACATCGGAGGACACAGATGGGTGTGTGGGGTAGGCAGGTGGGTGTGTGGGGTAGGTAGGTGGGTGTGTGAGTGGTAGGTGGCTCCATGTAATCTTTGTATCTCAGGACATCGGAGGACACAGATGGGTGTGTGGGGTAGGTGGGTGGGTAGGTAGGTAGGTGGGTATGTGAGTGGTAGGTGGCTCCATGTAATCTTTGTATCTCAAGACATCGGAGGACACAGATGGGGTGTGTGGGGTAGGTAGGTGGGTGTGTGGGGTAGGTAGGTGGGTGTGTGAGTGGTAGGTGGCTCCATGTAATCTTTGTATCTCAGGACATCGGAGGACACAGATGGGGGTGTGTGGGGTAGGTAGGTGGGTGTGTGGGGTAGGTAGGTAGGTAGGTGGGTGTGTGAGTGGTAGGTGGCTCCATGTAATCTTTGTATCTCAGGACATCGGAGGACACAGATGGGGTGTGTGTGGGGTAGGTGGGTGTGTGGGGTAGGTAGGTAGGTGGGTGTGTGAGTGGTAGGTGGCTCCATGTAATCTTTGTATCTCAGGACATCGGAGGACACAGATGGGGGTGTGTGGGGTAGGTAGGTAGGTGGGTGTGTGGGGTAGGTAGGTGGGTGTGTGAGTGGTAGGTGGCTCCATGTAATCTTTGTATCTCAAGACATCGGAGGACACAGATGGGGTGTGTGGGGTAGGTAGGTGGGTGTGTGGGGTAGGTAGGTGGGTGTGTGAGTGGTAGGTGGCTCCATGTAATCTTTGTATCTCAGGACATCGGAGGACACAGATGGGGGTGTGTGGGGTAGGTGGGTGGGTGGGGTAGGTAGGTAGGTGGGTGTGTGAGTGGTAGGTGGCTCCATGTAATCTTTGTATCTCAGGACATCGGAGGACACAGATGGGGGTGTGGGGTAGGTAGGTGGGTGTGTGGGGTAGGTAGGTAGGTGGGTGTGTGAGGGGTAGGTGGCTCCATTTAATCCTTGTATCTCAGGACATCGGAGGACACAGATGGGGGTGTGTGGGGTAGGTGGGGGTGTGGGGTAGGTGGGTGTGTGGGGTAGGTAGGTGGGTGTGTGGGGTAGGTAGGTGGGTGTGTGAGTGGTAGGTGGCTCCATGTAATCTTTGTATCTCAGGACATCAGAGGACACAGATGGGTGTGTGGGGTAGGTAGGTGGGTGTATGGGGTAGGTAGGTAGGTGGGTGTGTGAGTGGTAGGTGGCTCCATGTAATCTTTGTATCTCAGGACATCAGAGGACACAGATGGGTGTGTGGGGTAGGTAGGTAGGTGTGTGGGGTAGGTAGGTAGGTGGGTGTGTGAGTGGTAGGTGGCTCCATGTAATCCTTGTATCTCAGGACATCGGAGGACACAGATGGGGGTGTGTGGGGTAGGTAGGTGGGTGTGTGAGGTAGGTAGGTAGGTGGGTGTGTGAGTGGTAGGTGGCTCCATGTAATCTTTGTATCTCAGGACATCAGAGGACACAGATGGGTGTGTGGGGTAGGTAGGTAGGTGTGTGGGGTAGGTAGGTAGGTGGGTGTGTGAGTGGTAGGTGGCTCCATGTAATCCTTGTATCTCAGGACATCGGAGGACACAGATGGGGGTGTGTGGGGTAGGTAGGTGGGTGTGTGAGGTAGGTAGGTAGGTGGGTGTGTGAGTGGTAGGTGGCTCCATGTAATCTTTGTATCTCAGGACATCGGAGGACACAGATGGGGTGTGTGGGGTAGGTAGGTGGGTGGGGTAGGTAGGTAGGTGGGTGTGTGGGGTAGGTAGGTGGGTGTGTGAGTGGTAGGTGGCTCCATGTAATCTTTGTATCTCAGGACATCGGAGGACACAGATGGGGGTGTGTGGGGTAGGTAGGTGGGTGTGTGAGGTAGGTAGGTGGGTGTGTGAGGTAGGTAGGTAGGTGGGTGTGTGAGTGGTAGGTGGCTCCATGTAATCTTTGTATCTCAGGACATCGGAGGACACAGATGGGGGTGTGTGGGGTAGGTAGGTGGGTGTGTGGGGTAGGTAGGTGGGTGTGTGAGTGGTAGGTGGCTCCATGTAATCTTTGTATCTCAGGACATCGGAGGACACAGATGGGGGTGTGTGGGGTAGGTAGGTGGGTGTGTGGGGTAGGTAGGTGGGTGTGTGAGTGGTAGGTGGCTCCATGTAATCTTTGTATCTCAGGACATCGGAGGACACAGATGGGGTGTGTGTGGGGTAGGTGGGTGTGTGGGGTAGGTAGGTGGGTGTGTGGGGTAGGTAGGTGGGTGTGTGAGTGGTAGGTGGCTCCATGTAATCTTTGTATCTCAGGACATCGGAGGACACAGATGGGTGTGTGGGGTAGGTAGGTGGGTGTGTGGGGTAGGTAGGTAGGTGGGTGTGTGAGGGGTAGGTGGCTCCATTTAATCCTTGTATCTCAGGACATCGGAGGACACAGATGGGTGTGTGGGGTAGGTAGGTGGGTGTGTGGGGTAGGTAGGTAGGTGGGTGTGTGAGGGGTAGGTGGCTCCATTTAATCCTTGTATCTCAGGACATCGGAGGACACAGATGGGGGTGTGTGGGGTAGGTAGGTGGGTGTGTGGGGTAGGTAGGTGGGTGTGTGAGTGGTAGGTGGCTCCATGTAATCTTTGTATCTCAGGACATCAGAGGACACAGATGGGTGTGTGGGGTAGGTAGGTGGGTGTATGGGGTAGGTAGGTAGGTGGGTGTGTGAGTGGTAGGTGGCTCCATGTAATCTTTGTATCTCAGGACATCGGAGGACACAGATGGGTGTGTGGGGTAGGTAGGTGGGTGTGTGGGGTAGGTAGGTGGGTGTGTGAGTGGTAGGTGGCTCCATGTAATCTTTGTATCTCAGGACATCGGAGGACACAGATGGGGTGTGTGGGGTAGGTGGGTGTGTGGGGTAGGTAGGTAGGTGGGTGTGTGGGGTAGGTAGGTAGGTGGGTGTGTGGGGTAGGTAGGTGGGTGTGTGAGTGGTAGGTGGCTCCATGTAATCTTTGTATCTCAGGACATCGGAGGACACAGATGGGGGTGTGTGGGGTAGGTGGGTGTGTGAGGTAGGTGGGTGTGTGGGGTAGGTAGGTGGGTGTGTGAGTGGTAGGTGGCTCCATGTAATCTTTGTATCTCAGGACATTAGAGGACACAGATGGGTGTGTGGGGTAGGTAGGTGGGTGTGTGGGGTAGGTAGGTGGGTGTGTGAGTGGTAGGTGGCTCCATGTAATCTTTGTATCTCAGGACATCGGAGGACACAGATGGGGGTGTGTGGGGTAGGTAGGTGGGTGTGTGGGGTAGGTAGGTAGGTGGGTGTGTGAGTGGTAGGTGGCTCCATGTAATCTTTCTATCTCAGGACATCGGAGGACACAGATGGGGTGTGTGGGGTAGGTGGGTGTGTGGGGTAGGTAGGTGGGTGTGTGGGGTAGGTGTGCGGGGTAGGTAGGTAGGTGGGTGTGTGAGTGGTAGGTGGCTCCATGTAATCCTTGTATCTCAGGACATCGGAGGACACAGATGGGGGTGTGTGGGGTAGGTAGGTGTGGGGTAGGTAGGTGGGTGTGTGAGTGATAGCTAGGTGGGTGTGTGAGTGATAGGTAGGTGGGTGTGTGGGGTAGGTAGGTGGGTGTGTGAGTGGTAGGTGGCTCCATGTAATCTTTGTATCTCAGGACATCGGAGGACACAGATGGGGGTGTGTGGGGTAGGTAGGTGTGGGGTAGGTAGGTGGGTGTGTGAGTGATAGGTAGGTGGGTGTGTGGGGTAGGTAGGTAGGTGGGTGTGTGAGTGGTAGGTGGCTCCATGAAATCTTTGTATCTCAGGACATCGGAGGACACAGATGGGGTGTGTGGGGTAGGTGGGTGTGTGGGGTAGGTAGGTAGATGGGTGTGTGAGTTAGGTGGGTAGGTAGGTGGGTGGGTGGGGTAGGTAGGTGGGTAGGTGGGTGTGTGAGTGATAGGTAGGTGGGTGTGTGGGGTAGGTAGGTGGGTGTGTGAGTGGTAGGTGGCTCCATGTAATCTTTGTATCTCAGGACATCGGAGGACACAGATGGGGTGTGTGGGGTAGGTGGGTGTGGGGTAGGTAGGTAGGTGGGTGTGTGAGTGGTAGGTGGCTCCATGTAATCTTTGTATCTCAGGACATCGGAGGACACAGATGGGGTGTGTGGGGGGTAGGTGGGTGTGGGGTAGGTAGGTGGGTGTGTGAGTGATAGGTAGGTGGGTGTGTGGGGTAGGTAGGTAGGTGGGTGTGTGAGTGGTAGGTGGCTCCATGTAATCTTTGTATCTCAGGACATCGGAGGACACAGATGGGGTGTGTGGGGTAGGTAGGTAGGTGGGTGTGTGGGGTAGGTAGGTGGGTGTGTGAGTGGTAGGTGGCTCCATGTAATCTTTGTATCTCAGGACATCGGAGGACACAGATGGGGGTGTGTGGGGTGGGTGGGGTAGGTAGGTAGGTGGGTGTGTGAGTGGTAGGTGGCTCCATGTAATCTTTGTATCTCAGGACATCGGAGGACACAGATGGGGGTGTGGGGTAGGTAGGTGGGTGTGTGAGGTAGGTAGGTGGGTGTGTGAGTGGTAGGTGGCTCCATGTAATCTTTGTATCTCAGGACATCAGAGGACACAGATGGGTGTGTGGGGTAGGTAGGTGGGTGTATGGGGTAGGTAGGTGGGTGTGTGAGTGGTAGGTGGCTCCATGTAATCTTTGTATCTCAGGACATCAGAGGACACAGATGGGTGTGTGGGGTAGGTAGGTAGGTGTGTGGGGTAGGTAGGTAGGTGGGTGTGTGAGTGGTAGGTGGCTCCATGTAATCCTTGTATCTCAGGACATCGGAGGACACAGATGGGGGTGTGTGGGGTAGGTAGGTGGGTGTGTGAGGTAGGTAGGTAGGTGGGTGTGTGAGTGGTAGGTGGCTCCATGTAATCTTTGTATCTCAGGACATCGGAGGACACAGATGGGGGTGTGTGGGGTAGGTAGGTGGGTGTGTGAGGTAGGTAGGTAGGTGGGTGTGTGAGTGGTAGGTGGCTCCATGTAATCTTTGTATCTCAGGACATCGGAGGACACAGATGGGGGTGTGTGGGGTAGGTGGGTGTGTGGGGTAGGTAGGTAGGTGGGTGTGTGGGGTAGGTAGGTGGGTGTGTGAGTGGTAGGTGGCTCCATGTAATCTTTGTATCTCAGGACATCAGAGGACACAGATGGGTGTGTGGGGTAGGTAGGTGGGTGTATGGGGTAGGTAGGTAGGTGGGTGTGTGAGTGGTAGGTGGCTCCATGTAATCTTTGTATCTCAGGACATCGGAGGACACAGATGGGGTGTGTGGGGTAGGTGGGTGTGTGGGGTAGGTAGGTAGGTGGGTGTGTGGGGTAGGTAGGTAGGTGGGTGTGTGGGGTAGGTAGGTGGGTGTGTGAGTGGTAGGTGGCTCCATGTAATCTTTGTATCTCAGGACATCAGAGGACACAGATGGGTGTGTGGGGTAGGTAGGTGGGTGTGTGGGGTAGGTAGGTGGGTGTGTGAGTGGTAGGTGGCTCCATGTAATCTTTGTATCTCAGGACATCGGAGGACACAGATGGGGGTGTGTGGGGTAGGTAGGTGGGTGTGTGGGGTAGGTAGGTGGGTGTGTGAGTGGTAGGTGGCTCCATGTAATCTTTGTATCTCAGGACATCGGAGGACACAGATGGGTGTGTGGGGTAGGTGGGTGGGTAGGTAGGTGGGTATGTGAGTGGTAGGTGGCTCCATGTAATCTTTGTATCTCAGGACATCGGAGGACACAGATGGGTGTGTGGGGTAGGTAGGTGGGTGTGTGGGGTAGGTAGGTGGGTGTGTGAGTGGTAGGTGGCTCCATGTAATCTTTGTATCTCAGGACATCGGAGGACACAGATGGGGTGTGTGGGGTAGGTAGGTAGGTAGGTGGGTGTGTGAGTGGTAGGTGGCTCCATGTAATCCTTGTATCTCAGGACATCGGAGGACACAGATGGGGGTGTGGGGTAGGTAGGTGGGTGTGTGGGGTAGGTAGGTGGGTGTGTGAGTGGTAGGTGGCTCCATGTAATCTTTGTATCTCAGGACATCGGAGGACACAGATGGGTGTGTGGGGTAGGTAGGTGGGTGTGTGGGGTAGGTAGGTGGGTGTGTGAGTGGTAGGTGGCTCCATGTAATCTTTGTATCTCAGGACATCGGAGGACACAGATGGGTGTGTGGGGTAGGTAGGTGGGTGTGTGGGGTAGGTAGGTGGGTGTGTGAGTGGTAGGTGGCTCCATGTAATCTTTGTATCTCAGGACATCGGAGGACACAGATGGGGTGTGTGGGGTAGGTAGGTGGGTGTGTGGGGTAGGTAGGTAGGTAGGTGGGTGTGTGAGTGGTAGGTGGCTCCATGTAATCTTTGTATCTCAGGACATCGGAGGACACAGATGGGTGTGTGGGGTAGGTGGGTGGGTAGGTAGGTAGGTGGGTATGTGAGTGGTAGGTGGCTCCATGTAATCTTTGTATCTCAGGACATCGGAGGACACAGATGGGGTGTGTGGGGTAGGTAGGTGGGTGTGTGGGGTAGGTAGGTAGGTGGGTGTGTGAGTGGTAGGTGGCTCCATGTAATCTTTGTATCTCAGGACATCGGAGGACACAGATGGGGTGTGTGGGGTAGGTAGGTGGGTGTGTGGGGTAGGTAGGTGGGTGTGTGAGTGGTAGGTGGCTCCATGTAATCTTTGTATCTCAGGACATCGGAGGACACAGATGGGTGTGTGGGGTAGGTAGGTGGGTGTGTGGGGTAGGTAGGTGGGTGTGTGAGTGGTAGGTGGCTCCATGTAATCTTTGTATCTCAGGACATCGGAGGACACAGATGGGTGTGTGGGGTAGGTGGGTGGGTAGGTAGGTAGGTGGGTATGTGAGTGGTAGGTGGCTCCATGTAATCTTTGTATCTCAGGACATCGGAGGACACAGATGGGGTGTGTGGGGTAGGTAGGTGGGTGTGTGGGGTAGGTAGGTAGGTAGGTGGGTGTGTGAGTGGTAGGTGGCTCCATGTAATCTTTGTATCTCAGGACATCGGAGGACACAGATGGGGTGTGTGGGGTAGGTAGGTGGGTGTGTGGGGTAGGTAGGTAGGTAGGTGGGTGTGTGAGTGGTAGGTGGCTCCATGTAATCTTTGTATCTCAGGACATCGGAGGACACAGATGGGGGTGTGGGGTAGGTAGGTGGGTGTGTGGGGTAGGTAGGTGGGTGTGTGAGTGGTAGGTGGCTCCATGTAATCTTTGTATCTCAGGACATCGGAGGACACAGATGGGTGTGTGGGGTAGGTAGGTGGGTGTGTGGGGTAGGTAGGTGGGTGTGTGAGTGGTAGGTGGCTCCATGTAATCTTTGTATCTCAGGACATCGGAGGACACAGATGGGTGTGTGGGGTAGGTGGGTGGGTAGGTAGGTAGGTGGGTATGTGAGTGGTAGGTGGCTCCATGTAATCTTTGTATCTCAGGACATCGGAGGACACAGATGGGGTGTGTGGGGTAGGTAGGTGGGTGTGTGGGGTAGGTAGGTAGGTAGGTGGGTGTGTGAGTGGTAGGTGGCTCCATGTAATCTTTGTATCTCAGGACATCGGAGGACACAGATGGGGTGTGTGGGGTAGGTAGGTGGGTGTGTGGGGTAGGTAGGTAGGTAGGTGGGTGTGTGAGTGGTAGGTGGCTCCATGTAATCTTTGTATCTCAGGACATCGGAGGACACAGATGGGGTGTGTGGGGTAGGTAGGTGGGTGTGTGGGGTAGGTAGGTAGGTAGGTGGGTGTGTGAGTGGTAGGTGGCTCCATGTAATCTTTGTATCTCAGGACATCGGAGGACACAGATGGGGTGTGTGGGGTAGGTAGGTGGGTGTGTGGGGTAGGTAGGTAGGTAGGTGGGTGTGTGAGTGGTAGGTGGCTCCATGTAATCTTTGTATCTCAGGACATCGGAGGACACAGATGGGGTGTGTGGGGTAGGTAGGTGGGTGTGTGGGGTAGGTAGGTAGGTAGGTGGGTGTGTGAGTGGTAGGTGGCTCCATGTAATCTTTGTATCTCAGGACATCGGAGGACACAGATGGGGTGTGTGGGGTAGGTAGGTGGGTGTGTGGGGTAGGTAGGTAGGTAGGTGGGTGTGTGAGTGGTAGGTGGCTCCATGTAATCTTTGTATCTCAGGACATCGGAGGACACAGATCAGACTCAGACTCTCATCCCGCTTCTCACCATCGGTCCCGAGGATGACTCCGGCGGCTGCTCATAGAGGAGGGTGAGTGTGTCGGCTGGAGGCGTGGCTTAGTGTTGTCATGGTGATATGATGATGATGATGTCTCTGCTCTCCTGTAGCTTTTCCTGGCGGAGTGACAATCTTCGGGGGACTTTCCTTATCCAGGACTGGTAATGCTGCACCCCCACCATCCCCCACCTGCCTTATTGAGCCCATCGCCGGCGGCTGACCCTGGGAATCCGGGGACACCATCACATCCCGCTGTATGCCGGAGAATCGCGCTGACCACGCCCACTTTGGAGGAAGATCTACCGACCTTCTGAAACCGAAATCTGTCCGAATCGGACCTCCTCCGTACTGAGCCAGAATGTCCCGCCTCCTGTGTTCTGTCCAATCACGATTGTACGTGTGTGCCGTTCCATGAGCAGTCCGACGGGTGGATGGTGGTATGCTGCGTGCTCCATCATCTGTGTATATGACCGCTCCATGACTGGAGGCGCGCTGTGTGACTGGAGGCGGCGCGCTGTGTGACTGGAGGCGGCGCGCTGTGTGACTGGAGGCGGCGCGCTGTGTGACTGGAGGCGGCGCGCTGTGTGACTGGAGGCGGCGCGCTGTGTGACTGGAGGCGGCGCGCTGTGTGACTGGAGGCGGCGCGCTGTGTGACTGGGGGCGGCGCGCTGTGTGACTGGGGGCGGCGCGCTGTGTGACTGGGGGCGGCGCGCTGTGTGACTGGAGGCGGCGCGCTGTGTGACTGGAGGCGGCGCGCTGTGTGACTGGAGGCGGCGCGCTGTGTGACTGGAGGCGCGCGCTGTGTGACTGGAGGCGCGCGCTATCGCGCGCTGTGTGACTGGAGGCGCGCTCTGTGTGACTGGCGGCGCGCTGTGTGACTGGCGGCGTGCTGTGTGACTGGCGGCGTGCTGTGTGACTGGCGGCGCGCTGTGTGACTGTGTGTGAATGGAGGCGCGCGCTGTGTGACTGGCGGCGCTCTGTGTGACTGGCGGCGTGCTGTGTGACTGGCGGCGCTCTGTGTGACTGGCGGCGTGCTGTGTGACTGGCGGCGTGCTGTGTGACTGGAGGCGCGAGCTGTGTGACTGGAGGCGCGAGCTGTGTGACTGGAGGCGCGCGCTGTGACTGGAGGCGCGCGCTGTGTGACTGGAGGCGCGCTGTGTGACTGGAGGCGCGCTGTGTGACTGGAGGCGCGCGCTGTGTGACTGGAGGCGCGCGCGGCGCTGTGTGACTGGAGGCGCGCGCTGTGTGACTGGAGGCGCGCGCTGTGTGACTGGAGGCGCGCGCTGTGTGACTGGAGGCGCGCGCTGTGTGACTGGAGGCGCGCGCTGTGTGACTGGAGGCGGCGCGCTGTGTGACTGGAGGCGCGCGCTGTGTGACTGGAGGCGCGCGCTGTGTGACTAGAGGCGCGCGCTGTGTGACTGGAGGCGCGCGCGGCGCTGTGTGACTGGAGGCGCGCGCTGTGTGACTGGAGGCGGCGCGCTGTGTGACTGGAGGCGCGCTGTGTGACTGGAGGCGCGCGCTGTGTGACTGGAGGCGCGCGCGGCGCTGTGTGACTGGAGGCGCGCGCGGCGCTGTGTGACTGGAGGCGCGCGCTGTGTGACTGGAGGCGGCGCGCTGTGTGACTGGAGGCGGCGCGCTGTGTGACTGGAGGCGGCGCGCTGTGTGACTGGAGGCGCGCGCGGCGCTGTGTGACTGGAGGCGCGCGCGGCGCTGTGTGACTGGAGGCGCGCGCGGCGCTGTGTGACTGGAGGCGCGCGCGGCGCTGTGTGACTGGAGGCGCGCGCTGTGTGACTGGAGGCGGCGCGCTGTGTGACTGGAGGCGGCGCGCTGTGTGACTGGAGGCGGCGCGCTGTGTGACTGGAGGCGGCGCGCTGTGTGACTGGAGGCGGCGCGCTGTGTGACTGGAGGCGGCGCGCTGTGTGACTGGAGGCGGCGCGCTGTGTGACTGGAGGCGCGCTCTGTGTGACTGGCGGCGCGCTGTGTGACTGGCGGCGCGCTGTGTGACTGTGTGTGAATGGAGGCGCGCGCTGTGTGACTGTGTGTGAATGGAGGCGCGCGCTGTGTGACTGGCGGCGCGCTGTGTGACTGGCGGCGCGCTGTGTGACTGGCGGCGCGCTGTGTGACTGGAGGCGCGCTGTGTGACTGTGTGTGACTGGCGGCGCGCTGTGTGACTGGCGGCGCGCTGTGTGACTGGCGGCGCGCTGTGTGACTGTGTGTGACTGGCGGCGCGCTGTGTGACTGGCGGCGCGCTGTGTGACTGGCGGCGCGCTGTGTGACTGGCGGCGCGCTGTGTGACTGGCGGCGCGCTGTGTGACTGGCGGCGCGCTGTGTGACTGTGTGTGACTGGCGGCGCGCTGTGTGACTGGCGGCGCGCTGTGTGACTGGAGGCGCGCTGTGTGACTGTGTGTGACTGGCGGCGCGCTGTGTGACTGGCGGCGCGCTGTGTGACTGTGTGTGACTGGCGGCGCGCTGTGTGACTGGCGGCGCGCTGTGTGACTGGAGGCGCGCTGTGTGACTGGAGGCGCGCTGTGTGACTGGCGGCGCGCTGTGTGACTGGCGGCGCGCTGTGTGACTGGCGGCGCGCTGTGTGACTGTGTGTGACTGGCGGCGCGCTGTGTGACTGGCGGCGCGCTGTGTGACTGTGTGTGAATGGAGGCGCGCTGTGTGACTGGCGGCGCGCTGTGTGACTGTGTGTGAATGGAGGCATGCACATTGTGCCCGGCGCTGTGTAGAGAAGTCACGGTTTCCTGCCCGCAGCCCCTCCCCCTCACCATGCTGCTCTGTGAGTCGTCTGACATAAGTAGAGTAGGGAGCACTGTGTGGGCCGATTCTCGCAGCAAACGGTTAATGTGGAACTGCTAATGAAATTCCAATCTTGTTGGCGGTTTGGCCCGCAGTCACCTCCCCGCCAGAATCGTATTGTTCCAGCGAGACCCGACTCATTTGCACTAAACAATCTTTACTCTACGCGTTTCAATCACCATAAAGCAATTCTCGGCCGCTGTATTATTTCTGTGTTGTCGGGACGGAGAGATGAAGGCCGCACTAATAAGAATTATGTCAGGATGGGGGGAGGGAGCCGCACTAATAAGGTAACACGTCGTATAATGGCACAAGGTGCGAGATAACGATCTTCTTCTCTCCTCTGGGGAATAACGAGGCCACTGCAGAGAATTTCCCTTCTTTAAGGGACACAGAAATTCAGAGACTTGGGTTATACTGCCACCAACAGGAAGTTTTGCAAACAAAAAATTGTGGACCAGCTCAGTACATCCCCCTCCCGCTCACAGCGCACCCAGTATAAGCCGCTTGCAGCACGCCCAGTATGAGCCCCTTCCGCTCGCAGCGCACTCAGCATGAACCCCTCCCGCTCGCAGCGCACCCAGTATGAGCCCCTCCCGCTCGCAGCGTGTCCAATATGAGCCCCTCCCGCTCGCAGCGCACCCGGTATGAGCCGCTTGCAGCGCGTCCAGTATGAGCCCCTCCCGCTCGCAGCGCGCCCAGTATGAGCCCCTCCCGCTCGCAGCGCGCCCAGTATGAGCCCCTCCCGCTCGCAGCGAACTCAGTATGAACCCCTCCCCCTTGCAGCGCGCCCAGTATGAGCCCCTCGCGCTCGCAGCGCGCCCAGTATGAGCCGCTCGCAGCGCGCCCAGTATGAGCCGCTCGCAGCGCGCCCAGTATGAGCCGCTCGCAGCGCGCCCAGTATGAGCCGCTCGCAGCGCGCCCAGTATGAGCCCCTCGCGCTCGCAGCGCGCCCAGTATGAGCCCCTCGCGCTCGCCGCGCGCCCAGTATGAGCCCCTCGCGCTCGCAGCGCGCCCAGTATGAGCCCCTCGCGCTCGCAGCGCGCCCAGTATGAGCCCCTCCCGCTCGCAGCGCACCCAGTATGAGCCCCTCCCGCTCGCAGCGCACCCAGTATGAGCCGCTTGCAGCGCGCCCAGTATGAGCCCCTTCCCCTCGCAGCGTGCCCAGTATGAGCCGCTTGCAGCGCGCCCAGTATGAGCCGCTTGCAGCGCGCCCAGTATGAGCCCCTTCCCCTCGCAGCGTGCCCAGTATGAGCCGCTCGCAGCGCACCCAGTATGAGCCGCTTGCAGCGCGCCCAGTATGAGCCCCTTCCCCTCGCAGCGTGCCCAGTATGAGCCCCTCCCGCTCGCAGCGCGCCCAGTATGAGCCCCTCCCGCTCGCAGCGTGCCCAATATGAGCCCCTCCCGCTCGCAGCGCACCCGGTATGAGCCGCTTGCAGCGAGCCCAGCATGAACCCCTCCCCCTCGCAGCGCGCCCAGTATGAGCCCCTCCCCCTCGCAGCGCGCCCAGTATGAGCCCCTCCCAGCGAACTCAGTATGAACCCCTCCCCCTTGCAGCGCGCCCAGTATGAGCCTCTCGCGCTCGCAGCACGCCCAGTATGAGCCTCTCGCGCTCGCAGCGCGCCCAGTATGAGCCTCTCGCGCTCGCAGCACGCCCAGTATGAGCCTCTCGCGCTCGCAGCGCGCCCAGTATGAGCCCCTCCCAGCGAACTCAGTATGAACCCCTCCCCCTTGCAGCGCGCCCAGTATGAGCCTCTCGCGCTCGCAGCGCGCCCAGTATGAGCCTCTCGCGCTCGCAGCGCGCCCAGTATGAGCCTCTCGCGCTCGCAGCGCGCCCAGTATGAGCCTCTCGCGCTCGCAGCGCGCCCAGTATGAGCCTCTCGTGCTCGCAGCGCGCCCAGTATGAGCCTCTCGCGCTCGCAGCGCGCCCAGTATGAGCCCCTCCCAGCGAACTCAGTATGAACCCCTCCCCCTCGCAGCGCGCCCAGTATGAGCCCCTCCCAGCGAACTCAGTATGAGCCCCTCGCGCTCGCAGCGCGCCCAGTATGAGCCGCTCGCGCTCACAGCGCGCCCAGTATGAGCCCCTCGCGCTCGCAGCGCGCCCAGTATGAGCCTCTCGCGCTCGCAGCGCGCCCAGTATGAGCCTCTCGCGCTCGCAGCGCGCCCAGTATGAGCCTCTCGCGCTCGCAGCGCGCCCAGTATGAGCCCCTCGCGCTGGCAGCGCGCCCAGTATGAACCCCCCTCGCAGCGCGGCCAGTATTAGCCCCTCCCGCTCGCAGCGCGGCCAGTATTAGCCCCTCCCGCTCGCAGCGCCCCCAGTATGTGGGTCTAAAACACTTCCAGTTTGGCCCTGCCATTTAGCTTATCTTCTACACCTTCGAGCGCTCACAAAGGTGCGGGCCCTGCGCTCGCCTAGCTGCGCTCGCCTTGGGAATGCCTCTAGTGGGATATTTGGATGACCTTCTGTTGAGGGCACAGTTGGCACAGGTTCTGGCTGACAATGTAGCTGGAGCCACCAGACATTACAATGGTTCAGCGGGGTGGGGTCCTAAATCTTCAGAGCTGGAACTGAGTCCTCATTTAGAATTCTTGAGTCTTATCCCAGATACAGCTTAAGTCAGAGTTCTTCCCTAAGACAGACCTGGATTCCTCAGTGCGGGAGAGGCCCGGCTCCTCCCTTCTACATGTAGCGCTGATGTCAGGAGTCCTGCTCTGGGGTTGGTTAAGTATTTCTTTCCGGTCTCCTGCAAGATCCTCACGATGGATGACAGCCTGTCATCTGGGGGATGAGTCCTGGACAGCTTGTTGGTGCCGGGAACTTGACTGTCAAAGTAATCTCATCTCCCAGTCAACATCCTGGAAGTTCGGGCAATCTGGCTGTCCACATTAACCGAAGGGTCATCCAATGAGGAATTGATCAGACAAAGCCATAGCAGTGGCCTACATTAAGCATCAGGGAGGATTCATAAGTCCTGCAGCCGCAGGAGCGGTAGAAAGGATCTTGTCCGGGGTAAAACGATCCTTGCCAATCCAGCGTAGCCCACTGTTTGTTCAGATACCACATGGGGACACTTGGCAGGCAGACTATCTCAGCCGGTAGAACTTGGACCCAGCAGGATGGTCCCTAAACCTGGATGTGTTCAAAGACCTGTGTCCCGAGGGGGGGGGGTGCCATATGTGGACCTCCTGCCCACTAGATTAAACAACAAACTGGACAGGTTTGTCTCCAGGTATCCTCTGGTGAAAGCAGTCCGGACTCTGGTGGCTCTGTAGGATCAGAATCTGATGCCGAGTACACATGATCGGTTTTCTCCTCGGTCAAAAGACCCCGAGGAGAAAACCGTGCACCGGCGCGGTCACTTTTCCCTGTGTACACACGGCCGGGCGGGAAAAATGGCCGTGTGTGTGCTCCACCACAGTGTTTCCCCATAGGAAAACTGCGGTGAAAAAAACGCTGCGATTCGCGACGGGAAAAAATAGAACAGGTTCTAATTTTTCTCTCCGTGATTCTCGGCGGTTTTCCTGCTGGGGAAAACTGCCAAGGAGCATACACACGGCCGGTTTTCTCGACCAAGAGAAAACATGGCGGTTTTCCCGGCAGTGTGTACGCGGCATGAGAGAACTTCCATCTTTCCTTCCTAAGGTAGTTTTGGTCTTTATGCTCAATACGGACTTTGTGTTTCTGTCCCGCTGTTGATCAGCAGGAGGTCTCCGTCTGTTGCTGGGATGAAGTTTGTGTTGTGCGTGTTTAGCTCTCAGTCTGTCGCCATAAATGGGAACCTTCTTCTCATTCCACCATTTCTAGATGGTTCAGACAGGTCCTCATTCACGTCTATGGTACTAAGGATCCGTTCCACCCTTTCCTGTCCAGGCGCACTCCACTCAATCTGGGGGGGGCTTTTTGGCATCCGGCTACGGTTTCTCAGATTTGGAAAGCCACCATCCTGGTCTTCTGTTGCAATACTAAGTGAATGGTCGGGCCTCTTCTTTTGCCACCCTGGGGTGTAAGGTCCTTCAGGCGGCTCTTTGAAAAGCAGGCAATCCCCAGCTCTGTTGTTTATGGTGGGCCTGTTGGAGTTTTGTTGCCTACCCTTCAGATGGACATCCCAACAGTCATTGATTTACTGTGACTCCTAAGAACAATAGGATCCATCTCTTGTACTTTGCAGGTCCCACTTCTCTGTGTCTATGATCATGGTACTGCTTTTCCACAAAACTATGGCATGCTGGGAGTAGGAGGAGTTAAATTGGGCTGGTCCACAAATTTTGTTTTCCCGTGTCCAGTCCTTATGTAGATGGCAGTATAACCCAACAGTCTCTGAATTTCTGTGTCCCTTAATGAATTGCAAATGGATTTTACAGGAACATGTTACAAGATCCCATTATTCCCAATGCAAAGTGTGTGTGGCCTTCTCTGGCAGGATTGACTTCATTCTCTGTACTGATGACGGGAGTTCTGGACACTTGCATTCGGCAAGCTGACCGGTGACCACTCTCTGCTCTGCCCAGAGCTGAAGGATGTTTCTGGCTGCTGCTTAATATGGACAGTCTTCCCATTTCCTACAAACACTACAAACCTTCCAGACAGCATTGCATCTCGGATAACTCTCAGCACTGGCCACGCCAGCTGCCTTCTAATCTCAGGATGATTTTGTGTTTTTATGTAAAAATATTGTTGTATCAAATAAATCTAATGGTTTGTGAAGATTACGAGGCCTCCTCGTTCATGTGTGAGTCGGTTCCTGTGGAGTGCCATGGGCAGAGGGAGAGGGCTCTGTCCTGGGGGTACACACCATCTGTGTTATGGGTGGAGTCTGTCTCCTCTTCTGCGGCGTGAGGGAGTAGGAATCGGATCGTACCGTGTTGTGGGTAGGGAGTTGCGGTGTTGGAATCGGAATGTACCATGTTATAGGTGGGTAGGGAGTTGTGGTGGTGGAATGTACCATGTTATAGGTGGGTAGGGAGTTGTGGTGGTGGAATGTACCGTGTTATGGGTGGAGTAGGGAGTCGCGGTGTCAGAATCGAAATGTACCATGTTTTAGGGGTGGAGTAGGGAATCCCGGTGTTGGAATCGTATTGTACCGTGTCATGGGTGGGTAGGGAGTCGTGGTGTCGGAATCGGATCATACCGTATCATGGGTGGAGTAGGGAGTCGTGGTGTCGGAATCGGATCGTACCATATCATGGGTGGAGTAGGGAGTCGTGGTGTTGGAATCGGATCGTACCATATCATGGGTGGAGTAGGAAGTCGTGGTGTCAGAATCGGATCGTACCATATCATGGGTGGAGTAGGGAGTCGTGGTGTCGGAATCGGATCGTACAGTATCATGGGTGGAGTAAGGAGTCGTGGTGTCGGAATCAGGTCGTGCCATGTTATGGGTGAGTAGGGAGTCGCGGTGTCAGAATCGGATTGTACCATGTTATGGGTGAGTGGTGTTGTGGAGATTTTTATGGAGATGTATTTAATATGTATTGTCATAGTGTCACCCAGTGTTAGTACTTCCGCAACCCGCTCTAAAAGAGCTGATTGGGGTAGTCTGAGGCTGGTTGAATCCCGTCTGATAGGGGAAAACGTCTTGAGGTTGGAGTGTGATGTTTGCAGGGTGCGGATATGTCCGCCAACGGGGGCCCTCTGTGCATTAGCACGGACGATCGCTGAGGGGGTATGCTCGCTCTGCAACGACATCATTGGTTATAGGCGGATGCGCGCTCTTGTCTCTGCTGTGTGTGATCAACATTGGTTGGGATTCGTAGCGTGCGTCTGCAGATAGCCTCCCTCCCCCATTCAATAATAGTATAATCTGAATATGCGTTATTCTATGGAATAGCGCAGAATAAGGATTCCTATCAGCGGTAACTTTAGCCATCATACGTTATTGTATTCATTGTATGTATTATTGTATTGAATCCTTTAAGCTATATTTCTTGAGTGGGATTCATGTACGGCATTTCCTGTTGGAAGGGATGTCCTTGTATTGCCATTTTCCTGTGTGGAAGGGACATCCTGTGATGTCCCCGCCCATGGGGGAGGGGATTGGTTGCTGCAGCCAATCACCTCCTGTCTGAGATCTTTTGAGGCTAATAAAAATCCTTGAGGGGGCGTCGGCTAGACACTCTGCTCTAGGATGACTTGACGATAAGGCCTGTGTTGGTGCTTTTCCTTGGATGAATGATGGGACGAATGATGGTGAGTGGAACTTAACTTAAAGATAGCATTATTGCAAAAAGATGAAATCTGAAGTGTGCTTAGATAGCACAGGAATTATAGGCTGTGTGCTCTGCAAACAACCAATAATTCCACGACAGTGGGGAGTCGCGGTGTCGGAATCAGATCGTACCATGTTATGGGTGAGTAGGGAGTCGCGGTGTCGGAATCGGATCGTACCATGTTATGGGTGAGTAGAGTCGCGGTGTCGGAATCGGATCGTACCATGTTATGGGTGAGTAGGGAGTCGCGGTGTTAGAATCGGATTGTACCATGTTATGGGTGGAGTAGGGAGATATCTGGCAACATACACGTGTGATTTCAGGTCTGAATAAATATGATTCCTCTCCCTCCATAAGCTGCCCCTGGCGGTAATGCCGAGTGTGGCTCAGGGTTACATTTCAGTACCATTAGCGGTAACCCTGAGCCACACTCAGGATTGCATTGCAGGATCCTGGTGCAGGTTACTTATCTTGTCCCCAGGATCCTACGATGTCCCCCCGCTGTGTCCTCCACCCGATGCCTCTTTGTGCCGGGCTCCGTTCCCTGCGAGCGTCGTGACGCACAGGGGCGGAGCCTGGTGGCAAATTCAAAAAGTACAAAACTCATAACATGGTACACTGTAATCTTACAGGAACTACCCAAATGACCCTGAAAAGTTTACATACCCTGGAATATTTGGCCTTGGTACAGACACATAAGGGGCACATACGGGTTAAAGTGGCAATTAAAGGTTAATTTCCCACATTTGTGGCTTTTTAAATCACAATTGGTGTCTGTGTATAAATAGTCAATGAGTTTGTTATCTCTCACATGGATGCACTAAGCAGGCTAGACACTGAGCCATGAGGAGGTAGAAAAGAACAGTCCAAAGACCTGCATAACAAGGTAATGAAGCTTTACAAAGATGGAAAAGGATGTTAATGGGAGGGGTCTGAGGTTTGTCAGTAGGAGGGTCTGGTTCAGTATAATTACCTAATGCACTGTTGATTAAACCACAAACTGGACAGGTTTGTCTCCAGGTACAGGTATCCTCCGGTGAAAGCAGTTAGGACTCTGTGGGATCAGAATCTGTGTTATGTCTCTCCTCTCTTAAAGCTCCTTCCTCTGAAGTGTCGAGGGGGGGGGGGGGGGTCATTCCTGTGATCTTCAAAGCTCTCCTGTCTCAAGGTCCGGTTTACCAGCCTGCTATACATTTTTGACTTTAACATTGGCATGGCTGTTGTAGACCAGGTTTCGAGAGCGGCATCTCGGAATTAGTGACTCCCATGAAAGCTAAGAAGTCTGCTTCCCGCAAGGGCTTTGTTTAGAAGAAACTTTTGTCTAGGGAATGCTCTGTGGGACAAATCCTGGCCTTTCTACAACTGGGCTTGGATCAGTAACTGGCTCTGAGTACCTTCAGGGGTGAGATCTTGGCACTTGCAATCCTGTTGGCTTCCCATTCCTTGATTAGAACAAAGACAAAGTGGTTTTGAGGCCAGCTATTGATCAGCAGGCGGTCTCCGTCTGTTGCTGGGATGAAGTTTGTGTTGTGCGTTTTTAGCTCTCAGTCTGTCGCCATAAATGGGAACCTTCTTCTCATTCCACCATTTCTAGATGGTTCAGACAGGTCCTCATTCACGTCTATGGTACTAAGGATCCGTTCCACCCTTTCCTGTCAAGACGCACTCCACTCAATCTGGGGGGGGGGGGGCTTTTTGGCATCCGGCTACGGTTTCTCAGATTTGGAAAGCCACCATCCTGGTCTTCTGTTGCAATACTAAGTGAATGGTCGGGCCTCTTCTTATGCCACCCTGGGGTGTAAGGTCCTTCAGGCGGCTCTTTGAAAAGCAGGCAATCCCCAGCTCTGTTGTTTATGGTGGGCCTGTTGGAGTTTTGTTGCCTACCCTTCAGATGGACATCCCAACAGTCATTGATTTCCTGTTACTCTAAGGCCGGGTTCACACGTATGTGAATTGGATACGGCTTAAAACGCATCCAATTCGCATGTCATTAGAAAATACATACATTTTAATGAGGCTGGTTCACATATCTGTGGTGGATTCGCACTGCAAAGTGCAGAAAAATCATGTGCTCTTTCTAGGCATTGCGTTCTGGCTCAGGTGCGAATTCAGGCCCATTATCTTCTATGGACACGCATCTGAGTCGCAGATGCATTGCGTTTTGAACCGGCATTCTCTCTCCCTGCTCACTACACCCCCCCCCCTCTTCCTGCTTATCTGATCCACAGCTACAATGCAGAGGAAGCGCTGAAAATCTGCTTCTTCTCTTCGCACAGAGAACAGAGCTGGAATTCGCACCGGACTGGTGTGAACCCAGCCTAAAGAAAATAGGATCAATCTCTTGTACTTCTTTGAGGGACGCAGGTCCCACTTCTCTGTGTCTATGGTCATGGTACTGCTTTTCCACAAAACTATGGCATGCTGGGAGTAGGAGGAGTTAAATTGGGCTGGTCCACAAATTTTTGTTTTCCCGTGTCCAGTCCACATCCCAACAGTCATTGATTTCCTGTGACTCTAAAGAAAATAGGATCCGTCTCTTGTACGTCTTTGAGGGACACAGGTCCCACCTCTACGTGTCTATGAACATGGCACTGCTTTTCCACAAAACTATTGGGATCAGTGGGGTGCTCTCCAGATTCCGTTCTGGTAAAAGTGAGCTGCAGAGCATTTTCCAGAGCTGATGCCATGGCCTTAGCCCATCACGCTGAAGTCAGACCAAGTAATGGGATGACCTCATTTCCATAGCTTTCTGGATAGTCAGAATAATCGGCATTCAGGGGATGTTCGCTTGGAGTGGAGTAAACCAGGTTGAGAGCTCCTGAATTCTGTACACGGCGTCTTCAGGGACCTTAAAAGACTACCAAGAACAGAGAGCCGTGTTTTTGAGGGCCAGTGACTCTGATCCATCATGTTGGACTTCACACTAACTTTCTGATTAGGTCTGTCCTGTGTTCAGGTGGACCTGATCAGGAGTTCCATTCAGGTCTATGGACACATGGCAAGAGATGAACCTGACTACCTTCTGAGTCCATCCAGGTCCAGAAAGAAAGACTGAAAAGGACTGTGTCCCCCATTCTATTTTCTGGAGCACAAATCTAAAAACTGAGAATCTGTTGTCAGTGGGAAGAATGTTCCTTACATTGGTGATCAGTGGGAAGAATGTTCCTTACATTGGTGATCAGTGGGAAGAATGTTCCTTACATTGGTGATCAGTGGGAAGAATGTCCCTTACATTGGTGATCAGTGAGAAGAATGTCCCTTACATTGGTGATCAGTGGGAAGAATGTCCCTTACATTGGTGATCAGTGGGAAGAGTGTTCTTTACATTGGTGATCAGTGAGAAGAATGTTCCTTACATTGGTGATCAGTGGGAAGAATGTTCCTTACATTGGTGATCAGTGGGAAGAATGTCCCTTACATTGGAGATCAGTGAGAAGAATGTCCCTTACATTGGTGATCAGTGAGAAGAATGTCCCTTACATTGGTGATCAGTGAGAAGAATGTTCCTTACATTGGTGATCAGTGAGAAGAATGTCCCTTACATTGGTGATCAGTGGGAAGAATGTCCCTTACATTGGTGATCAGTGGGAAGAATGTTCCTTACATTGGTGATCAGTGAGAAGAATGTTCCTTACATTGGTGATCAGTGGGAAGAATGTCCCTTACATTGGTGATCAGTGGGAAGAATGTTCCTTACATTGGTGATCAGTGAGAAGAATGTTCCTTACATTGGTGATCAGTGGGAAGAATGTCCCTTACATTGGTGATCAGTGGGAAGAATGTTCCTTACATTGGTGATCAGTGGGAAGAATGCTCCTTACATTGGTGATCAGTGGGAAGAATGTTCCTTACATTGGTGATCAGTGGGAAGAATGTTCCTTACATTGGTGATCAGTGGGAAGAATGCTCCTTACATTGGTGATCAGTGGGAAGAATGTCCCTTACATTGGTGATCAGTGGGAAGAATGTTCCTTACATTGGTGATCGGTGGGAAGAATGTTCCTTACATTGGTGATCAGTGAGAAGAATGTTCCTTACATTGGTGATCAGTGAAAAGAATGTTCCTTACATTGGTGATCAGTGAGAAGAATGTTCCTTACATTGGTGATCAGTGGGAAGAATGTTCCTTACATTGGTGGTCAGTGAGAAGAATGTTCCTTACATTGGTGATCAGTGAGAGGAATGTTCCTTACATTGGTGATCAGTGAGAAGAATGTTCCTTACATTGGTGATCAGGGGGAAGAATGTCCCTTACATTGGTGATCAGTGAGAAGAATGTTCCTTACATTGGTGATCAGTGAGAAGAATGTTCCTTACATTGGTGATCAGTGAGAAGAATGTTCCTTACATTGGTGATCAGTGAGAAGAATGTTCCTTACATTGGTGGTCAGTGAGAAGAATGTTCCTTACATTGGTGATCAGTGAGAAGAATGTTTCTTACATTGGTGATCAGTGAGAAGAATGTTCCTTACATTGGTGATCAGTGAGAAGAATGTTCCTTACATTGGTGATCAGTGAGAAGAATGTTCCTTACATTGGTGGTCAGTGAGAAGAATGTTCCTTACATTGGTGATCAGTGAGAAGAATGTTCCTTACATTGGTGATCAGTGGGAAGAATGTTCCTTACATTGGTGATCAGTGAGAAGAATGTTCCTTACATTGGTGGTCAGTGAGAAGAATGATCCTTACATTGGTGATCAGTGAGAAGAATGTTTCTTACATTGGTGATCAGTGAGAAGAATGTTCCTTACATTGGTGATCAGTGGGAAGAATGTTCCTTACATTGGTGATCAGTGAGAAGAATGTTCCTTACATTGGTGGTCAGTGAGAAGAATGTTCCTTACATTGGTGATCAGTGAAAAGAATGTTCCTTACATTGGTGGTCAGTGAGAAGAATGATCCTTACATTGGTGATCAGTGGGAAGAATGTTCCTTACATTGGTGATCAGTGAGAAGAATGTTCCTTACATTGGTGATCAGTGGGAAGAATGTCCCTTACATTGGTGATCAGTAGTGATGAGCCGAACACCCCCGGGTTCGGTTCGCACCAGAACCCGCGAACGGACCCAAAGTTCGCACGAACTTTAGAACCCTATTAAATACAATGGATGCGAACGTTCGAAATCTAAAGTGCTAATTATAACGACTATTATGCATGTTATTGTCCTAAAAAGGGTTTAGGAACCCGGGTTCTGCACCAGGGGACATGTATCAATGCAAAAAGAAGTTTTAAAAACGTCCGTTTTTCGGGAGCAGTCATTTTAATGATGCATAAAAAGTGAAAAAAAAAAAAGTCAAATATTCCTTTAAATATTGTACCTGGGGGGTGTCTAAATTATGCCTGTGAAGTGCCACGTGTTTCCCGTGTTTAGAACTGTCCCTGCACAAAATGACATTTCTAAAGGAAAAAAAGCCATTTAAAACTGCTTGCGGCTTTAATGTAATGTCTGGTCCCGGTAATATGGATGAAAATCTTTAAGAAAAATGGCATAGCTACCCCATCACAGCCCCCCCCCCCCTACCCCAGACCATTACCAGCCCCTTTGGGTCTTGTATGGATATAAAGGGGAACCCTGCACACAAAATAAAAAAGGCCCTATATACTCTGAACAGCCGTATACAGGCGGTGCATACAAGACACTGACTGTAGGTTTGTTCTTATGTAGAATCTGTTTGTAATTTTGAACAGGTACATTGTTTAAGTGTAGCTCCAGACAAAAAATCTATTTTTGGAAAACATAGGGAAGGGTTATCACCCCTGTAACATTTGTTTTGCTGTCTGTGCCCCTGTTCAGAACATTTCACCTCACTTTCCGTCCTAATGACAAATGTTTTTGAAAAGTGGGTTTTTTATTGAAACAAGGATTGGTGAAAAAGCATCAGTAGAGAGGAGACACGTTTTTCCCATATTAACTCTTACAGGAGAGAATTTCCCTTCCTAGGGGTAGATTTCCTCTCACTTCCTGTTGTATCCTTCCGTTTGCAAGGAGGAGTCATTTGTAAGTTGAATGTTTGAAAGTAGGGGCCTGCCGTATATACTCAGCTGAAATTTGCCCCTTACATGTTGGTGGTGCCACAACACTGTGAGCCCTCACAGTTACTCTTGGTGGGCGCATGAATGGGCCCTGCTGTGAATTTTTAGATCAAGAATTGTAATTGCATGCCCCTGTTGAACAGGGGCTGAAAAATTGGGCCTTTGGTGGTGGTGGTGTTGACACAACACTGTAAGGCCTCACAGTTACTCTTGGTGGGCGCAGGAATGGGCCCTGCCGTGAATTATTAGATTAAGAATTGTAATTACATGCCCCAGTTAAACAGGGGCAGAAAAATTGGGCCTTAGGCACTGGTGCCACAACACTGCAACCCCTCACAGATACTGTACTTGGAGCACAGCAATGAGCCCTGTTGCAAAGTATTGCATCAAAAATTGTAATTACACGCCCCTGTTAAACAGGGGCTGAAAAATTGGGCCTTAGGCACTGGTGCTGGTGCCACGACACTGCAACCTCTCCCAGATACTCTAGTTGGAGTGCAGGAATGAGCCCTGCTGCAAAGCATTGCATAAAAAATTGTAATTACATGCCCCTGTTAAACAGGGGCTGAAAAATTGGGCCTTAGGCACTGGTGGCGGCACCTAGAAACAAAAATGTTCTTCCAAGCTATCATCATCAATCGGATCATTGAGGAGGAGGAGGATAGTCAGTCAACATAACAGGACAGTCACTCAGCATCAGTCTTGAAGGGATGTGACATTTGAAAATAAATTAGTCTGTTATATCAGCTTCAGGTGTTTGGTAGCTGGTGGTGATCCAAGACTGGTTCATCTTTATGAAAGTCAGTCGATCAACCGAGTCGGTGGACAGGCGCACCCTGTGATCCATGACAAATCCTCCAGCAGCACTGAATGTGCGTTCTGAAAGAACGCTGGATGCAGGACAGGCCAGTAGCTCAACTGCATACTGTGCAAGCTCTGGCCAGTGATCCATCCTCAAGACCCAGTATGCCAGAGGATTTTTGGTGGGGAAGGTGTCCAAGTCTGACCTTGCCCCTAGGAATTCCTGCACCATGTATATCAGACGCTGGCGATGGTTGCTGGAACCGATCATACCTTGGGGCTGCGGACTAAAGAATTGTCTGAACGCATCGGTCAGACGGCCACCTTCCCCACCGCTCCTTCTTTGACTGACCGAAGCCTCAGCAACTCGTTGTCCAGGACCAGGAGTTTGTAACCTCCCAGTCTCTGGGAACGCGTTGCACAGACCTTTCTGCAAGGCCTCCCAGAGTTGTCTCATCCTCTGCTCCCTCTGCGACGGTAAGATAAGGTCCGCAACCTTACCCTTGTACCGTGGATCAAGGAGAGTGGCCAGCCAGTAATGGTCCCTCTCCTTGACCTGAAGAATACGAGGATCCTTCCACAGACTTTGCAGGATCAGGGAGGCCATGCAGCGTAGGTTAGCTGAGGCATTCGGTCCGGAGTCCTCTGGGTCACTAAGGACGACATGATCCGCAGCCACCCCCTCCCAGCCACGTACAAGTCCACGGGTTTCTTGGGACTGTAAATCATCCCTAAAAGGCTGCTGCTGACGATGCTGAGTGCCAGGCTCCACCTCCATGCTGACACAATCCTCCTCCTCCTCCTCTTCCTGTGCGATGGGTGGGACAGAAGGAACACTGTCTGGGTAAAGGGGGCCTTGAGAGGCAAGGAAGTCCTCCTCTTCCTGCCTCTGTTCTGCCTCAAGTGCCCTGTCCATTATTCCACGCAGCGTATGTTCCAACAGGTGGACAAGAGCTACAGTGTCACTGATGCATGCACTGTCACTGCTCACCATCCTCGTGGCCTCCTCAAATGGTGCCAGGACAGTGCATGCATCCCTGATCATGCCCCACTGGCGTGGTGAAAAAAAAACGAGCTCCCCTGACCCTGTCCTGGTGCCGTAGTCGCACAGGTACTCATTGATGGCCCTCTGCTGCGTGTGCAGCCACTGCAGCATGGCCAACGTTGAGTTCCACCTGGTGGGCATGTCACATATAAGGCGGTTCTTGGGCAGGTTCAACTCCATTTGCAGCTCAGCCAGGCGAGCACTGGCATTATAAGATCTGCGGAAATGCACACAGACTTTCCTGGCCTGCCTCAGGACATCCTGTAAGCCCGGGTACCTGCCCAAGAACCGCTGCACCACCAGGTTAAGGACGTGAGCCTCACAGGGCACATGGGTCAGTTGTCCCTGTCGGAGGGCGGAGAGGAGGTTGGTGCCATTGTCGCAAACCACCATTCCTGGCTTAAGCTGGCGTGGCGTCAACCACCTCTCGGCCTGCCTCTGCAGAGCAGACAGAACCTCTGCCCCAGTGTGGCTCCTGTCCCCCAAACACACCAGCGCAAGCACGGCATGGCATCTTTTTGCCTGCGTAATTGCGTAGCCCCTTGAACGCCTACGGAGCACCGCTGGGTCCGAGGACAAAGCACAGGAAGAGGCCATGGAGGAAGAAGAAGAGGGGGTGGAGGAGAGAGGTGTGTCACAACCAGTAGTAGCATTTTGGAGGCGTGGCGGCGGAACAACCTCCAACACTACTGCACCTTGTCCTGCATCCTTCCCAGCTGCCAAAAGAGTGACCCAATGGGCCGTTAAAGAAAGGTAACGTCCCTGTCCATGCCTGCTGGACCATGAGTCAGCGGTAATATGCACCTTACCGCTGACCGCCCTGTCCAGCGAGGCCAAGACATTGCCTTCCTCATGCCGGTAGAGAGCCGGAATCGCCTTCCGTGAGAAAAAGTGGCGTTTGGGAACCTGCCACCGAGGAACCGCACATTGCACAAACTCACGGAAGGGGGCCGAGTCTACCAACTGAAAAGGCAGCAGTTGAAGCGCTAGCAATTTAGCCAAGCTAGCATTCAACCGCTGGGCATGTGAATGGCTGGGAGTGAACTTCTTTCGACGGTCCAGCAGCTGAGGCAGGGAAATTTGCCTGCTAGAATCGGACGTCGGTGTACTGCTAGCAGAGTGGCCGCAAGTACTTGGCTGTGACACACCTAATTCTACACCTTCATTCCTCTCAGAGCAGGTTTCAGAGAGGGCTGAAGGTATAGTGGGGTTGGAGATCCCAGCTGATGCGGTGCAAGGAGAGGTCTGCTTTGTTCTTTGGTGTGGGTCTTTAAGGTAGGCTTGCCAACGAGCTGCATGGCAGGTCAACATATGTCTGGTTAAGCATGTGGTGCCCAAGCGGCTGATGTTTTGGCCACGCTATATACGCTTGAGACATATGTTGCAAACAGCAGCTGTGCGATCTGATGCACTCGCCTCAAAAAAGGCCCACACCAAAGAACTTTTTGAATAACAGGCAGAGGCAGCGCCCTGCACAGGCGGAGCTCTGCGGTGTGATTCCGTCGGTGTACTGCCCTTACGCTGGCCACCCAAGGGCATCCTGCCTCGTTGGAGATGTGCCTCCTCCTCATCCTCCTCCTCCTCCTCTCTCCTATTAGGCACCCACGTGGAGTCAGTGACCTCATCATCCCCTCCCTCCTCATCACTGGAGCCAATCTGGCAGTATGCTGCAGCTGCTGGAACATGACTGCCAGATTGGTGTCCTTCTTGAGCATCCCCTCTCTCTGCTCTCACGCTACTGCCTTCCTCTAGCTGGGTATCATCATCAGACCCTTCGAAACGCTGGGCATCCTCCTGGAGCATGTACCCAACACTGTGCTCAAACAGTTCGGGGGACTCCTCAGGAGGAGGACATGGTGGGTCTAGGGAAGGAGTGACTGATGATGACATTGATACCAGGGAAGAGGACGCTTTGGCAGCTGCTTTGCCAGTACCCTGAGCCTGGGTGAGAGGATGAGGAGGATGAGGTGGGCTTGGTCATCCACTCTACCAAGTCTTCGGCATGATGCGGCTCAACACGTCCAGCTGCCGAAAAGAAGGACAAGCTTGTCCCATGGCCAAGTGCTGATGGCGATGCACCGCGTCCACGACCAGCACTGTTGTCTCTAGACACAGAGCCTGCTTGCCCTCTTTTATTGGCTCCTGACTGTCTGCCTCTCCTTGTTTGCCTTCCAGACATTCTAATGGCCTGCAGATAGATGGGAAAACCAGCAATAAGGCCTAGCTTCAGGTGTATATTTTGCAGGAATCACACTACGCCTGCTGTAAGTGCTGCAAATGCCTGTTGGTGTAACACACTAGGAAAACAGAGCAATAAGGCGTAGCTTCAGAAGTATATTTTGCAGGAATCACACTATGCCTGCTGTAAGTGCTGCAAATGCCTGTTGGTGTAACACACCAGGAAAACACAGCAATAAGGCCTAGCTTCAGGTGTATACTGTGCAGGAGGCTTAGCAACAATGCCACTGACACTGTCCCCTGCCTATCCTTCTCTCTCCCTGCACACAAGAATAGCACAAAGAATAGCACAATGACACTGTCCCTGCCTATCCTTCTCTTTCCCTGCGCTGGAAAACACTACACAAGGCCGCCTCGCTGGCGGCCTTTTATAGTGTAGGGCGTGTGCTAAACCCCCTGAGCTATAATTGGCCACAGGCAACCTGCCTGTGGCCAATTATGGCTCTCCTAGCTGCCGGCGCTGTGATTGGCCAAGCATGCGGGGTCACAGTGCATGCTTGGCCAATCACAGCACTGGGATTGCACTGCCATGGCGCAGTGTATTGTGGGCCGTTCACATTACACGAATTTGGCGCGAACGGCCCAAATCGTTCGATGTTCACCGAACGATCGAACAGCCGATGTTCGAGTCGAACGTATGTTCGACTCGAACACCGAGCTCATCCCTAGTGATCAGTGAGAAGAATGTTCCTTACATTGGTGGTCAGTGAGAAGAATGTTCCTTACATTGGTGATCAGTGAGAAGAATGTTCCTTACATTGGTGATCAGTGGGAAGAATGTTCCTTACATTGGTGATCAGTGAGAAGAATGTTCCTTACATTGGTGGTCAGTGAGAAGAATGTTCCTTACATTGGTGGTCAGTGGGAAGAATGTTCCTTACATTGGTGATCAGTGGGAAGAATGTCCCTTACATTGGTGATCAGTGAGAAGAATGTTCCTTACATTGGTGATCAGTGGGAAGAATGTTCCTTACATTGGTGATCAGTGGGAAGAATGTTCCTTACATTGGTGATCAGTGAGAAGAATGTTCCTTACATTGGTGGTCAGTGAGAAGAATGTTCCTTACATTGGTGGTCAGTGGGAAGAATGTTCCTTACATTGGTGATCAGTGGGAAGAATGTCCCTTACATTGGTGATCAGTGAGAAGAATGTTCCTTACATTGGTGGTCAGTGGGAAGAATGTTCCTTACATTGGTGATCAGTGGGAAGAATGTCCCTTACATTGGTGATCAGTGAGAAGAATGTTCCTTACATTGGTGATCAGTGGGAAGAATGTTCCTTACATTGGTGATCAGTGGGAAGAATGTTCCTTACATTGGTGATCAGTGGGAAGAATGTCCCTTACATTGGTGATCAGTGAGAAGAATGTCCCTTACATTGGTGATCAGTGAGAAGAATGTTCCTTACATTGGTGATCAGTGAGAAGAATGTTCCTTACATTGGTGATCAGTGAGAAGAATGTTCCTTACATTGGTGATCAGTGAGAAGAATGTTCCTTACATTGGTGATCAGTGAGAAGAATGTTCCTTACATTGGTGGTCAGTGAGAAGAATGTTCCTTACATTGGTGATCAGTGAGAAGAATGTTCCTTACATTGGTGATCAGTGGGAAGAATGTCCCTTACATTGGTGATCAGTGAGAAGAATGTTCCTTACATTGGTGATCAGTGAGAAGAATGTTCCTTACATTGGTGGTCAGTGAGAAGAATGTTCCTTACATTGGTGATCAGTGGGAAGAATGTTCCTTACATTGGTGATCAGTGAGAAGAATGTTCCTTACATTGGTGATCAGTGAGAAGAATGTCCCTTACATTGGTGATCAGTGGGAAGAATGTTCCTTACATTGGTGGTCAGTGAGAAGAATGTTCCTTACATTGGTGATCAGTGGGAAGAATGTTCCTTACATTGGTGGTCAGTGAGAAGAATGTTCCTTACATTGGTGATCAGTGGGAAGAATGTTCCTTACATTGGTGATCAGTGGGAAGAATGTTCCTTACATTGGTGATCAGTGGGAAGAATGTTCCTTACATTGGTGATCAGTGAGAAGAATGTTCTTTACATTGGTGATCGGTGGGAAGAATGTTCCTTACATTGGTGATCGGTGGGAAGAATGTTCCTTACATTGGTGATCGGTGGGAAGAATGTTCCTTACATTGGTGATCGGTGAGAAGAATGTTCCTTACATTGGTGATCAGTGAGAAGAATGTCCCTTACATTGGTGGTCGTGGGAAGAATGTTCCTTACATTGGTGGTCGTGGGAAGAATGTTCCTTACATTGGTGATCGGTGGGAAGAATGTTCCTTACATTGGTGGTCGTGGGAAGAATGTCCCTTACATTGGTGATCAGTGAGAAGAATGTTCCTTACATTGGTGGTCGTGGGAAGAATGTCCATCCGGCTTGAGAAATGGGAGTTGGCAGAAAAGTGTCAGCTGCACAATGAGTGCAGCCAATCGGATGCATCTCCTGGTGCCGTGGCTGTCAGAATACAATTATCTGGCAGCAGGGATTGGTTCATCCATGTGGGGGCGCGGGCACCGTGTGGAGGCACCATGACGCGGGTGGTGGATTTGGCGTGTAATTAAATCTTGAAAATGTTGAATTGGATATTTTTCGGTCACAGATCTTCAGCTGTCCCTAGATTGACCCCACTGAGAGGAAGGGCAGCCAATGTGCTAAATGACCACCACGTCAGCACCCCCCATCTCCCCCATACTTTTAGCCCTTAAATCCAGTGAGCTGATTCTAATCATTGTCGGTGGTGAACACTTTAGATACAGTCACCACAATGCTGACATTTCTTAGGGTTCACAGACTTTTTCTTCCAGATGTGATGTGACTTCCTATGGAGACGGTTTTCTTATTTTAAGGTCCTAGCAGCGGCCGCCCCCCAACATTGTCACTGTGACTCATTACTGCGCCCCCGGTGGAATCCGCACTCGGCACGTCTGACACAAATCACATTTCACGTACAATTAGACCGATCGTTCTTCCGTCTGACTCCAAACATCTCCACGCCGTCACGAACGTTCCGCTTCTCCGCGACACAAATAATAGTTCAGCTGCTGAACGTCGCTCCTGAGAAGGAAACGCACGAGCAACACTCCGCTGACAGATTTCTGTTATGTTTTCATAAAATCCAGAACGTTCTATAAATCCGATTCCTGAAAGTTTTATTTCTAGATTGTAAGCCGAGAATACCGACCAATCCAAAGCCGGCTCAGATCACAACAAATTAACTATTATTCCTTGTGTATATAGCTCTGACATATACCGAAGTGCTGTACAGAGATCACTGAGCCAGTCACATCAGTCTCTGTACCAGAAGAGCTTACACTCTGTCTCCTCCCCCACAGTCACACAGTATTATACATTTATATAGCTCTAACATATACCGCAGTGCAGTACAGAGAACACAGCCATTCAGCACATGACAAGGGACAGTATGGCAAAGCAAAGGTTAAGTCCATGGTCAGAGGGGTGATCCAGGAACAAGGGGAAAGCAGCAATCCAGCGAAGGTCAATCGGCAGAAACCCAGAACAGCAATATGGAACATCAAAGAGGCAAGTGCAGAGTCACAGGGCAGCAGTACTGTACATCAGAAGGGGATGGAAGACTCGCACTATAGATAGACAACAGATCTGGCCCACTGACAGTGTTGGGCAGAGGGGTCCATGCCAGATGGTCAGCAGTGTGAGGGTTCCTCCAGAATAGAGACACCGAATCCTGGGAGGCCTGGAGTGACCTGGCCATAGCTTCAGGTCCAGCAGGCAGCAAGGAGGCACACGTTGAGGAGTTTGGCGTGGTCCATGGAAGTGGTTTCTGGGTTCAAGGTGGCCAGAAATCCAGTTTTGGGTCCACAAAGGCTCCACAGAGGGGGAAAAAGGGAAGTAACGGAACCATCCAACACCCAGCTTGGGTGCTTCCTTCAAGATACAGCTTCCTCCAGTCTGGACCCAGAAACTAGGTGACACTCGTTTAGATGCAAACTGGAACTCACTTTATTGAAAATTCATACAGAATATATAGCACAGAAGATCAGATAGAACCTGATCACATTACCCTAACAATGCAAACTGTAAACAGGAATACAATGAACAAAGCTAAGGAACAGCCAACATAAACATTAAGCTAATTAAAAAAACTGGCCACCTAGGTGACTCAGTGCCCACCCAGACCATTCGGCACCAAGCCCACCACCCTGGATACAAAGTACATTACACATTATCATAAATTATCCCACAATGGTTCTATAACAAGATAAAGTGGTCTCGATATATTAATCACATCTCCAAGATAAGCAGACGGAAACAACAGGTGACTCAATTAACGATGGGAATGCACACCTAGGAGGCACACATTGGGACAAACACACATAGCACCTTAATAGACAAATTATATCGGGAGACCCCAGTATCAGGTTGCTTTGAGCTAATGATATTAACATCTTGTGACAGGGGTCACTTTGGGCATAGGGTGACTGAGGAAATATATCTTGGACTACCTAAAATGAGATAGTAATATTAATCCACAATATTTACTGTTTGTTGATCCTGAACTCAACAGGTTAATTGAAAGGGCTGAGGTGTTCAACTTCAATCACCTATCTGCCTGTGTAATGTTAATGAATCCCAACTATTCTAAAGATCTTTTCATTGTGGGGTGTGATAGTTAACTCTGTAATTGTGGGTATTGTAAATTGGCAGACAGTCTGGGGAACATAAAGGTTATGCATAGTCATTTAAGCTGAAAAGGGATTAGCTAATGAACTCCCCTGTTGTCTGCTAAGAGATGTCAGAATACTGTGTATTGGGGGCTCATTATGTAACCATTGTGTGATGTTGTGGGTGGAGTTGTCCATTTGGACTACAGTATTCGTTTCGTGTATATAAAAGCCTGTGTTTTTTTCCAATAAAGTGTCAGACCAGTTGGAAACCTCATACAGAGTGTTTGTCTCGTATTTCTGGGAGAATTATTCCTATGGGTATCGGTTGCCTGACTGTGGAGTGTCTGGTAGCTGCTGTGTGTTCAGGAATGGAATATATTTAAACGACGTTAACCCCTGCCGTTACACATCTATTCTGAGTCTCACAGTCTAAAGCAGTCATTGCTGGTTTGGGCACAAAGCCCCCAAATCTGTGTGTTTCTGTGAGACATGGACCCAAACCTGAAGAAAGACCACTTCAAGGGTTCCCCAGGCACAGACATCCCAAAGAGGATGCTCGGGATGCGCGGTTCTGGGAGCGCGTCAACAGGGGCCCTCCCAGAACTGGTTGACTGCGCTGTAGTCATTTGTCTATAGCGTGGTAGCTTTGGGGGACAGCATCACCTCCCTAAAAAATGCTGCCCCCAAGTACAGAGCTCTCCACCAAATCTCCCACAGTACAGGGCTCTCCCCCAGTACAGAGCCCCCCCCAATCTCCCACAGTACAGAGCTCTTCCCCCAAATCTCCCCCAGTACAGAGGTCTCTCCCAAATCTCCCCCAGTACAGAGCTCTCCCCCAGTACAGAGCTCCCCCCCAATCTCCCCCAGTACAGAGCTCTTCCCCCAAATCTCCCCCAGTACAGAGCTCTTCCCCCAAATCTCCCCCAGTACAGAGGTATCTCCCCCAGTACAGAGCTCTCCCCCAGTACAGAGCCCCCCCCCAATCTCCCACAGTACAGAGCTCTTCCCCCAAATCTCCCCCAGTACAGAGGTCTCTCCCAAATCTCCCCCAGTACAGAGCTCCCCCCAGTACAGAGCTTCCCCCCAATCTCCCCCAGTACAGAGCTCTTCCCCCAAATCTCCCCCAGTACAGAGCTCTTCCCCCAAATCTCCCCCAGTACAGAGGTATCTCCCAAATCTCCCCCAGTACAGAGCTCTCCCCCAATACAGAGCTCCTCCCCAAATCTCCCCCAATACAGAGTTCTCCAAAATATCTCCCAATTCAGAGTTTCCCCCCCCCCAAATCACCAGTACAGAGCCCTCCCCCAAATCAGCCAAATACAAAGCTCTCCCAAATCTCCCCAGTACAGAGCTCTCCCCCCAAATCTCCCCAATACAGAGCTCTCCACCAAATCTTTCCCAGTACAAAGCTCTCCCCCCCAAATCTCCCCCAGTACAGAGCTATCCCTCAAATTTCCCTACAGTACAGAGCTCTCCCCCAAATCTCCCTATAGTACAGAGCTCTCCCCCCAATACAGAGCTCTTCAAAATCTCCACCAGTACAGAGCTCTCCCCCATACTCAGCCCCATACAGAGCTCTCCGAATTCTCTCCCAATTCAGAGCTCTCCATCCAAATCTCTACAAGTACATAGCTCTGTCCAAATCAGCCCCATACAGAGTTCGCCACCAAATCTCTCCCAGTACAAAGCTCTCCCCCCACATCTTCCCCAATACAGAGCTCACCCCCAAATCTCTTGCCCCAAATCTCTCCCAATACAGAGCTCTCCACCAAATCTCTCCAAGCACAGAACTGTCTCCCAAATCCCCACCAGTCCCCATACAGAGCTCTTCCCCAAATATCCCCCAGTACAGAGCTCTCCCCCAAATCTCTCCCAGTACAGAGCTCTCCAAAATCTCTCCCAGTACAGAGCTTACCACCAAATCTCCCGCAGTACAGAGCTCTCCACTAAATCTTCCCCCAAATCTACCCCAATACAGAGCTCTCCCAAAAATCTCCCCCAGTACAGAGCTCTTCCCCCAAATCTCCCCCCCCCCCAAATCTCTCCCAATACAAAGCTCTCCCCCAAATCTTTCCCGGCCAGTACAGATTTCTCCATCAAATCTCTCCTAGTACAAAGCTCTCCCCCCAAATCTTTCCCAGTACGAAGCTCTCCCCCCACATCTTCCCCAATACAGAGCTCACCCCCAAATCTCTTGCCCCAAATCTCTCCCAATACAGAGCTCTCCACCAAATCTCTCCCAGCACAGAACTGTCTCCCAAATCCCCACCAATCCCCATACAGAGCTCTCCCCCAAATCTTTCCCGGCCAGTACAGATTTCTCCATCAAATCTCCCCATAGTACAGAGCTCTCCCCCAAATCTCTCCCAGTACAGAGCTCTCCCCAAAATCTCCCCCAGTACAGACCTTTCTCCCAAATCAGCCCCATATAGAGCTCTCCCCCAAATGACCCCAAGTACAGACCTCTCCCCAAATATTTTTCAGTAAAGAAATCTCCCCAAATCTTTTCCAGTACAGAGCTCTCCCCAGTCCAGAGCTTTCCCCCCCAAATCTCTCCAAGTACAGAGCTCTCCCCCAAATCTCTCCCAGTACAGAGCTCTCCCCCATACAGAGCTCTCCACTAAATCTCCCCCATGCAGAGCTCCCCCCAAATCTCTCCCTGTACAGAGCTCTCCACCAAAATCTCTCCCAGTACAGAGCTTACAGCCAAATCTCCCCCAGTACAGAGCTCTCCACCACATCTCCCCCAATACAGAGCTCTTCCCCCAAATATCCCCAGTACAGAGCTCTCCCCCAAAATCTCCCCCAGTAAAAATCTCTTCCCCCAAATCTCCCACAATACAGAGCTCTCCCCAAATCAGCCGCATACAAAGCTCTCCCCAAATCACCCCCATACAGGGCTCTCCCCAAATCTTTCAGTACAGAGCTTTCCCTCCAAATCTCCCCCAGTACAGAGCTTTCCCTCCAAATCTCCCCCAGTACAGAGCTTTCCCTCCAAAATCTCCCCCAGTACAGAGTTTTCCCTCCAAATCTCCCCCGTACATTGCTTTCCCTCAGTACAGAGCTTTCCCTCCCCCCCCCCCCCCCCAGTACAGAGCTTTCCCTCCCCCCCCCCCCCCCAGTACAGAGCTTTCCCTCCAAAATCTCCCCCAGTACAGAGCTTTCCCCTCCAAAATCTCCCCCAGTACAGAGCTTTCCCTCCAAATCTCCCCCCGTAAAGAGCTTTCCCTACCAAATCTCCCCCAGTACAGAGCTTTCCCTCCAAATCTCCCCCCAGTACAGATCTTTCCCTCCAAATCTCCCCCAGTACAGAGCTTTCCCTCCAAATCTCCCCCAGTACAGAGCTTTCCCTCCAAATCTCCCCCAGTACAGAGCTTTCCCTCCAAATCTCCCCCAGTACAGAGCTTTCCCTCCAAATCTCCCCCAGTACAGAGCTTTCCCTCCAAATCTCCCCCAGTACAGAGCTTTCCCTCCAAATCTCCCCCAGTACAGAGCTTTCCCTCCAAATCTCCCCCAGTACAGAGCTTTCCCTCCAAATCTCCCCCAGTACAGAGCTTCCCCTCCAAATCTCCCCCAGTACAGAGCTTTCCCTCCAAATCTCCCCCAGTACAGAGCTTTCCCTCCAAATCTCCCCCAGTACAGAGCTTTCCCTCCACAATCTCCCCCAGTACAGAGCTTTCCCTCCACATCTCCCCAAGTACAGAGCTTTCCCTCCAAATCTCCCCAAGTACAGAGCTTTCCCTCCAAATCTCCCCAAGTACAGAGCTTTCCCTCCAAATCTTCCCAAGTACAGAGCTTTCCCTCCAAATCTCCCCCAGTACAGAGCTTTCCCTCCAAATCTCCCCCAGTACAGAGCTTTCCCTCCAAATCTCCCCCAGTACAGAGCTTTCCCTCCAAATCTCCCCCAGTACAGAGCTTTCCCTCCAAATCTCCCCCAGTACAGAGCTTTCCCTCCAAATCTCCCCCAGTACAGAGCTTTCCCTCCAAATCTCCCCCAGTACAGAGCTTTCCCTCCAAATCTCCCCCAGTACAGAGCTTTCCCTCCAAATCTCCCCCAGTACAGAGCTTTCCCTCCAAATCTCCCCCAGTACAGAGCTTTCCCTCCAAATCTCCCCCAGTACAGAGCTTTCCCTCCAAATCTCCCCCAGTACAGAGCTTTCCCTCCACATCTCCCCCAGTACAGAGCTTTCCCTCCACATCTCCCCCAGTACAGAGCTTTCCCTCCACATCTCCCCCAGTACAGAGCTTTCCCTCCACATCGCCCCCAGTACAGAGCTTTCCCTCCACATCGCCCCCAGTACAGAGCTTTCCCTCAAAATCTCCCCCAGTACAGAGCTTTCACTCCAAATCACCATCATACAGGGCTCTCCACCAATTTTCTCCCAGTACAAAGCTCTCCCCCCCCCAATCTCTCCCAATACAGAGCTCTTCCCAAATCTCCCCCACTATGTAACTATTTCTTTTTTACAATTTAATTTTTTTAGGAGCCACATTAGGGGGCTTTGGTGAAATACCGGGGGTCTAAAAAGGGGGAATCTGTGCCACACAGGGTGATTAGTGTATGTCCAGGCACATTCGGCACACCCTGTGCGCGTGAAACTGAATCCCTGGCATTGGCACGTTTTATGGTCTTTATTCTGCCCAGAATGATACAATACGAGGGGTGCATCATTGTAAGGTATGCGTGCTGTGTGTATATATATATTGTGGTAGTGTGGTACCCCACCAGTGTATGAATACAGGATTCTCAACCAGGCAGGTTGAGGGGCTCCAGGGTATTTGCTTGTTTGGGAGGAAACTGGCTTTTCAGTTTCCTCATGATTTACTAAAATCCACTTTGGGACCCGGAGCTTGGAGATTTCTTAGAGATCCGGGTGGGATGAAATCCCCAGTCCTGGATGCGGGTTTTGAGACTCAACTGCACACTGATTGTTCAGGTGTGTGTGGGCCTGATAGTAGAATCAGGACCAGCATTCTGGGCTCCACCCTCCCGACGAGTGCAGGTGTGCACTGGAGAAGTCAGAGAGTGCTTGTCTGCACACTGGAAGCCAGAGACCCAGGTCTGAGGGTCAGAGCAGCAAAGGGGCTGCTATCCAAATGGATGGTGTTGCAGATGGAATAGTCTATAGGAGACAGACAAGAGCCTGAAGTGGAAGGCCTGAGCAGCACTGCTGTATGTATAAGCCAGGAGGCTGAATGTCATTTTGTTGTTGAAAAGGAGTACTGAAACCCCTGCGAGGGAAAACCTTTTGATTTTGTTTTGAACTTCTTTTAATAAAAATGGGCAAACAACCCTTAAAAAGAAGAACCAGCGAGTGGCGGTGTCCTTCAAGCTCTACACTTGATGCTAGTCCTTCACAAGTGGTGGAGAATGCGGGCACAATCTGAGATCCCTACAATCAAGTAAGTTCATCTGTTATATGAACTGTGTTTTTGGTGCATGAGACTGCATAATCTGTGTGTGTGCAGGTGAGGAGACCCTGCAAGCGAAAGGTAAACTAGCCTTAAAGAGACAGTGCTCCAATTTGTTGCAGGTGGTGTACCTGTGAACAAAAAGTCTTTTTTTTTTTCTCTGCAGTGAACTGCTGCTAGCTGTGTGTGGCAGCCAGGCAAACTGCATTGCGTAGAAGTTTATTTGATGGACTGTTGCATGCAGGTTGTGTACCTGTGAAAGGAGAAACAAACAGATTTTTTTTTTCTTTTCTCCGCCAAGAACTGTTACAAGTTGCTGTGTGCAAGACTGCAAGGATGGGGCGATCAAAACGCCTAAAAGAAGCAAGGATGGCTGAGATGATAGATAGAGCTCTGTGGCTGGAGGGGTTGTTACCGCATGATCGAACCCCATACATGCCTAAACAGAGTTTTCCAAGGGAAAAGAGGGCTGCTGTCGTCCCTAGCAACCCTGGTGCAATGAATGCACAGATGACGGCTAGTGTGGAGAGCACCAGCATTTGAATCTGCAGTGGATTGGTGCAAGCGACACCTGGCAGGATTGGACCAAGCTAAAGTGGAAGGCAAGCCAACCTTCCATACAAAAAGAGAGCTGCCGAATGTCCATGCCTGGAAGAGGGGTGTTGTTGTCCCTGGCAACACTGCTGCAGTTAAACCAGCAGCTGTTGTGAAAAGTGTGAAAGTGACACAGCTTGAGACAGGGTCCAGCAGATGCAGGGTGGGAAACCCTGACAAGACATGGAACCAAGTGCGCTGTTTGGGGTGCAGTGAGTGGGGGCATGCAGTCTCCAAGTGCCTTTTGTCCCTGGCTCCAGTGCAAAGCTACCTAGCAAAACAAAGGTCTGAGAAGCCTGTGTTATATGCCAGAAGAGAGGCTGATCAAAGGCCAGGAGAGAGAGTGGTTGCCCATAGCAACACAGAGGAGGCCAGTTGGGCTGTCTCTGGACCAAGGGGTGTGCCTCCCATGGGTCGTGACAAGTGGCTTCCGGAGGAGCCAATACAGCATGTTGGAGTGAGCCAGCAAAGCTCTGCTGGGAGACTGCGATCTCCCATGGCAACGAGAGTGGAAGTTCTGCCTGGAGGGAATCATCAGGAGAGAAATGCACTGGGGAAAAGTCATCCAGTACCATGCCTGGAATGTGGCCAGCTGGGGCACGAAATATTGTCTTGCCCTATATTCTGGGGTGCACCTAGAGGTAATGTTGCTAAACAGAACTCTTTATCTGTGGGCCAAGATCCCTTTGCAAATATGTTTGCAGTCACCCCTGGCAACAAGGAGGAGTTTTCTGTGGTGTCTGCAGGGGGTGCTAAACAGTGGGAGATGCCTGCTGAGATTTCATCCCATGGCCACCAGGGGGAGTTGGCCAGTAAATGTGCGGCTGAGGACTGGTTCTTAAGACAACGTACTCAAATGAAGATGGAGACCCCAACTACTGTGGTGGGTAAGACTATCTTTAATGAAATGATGCCTGGAACTGCTGATTTCAGGTATAAAAGAACTGGCTACGAGACTGTCCATGATGATGGGAGAGTGACCCCAGTTAGTGGGGCCACAGAATGTGCGCTTGACTTTTTCATACCCAGTGGGAATGCAGGGGTTAAAGTCCAAACAGAACCTGTGACTAAAAGTGTTGTGTCTAATGTCTGCCAGCCTCAAGTTGGCAGTGGGCTAGGACAGCCTGCAAAAACTAAAAATGCTATAAGTCTTACTGTTAATGAAAAGTTTGCTGCTGTTGGGAAAACCCCAGGTTCTTCCAGAGCAAAAGCTGTTGTCACTAATGGGTCATTGCCTGTAGCAATTGGTGGTAAGACAGCACAGTTGTCCCCAGAAATCTCCAGGGAACTTCATGTATTGGAGTCGGAGGTTGCCATGGACAACTGCGATGTCACTCTGGTGGGACAGAGTGGAACTGTACCGTGTAATGGTAATGTGTTAGTGCAAGCTGCTAGTACTAAAAATGTGCCGCTAAATGGTGGATTAACACAACCTGTGAAAAATGCAAAGGTGTGTGAGGCTTATGAAGCGCCGCCCGAGCAAGGTGGTGGTTGTGTTGTATTGCAACCTGCGGTGCTAAAACGTGTTACTGAAGTCTGCCATGATTCATAATTTGGGTGATGAATCTGAAACTAAACCCATCTGTTCTAATGTGTCTCCTTGGGCGGATGGATCAGGGCTGAGGAACGCCAGTGAATGGAGCACAGCTACAACGGATTGGGATAGTTGGGGTAAAAATCTAATGTCCCTGATAGATGAGGCTTTCATGCACAAAAATAAGGTGGACAAAGTTTCTGCTGTGCCAGCAGGAGGGACGGCAGAACAGCTTATACCTGAGGGCGTGGTGGCTGCTGCAGGGGTTAACCCTCGTGAGAAATATGGACCATATAAGGGCGAGCACACAGCAGACACTTTGTCCGTAACCTACAAAAATTATGCTGACATGGGGTGTCAAAGTGACGTTGTCACTGGTAATGTGAAGCAGTTCATTGGTGCTGAACCTGGGAAGTTGGGTATGAGTCAAGCACCTGGCAGCGCTCTGGTAGAGCACCAGGCTGTGGTTGTCTCCAGCTGGGAGAAGGTTCCATTAAACCTTGCAACCTCTCACGTCTCAGCAAGTGAGTCTGTCTGCATCCCCAGTGTCAGGAAAGTCCCCAGGAAGGACTTGGGTCTGGAGCCAAGGGTATGGTTTCTAACAAAAGTGTTAAAAGAGATGCTTAAACTTTGGGCTGTACAGCCAGTCTATACTGGCGTGTCTCCACCACAGTCAGACAGTCTGGTACTGCGGAGTACCATTAGGTGGACCCCTGAGTGGCAGGTGGTACAGCACAAAGGAAGACAAGACAGAAATGGTTTATTTATGACTGTATTACTAGTCTTAAAAATCGCCTCTAGGTATGCTGATGGGTTACTTCCTGTACAAGAGATATATGGGAGAGGCTTTGGCGAAAAGAAAGTGTCTGAGGTTTCACCACCTAACAGCCAGGTAGAAGGCATTTCTGCTGCTATGGTCCAAGGTAGTACTGGTCAGTTGTCGGTGAAGGGCGTGTGTGCTGTACCAGTGGAAGAATCACATGAGATGGAAGGGCCAAGTATGGACCAGAAAGCAGCAGAAATCCTGACCGGGGCTCAACCAAAGGTGGTTAAAAAGACTGGGGTCCCCAGTCCAATGTTTGGTTTAAGTGACAAACCTAATAAGGTCCCCGAGACAGTGAAACGGATAAGAAGTGCGATAAAAATGGTATGTGGATCAGACAAGAGCTTGTCTGTTCAGGTGGATAAAAATACAGATGGCATCAGAACAGGTCAAGTGGTAGGACAGCTGCCTGCAGAGTGGGTGAACCCCGGGGAGGTGACGTCCTGTGAGGTTCCCGTGGGTAATGGCGGCCCTCCATTATGTGTGCCCTCTGCAGACTCTGCCCTAGCAAATGCTGAAAAAAAAGGCATTGGTGATCTGTGCAACGTAGAGAGGTGTAATGTTGGTTTGAATATGTCTGTCAATGATGAACCAAATAGTTTGTTAAAGGTACATGACAGTGTGGTGTCCAAAGGTATTGGGAAACCTGGGAACCTGAAGCGTGGAGGCAGAAGGGTTGGTAGAAAGACCAGGGGTGCCCTGTTAAAATTTCAGGAGAGGCAGTGCGTATGGAACCCAAAAAGAAGAGGGAGAAGGCTGAGTATAGGGAAATATAGGACCTTGTTAAGATCCAGGGTTGGACGTACCTGGAAGCGCACCCGGAAAAAAGGTTGGGCCTACGTGGCTGACAGCCAGCACAGAGGTGTCCCAACCATAATGATGGGTGCTGGTGTTCCTCCCTCCGGATCGAAACAAAGGGGGAGGGTATGTGGTAGTGTGGTACCCCACCAGTGTATGAATACAGGATTCTCAACCAGGCAGGTTGAGGGGCTCCAGGGTATTTGCTTGTTTGGGAGGAAACTGGCTTTTCAATTTCCTCATGATTTACTAAAATCCACTTTGGGACCCGGAGCTTGGGGATTTCTTAGAGATCCGGGTGGGATGAAATCCCCAGTCCTGGATGCGGGTTTTGAGACTCAACTGCACACTGATTGTTCAGGTGTGTGTGGGCCTGATAGTAGAATCAGGACCAGGATTCTGGGCCCCACCCTCCCGACGAGTGCAGGTGTACACCGGGGAAGCCATAGAGTGCAGGTGTGCACTGGGGAAGCCATAGAGTGCAAGTGTGCACTGGGGAAGCCATAGAGTGCAGGTGTGCACTGGGGAAGCCAAAGAGTGCAGGTGTGCACTGGGGAAGCCATAGAGTGCAGGTGTGCACTGGAGAAGCCATAGAGTGCAGGTGTGCACTGGAGAAGTCAGAGAGTGCTTGTGTGCACTGGGGAAGCCATAGAGTGCAAGTGTGCACTGGGGAAGCCATAGAGTGCAGGTGTGCACTGGGGAAGCCATAGAGTGCAGGTGTGCACTGGGGAAGCCATAGAGTGCAGGTGTGCACTGGGGAAGCCATAGAGTGCAGGTGTGCACTGGGGAAGCCATAGAGTGCAGGTGTGCACTGGGGAAGCCATAGAGTGCAGGTGTGCACTGGGGAAGCCATAGAGTGCAGGTGTGCACTGGGGAAGCCATAGAGTGCAGGTGTGCACTGGGGAAGCCATAGAGTGCAGGTGTGCACTGGGGAAGCCATAGAGTGCAGGTGTGCACTGGGGAAGCCATAGAGGGCAGGTGTGCACTGGGGAAGCCATAGAGTGCAGGTGTGCACTGGGGAAGCCATAGAGAGCAGGTGTGCACTAGGGAAGCCATAGAGAGCAGGTGTGCACTGGAGAAGTCAGAGAGTGCAGGTGTGCACTGGGGAAGCCATAGAGTGCAGGTGTGCACTGGGGAAGCCATAGAGTGCAGGTGTGCACTGGGGAAGCCATAGAGTGCAGGTGTGCACTGGGGAAGCCATAGAGTGCAGGTGTGCACTGGAGAAGTCAGAGAGTGCAGGTGTGCACTGGAGAAGTCAGAGAGTGCAGGTGTGCACTGGGGAAGCCATAGAGTGCAGGTGTGCACTGGAGAAGTCATGGTGTGCACTGGGGAAGCCATAGAGAGCAGGTGTGCACTGGAGAAGTCAGAGAGTGCAGGTGTGCACTGGGGAAGCCATAGAGTGCAGGTGTGCACTGGGGAAGCCATAGAGAGCAGGTGTGCACTGGAGAAGTCAGAGAGTGCAAGTGTGCACTGGGGAAGCCATAGAGTGCAGGTGTGCACTGGAGAAGTCAGAGTGTGCTTGTGTGCACTGGAGAAGTCAGAGAGTGCTTGTGTGCACTGGAGAAGTCAGAGAGTGCTTGTGTGCACTGGAGAAGTCAGAGAGTGCTTGTGTGCACTGGTGAAGCCATAGAGTGCAGGTGTGCACTGGGGAAGCCATAGAGTGCAGGTGTGCACTGGGGAAGCCATAGAGTGCAGGTGTGCACTGGGGAAGCCATAGAGAGCAGGTGTGCACTGGAGAAGTCAGAGAGTGCAGGTGTGCACTGGAGAAGCCATAGAGTGCAGGTGTGCACTGGGGAAGCCATAGAGTGCAGGTGTGCACTGGGGAAGCCATAGAGTGCAGGTGTGCACTGGGGAAGCCATAGAGTGCAGGTGTGCACTGGGGAAGCCATAGAGAGCAGGTGTGCACTGGGGAAGCCATAGAGAGCAGGTGTGCACTGGAGAAGTCAGAGAGTGCAGGTGTGCACTGGAGAAGTCAGAGAGTGCAGGTGTGCACTGGGGAAGCCATAGAGTGCAGGTGTGCACTGGAGAAGTCATGGTGTGCACTGGGGAAGCCATAGAGTGCAGGTGTGCACTGGGGAAGCCATAGAGAGCAGGTGTGCACTGGAGAAGTCAGAGAGTGCAAGTGTGCACTGGGGAAGCCATAGAGTGCAGGTGTGCACTGGGGAAGCCATAGAGTGCAGGTGTGCACTGGGGAAGCCATAGAGTGCAAGTGTGCACTGGGGAAGCCATAGAGTGCAGGTGTGCACTGGGGAAGCCATAGAGTGCAGGTGTGCACTGGGGAAGCCATAGAGTGCAGGTGTGCACTGGGGAAGCCATAGAGTGCAGGTGTGCACTGGGGAAGCCATAGAGTGCAGGTGTGCACTGGGGAAGCCATAGAGTGCAGGTGTGCACTGGGGAAGCCATAGAGTGCAGGTGTGCACTGGGGAAGCCATAGAGTGCAGGTGTGCACTGGGGAAGCCATAGAGAGCAAGTGTGCACTGGAGAAGCCATAGAGTGCAGGTGTGCACTGGGGAAGCCATAGAGTGCAAGTGTGCACTGGGGAAGCCATAGAGAGCAAGTGTGCACTGGGGAAGCCATAGAGAGCAAGTGTGCACTGGGGAAGCCATAGAGAGCAAGTGTGCACTGGGGAAGCCATAGAGTGCAAGTGTGCACTGGGGAAGCCATAGAGTGCAAGTGTGCACTGGGGAAGCCATAGAGTGCAGGTGTGCACTGGGGAAGCCATAGAGTGCAGGTGTGCACTGGGGAAGCCATAGAGTGCAGGTGTGCACTGGAGAAGTCAGAGAGTGCAGGTGTGCACTGGGGAAGCCATAGAGTGCAGGTGTGCACTGGGGAAGCCATAGAGTGCAGGTGTGCACTGGGGAAGCCATAGAGTGCAGGTGTGCACTGGGGAAGCCATAGAGAGCAGGTGTGCACTGGAGAAGTCAGAGAGTGCAAGTGTGCACTGGAGAAGTCAGAGAGTGCAAGTGTGCACTGGAGAAGTCAGAGAGTGCAGGTGTGCACTGGGGAAGCCATAGAGAGCAGGTGTGCACTGGGGAAGCCATAGAGAGCAGGTGTGCACTGGGGAAGCCATAGAGTGCAGGTGTGCACTGGAGAAGTCAGAGAGTGCAGGTGTGCACTGGAGAAGTCAGAGAGTGCAGGTGTGCACTGGAGAAGTCAGAGAGTGCAGGTGTGCACTGGGGAAGCCATAGAGTGCAGGTGTGCACTGGAGAAGTCATGGTGTGCACTGGGGAAGCCATAGAGTGCAGGTGTGCACTGGGGAAGCCATAGAGAGCAGGTGTGCACTGGAGAAGTCAGAGAGTGCTTGTGTGCACTGGAGAAGTCAGAGAATGCTTGTGTGCACTGGAGAAGTCAGAGAGTGCAGGTGTGCACTGGAGAAGTCAGAGAGTGCAGGTGTGCACTGGAGAAGTCAGAGAGTGCTTGTGTGCACTGGGGAAGCCATAGAGAGCAGGTGTGCACTGGAGAAGTCAGAGAGTGCTTGTGTGCACTGGAGAAGTCAGAGAGTGCTTGTGTGCACTGGAGAAGTCAGAGAGTGCAGGTGTGCACTGGAGACGTCAGAGAGTGCAGGTGTGCACTGGAGAAGTCAGAGAGTGCTTGTGTGCACTGGAGAAGTCAGAGAGTGCTTGTGTGCACTGGAGAAGTCAGAGAGTGCTTGTGTGCACTGGAGAAGTCAGAGAGTGCTTGTGTGCACTGGAGAAGTCAGAGAGTGCTTGTGTGCACTGGAGAAGTCAGAGAGTGCTTGTGTGCACTGGAGAAGTCAGAGAGTGCTTGTGTGCACTGGGGAAGCCATAGAGTGCAGGTGTGCACTGGAGAAGCCAGAGAGTGCTTGTGTGCACTGGAGAAGTCAGAGAGTGCTTGTGTGCACTGGAGAAGTCAGAGAGTGCTTGTGTGCACTGGAGAAGTCAGAGAGTGCTTGTGTGCACTGGAGAAGTCAGAGAGTGCTTGTGTGCACTGGAGAAGTCAGAGAGTGCTTGTGTGCACTGGGGAAGCCATAGAGTGCAGGTGTGCACTGGAGAAGTCAGAGAGTGCAGGTGTGCACTGGGGAAGCCATAGAGAGCAGGTGTGCACTGGGGAAGCCATAGAGAGCAGGTGTGCACTGGGGAAGCCATAGAGAGCAGGTGTGCACTGGAGAAGTCAGAGAGTGCAGGTGTGCACTGGAGAAGTCAGAGAGTGCAGGTGTGCACTGGGGAAGCCATAGAGTGCAGGTGTGCACTGGAGAAGTCATGGTGTGCACTGGGGAAGCCATAGAGTGCAGGTGTGCATTGGGGAAGCCATAGAGAGCAGGTGTGCACTGGAGAAGTCAGAGAGTGCAGGTGTGCACAGGAGAAGTCAGAGAGTGCAGGTGTGCACTGGAGAAGTCAGAGAGTGCAGGTGTGCACTGGAGAAGTCAGAGAGTGCTTGTGTGCACTGGGGAAGCCATAGAGAGCAGGTGTGCACTGGAGAAGTCAGAGAGTGCTTGTGTGCACTGGAGAAGTCAGAGAGTGCTTGTGTGCACTGGAGAAGTCAGAGAGTGCTTGTGTGCACTGGAGAAGTCAGAGAGTGCTTGTGTGCACTGGAGAAGTCAGAGAGTGCTTGTGTGCACTGGAGAAGTCAGAGAGTGCAGGTGTGCACTGGAGACGTCAGAGAGTGCAGGTGTGCACTGGAGAAGTCAGAGAGTGCTTGTGTGCACTGCAGAAGTCAGAGAGTGCTTGTGTGCACTGGAGAAGTCAGAGAGTGCTTGTGTGCACTGGAGAAGTCAGAGAGTGCTTGTGTGCACTGGAGAAGTCAGAGAGTGCTTGTGTGCACTGGAGAAGTCAGAGAGTGCTTGTGTGCACTGGGGAAGCCATAGAGTGCAGGTGTGCACTGGAGAAGTCAGAGAGTGCAGGTGTGCACTGGGGAAGCCATAGAGAGCAGGTGTGCACTGGAGAAGTCAGAGAGTGCAGGTGTGCACTGGAGAAGTCAGAGAGTGCAGGTGTGCACTGGAGAAGTCAGAGAGTGCAGGTGTGCACTGGGGAAGCCATAGAGAGCAGGTGTGCACTGGAGAAGTCAGAGAGTGCAGGTGTGCACTGGAGAAGTCAGAGAGAGCAGGTGTGCACTGGAGAAGTCAGAGAGTGCAGGTGTGCACTGGAGAAGTCAGAGAGTGCAGGTGTGCACTGGAGAAGTCAGAGAGTGCAGGTGTGCACTGGAGAAGTCAGAGAGTGCAGGTGTGCACTGGAGAAGTCAGAGAGTGCAGGTGTGCACTGGAGAAGTCAGAGAGTGCAGGTGTGCACTGGAGAAGTCAGAGAGTGCAAGTGTGCACTGGGGAAGCCATAGAGTGCAAGTGTGCACTGGGGAAGCCATAGAGTGCAAGTGTGCACTGGGGAAGCCATAGAGTGCAGGTGTGCACTGGAGAAGCCATAGAGTGCAGGTGTGCACTGGGGAAGCCATAGAGTGCAGGTGTGCACTGGGGAAGCCATAGAGTGCAGGTGTGCACTGGGGAAGCCATAGAGTGCAGGTGTGCACTGGGGAAGCCATAGAGAGCAAGTGTGCACTGGAGAAGCCATAGAGTGCAGGTGTGCACTGGGGAAGCCATAGAGTGCAAGTGTGCACTGGGGAAGCCATAGAGAGCAAGTGTGCACTGGGGAAGCCATAGAGTGCAAGTGTGCACTGGGGAAGCCATAGAGTGCAGGTGTGCACTGGAGAAGCCATAGAGTGCAGGTGTGCACTGGGGAAGCCATAGAGTGCAGGTGTGCACTGGGGAAGCCATAGAGTGCAGGTGTGCACTGGGGAAGCCATAGAGTGCAGGTGTGCACTGGGGAAGCCATAGAGAGCAAGTGTGCACTGGAGAAGCCATAGAGTGCAGGTGTGCACTGGGGAAGCCATAGAGTGCAAGTGTGCACTGGGGAAGCCATAGAGTGCAAGTGTGCACTGGGGAAGCCATAGAGTGCAGGTGTGCACTGGGGAAGCCATAGAGTGCAGGTGTGCACTGGAGAAGTCAGAGAGTGCAGGTGTGCACTGGAGAAGTCAGAGAGTGCAGGTGTGCACTGGAGAAGTCAGAGAGTGCAGGTGTGCACTGGAGAAGTCAGAGAGTGCAGGTGTGCACTGGGGAAGCCATAGAGTGCAGGTGTGCACTGGAGAAGTCATGGTGTGCACTGGGGAAGCCATAGAGAGCAGGTGTGCACTGGAGAAGTCAGAGAGTGCAGGTGTGCACTGGAGAAGTCAGAGAGTGCAGGTGTGCACTGGAGAAGCCATAGAGTGCAGGTGTGCACTGGGGAAGCCATAGAGAGCAGGTGTGCACTGGGGAAGCCATAGAGAGCAGGTGTGCACTGGGGAAGCCATAGAGAGCAGGTGTGCACTGGGGAAGCCATAGAGTGCAGGTGTGCACTGGAGAAGTCAGAGAGTGCAGGTGTGCACTGGAGAAGTCAGAGAGTGCAGGTGTGCACTGGAGAAGTCAGAGAGTGCTTGTGTGCACTGGAGAAGTCAGAGAGTGCTTGTGTGCACTGGAGAAGTCAGAGAGTGCTTGTGTGCACTGGAGAAGTCAGAGAGTGCTTGTGTGCACTGGAGAAGTCAGAGAGTGCAGGTGTGCACTGGGGAAGCCATAGAGTGCAGGTGTGCACTGGAGAAGTCAGAGAGTGCTTGTGTGCACTGGAGAAGTCAGAGAGTGCAGGTGTGCACTGGGGAAGCCATAGAGTGCAGGTGTGCACTGGAGAAGTCAGAGAGTGCTTGTGTGCACTGGAGAAGTCAGAGAGTGCAGGTGTGCACTGGAGAAGTCAGAGAGTGCAGGTGTGCACTGGGGAAGCCATAGAGAGCAGGTGTGCACTGGAGAAGTCAGAGAGTGCAGGTGTGCACTGGAGAAGTCAGAGAGAGCAGGTGTGCACTGGAGAAGTCAGAGAGTGCAGGTGTGCACTGGAGAAGTCAGAGAGTGCAGGTGTGCACTGGAGAAGTCAGAGAGTGCAGGTGTGCACTGGAGAAGTCAGAGAGTGCAGGTGTGCACTGGGGAAGCCATAGAGAGCAGGTGTGCACTGGAGAAGTCAGAGAGTGCAGGTGTGCACTGGAGAAGTCAGAGAGAGCAGGTGTGCACTGGAGAAGTCAGAGAGTGCAGGTGTGCACTGGAGAAGTCAGAGAGTGCAGGTGTGCACTGGAGAAGTCAGAGAGTGCAGGTGTGCACTGGAGAAGTCAGAGAGTGCAGGTGTGCACTGGAGAAGTCAGAGAGTGCAGGTGTGCACTGGAGAAGTCAGAGAGTGCAAGTGTGCACTGGGGAAGCCATAGAGTGCAAGTGTGCACTGGGGAAGCCATAGAGGGCAGGTGTGCACTGGGGAAGCCATAGAGTGCAGGTGTGCACTGGGGAAGCCATAGAGAGCAGGTGTGCACTGGGGAAGCCATAGAGAGCAGGTGTGCACTGGAGAAGTCAGAGAGTGCAGGTGTGCACTGGGGAAGCCATAGAGTGCAGGTGTGCACTGGGGAAGCCATAGAGTGCAGGTGTGCACTGGGGAAGCCATAGAGTGCAGGTGTGCACTGGGGAAGCCATAGAGTGCAGGTGTGCACTGGGGAAGCCATAGAGTGCAGGTGTGCACTGGAGAAGCCATAGAGTGCAGGTGTGCACTGGGGAAGCCATAGAGTGCAGGTGTGCACTGGGGAAGCCATAGAGTGCAGGTGTGCACTGGGGAAGCCATAGAGTGCAGGTGTGCACTGGGGAAGCCATAGAGTGCAGGTGTGCACTGGGGAAGCCATAGAGTGCAGGTGTGCACTGGGGAAGCCATAGAGTGCAGGTGTGCACTGGGGAAGCCATAGAGAGCAGGTGTGCACTGGGGAAGCCATAGAGAGCAGGTGTGCACTGGGGAAGCCATAGAGAGCAGGTGTGCACTGGGGAAGCCATAGAGAGCAGGTGTGCACTGGAGAAGTCAGAGAGTGCAGGTGTGCACTGGAGAAGTCAGAGAGTGCAGGTGTGCACTGGGGAAGCCATAGAGTGCAGGTGTGCACTGGAGAAGTCATGGTGTGCACTGGGGAAGCCATAGAGTGCAGGTGTGCACTGGGGAAGCCATAGAGAGCAGGTGTGCACTGGAGAAGTCAGAGAGTGCAAGTGTGCACTGGGGAAGCCATAGAGTGCAGGTGTGCACTGGAGAAGTCAGAGTGTGCTTGTGTGCACTGGAGAAGTCAGAGAGTGCTTGTGTGCACTGGAGAAGTCAGAGAGTGCTTGTGTGCACTGGAGAAGTCAGAGAGTGCTTGTGTGCACTGGTGAAGCCATAGAGTGCAGGTGTGCACTGGGGAAGCCATAGAGTGCAGGTGTGCACTGGGGAAGCCATAGAGTGCAGGTGTGCACTGGGGAAGCCATAGAGAGCAGGTGTGCACTGGAGAAGTCAGAGAGTGCAGGTGTGCACTGGAGAAGCCATAGAGTGCAGGTGTGCACTGGGGAAGCCATAGAGTGCAGGTGTGCACTGGGGAAGCCATAGAGTGCAGGTGTGCACTGGGGAAGCCATAGAGAGCAGGTGTGCACTGGGGAAGCCATAGAGAGCAGGTGTGCACTGGGGAAGCCATAGAGAGCAGGTGTGCACTGGAGAAGTCAGAGAGTGCAGGTGTGCACTGGAGAAGTCAGAGAGTGCAGGTGTGCACTGGGGAAGCCATAGAGTGCAGGTGTGCACTGGAGAAGTCATGGTGTGCACTGGGGAAGCCATAGAGTGCAGGTGTGCACTGGGGAAGCCATAGAGAGCAGGTGTGCACTGGAGAAGTCAGAGAGTGCAAGTGTGCACTGGGGAAGCCATAGAGTGCAGGTGTGCACTGGGGAAGCCATAGAGTGCAGGTGTGCACTGGGGAAGCCATAGAGTGCAAGTGTGCACTGGGGAAGCCATAGAGTGCAAGTGTGCACTGGGGAAGCCATAGAGTGCAGGTGTGCACTGGGGAAGCCATAGAGTGCAGGTGTGCACTGGGGAAGCCATAGAGTGCAGGTGTGCACTGGGGAAGCCATAGAGTGCAGGTGTGCACTGGGGAAGCCATAGAGTGCAGGTGTGCACTGGGGAAGCCATAGAGAGCAAGTGTGCACTGGAGAAGCCATAGAGTGCAGGTGTGCACTGGGGAAGCCATAGAGTGCAAGTGTGCACTGGGGAAGCCATAGAGAGCAAGTGTGCACTGGGGAAGCCATAGAGAGCAAGTGTGCACTGGGGAAGCCATAGAGAGCAAGTGTGCACTGGGGAAGCCATAGAGAGCAAGTGTGCACTGGGGAAGCCATAGAGTGCAAGTGTGCACTGGGGAAGCCATAGAGTGCAGGTGTGCACTGGGGAAGCCATAGAGTGCAGGTGTGCACTGGGGAAGCCATAGAGTGCAGGTGTGCACTGGGGAAGCCATAGAGTGCAGGTGTGCACTGGGGAAGCCATAGAGTGCAGGTGTGCACTGGGGAAGCCATAGAGTGCAGGTGTGCACTGGGGAAGCCATAGAGTGCAGGTGTGCACTGGGGAAGCCATAGAGTGCAGGTGTGCACTGGGGAAGCCATAGAGTGCAGGTGTGCACTGGGGAAGCCATAGAGTGCAGGTGTGCACTGGAGAAGCCAGAGAGTGCAGGTGTGCACTGGGGAAGCCATAGAGTGCAGGTGTGCACTGGGGAAGCCATAGAGTGCAGGTGTGCACTGGGGAAGCCATAGAGTGCAGGTGTGCACTGGGGAAGCCATAGAGAGCAGGTGTGCACTGGAGAAGTCAGAGAGTGCAAGTGTGCACTGGAGAAGTCAGAGAGTGCAAGTGTGCACTGGGGAAGTCATAGAGTGCAGGTGTGCACTGGAGAAGTCAGAGAGTGCAGGTGTGCACTGGAGAAGTCAGAGAGTGCTTGTGTGCACTGGAGAAGTCAGAGAGTGCTTGTGTGCACTGGAGAAGTCAGAGAGTGCTTGTGTGCACTGGAGAAGTCAGAGAGTGCTTGTGTGCACTGGAGAAGTCAGAGAGTGCTTGTGTGCACTGGAGAAGTCAGAGAGTGCTTGTGTGCACTGGAGAAGTCAGAGAGTGCTTGTGTGCACTGGAGAAGTCAGAGAGTGCTTGTGTGCACTGGAGAAGTCAGAGAGTGCTTGTGTGCACTGGAGAAGTCAGAGAGTGCTTGTGTGCACTGGAGAAGTCAGAGAGTGCTTGTGTGCACTGGAGAAGTCAGAGAGTGCTTGTGTGCACTGGGGAAGCCATAGAGTGCAGGTGTGCACTGGAGAAGTCAGAGAGTGCAGGTGTGCACTGGGGAAGCCATAGAGAGCAGGTGTGCACTGGGGAAGCCATAGAGAGCAGGTGTGCACTGGGGAAGCCATAGAGAGCAGGTGTGCACTGGAGAAGTCAGAGAGTGTAGGTGTGCACTGGAGAAGTCAGAGAGTGCAGGTGTGCACTGGAGAAGTCAGAGAGTGCAGGTGTGCACTGGGGAAGCCATAGAGTGCAGGTGTGCACTGGAGAAGTCATGGTGTGCACTGGGGAAGCCATAGAGAGCAGGTGTGCACTGGAGAAGTCAGAGAGTGCTTGTGTGCACTGGAGAAGTCAGAGAGTGCTTGTGTGCACTGGGGAAGCCATAGAGAGCAGGTGTGCACTGGAGAAGTCAGAGAGTGCTTGTGTGCACTGGAGAAGTCAGAGAGTGCTTGTGTGCACTGGAGAAGTCAGAGAGTGCAGGTGTGCACTGGAGACGTCAGAGAGTGCAGGTGTGCACTGGAGAAGTCAGAGAGTGCTTGTGTGCACTGGAGAAGTCAGAGAGTGCTTGTGTGCACTGGAGAAGTCAGAGAGTGCTTGTGTGCACTGGGGAAGCCATAGAGTGCAGGTGTGCACTGGAGAAGTCAGAGAGTGCTTGTGTGCACTGGAGAAGTCAGAGAGTGCTTGTGTGCACTGGAGAAGTCAGAGAGTGCTTGTGTGCACTGGAGAAGTCAGAGAGTGCTTGTGTGCACTGGAGAAGTCAGAGAGTGCTTGTGTGCACTGGAGAAGTCAGAGAGTGCTTGTGTGCACTGGAGAAGTCAGAGAGTGCTTGTGTGCACTGGGGAAGCCATAGAGTGCAGGTGTGCACTGGAGAAGTCAGAGAGTGCTTGTGTGCACTGGAGAAGTCAGAGAGTGCTTGTGTGCACTGGAGAAGTCAGAGAGTGCTTGTGTGCACTGGAGAAGTCAGAGAGTGCTTGTGTGCACTGGAGAAGTCAGAGAGTGCTTGTGTGCACTGGGGAAGCCATAGAGTGCAGGTGTGCACTGGAGAAGTCAGAGAGTGCAGGTGTGCACTGGGGAAGCCATAGAGAGCAGGTGTGCACTGGGGAAGCCATAGAGAGCAGGTGTGCACTGGGGAAGCCATAGAGAGCAGGTGTGCACTGGAGAAGTCAGAGAGTGCAGGTGTGCACTGGAGAAGTCAGAGAGTGCAGGTGTGCACTGGAGAAGTCAGAGAGTGCAGGTGTGCACTGGGGAAGCCATAGAGTGCAGGTGTGCACTGGAGAAGTCATGGTGTGCACTGGGGAAGCCATAGAGTGCAGGTGTGCATTGGGGAAGCCATAGAGAGCAGGTGTGCACTGGAGAAGTCAGAGAGTGCTTGTGTGCACTGGAGAAGTCAGAGAGTGCTTGTGTGCACTGGAGAAGTCAGAGAGTGCTTGTGTGCACTGGAGAAGTCAGAGAGTGCTTGTGTGCACTGGGGAAGCCATAGAGTGCAGGTGTGCACTGGAGAAGTCAGAGAGTGCAGGTGTGCACTGGGGAAGCCATAGAGAGCAGGTGTGCACTGGGGAAGCCATAGAGAGCAGGTGTGCACTGGGGAAGCCATAGAGAGCAGGTGTGCACTGGAGAAGTCAGAGAGTGCAGGTGTGCACTGGAGAAGTCAGAGAGTGCAGGTGTGCACTGGAGAAGTCAGAGAGTGCAGGTGTGCACTGGGGAAGCCATAGAGTGCAGGTGTGCACTGGAGAAGTCATGGTGTGCACTGGGGAAGCCATAGAGTGCAGGTGTGCATTGGGGAAGCCATAGAGAGCAGGTGTGCACTGGAGAAGTCAGAGAGTGCTTGTGTGCACTGGAGAAGTCAGAGAGTGCAGGTGTGCACTGGAGAAGTCAGAGAGTGCAGGTGTGCACTGGAGAAGTCAGAGAGTGCTTGTGTGCACTGGGGAAGCCATAGAGAGCAGGTGTGCACTGGAGAAGTCAGAGAGTGCTTGTGTGCACTGGAGAAGTCAGAGAGTGCTTGTGTGCACTGGAGAAGTCAGAGAGTGCTTGTGTGCACTGGAGAAGTCAGAGAGTGCTTGTGTGCACTGGAGAAGTCAGAGAGTGCAGGTGTGCACTGGAGACGTCAGAGAGTGCAGGTGTGCACTGGAGAAGTCAGAGAGTGCTTGTGTGCACTGGAGAAGTCAGAGAGTGCTTGTGTGCACTGGAGAAGTCAGAGAGTGCTTGTGTGCACTGGGGAAGCCATAGAGTGCAGGTGTGCACTGGAGAAGTCAGAGAGTGCAGGTGTGCACTGGAGAAGTCAGAGAGTGCAGGTGTGCACTGGAGAAGTCAGAGAGTGCAGGTGTGCACTGGGGAAGCCATAGAGAGCAGGTGTGCACTGGAGAAGTCAGAGAGTGCAGGTGTGCACTGGAGAAGTCAGAGAGTGCAGGTGTGCACTGGAGAAGTCAGAGAGTGCAGGTGTGCACTGGAGAAGTCAGAGAGTGCAGGTGTGCACTGGAGAAGTCAGAGAGAGCAGGTGTGCACTGGAGAAGTCAGAGAGAGCAGGTGTGCACTGGAGAAGTCAGAGAGTGCAGGTGTGCACTGGAGAAGTCAGAGAGTGCAGGTGTGCACTGGAGAAGTCAGAGAGTGCAGGTGTGCACTGGAGAAGTCAGAGAGTGCAGGTGTGCACTGGAGAAGTCAGAGAGTGCAGGTGTGCACTGGAGAAGTCATAGAGTGCAAGTGTGCACTGGGGAAGCCATAGAGTGCAGGTGTGCACTGGAGAAGCCATAGAGTGCAAGTGTGCACTGGGGAAGCCATAGAGTGCAGGTGTGCACTGGAGAAGCCATAGAGTGCAGGTGTGCACTGGGGAAGCCATAGAGTGCAGGTGTGCACTGGGGAAGCCATAGAGTGCAGGTGTGCACTGGGGAAGCCATAGAGAGCAAGTGTGCACTGGAGAAGCCATAGAGTGCAGGTGTGCACTGGGGAAGCCATAGAGTGCAAGTGTGCACTGGGGAAGCCATAGAGAGCAAGTGTGCACTGGGGAAGCCATAGAGAGCAAGTGTGCACTGGGGAAGCCATAGAGAGCAAGTGTGCACTGGGGAAGCCATAGAGTGCAAGTGTGCACTGGGGAAGCCATAGAGTGCAGGTGTGCACTGGGGAAGCCATAGAGTGCAGGTGTGCACTGGGGAAGCCATAGAGTGCAGGTGTGCACTGGGGAAGCCATAGAGTGCAGGTGTGCACTGGGGAAGCCATAGAGTGCAGGTGTGCACTGGGGAAGCCATAGAGTGCAGGTGTGCACTGGGGAAGCCATAGAGTGCAGGTGTGCACTGGGGAAGCCATAGAGTGCAGGTGTGCACTGGGGAAGCCATAGAGTGCAGGTGTGCACTGGGGAAGCCATAGAGTGCAGGTGTGCACTGGGGAAGCCATAGAGTGCAGGTGTGCACTGGGGAAGCCATAGAGTGCAGGTGTGCACTGGAGAAGTCAGAGAGTGCAGGTGTGCACTGGGGAAGCCATAGAGTGCAGGTGTGCACTGGGGAAGCCATAGAGTGCAGGTGTGCACTGGGGAAGCCATAGAGTGCAGGTGTGCACTGGGGAAGCCATAGAGTGCAGGTGTGCACTGGGGAAGCCATAGAGTGCAGGTGTGCACTGGAGAAGTCAGAGAGTGCAAGTGTGCACTGGAGAAGTCAGAGAGTGCAAGTGTGCACTGGGGAAGTCATAGAGTGCAGGTGTGCACTGGAGAAGTCAGAGAGTGCTTGTGTGCACTGGAGAAGTCAGAGAGTGCTTGTGTGCACTGGAGAAGTCAGAGAGTGCTTGTGTGCACTGGAGAAGTCAGAGAGTGCTTGTGTGCACTGGAGAAGTCAGAGAGTGCTTGTGTGCACTGGAGAAGTCAGAGAGTGCTTGTGTGCACTGGAGAAGTCAGAGAGTGCTTGTGTGCACTGGAGAAGTCAGAGAGTGCTTGTGTGCACTGGGGAAGCCATAGAGTGCAGGTGTGCACTGGAGAAGTCAGAGAGTGCAGGTGTGCACTGGGGAAGCCATAGAGAGCAGGTGTGCACTGGGGAAGCCATAGAGAGCAGGTGTGCACTGGGGAAGCCATAGAGAGCAGGTGTGCACTGGAGAAGTCAGAGAGTGCAGGTGTGCACTGGAGAAGTCAGAGAGTGCAGGTGTGCACTGGAGAAGTCAGAGAGTGCAGGTGTGCACTGGGGAAGCCATAGAGTGCAGGTGTGCACTGGAGAAGTCATGGTGTGCACTGGGGAAGCCATAGAGTGCAGGTGTGCACTGGGGAAGCCATAGAGAGCAGGTGTGCACTGGAGAAGTCAGAGAGTGCTTGTGTGCACTGGAGAAGTCAGAGAATGCTTGTGTGCACTGGAGAAGTCAGAGAGTGCAGGTGTGCACTGGAGAAGTCAGAGAGTGCAGGTGTGCACTGGAGAAGTCAGAGAGTGCTTGTGTGCACTGGGGAAGCCATAGAGAGCAGGTGTGCACTGGAGAAGTCAGAGAGTGCTTGTGTGCACTGGAGAAGTCAGAGAGTGCTTGTGTGCACTGGAGAAGTCAGAGAGTGCAGGTGTGCACTGGAGACGTCAGAGAGTGCAGGTGTGCACTGGAGAAGTCAGAGAGTGCTTGTGTGCACTGGAGAAGTCAGAGAGTGCTTGTGTGCACTGGAGAAGTCAGAGAGTGCTTGTGTGCACTGGAGAAGTCAGAGAGTGCTTGTGTGCACTGGGGAAGCCATAGAGTGCAGGTGTGCACTGGAGAAGTCAGAGAGTGCTTGTGTGCACTGGAGAAGTCAGAGAGTGCTTGTGTGCACTGGAGAAGTCAGAGAGTGCTTGTGTGCACTGGAGAAGTCAGAGAGTGCTTGTGTGCACTGGAGAAGTCAGAGAGTGCTTGTGTGCACTGGAGAAGTCAGAGAGTGCTTGTGTGCACTGGGGAAGCCATAGAGTGCAGGTGTGCACTGGAGAAGTCAGAGAGTGCTTGTGTGCACTGGAGAAGTCAGAGAGTGCTTGTGTGCACTGGAGAAGTCAGAGAGTGCTTGTGTGCACTGGAGAAGTCAGAGAGTGCTTGTGTGCACTGGAGAAGTCAGAGAGTGCTTGTGTGCACTGGAGAAGTCAGAGAGTGCTTGTGTGCACTGGGGAAGCCATAGAGTGCAGGTGTGCACTGGAGAAGTCAGAGAGTGCAGGTGTGCACTGGGGAAGCCATAGAGAGCAGGTGTGCACTGGGGAAGCCATAGAGAGCAGGTGTGCACTGGGGAAGCCATAGAGTGCAGGTGTGCACTGGAGAAGTCAGAGAGTGCAGGTGTGCACTGGAGAAGTCAGAGAGTGCAGGTGTGCACTGGAGAAGTCAGAGAGTGCAGGTGTGCACTGGGGAAGCCATAGAGTGCAGGTGTGCACTGGAGAAGTCATGGTGTGCACTGGGGAAGCCATAGAGTGCAGGTGTGCATTGGGGAAGCCATAGAGAGCAGGTGTGCACTGGAGAAGTCAGAGAGTGCTTGTGTGCACTGGAGAAGTCAGAGAGTGCAGGTGTGCACTGGAGAAGTCAGAGAGTGCAGGTGTGCACTGGAGAAGTCAGAGAGTGCTTGTGTGCACTGGGGAAGCCATAGAGAGCAGGTGTGCACTGGAGAAGTCAGAGAGTGCTTGTGTGCACTGGAGAAGTCAGAGAGTGCTTGTGTGCACTGGAGAAGTCAGAGAGTGCTTGTGTGCACTGGAGAAGTCAGAGAGTGCTTGTGTGCACTGGAGAAGTCAGAGAGTGCAGGTGTGCACTGGAGAAGTCAGAGTGCGCTTGTGTGCACTGGAGAAGTCAGAGAGTGCTTGTGTGCACTGGAGAAGTCAGAGAGTGCTTGTGTGCACTGGAGAAGTCAGAGAGTGCTTGTGTGCACTGGGGAAGCCATAGAGTGCAGGTGTGCACTGGAGAAGTCAGAGAGTGCAGGTGTGCACTGGGGAAGTCAGAGAGTGCAGGTGTGCACTGGAGAAGTCAGAGAGTGCAGGTGTGCACTGGAGAAGTCAGAGAGTGCAGGTGTGCACTGGAGAAGTCAGAGAGTGCAGGTGTGCACTGGGGAAGCCATAGAGAGCAGGTGTGCACTGGAGAAGTCAGAGAGTGCAGGTGTGCACTGGAGAAGTCAGAGAGAGCAGGTGTGCACTGGAGAAGTCAGAGAGTGCAGGTGTGCACTGGAGAAGTCAGAGAGTGCAGGTGTGCACTGGAGAAGTCAGAGAGTGCAGGTGTGCACTGGAGAAGTCAGAGAGTGCAGGTGTGCACTGGAGAAGTCAGAGAGTGCAAGTGTGCACTGGGGAAGCCATAGAGTGCAGGTGTGCACTGGGGAAGCCATAGAGAGCAAGTGTGCACTGGAGAAGCCATAGAGTGCAGGTGTGCACTGGGGAAGCCATAGAGTGCAAGTGTGCACTGGGGAAGCCATAGAGTGCAGGTGTGCACTGGAGAAGCCATAGAGTGCAGGTGTGCACTGGGGAAGCCATAGAGTGCAGGTGTGCACTGGAGAAGTCAGAGAGTGCAGGTGTGCACTGGAGAAGTCAGAGAGTGCAGGTGTGCACTGGAGAAGTCAGAGAGTGCAGGTGTGCACTGGAGAAGTCAGAGAGTGCTTGTGTGCACTGGAGAAGTCAGAGAGTGCTTGTGTGCACTGGAGAAGTCAGAGAGTGCTTGTGTGCACTGGAGAAGTCAGAGAGTGCTTGTGTGCACTGGAGAAGTCAGAGAGTGCTTGTGTGCACTGGAGAAGTCAGAGAGTGCTTGTGTGCACTGGAGAAGTCAGAGAGTGCTTGTGTGCACTGGAGAAGTCAGAGAGTGCTTGTGTGCACTGGAGAAGTCAGAGAGTGCTTGTGTGCACTGGAGAAGTCAGAGAGTGCTTGTGTGCACTGGAGAAGTCAGAGAGTGCTTGTGTGCACTGGAGAAGTCAGAGAGTGCAGGTGTGCACTGGAGAAGTCAGAGAGTGCAGGTGTGCACTGGGGAAGCCATAGAGAGCAGGTGTGCACTGGGGAAGCCATAGAGAGCAGGTGTGCACTGGGGAAGCCATAGAGAGCAGGTGTGCACTGGGGAAGTCAGAGAGTGCAGGTGTGCACTGGAGAAGTCAGAGAGTGCAGGTGTGCACTGGAGAAGTCAGAGAGTGCAGGTGTGCACTGGAGAAGTCAGAGAGTGCAGGTGTGCACTGGGGAAGCCATAGAGTGCAGGTGTGCACTGGAGAAGTCATGGTGTGCACTGGGGAAGCCATAGAGAGCAGGTGTGCACTGGAGAAGTCAGAGAGTGCAGGTGTGCACTGGAGAAGTCAGAGAGTGCAGGTGTGCACTGGAGAAGCCATAGAGTGCAGGTGTGCACTGGAGAAGTCAGAGAGTGCTTGTGTGCACTGGAGAAGTCAGAGAGTGCTTGTGTGCACAGTGGAAGCCAGAGACCGAGGTCTGAGGGTCAGAGCAGCAAGGGGCTGCTATCCAAATGGATGGTGTTGCAGATGGAATAGTCTATAGGAGACAGACAAGAGCCTGAAGTGGAAGGCCTGAGCAGCACTGCTGTATGTATAAGCCAGGAGGCTGAATGTCATTTTGTTGTTGAAAAGGAGTACTGAAACCCCTGCGAGGGAAAACCTTTTGATTTTGTTTTGAACTTCTTTTAATAAAAATGGGCAAACAACCCTTAAAAAGAAGAACCAGCGAGTGGCGGTGTCCTTCAAGCTCTACACTTGATGCTAGTCCTTCACAAGTGGTGGAGAATGCGGGCACAATCTGAGATCCCTACAATCAAGTAAGTTCATCTGTTATATGAACTGTGTTTTTGGTGCATGAGACTGCATAATCTGTGTGTGTGCAGGTGAGGAGACCCTGCAAGCGAAAGGTAAACTAGCCTTAAAGAGACAGTGCTCCAATTTGTTGCAGGTGGTGTACCTGTGAACAAAAAGTCTTTTTTTTTTTCTCTGCAGTGAACTGCTGCTAGCTGTGTGTGGCAGCCAGGCAAACTGCATTGCGTAGAAGTTTATTTGATGGACTGTTGCATGCAGGTTGTGTACCTGTGAAAGGAGAAACAAACAGATTTTTTTTTTCTTTTCTCCGCCAAGAACTGTTACAAGTTGCTGTGTGCAAGACTGCAAGGATGGGGCGATCAAAACGCCTAAAAGAAGCAAGGATGGCTGAGATGATAGATAGAGCTCTGTGGCTGGAGGGGTTGTTACCGCATGATCGAACCCCATACATGCCTAAACAGAGTTTTCCAAGGGAAAAGAGGGCTGCTGTCGTCCCTAGCAACCCTGGTGCAATGAATGCACAGATGACGGCTAGTGTGGAGAGTCCACCAGCATTTGAATCTGCAGTGGATTGGTGCAAGCGACACCTGGCAGGATTGGACCAAGCTAAAGTGGAAGGCAAGCCAACCTTCCATACAAAAAGAGAGCTGCCGAATGTCCATGCCTGGAAGAGGGGTGTTGTTGTCCCTGGCAACACTGCTGCAGTTAAACCAGCAGCTGTTGTGAAAAGTGTGAAAGTGACACAGCTTGAGACAGGGTCCAGCAGATGCAGGGTGGGAAACCCTGACAAGACATGGAACCAAGTGCGCTGTTTGGGGTGCAGTGAGTGGGGGCATGCAGTCTCCAAGTGCCTTTTGTCCCTGGCTCCAGTGCAAAGCTACCTAGCAAAACAAAGGTCTGAGAAGCCTGTGTTATATGCCAGAAGAGAGGCTGATCAAAGGCCAGGAGAGAGAGTGGTTGCCCATAGCAACACAGAGGAGGCCAGTTGGGCTGTCTCTGGACCAAGGGGTGTGCCTCCCATGGGTCGTGACAAGTGGCTTCCGGAGGAGCCAATACAGCATGTTGGAGTGAGCCAGCAAAGCTCTGCTGGGAGACTGCGATCTCCCATGGCAACGAGAGTGGAAGTTCTGCCTGGAGGGAATCATCAGGAGAGAAATGCACTGGGGAAAAGTCATCCAGTACCATGCCTGGAATGTGGCCAGCTGGGGCACGAAATATTGTCTTGCCCTATATTCTGGGGTGCACCTAGAGGTAATGTTGCTAAACAGAACTCTTTATCTGTGGGCCAAGATCCCTTTGCAAATATGTTTGCAGTCACCCCTGGCAACAAGGAGGAGTTTTCTGTGGTGTCTGCAGGGGGTGCTAAACAGTGGGAGATGCCTGCTGAGATTTCATCCCATGGCCACCAGGGGGAGTTGGCCAGTAAATGTGCGGCTGAGGACTGGTTCTTAAGACAACGTACTCAAATGAAGATGGAGACCCCAACTACTGTGGTGGGTAAGACTATCTTTAATGAAATGATGCCTGGAACTGCTGATTTCAGGTATAAAAGAACTGGCTACGAGACTGTCCATGATGATGGGAGAGTGACCCCAGTTAGTGGGGCCACAGAATGTGCGCTTGAGAATGACTTTTTCATACCCAGTGGGAATGCAGGGGTTAAAGTCCAAACAGAACCTGTGACTAAAAGTGTTGTGTCTAATGTCTGCCAGCCTCAAGTTGGCAGTGGGCTAGGACAGCCTGCAAAAACTAAAAATGCTATAAGTCTTACTGTTAATGAAAAGTTTGCTGCTGTTGGGAAAACCCCAGGTTCTTCCAGAGCAAAAGCTGTTGTCACTAATGGGTCATTGCCTGTAGCAATTGGTGGTAAGACAGCACAGTTGTCCCCAGAAATCTCCAGGGAACTTCATGTATTGGAGTCGGAGGTTGCCATGGACAACTGCGATGTCACTCTGGTGGGACAGAGTGGAACTGTACCGTGTAATGGTAATGTGTTAGTGCAAGCTGCTAGTACTAAAAATGTGCCGCTAAATGGTGGATTAACACAACCTGTGAAAAATGCAAAGGTGTGTGAGGCTTATGAAGCGCCGCCCGAGCAAGGTGGTGGTTGTGTTGTATTGCAACCTGCGGTGCTAAAACGTGTTACTGAAGTCTGCCATGATTCATAATTTGGGTGATGAATCTGAAACTAAACCCATCTGTTCTAATGTGTCTCCTTGGGCGGATGGATCAGGGCTGAGGAACGCCAGTGAATGGAGCACAGCTACAACGGATTGGGATAGTTGGGGTAAAAATCTAATGTCCCTGATAGATGAGGCTTTCATGCACAAAAATAAGGTGGACAAAGTTTCTGCTGTGCCAGCAGGAGGGACGGCAGAACAGCTTATACCTGAGGGCGTGGTGGCTGCTGCAGGGGTTAACCCTCGTGAGAAATATGGACCATATAAGGGCGAGCACACAGCAGACACTTTGTCCGTAACCTACAAAAATTATGCTGACATGGGGTGTCAAAGTGACGTTGTCACTGGTAATGTGAAGCAGTTCATTGGTGCTGAACCTGGGAAGTTGGGTATGAGTCAAGCACCTGGCAGCGCTCTGGTAGAGCACCAGGCTGTGGTTGTCTCCAGCTGGGAGAAGGTTCCATTAAACCTTGCAACCTCTCACGTCTCAGCAAGTGAGTCTGTCTGCATCCCCAGTGTCAGGAAAGTCCCCAGGAAGGACTTGGGTCTGGAGCCAAGGGTATGGTTTCTAACAAAAGTGTTAAAAGAGATGCTTAAACTTTGGGCTGTACAGCCAGTCTATACTGGCGTGTCTCCACCACAGTCAGACAGTCTGGTACTGCGGAGTACCATTAGGTGGACCCCTGAGTGGCAGGTGGTACAGCACAAAGGAAGACAAGACAGAAATGGTTTATTTATGACTGTATTACTAGTCTTAAAAATCGCCTCTAGGTATGCTGATGGGTTACTTCCTGTACAAGAGATATATGGGAGAGGCTTTGGCGAAAAGAAAGTGTCTGAGGTTTCACCACCTAACAGCCAGGTAGAAGGCATTTCTGCTGCTATGGTCCAAGGTAGTACTGGTCAGTTGTCGGTGAAGGGCGTGTGTGCTGTACCAGTGGAAGAATCACATGAGATGGAAGGGCCAAGTATGGACCAGAAAGCAGCAGAAATCCTGACCGGGGCTCAACCAAAGGTGGTTAAAAAGACTGGGGTCCCCAGTCCAATGTTTGGTTTAAGTGACAAACCTAATAAGGTCCCCGAGACAGTGAAACGGATAAGAAGTGCGATAAAAATGGTATGTGGATCAGACAAGAGCTTGTCTGTTCAGGTGGATAAAAATACAGATGGCATCAGAACAGGTCAAGTGGTAGGACAGCTGCCTGCAGAGTGGGTGAACCCCGGGGAGGTGACGTCCTGTGAGGTTCCCGTGGGTAATGGCGGCCCTCCATTATGTGTGCCCTCTGCAGACTCTGCCCTAGCAAATGCTGAAAAAAAAGGCATTGGTGATCTGTGCAACGTAGAGAGGTGTAATGTTGGTTTGAATATGTCTGTCAATGATGAACCAAATAGTTTGTTAAAGGTACATGACAGTGTGGTGTCCAAAGGTATTGGGAAACCTGGGAACCTGAAGCGTGGAGGCAGAAGGGTTGGTAGAAAGACCAGGGGTGCCCTGTTAAAATTTCAGGAGAGGCAGTGCGTATGGAACCCAAAAAGAAGAGGGAGAAGGCTGAGTATAGGGAAATATAGGACCTTGTTAAGATCCAGGGTTGGACGTACCTGGAAGCGCACCCGGAAAAAAGGTTGGGCCTACGTGGCTGACAGCCAGCACAGAGGTGTCCCAACCATAATGATGGGTGCTGGTGTTCCTCCCTCCGGATCGAAACAAAGGGGGAGGGTATGTGGTAGTGTGGTACCCCACCAGTGTATGAATACAGGATTCTCAACCAGGCAGGTTGAGGGGCTCCAGGGTATTTGCTTGTTTGGGAGGAAACTGGCTTTTCAATTTCCTCATGATTTACTAAAATCCACTTTGGGACCCGGAGCTTGGGGATTTCTTAGAGATCCGGGTGGGATGAAATCCCCAGTCCTGGATGCGGGTTTTGAGACTCAACTGCACACTGATTGTTCAGGTGTGTGTGGGCCTGATAGTAGAATCAGGACCAGGATTCTGGGCCCCACCCTCCCGACGAGTGCAGGTGTACACCGGGGAAGCCATAGAGTGCAGGTGTGCACTGGGGAAGCCATAGAGTGCAAGTGTGCACTGGGGAAGCCATAGAGTGCAGGTGTGCACTGGGGAAGCCATAGAGTGCAGGTGTGCACTGGGGAAGCCATAGAGTGCAGGTGTGCACTGGAGAAGCCATAGAGTGCAGGTGTGCACTGGAGAAGTCAGAGAGTGCTTGTGTGCACTGGGGAAGCCATAGAGTGCAAGTGTGCACTGGGGAAGCCATAGAGTGCAGGTGTGCACTGGGGAAGCCATAGAGTGCAGGTGTGCACTGGGGAAGCCATAGAGTGCAGGTGTGCACTGGGGAAGCCATAGAGTGCAGGTGTGCACTGGGGAAGCCATAGAGTGCAGGTGTGCACTGGGGAAGCCATAGAGTGCAGGTGTGCACTGGGGAAGCCATAGAGTGCAGGTGTGCACTGGAGAAGTCAGAGAGTGCAGGTGTGCACTGGGGAAGCCATAGAGTGCAGGTGTGCACTGGGGAAGCCATAGAGTGCAGGTGTGCACTGGGGAAGCCATAGAGGGCAGGTGTGCACTGGGGAAGCCATAGAGTGCAGGTGTGCACTGGGGAAGCCATAGAGTGCAGGTGTGCACTGGGGAAGCCATAGAGTGCAGGTGTGCACTGGGGAAGCCATAGAGTGCAGGTGTGCACTGGAGAAGTCAGAGAGTGCAGGTGTGCACTGGGGAAGCCATAGAGTGCAAGTGTGCACTGGGGAAGCCATAGAGAGCAGGTGTGCACTGGGGAAGCCATAGAGAGCAGGTGTGCACTGGGGAAGCCATAGAGTGCAGGTGTGCACTGGGGAAGCCATAGAGTGCAGGTGTGCACTGGGGAAGCCATAGAGTGCAGGTGTGCACTGGGGAAGCCATAGAGTGCAGGTGTGCACTGGGGAAGCCATAGAGTGCAGGTGTGCACTGGAGAAGCCATAGAGTGCAGGTGTGCACTGGAGAAGTCAGAGAGTGCAGGTGTGCACTGGGGAAGCCATAGAGTGCAGGTGTGCACTGGGGAAGCCATAGAGTGCAGGTGTGCACTGGGGAAGCCATAGAGTGCAGGTGTGCACTGGGGAAGCCATAGAGTGCAGGTGTGCACTGGGGAAGCCATAGAGTGCAGGTGTGCACTGGGGAAGCCATAGAGTGCAGGTGTGCACTGGGGAAGCCATAGAGAGCAGGTGTGCACTGGGGAAGCCATAGAGAGCAGGTGTGCACTGGGGAAGCCATAGAGAGCAGGTGTGCACTGGAGAAGTCAGAGAGTGCAGGTGTGCACTGGAGAAGTCAGAGAGTGCAGGTGTGCACTGGGGAAGCCATAGAGTGCAGGTGTGCACTGGAGAAGTCATGGTGTGCACTGGGGAAGCCATAGAGTGCAGGTGTGCACTGGGGAAGCCATAGAGAGCAGGTGTGCACTGGAGAAGTCAGAGAGTGCAAGTGTGCACTGGGGAAGCCATAAAGTGCAGGTGTGCACTGGAGAAGTCAGAGTGTGCTTGTGTGCACTGGAGAAGTCAGAGAGTGCTTGTGTGCACTGGAGAAGTCAGAGAGTGCTTGTGTGCACTGGAGAAGTCAGAGAGTGCTTGTGTGCACTGGAGAAGTCAGAGAGTGCTTGTGTGCACTGGTGAAGCCATAGAGTGCAGGTGTGCACTGGGGAAGCCATAGAGTGCAGGTGTGCACTGGGGAAGCCATAGAGTGCAGGTGTGCACTGGGGAAGCCATAGAGAGCAGGTGTGCACTGGAGAAGCCATAGAGAGCAAGTGTGCACTGGGGAAGCCATAGAGAGCAAGTGTGCACTGGGGAAGCCATAGAGTGCAAGTGTGCACTGGGGAAGCCATAGAGTGCAGGTGTGCACTGGGGAAGCCATAGAGTGCAGGTGTGCACTGGAGAAGCCATAGAGTGCAGGTGTGCACTGGGGAAGCCATAGAGTGCAGGTGTGCACTGGGGAAGCCATAGAGTGCAGGTGTGCACTGGGGAAGCCATAGAGAGCAGGTGTGCACTGGGGAAGCCATAGAGAGCAGGTGTGCACTGGGGAAGCCATAGAGAGCAGGTGTGCACTGGAGAAGTCAGAGAGTGCAGGTGTGCACTGGAGAAGTCAGAGAGTGCAGGTGTGCACTGGGGAAGCCATAGAGTGCAGGTGTGCACTGGAGAAGTCATGGTGTGCACTGGGGAAGCCATAGAGTGCAGGTGTGCACTGGGGAAGCCATAGAGAGCAGGTGTGCACTGGAGAAGTCAGAGAGTGCAAGTGTGCACTGGGGAAGCCATAGAGTGCAGGTGTGCACTGGGGAAGCCATAGAGTGCAGGTGTGCACTGGGGAAGCCATAGAGTGCAAGTGTGCACTGGGGAAGCCATAGAGTGCAAGTGTGCACTGGGGAAGCCATAGAGTGCAAGTGTGCACTGGGGAAGCCATAGAGTGCAAGTGTGCACTGGGGAAGCCATAGAGTGCAGGTGTGCACTGGGGAAGCCATAGAGTGCAGGTGTGCACTGGGGAAGCCATAGAGTGCAGGTGTGCACTGGGGAAGCCATAGAGTGCAGGTGTGCACTGGGGAAGCCATAGAGTGCAGGTGTGCACTGGGGAAGCCATAGAGAGCAAGTGTGCACTGGAGAAGCCATAGAGTGCAGGTGTGCACTGGGGAAGCCATAGAGTGCAAGTGTGCACTGGGGAAGCCATAGAGAGCAAGTGTGCACTGGGGAAGCCATAGAGAGCAAGTGTGCACTGGGGAAGCCATAGAGAGCAAGTGTGCACTGGGGAAGCCATAGAGTGCAAGTGTGCACTGGGGAAGCCATAGAGTGCAGGTGTGCACTGGGGAAGCCATAGAGTGCAGGTGTGCACTGGGGAAGCCATAGAGTGCAGGTGTGCACTGGGGAAGCCATAGAGTGCAGGTGTGCACTGGGGAAGCCATAGAGTGCAGGTGTGCACTGGGGAAGCCATAGAGTGCAGGTGTGCACTGGGGAAGCCATAGAGTGCAGGTGTGCACTGGGGAAGCCATAGAGTGCAGGTGTGCACTGGGGAAGCCATAGAGTGCAGGTGTGCACTGGGGAAGCCATAGAGTGCAGGTGTGCACTGGGGAAGCCATAGAGTGCAGGTGTGCACTGGAGAAGCCAGAGAGTGCAGGTGTGCACTGGGGAAGCCATAGAGTGCAGGTGTGCACTGGGGAAGCCATAGAGTGCAGGTGTGCACTGGGGAAGCCATAGAGTGCAGGTGTGCACTGGGGAAGCCATAGAGTGCAGGTGTGCACTGGGGAAGCCATAGAGAGCAGGTGTGCACTGGAGAAGTCAGAGAGTGCAAGTGTGCACTGGAGAAGTCAGAGAGTGCAAGTGTGCACTGGGGAAGTCATAGAGTGCAGGTGTGCACTGGAGAAGTCAGAGAGTGCTTGTGTGCACTGGAGAAGTCAGAGAGTGCTTGTGTGCACTGGAGAAGTCAGAGAGTGCTTGTGTGCACTGGAGAAGTCAGAGAGTGCTTGTGTGCACTGGAGAAGTCAGAGAGTGCTTGTGTGCACTGGAGAAGTCAGAGAGTGCTTGTGTGCACTGGAGAAGTCAGAGAGTGCTTGTGTGCACTGGAGAAGTCAGAGAGTGCTTGTGTGCACTGGAGAAGTCAGAGAGTGCTTGTGTGCACTGGAGAAGTCAGAGAGTGCTTGTGTGCACTGGGGAAGCCATAGAGTGCAGGTGTGCACTGGAGAAGTCAGAGAGTGCAGGTGTGCACTGGGGAAGCCATAGAGAGCAGGTGTGCACTGGGGAAGCCATAGAGAGCAGGTGTGCACTGGGGAAGCCATAGAGAGCAGGTGTGCACTGGAGAAGTCAGAGAGTGCAGGTGTGCACTGGAGAAGTCAGAGAGTGCAGGTGTGCACTGGAGAAGTCAGAGAGTGCAGGTGTGCACTGGGGAAGCCATAGAGTGCAGGTGTGCACTGGAGAAGTCATGGTGTGCACTGGGGAAGCCATAGAGAGCAGGTGTGCACTGGAGAAGTCAGAGAGTGCTTGTGTGCACTGGAGAAGTCAGAGAGTGCTTGTGTGCACTGGGGAAGCCATAGAGAGCAGGTGTGCACTGGAGAAGTCAGAGAGTGCTTGTGTGCACTGGAGAAGTCAGAGAGTGCTTGTGTGCACTGGAGAAGTCAGAGAGTGCAGGTGTTCACTGGAGACGTCAGAGAGTGCAGGTGTGCACTGGAGAAGTCAGAGAGTGCTTGTGTGCACTGGAGAAGTCAGAGAGTGCTTGTGTGCACTGGAGAAGTCAGAGAGTGCTTGTGTGCACTGGGGAAGCCATAGAGTGCAGGTGTGCACTGGAGAAGTCAGAGAGTGCTTGTGTGCACTGGAGAAGTCAGAGAGTGCTTGTGTGCACTGGAGAAGTCAGAGTGCTTGTGTGCACTGGAGAAGTCAGAGAGTGCTTGTGTGCACTGGAGAAGTCAGAGAGTGCTTGTGTGCACTGGGGAAGCCATAGAGTGCAGGTGTGCACTGGAGAAGTCAGAGAGTGCTTGTGTGCACTGGAGAAGTCAGAGAGTGCTTGTGTGCACTGGAGAAGTCAGAGAGTGCTTGTGTGCACTGGAGAAGTCAGAGCGTGCTTGTGTGCACTGGAGAAGTCAGAGAGTGCTTGTGTGCACTGGAGAAGTCAGAGAGTGCTTGTGTGCACTGGAGAAGTCAGAGAGTGCTTGTGTGCACTGGGGAAGCCATAGAGTGCAGGTGTGCACTGGAGAAGTCAGAGAATGCAGGTGTGCACTGGGGAAGCCATAGAGAGCAGGTGTGCACTGGGGAAGCCATAGAGAGCAGGTGTGCACTGGGGAAGTCAGAGAGTGCAGGTGTGCACTGGAGAAGTCAGAGAGTGCAGGTGTGCACTGGAGAAGTCAGAGAGTGCAGGTGTGCACTGGAGAAGTCAGAGAGTGCAGGTGTGCACTGGGGAAGCCATAGAGTGCAGGTGTGCACTGGAGAAGTCATGGTGTGCACTGGGGAAGCCATAGAGTGCAGGTGTGCATTGGGGAAGCCATAGAGAGCAGGTGTGCACTGGAGAAGTCAGAGAGTGCTTGTGTGCACTGGAGAAGTCAGAGAGTGCAGGTGTGCACTGGAGAAGTCAGAGAGTGCAGGTGTGCACTGGAGAAGTCAGAGAGTGCTTGTGTGCACTGGGGAAGCCATAGAGAGCAGGTGTGCACTGGAGAAGTCAGAGAGTGCTTGTGTGCACTGGAGAAGTCAGAGAGTGCTTGTGTGCACTGGAGAAGTCAGAGAGTGCTTGTGTGCACTGGAGAAGTCAGAGAGTGCAGGTGTGCACTGGAGACGTCAGAGAGTGCAGGTGTGCACTGGAGAAGTCAGAGAGTGCTTGTGTGCACTGGAGAAGTCAGAGAGTGCTTGTGTGCACTGGAGAAGTCAGAGAGTGCTTGTGTGCACTGGGGAAGCCATAGAGTGCAGGTGTGCACTGGAGAAGTCAGAGAGTGCAGGTGTGCACTGGGGAAGCCATAGAGAGCAGGTGTGCACTGGAGAAGTCAGAGAGTGCAGGTGTGCACTGGAGAAGTCAGAGAGTGCAGGTGTGCACTGGAGAAGTCAGAGAGTGCAGGTGTGCACTGGGGAAGCCATAGAGAGCAGGTGTGCACTGGAGAAGTCAGAGAGTGCAGGTGTGCACTGGAGAAGTCAGAGAGTGCAGGTGTGCACTGGAGAAGTCAGAGAGAGCAGGTGTGCACTGGAGAAGTCAGAGAGAGCAGGTGTGCACTGGAGAAGTCAGAGAGTGCAGGTGTGCACTGGAGAAGTCAGAGAGTGCAGGTGTGCACTGGAGAAGTCAGAGAGTGCAGGTGTGCACTGGAGAAGTCAGAGAGTGCAAGTGTGCACTGGGGAAGCCATAGAGTGCAGGTGTGCACTGGAGAAGCCATAGAGTGCAAGTGTGCACTGGGGAAGCCATAGAGTGCAGGTGTGCACTGGGGAAGCCATAGAGTGCAGGTGTGCACTGGGGAAGCCATAGAGTGCAGGTGTGCACTGGGGAAGCCATAGAGAGCAAGTGTGCACTGGAGAAGCCATAGAGTGCAGGTGTGCACTGGGGAAGCCATAGAGTGCAAGTGTGCACTGGGGAAGCCATAGAGAGCAAGTGTGCACTGGGGAAGCCATAGAGAGCAAGTGTGCACTGGGGAAGCCATAGAGAGCAAGTGTGCACTAGGGAAGCCATAGAGTGCAAGTGTGCACTGGGGAAGCCATAGAGTGCAGGTGTGCACTGGGGAAGCCATAGAGTGCAGGTGTGCACTGGGGAAGCCATAGAGTGCAGGTGTGCACTGGGGAAGCCATAGAGTGCAGGTGTGCACTGGGGAAGCCATAGAGTGCAGGTGTGCACTGGGGAAGCCATAGAGTGCAGGTGTGCACTGGGGAAGCCATAGAGTGCAGGTGTGCACTGGGGAAGCCATAGAGTGCAGGTGTGCACTGGGGAAGCTATAGAGTGCAGGTGTGCACTGGGGAAGCCATAGAGTGCAGGTGTGCACTGGGGAAGCCATAGAGTGCAGGTGTGCACTGGAGAAGTCAGAGAGTGCAGGTGTGCACTGGGGAAGCCATAGAGTGCAGGTGTGCACTGGGGAAGCCATAGAGTGCAGGTGTGCACTGGGGAAGCCATAGAGTGCAGGTGTGCACTGGGGAAGCCATAGAGAGCAGGTGTGCACTGGAGAAGTCAGAGAGTGCAAGTGTGCACTGGAGAAGTCAGAGAGTGCAAGTGTGCACTGGGGAAGTCATAGAGTGCAGGTGTGCACTGGGGAAGTCATAGAGTGCAGGTGTGCACTGGAGAAGTCAGAGAGTGCTTGTGTGCACTGGAGAAGTCAGAGAGTGCTTGTGTGCACTGGAGAAGTCAGAGAGTGCTTGTGTGCACTGGAGAAGTCAGAGAGTGCTTGTGTGCACTGGAGAAGTCAGAGAGTGCTTGTGTGCACTGGAGAAGTCAGAGAGTGCTTGTGTGCACTGGAGAAGTCAGAGAGTGCTTGTGTGCACTGGAGAAGTCAGAGAGTGCTTGTGTGCACTGGAGAAGTCAGAGAGTGCTTGTGTGCACTGGGGAAGCCATAGAGTGCAGGTGTGCACTGGAGAAGTCAGAGAGTGCAGGTGTGCACTGGGGAAGCCATAGAGAGCAGATGTGCACTGGGGAAGCCATAGAGAGCAGGTGTGCACTGGGGAAGCCATAGAGAGCAGGTGTGCACTGGAGAAGTCAGAGAGTGCAGGTGTGCACTGGAGAAGTCAGAGAGTGCAGGTGTGCACTGGAGAAGTCAGAGAGTGCAGGTGTGCACTGGGGAAGCCATAGAGTGCAGGTGTGCACTGGAGAAGTCATGGTGTGCACTGGGGAAGCCATAGAGAGCAGGTGTGCACTGGAGAAGTCAGAGAGTGCTTGTGTGCACTGGAGAAGTCAGAGAATGCTTGTGTGCACTGGAGAAGTCAGAGAGTGCAGGTGTGCACTGGAGAAGTCAGAGAGTGCAGGTGTGCACTGGAGAAGTCAGAGAGTGCTTGTGTGCACTGGGGAAGCCATAGAGAGCAGGTGTGCACTGGAGAAGTCAGAGAGTGCTTGTGTGCACTGGAGAAGTCAGAGAGTGCTTGTGTGCACTGGAGAAGTCAGAGAGTGCTTGTGTGCACTGGAGACGTCAGAGAGTGCAGGTGTGCACTGGAGAAGTCAGAGAGTGCTTGTGTGCACTGGAGAAGTCAGAGAGTGCTTGTGTGCACTGGAGAAGTCAGAGAGTGCTTGTGTGCACTGGGGAAGCCATAGAGTGCAGGTGTGCACTGGAGAAGTCAGAGAGTGCTTGTGTGCACTGGAGAAGTCAGAGAGTGCTTGTGTGCACTGGAGAAGTCAGAGAGTGCTTGTGTGCACTGGAGAAGTCAGAGAGTGCTTGTGTGCACTGGAGAAGTCAGAGAGTGCTTGTGTGCACTGGAGAAGTCAGAGAGTGCTTGTGTGCACTGGGGAAGCCATAGAGTGCAGGTGTGCACTGGAGAAGTCAGAGAGTGCTTGTGTGCACTGGAGAAGTCAGAGAGTGCTTGTGTGCACTGGAGAAGTCAGAGAGTGCTTGTGTGCACTGGAGAAGTCAGAGAGTGCTTGTGTGCACTGGAGAAGTCAGAGAGTGCTTGTGTGCACTGGAGAAGTCAGAGAGTGCTTGTGTGCACTGGGGAAGCCATAGAGTGCAGGTGTGCACTGGAGAAGTCAGAGAGTGCAGGTGTGCACTGGGGAAGCCATAGAGAGCAGGTGTGCACTGGGGAAGCCATAGAGAGCAGGTGTGCACTGGGGAAGCCATAGAGTGCAGGTGTGCACTGGAGAAGTCAGAGAGTGCAGGTGTGCACTGGAGAAGTCAGAGAGTGCAGGTGTGCACTGGAGAAGTCAGAGAGTGCAGGTGTGCACTGGGGAAGCCATAGAGTGCAGGTGTGCACTGGAGAAGTCATGGTGTGCACTGGGGAAGCCATAGAGTGCAGGTGTGCATTGGGGAAGCCATAGAGAGCAGGTGTGCACTGGAGAAGTCAGAGAGTGCTTGTGTGCACTGGAGAAGTCAGAGAGTGCAGGTGTGCACTGGAGAAGTCAGAGAGTGCAGGTGTGCACTGGAGAAGTCAGAGAGTGCTTGTGTGCACTGGGGAAGCCATAGAGAGCAGGTGTGCACTGGAGAAGTCAGAGAGTGCTTGTGTGCACTGGAGAAGTCAGAGAGTGCTTGTGTGCACTGGAGAAGTCAGAGAGTGCTTGTGTGCACTGGAGAAGTCAGAGAGTGCTTGTGTGCACTGGAGAAGTCAGAGAGTGCAGGTGTGCACTGGAGACGTCAGAGAGTGCAGGTGTGCACTGGAGAAGTCAGAGAGTGCTTGTGTGCAATGGAGAAGTCAGAGAGTGCTTGTGTGCACTGGAGAAGTCAGAGAGTGCTTGTGTGCACTGGAGAAGTCAGAGAGTGCTTGTGTGCACTGGGGAAGCCATAGAGTGCAGGTGTGCACTGGAGAAGTCAGAGAGTGCAGGTGTGCACTGGAGAAGTCAGAGAGTGCAGGTGTGCACTGGAGAAGTCAGAGAGTGCAGGTGTGCACTGGGGAAGCCATAGAGAGCAGGTGTGCACTGGAGAAGTCAGAGAGTGCAGGTGTGCACTGGAGAAGTCAGAGAGTGCAGGTGTGCACTGGAGAAGTCAGAGAGTGCAGGTGTGCACTGGAGAAGTCAGAGAGAGCAGGTGTGCACTGGAGAAGTCAGAGAGAGCAGGTGTGCACTGGAGAAGTCAGAGAGTGCAGGTGTGCACTGGAGAAGTCAGAGAGTGCAGGTGTGCACTGGAGAAGTCAGAGAGTGCAGGTGTGCACTGGAGAAGTCAGAGAGTGCAGGTGTGCACTGGAGAAGTCAGAGAGTGCAGGTGTGCACTGGAGAAGTCAGAGAGTGCAAGTGTGCACTGGGGAAGCCATAGAGTGCAAGTGTGCACTGGGGAAGCCATAGAGTGCAGGTGTGCACTGGAGAAGCCATAGAGTGCAAGTGTGCACTGGGGAAGCCATAGAGTGCAGGTGTGCACTGGAGAAGCCATAGAGTGCAGGTGTGCACTGGGGAAGCCATGGAGTGCAGGTGTGCACTGGGGAAGCCATAGAGTGCAGGTGTGCACTGGGGAAGCCATAGAGAGCAAGTGTGCACTGGAGAAGCCATAGAGTGCAGGTGTGCACTGGGGAAGCCATAGAGTGCAAGTGTGCACTGGGGAAGCCATAGAGAGCAAGTGTGCACTGGGGAAGCCATAGAGAGCAAGTGTGCACTGGGGAAGCCATAGAGAGCAAGTGTGCACTGGGGAAGCCATAGAGAGCAAGTGTGCACTGGGGAAGCCATAGAGTGCAAGTGTGCACTGGGGAAGCCATAGAGTGCAGGTGTGCACTGGGGAAGCCATAGAGTGCAGGTGTGCACTGGGGAAGCCATAGAGTGCAGGTGTGCACTGGGGAAGCCATAGAGTGCAGGTGTGCACTGGGGAAGCCATAGAGTGCAGGTGTGCACTGGGGAAGCCATAGAGTGCAGGTGTGCACTGGGGAAGCCATAGAGTGCAGGTGTGCACTGGGGAAGCCATAGAGTGCAGGTGTGCACTGGGGAAGCCATAGAGTGCAGGTGTGCACTGGGGAAGCTATAGAGTGCAGGTGTGCACTGGGGAAGCTATAGAGTGCAGGTGTGCACTGGGGAAGCCATAGAGTGCAGGTGTGCACTGGGGAAGCCATAGAGTGCAGGTGTGCACTGGAGAAGTCAGAGAGTGCAGGTGTGCACTGGGGAAGCCATAGAGTGCAGGTGTGCACTGGGGAAGCCATAGAGTGCAGGTGTGCACTGGGGAAGCCATAGAGTGCAGGTGTGCACTGGGGAAGCCATAGAGTGCAGGTGTGCACTGGGGAAGCCATAGAGAGGAGGTGTGCACTGGAGAAGTCAGAGAGTGCAAGTGTGCACTGGAGAAGTCAGAGAGTGCAAGTGTGCACTGGGGAAGTCATAGAGTGCAGGTGTGCACTGGAGAAGTCAGAGAGTGCTTGTGTGCACTGGAGAAGTCAGAGAGTGCTTGTGTGCACTGGAGAAGTCAGAGAGTGCTTGTGTGCACTGGAGAAGTCAGAGAGTGCTTGTGTGCACTGGAGAAGTCAGAGAGTGCTTGTGTGCACTGGAGAAGTCAGAGAGTGCTTGTGTGCACTGGAGAAGTCAGAGAGTGCTTGTGTGCACTGGAGAAGTCAGAGAGTGCAGGTGTGCACTGGAGAAGTCAGAGAGTGCAGGTGTGCACTGGGGAAGCCATAGAGAGCAGGTGTGCACTGGGGAAGCCATAGAGAGCAGGTGTGCACTGGGGAAGCCATAGAGAGCAGGTGTGCACTGGGGAAGCCATAGAGAGCAGGTGTGCACTGGAGAAGTCAGAGAGTGCAGGTGTGCACTGGAGAAGTCAGAGAGTGCAGGTGTGCACTGGAGAAGTCAGAGAGTGCAGGTGTGCACTGGGGAAGCCATAGAGTGCAGGTGTGCACTGGAGAAGTCATGGTGTGCACTGGGGAAGCCATAGAGTGCAGGTGTGCACTGGGGAAGCCATAGAGAGCAGGTGTGCACTGGAGAAGTCAGAGAGTGCTTGTGTGCACTGGAGAAGTCAGAGAATGCTTGTGTGCACTGGAGAAGTCAGAGAGTGCAGGTGTGCACTGGAGAAGTCAGAGAGTGCAGGTGTGCACTGGAGAAGTCAGAGAGTGCTTGTGTGCACTGGGGAAGCCATAGAGTGCAGGTGTGCACTGGAGAAGTCAGAGAGTGCTTGTGTGCACTGGAGAAGTCAGAGAGTGCTTGTGTGCACTGGAGAAGTCAGAGAGTGCTTGTGTGCACTGGAGAAGTCAGAGAGTGCTTGTGTGCACTGGAGAAGTCAGAGAGTGCTTGTGTGCACTGGAGAAGTCAGAGAGTGCTTGTGTGCACTGGGGAAGCCATAGAGTGCAGGTGTGCACTGGAGAAGTCAGAGAGTGCTTGTGTGCACTGGAGAAGTCAGAGAGTGCTTGTGTGCACTGGAGAAGTCAGAGAGTGCTTGTGTGCACTGGAGAAGTCAGAGAGTGCTTGTGTGCACTGGAGAAGTCAGAGAGTGCTTGTGTGCACTGGAGAAGTCAGAGAGTGCTTGTGTGCACTGGGGAAGCCATAGAGTGCAGGTGTGCACTGGAGAAGTCAGAGAGTGCAGGTGTGCACTGGGGAAGCCATAGAGAGCAGGTGTGCACTGGGGAAGCCATAGAGAGCAGGTGTGCACTGGGGAAGCCATAGAGTGCAGGTGTGCACTGGAGAAGTCAGAGAGTGCAGGTGTGCACTGGAGAAGTCAGAGAGTGCAGGTGTGCACTGGAGAAGTCAGAGAGTGCAGGTGTGCACTGGGGAAGCCATAGAGTGCAGGTGTGCACTGGAGAAGTCATGGTGTGCACTGGGGAAGCCATAGAGTGCAGGTGTGCATTGGGGAAGCCATAGAGAGCAGGTGTGCACTGGAGAAGTCAGAGAGTGCTTGTGTGCACTGGGGAAGTCAGAGAGTGCAGGTGTGCACTGGAGAAGTCAGAGAGTGCAGGTGTGCACTGGAGAAGTCAGAGAGTGCTTGTGTGCACTGGGGAAGCCATAGAGAGCAGGTGTGCACTGGAGAAGTCAGAGAGTGCTTGTGTGCACTGGAGAAGTCAGAGAGTGCTTGTGTGCACTGGAGAAGTCAGAGAGTGCTTGTGTGCACTGGAGAAGTCAGAGAGTGCTTGTGTGCACTGGAGAAGTCAGAGAGTGCTTGTGTGCACTGGAGAAGTCAGAGAGTGCAGGTGTGCACTGGAGACGTCAGAGAGTGCAGGTGTGCACTGGAGAAGTCAGAGTGCGCTTGTGTGCACTGGAGAAGTCAGAGAGTGCTTGTGTGCACTGGAGAAGTCAGAGAGTGCTTGTGTGCACTGGAGAAGTCAGAGAGTGCTTGTGTGCACTGGGGAAGCCATAGAGTGCAGGTGTGCACTGGAGAAGTCAGAGAGTGCAGGTGTGCACTGGGGAAGCCATAGAGAGCAGGTGTGCACTGGAGAAGTCAGAGAGTGCAGGTGTGCACTGGAGAAGTCAGAGAGTGCAGGTGTGCACTGGAGAAGTCAGAGAGTGCAGGTGTGCACTGGGGAAGCCATAGAGAGCAGGTGTGCACTGGAGAAGTCAGAGAGTGCAGGTGTGCACTGGAGAAGTCAGAGAGAGCAGGTGTGCACTGGAGAAGTCAGAGAGTGCAGGTGTGCACTGGAGAAGTCAGAGAGTGCAGGTGTGCACTGGAGAAGTCAGAGAGTGCAGGTGTGCACTGGAGAAGTCAGAGAGTGCAGGTGTGCACTGGAGAAGTCAGAGAGTGCAAGTGTGCACTGGGGAAGCCATAGAGTGCAAGTGTGCACTGGGGAAGCCATAGAGTGCAAGTGTGCACTGGGGAAGCCATAGAGTGCAGGTGTGCACTGGAGAAGCCATAGAGTGCAGGTGTGCACTAGGGAAGCCATAGAGTGCAGGTGTGCACTGGGGAAGCCATAGAGTGCAGGTGTGCACTGGGGAAGCCATAGAGTGCAGGTGTGCACTGGGGAAGCCATAGAGAGCAAGTGTGCACTGGAGAAGCCATAGAGTGCAGGTGTGCACTGGGGAAGCCATAGAGTGCAAGTGTGCACTGGGGAAGCCATAGAGAGCAAGTGTGCACTGGGGAAGCCATAGAGTGCAGGTGTGCACTGGGGAAGCCATAGAGTGCAGGTGTGCACTGGAGAAGCCATAGAGTGCAGGTGTGCACTGGGGAAGCCATAGAGTGCAGGTGTGCACTGGGGAAGCCATAGAGTGCAGGTGTGCACTGGGGAAGCCATAGAGTGCAGGTGTGCACTGGGGAAGCCATAGAGAGCAAGTGTGCACTGGAGAAGCCATAGAGTGCAGGTGTGCACTGGGGAAGCCATAGAGTGCAAGTGTGCACTGGGGAAGCCATAGAGTGCAGGTGTGCACTGGGGAAGCCATAGAGTGCAGGTGTGCACTGGGGAAGCCATAGAGTGCAGGTGTGCACTGGAGAAGTCAGAGAGTGCAGGTGTGCACTGGAGAAGTCAGAGAGTGCAGGTGTGCACTGGAGAAGTCAGAGAGTGCAGGTGTGCACTGGAGAAGTCAGAGAGTGCTTGTGTGCACTGGAGAAGTCAGAGAGTGCTTGTGTGCACTGGAGAAGTCAGAGAGTGCTTGTGTGCACTGGAGAAGTCAGAGAGTGCTTGTGTGCACTGGAGAAGTCAGAGAGTGCTTGTGTGCACTGGAGAAGTCAGAGAGTGCTTGTGTGCACTGGAGAAGTCAGAGAGTGCTTGTGTGCACTGGAGAAGTCAGAGAGTGCTTGTGTGCACTGGAGAAGTCAGAGAGTGCTTGTGTGCACTGGAGAAGTCAGAGAGTGCTTGTGTGCACTGGAGAAGTCAGAGAGTGCTTGTGTGCACTGGAGAAGTCAGAGAGTGCTTGTGTGCACTGGAGAAGTCAGAGAGTGCTTGTGTGCACTGGAGAAGTCAGAGAGTGCAGGTGTGCACTGGAGAAGTCAGAGAGTGCAGGTGTGCACTGGGGAAGCCATAGAGAGCAGGTGTGCACTGGGGAAGCCATAGAGAGCAGGTGTGCACTGGGGAAGCCATAGAGAGCAGGTGTGCACTGGGGAAGTCAGAGAGTGCAGGTGTGCACTGGAGAAGTCAGAGAGTGCAGGTGTGCACTGGAGAAGTCAGAGAGTGCAGGTGTGCACTGGAGAAGTCAGAGAGTGCAGGTGTGCACTGGGGAAGCCATAGAGTGCAGGTGTGCACTGGAGAAGTCATGGTGTGCACTGGGGAAGCCATAGAGAGCAGGTGTGCACTGGAGAAGTCAGAGAGTGCAGGTGTGCACTGGAGAAGTCAGAGAGTGCAGGTGTGCACTGGAGAAGCCATAGAGTGCAGGTGTGCACTGGGGAAGCCATAGAGAGCAGGTGTGCACTGGGGAAGCCATAGAGAGCAGGTGTGCACTGGGGAAGCCATAGAGAGCAGGTGTGCACTGGGGAAGCCATAGAGTGCAGGTGTGCACTGGAGAAGTCAGAGAGTGCAGGTGTGCACTGGAGAAGTCAGAGAGTGCAGGTGTGCACTGGAGAAGTCAGAGAGTGCTTGTGTGCACTGGAGAAGTCAGAGAGTGCTTGTGTGCACTGGAGAAGTCAGAGAGTGCTTGTGTGCACTGGAGAAGTCAGAGAGTGCTTGTGTGCACTGGAGAAGTCAGAGAGTGCAGGTGTGCACTGGGGAAGCCATAGAGTGCAGGTGTGCACTGGAGAAGTCAGAGAGTGCTTGTGTGCACTGGAGAAGTCAGAGAGTGCAGGTGTGCACTGGGGAAGCCATAGAGTGCAGGTGTGCACTGGAGAAGTCAGAGAGTGCTTGTGTGCACTGGAGAAGTCAGAGAGTGCTTGTGTGCACAGTGGAAGCCAGAGACCGAGGTCTGAGGGTCAGAGCAGCAAGGGGCTGCTATCCAAATGGATGGTGTTGCAGATGGAATAGTCTATAGGAGACAGACAAGAGCCTGAAGTGGAAGGCCTGAGCAGCACTGCTGTATGTATAAGCCAGGAGGCTGAATGTCATTTTGTTGTTGAAAAGGAGTACTGAAACCCCTGCGAGGGAAAACCTTTTGATTTTGTTTTGAACTTCTTTTAATAAAAATGGGCAAACAACCCTTAAAAAGAAGAACCAGCGAGTGGCGGTGTCCTTCAAGCTCTACACTTGATGCTAGTCCTTCACAAGTGGTGGAGAATGCGGGCACAATCTGAGATCCCTACAATCAAGTAAGTTCATCTGTTATATGAACTGTGTTTTTGGTGCATGAGACTGCATAATCTGTGTGTGTGCAGGTGAGGAGACCCTGCAAGCGAAAGGTAAACTAGCCTTAAAGAGACAGTGCTCCAATTTGTTGCAGGTGGTGTACCTGTGAACAAAAAGTCTTTTTTTTTTTCTCTGCAGTGAACTGCTGCTAGCTGTGTGTGGCAGCCAGGCAAACTGCATTGCGTAGAAGTTTATTTGATGGACTGTTGCATGCAGGTTGTGTACCTGTGAAAGGAGAAACAAACAGATTTTTTTTTTCTTTTCTCCGCCAAGAACTGTTACAAGTTGCTGTGTGCAAGACTGCAAGGATGGGGCGATCAAAACGCCTAAAAGAAGCAAGGATGGCTGAGATGATAGATAGAGCTCTGTGGCTGGAGGGGTTGTTACCGCATGATCGAACCCCATACATGCCTAAACAGAGTTTTCCAAGGGAAAAGAGGGCTGCTGTCGTCCCTAGCAACCCTGGTGCAATGAATGCACAGATGACGGCTAGTGTGGAGAGTCCACCAGCATTTGAATCTGCAGTGGATTGGTGCAAGCGACACCTGGCAGGATTGGACCAAGCTAAAGTGGAAGGCAAGCCAACCTTCCATACAAAAAGAGAGCTGCCGAATGTCCATGCCTGGAAGAGGGGTGTTGTTGTCCCTGGCAACACTGCTGCAGTTAAACCAGCAGCTGTTGTGAAAAGTGTGAAAGTGACACAGCTTGAGACAGGGTCCAGCAGATGCAGGGTGGGAAACCCTGACAAGACATGGAACCAAGTGCGCTGTTTGGGGTGCAGTGAGTGGGGGCATGCAGTCTCCAAGTGCCTTTTGTCCCTGGCTCCAGTGCAAAGCTACCTAGCAAAACAAAGGTCTGAGAAGCCTGTGTTATATGCCAGAAGAGAGGCTGATCAAAGGCCAGGAGAGAGAGTGGTTGCCCATAGCAACACAGAGGAGGCCAGTTGGGCTGTCTCTGGACCAAGGGGTGTGCCTCCCATGGGTCGTGACAAGTGGCTTCCGGAGGAGCCAATACAGCATGTTGGAGTGAGCCAGCAAAGCTCTGCTGGGAGACTGCGATCTCCCATGGCAACGAGAGTGGAAGTTCTGCCTGGAGGGAATCATCAGGAGAGAAATGCACTGGGGAAAAGTCATCCAGTACCATGCCTGGAATGTGGCCAGCTGGGGCACGAAATATTGTCTTGCCCTATATTCTGGGGTGCACCTAGAGGTAATGTTGCTAAACAGAACTCTTTATCTGTGGGCCAAGATCCCTTTGCAAATATGTTTGCAGTCACCCCTGGCAACAAGGAGGAGTTTTCTGTGGTGTCTGCAGGGGGTGCTAAACAGTGGGAGATGCCTGCTGAGATTTCATCCCATGGCCACCAGGGGGAGTTGGCCAGTAAATGTGCGGCTGAGGACTGGTTCTTAAGACAACGTACTCAAATGAAGATGGAGACCCCAACTACTGTGGTGGGTAAGACTATCTTTAATGAAATGATGCCTGGAACTGCTGATTTCAGGTATAAAAGAACTGGCTACGAGACTGTCCATGATGATGGGAGAGTGACCCCAGTTAGTGGGGCCACAGAATGTGCGCTTGAGAATGACTTTTTCATACCCAGTGGGAATGCAGGGGTTAAAGTCCAAACAGAACCTGTGACTAAAAGTGTTGTGTCTAATGTCTGCCAGCCTCAAGTTGGCAGTGGGCTAGGACAGCCTGCAAAAACTAAAAATGCTATAAGTCTTACTGTTAATGAAAAGTTTGCTGCTGTTGGGAAAACCCCAGGTTCTTCCAGAGCAAAAGCTGTTGTCACTAATGGGTCATTGCCTGTAGCAATTGGTGGTAAGACAGCACAGTTGTCCCCAGAAATCTCCAGGGAACTTCATGTATTGGAGTCGGAGGTTGCCATGGACAACTGCGATGTCACTCTGGTGGGACAGAGTGGAACTGTACCGTGTAATGGTAATGTGTTAGTGCAAGCTGCTAGTACTAAAAATGTGCCGCTAAATGGTGGATTAACACAACCTGTGAAAAATGCAAAGGTGTGTGAGGCTTATGAAGCGCCGCCCGAGCAAGGTGGTGGTTGTGTTGTATTGCAACCTGCGGTGCTAAAACGTGTTACTGAAGTCTGCCATGATTCATAATTTGGGTGATGAATCTGAAACTAAACCCATCTGTTCTAATGTGTCTCCTTGGGCGGATGGATCAGGGCTGAGGAACGCCAGTGAATGGAGCACAGCTACAACGGATTGGGATAGTTGGGGTAAAAATCTAATGTCCCTGATAGATGAGGCTTTCATGCACAAAAATAAGGTGGACAAAGTTTCTGCTGTGCCAGCAGGAGGGACGGCAGAACAGCTTATACCTGAGGGCGTGGTGGCTGCTGCAGGGGTTAACCCTCGTGAGAAATATGGACCATATAAGGGCGAGCACACAGCAGACACTTTGTCCGTAACCTACAAAAATTATGCTGACATGGGGTGTCAAAGTGACGTTGTCACTGGTAATGTGAAGCAGTTCATTGGTGCTGAACCTGGGAAGTTGGGTATGAGTCAAGCACCTGGCAGCGCTCTGGTAGAGCACCAGGCTGTGGTTGTCTCCAGCTGGGAGAAGGTTCCATTAAACCTTGCAACCTCTCACGTCTCAGCAAGTGAGTCTGTCTGCATCCCCAGTGTCAGGAAAGTCCCCAGGAAGGACTTGGGTCTGGAGCCAAGGGTATGGTTTCTAACAAAAGTGTTAAAAGAGATGCTTAAACTTTGGGCTGTACAGCCAGTCTATACTGGCGTGTCTCCACCACAGTCAGACAGTCTGGTACTGCGGAGTACCATTAGGTGGACCCCTGAGTGGCAGGTGGTACAGCACAAAGGAAGACAAGACAGAAATGGTTTATTTATGACTGTATTACTAGTCTTAAAAATCGCCTCTAGGTATGCTGATGGGTTACTTCCTGTACAAGAGATATATGGGAGAGGCTTTGGCGAAAAGAAAGTGTCTGAGGTTTCACCACCTAACAGCCAGGTAGAAGGCATTTCTGCTGCTATGGTCCAAGGTAGTACTGGTCAGTTGTCGGTGAAGGGCGTGTGTGCTGTACCAGTGGAAGAATCACATGAGATGGAAGGGCCAAGTATGGACCAGAAAGCAGCAGAAATCCTGACCGGGGCTCAACCAAAGGTGGTTAAAAAGACTGGGGTCCCCAGTCCAATGTTTGGTTTAAGTGACAAACCTAATAAGGTCCCCGAGACAGTGAAACGGATAAGAAGTGCGATAAAAATGGTATGTGGATCAGACAAGAGCTTGTCTGTTCAGGTGGATAAAAATACAGATGGCATCAGAACAGGTCAAGTGGTAGGACAGCTGCCTGCAGAGTGGGTGAACCCCGGGGAGGTGACGTCCTGTGAGGTTCCCGTGGGTAATGGCGGCCCTCCATTATGTGTGCCCTCTGCAGACTCTGCCCTAGCAAATGCTGAAAAAAAAGGCATTGGTGATCTGTGCAACGTAGAGAGGTGTAATGTTGGTTTGAATATGTCTGTCAATGATGAACCAAATAGTTTGTTAAAGGTACATGACAGTGTGGTGTCCAAAGGTATTGGGAAACCTGGGAACCTGAAGCGTGGAGGCAGAAGGGTTGGTAGAAAGACCAGGGGTGCCCTGTTAAAATTTCAGGAGAGGCAGTGCGTATGGAACCCAAAAAGAAGAGGGAGAAGGCTGAGTATAGGGAAATATAGGACCTTGTTAAGATCCAGGGTTGGACGTACCTGGAAGCGCACCCGGAAAAAAGGTTGGGCCTACGTGGCTGACAGCCAGCACAGAGGTGTCCCAACCATAATGATGGGTGCTGGTGTTCCTCCCTCCGGATCGAAACAAAGGGGGAGGGTATGTGGTAGTGTGGTACCCCACCAGTGTATGAATACAGGATTCTCAACCAGGCAGGTTGAGGGGCTCCAGGGTATTTGCTTGTTTGGGAGGAAACTGGCTTTTCAATTTCCTCATGATTTACTAAAATCCACTTTGGGACCCGGAGCTTGGGGATTTCTTAGAGATCCGGGTGGGATGAAATCCCCAGTCCTGGATGCGGGTTTTGAGACTCAACTGCACACTGATTGTTCAGGTGTGTGTGGGCCTGATAGTAGAATCAGGACCAGCATTCTGGGCTCCACCCTCCCGACGAGTGCAGGTGTGCACTGGAGAAGTCAGAGAGTGCTTGTCTGCACACTGGAAGCCAGAGACCCAGGTCTGAGGGTCAGAGCAGCAAAGGGGCTGCTATCCAAATGGATGGTGTTGCAGATGGAATAGTCTATAGGAGACAGACAAGAGCCTGAAGTGGAAGGCCTGAGCAGCACTGCTGTATGTATAAGCCAGGAGGCTGAATGTCATTTTGTTGTTGAAAAGGAGTACTGAAACCCCTGCGAGGGAAAACCTTTTGATTTTGTTTTGAACTTCTTTTAATAAAAATGGGCAAACAACCCTTAAAAAGAAGAACCAGCGAGTGGCGGTGTCCTTCAAGCTCTACACTTGATGCTAGTCCTTCACAAGTGGTGGAGAATGCGGGCACAATCTGAGATCCCTACAATCAAGTAAGTTCATCTGTTATATGAACTGTGTTTTTGGTGCATGAGACTGCATAATCTGTGTGTGTGCAGGTGAGGAGACCCTGCAAGCGAAAGGTAAACTAGCCTTAAAGAGACAGTGCTCCAATTTGTTGCAGGTGGTGTACCTGTGAACAAAAAGTCTTTTTTTTTTTCTCTGCAGTGAACTGCTGCTAGCTGTGTGTGGCAGCCAGGCAAACTGCATTGCGTAGAAGTTTATTTGATGGACTGTTGCATGCAGGTTGTGTACCTGTGAAAGGAGAAACAAACAGATTTTTTTTTTCTTTTCTCCGCCAAGAACTGTTACAAGTTGCTGTGTGCAAGACTGCAAGGATGGGGCGATCAAAACGCCTAAAAGAAGCAAGGATGGCTGAGATGATAGATAGAGCTCTGTGGCTGGAGGGGTTGTTACCGCATGATCGAACCCCATACATGCCTAAACAGAGTTTTCCAAGGGAAAAGAGGGCTGCTGTCGTCCCTAGCAACCCTGGTGCAATGAATGCACAGATGACGGCTAGTGTGGAGAGCACCAGCATTTGAATCTGCAGTGGATTGGTGCAAGCGACACCTGGCAGGATTGGACCAAGCTAAAGTGGAAGGCAAGCCAACCTTCCATACAAAAAGAGAGCTGCCGAATGTCCATGCCTGGAAGAGGGGTGTTGTTGTCCCTGGCAACACTGCTGCAGTTAAACCAGCAGCTGTTGTGAAAAGTGTGAAAGTGACACAGCTTGAGACAGGGTCCAGCAGATGCAGGGTGGGAAACCCTGACAAGACATGGAACCAAGTGCGCTGTTTGGGGTGCAGTGAGTGGGGGCATGCAGTCTCCAAGTGCCTTTTGTCCCTGGCTCCAGTGCAAAGCTACCTAGCAAAACAAAGGTCTGAGAAGCCTGTGTTATATGCCAGAAGAGAGGCTGATCAAAGGCCAGGAGAGAGAGTGGTTGCCCATAGCAACACAGAGGAGGCCAGTTGGGCTGTCTCTGGACCAAGGGGTGTGCCTCCCATGGGTCGTGACAAGTGGCTTCCGGAGGAGCCAATACAGCATGTTGGAGTGAGCCAGCAAAGCTCTGCTGGGAGACTGCGATCTCCCATGGCAACGAGAGTGGAAGTTCTGCCTGGAGGGAATCATCAGGAGAGAAATGCACTGGGGAAAAGTCATCCAGTACCATGCCTGGAATGTGGCCAGCTGGGGCACGAAATATTGTCTTGCCCTATATTCTGGGGTGCACCTAGAGGTAATGTTGCTAAACAGAACTCTTTATCTGTGGGCCAAGATCCCTTTGCAAATATGTTTGCAGTCACCCCTGGCAACAAGGAGGAGTTTTCTGTGGTGTCTGCAGGGGGTGCTAAACAGTGGGAGATGCCTGCTGAGATTTCATCCCATGGCCACCAGGGGGAGTTGGCCAGTAAATGTGCGGCTGAGGACTGGTTCTTAAGACAACGTACTCAAATGAAGATGGAGACCCCAACTACTGTGGTGGGTAAGACTATCTTTAATGAAATGATGCCTGGAACTGCTGATTTCAGGTATAAAAGAACTGGCTACGAGACTGTCCATGATGATGGGAGAGTGACCCCAGTTAGTGGGGCCACAGAATGTGCGCTTGAGAATGACTTTTTCATACCCAGTGGGAATGCAGGGGTTAAAGTCCAAACAGAACCTGTGACTAAAAGTGTTGTGTCTAATGTCTGCCAGCCTCAAGTTGGCAGTGGGCTAGGACAGCCTGCAAAAACTAAAAATGCTATAAGTCTTACTGTTAATGAAAAGTTTGCTGCTGTTGGGAAAACCCCAGGTTCTTCCAGAGCAAAAGCTGTTGTCACTAATGGGTCATTGCCTGTAGCAATTGGTGGTAAGACAGCACAGTTGTCCCCAGAAATCTCCAGGGAACTTCATGTATTGGAGTCGGAGGTTGCCATGGACAACTGCGATGTCACTCTGGTGGGACAGAGTGGAACTGTACCGTGTAATGGTAATGTGTTAGTGCAAGCTGCTAGTACTAAAAATGTGCCGCTAAATGGTGGATTAACACAACCTGTGAAAAATGCAAAGGTGTGTGAGGCTTATGAAGCGCCGCCCGAGCAAGGTGGTGGTTGTGTTGTATTGCAACCTGCGGTGCTAAAACGTGTTACTGAAGTCTGCCATGATTCATAATTTGGGTGATGAATCTGAAACTAAACCCATCTGTTCTAATGTGTCTCCTTGGGCGGATGGATCAGGGCTGAGGAACGCCAGTGAATGGAGCACAGCTACAACGGATTGGGATAGTTGGGGTAAAAATCTAATGTCCCTGATAGATGAGGCTTTCATGCACAAAAATAAGGTGGACAAAGTTTCTGCTGTGCCAGCAGGAGGGACGGCAGAACAGCTTATACCTGAGGGCGTGGTGGCTGCTGCAGGGGTTAACCCTCGTGAGAAATATGGACCATATAAGGGCGAGCACACAGCAGACACTTTGTCCGTAACCTACAAAAATTATGCTGACATGGGGTGTCAAAGTGACGTTGTCACTGGTAATGTGAAGCAGTTCATTGGTGCTGAACCTGGGAAGTTGGGTATGAGTCAAGCACCTGGCAGCGCTCTGGTAGAGCACCAGGCTGTGGTTGTCTCCAGCTGGGAGAAGGTTCCATTAAACCTTGCAACCTCTCACGTCTCAGCAAGTGAGTCTGTCTGCATCCCCAGTGTCAGGAAAGTCCCCAGGAAGGACTTGGGTCTGGAGCCAAGGGTATGGTTTCTAACAAAAGTGTTAAAAGAGATGCTTAAACTTTGGGCTGTACAGCCAGTCTATACTGGCGTGTCTCCACCACAGTCAGACAGTCTGGTACTGCGGAGTACCATTAGGTGGACCCCTGAGTGGCAGGTGGTACAGCACAAAGGAAGACAAGACAGAAATGGTTTATTTATGACTGTATTACTAGTCTTAAAAATCGCCTCTAGGTATGCTGATGGGTTACTTCCTGTACAAGAGATATATGGGAGAGGCTTTGGCGAAAAGAAAGTGTCTGAGGTTTCACCACCTAACAGCCAGGTAGAAGGCATTTCTGCTGCTATGGTCCAAGGTAGTACTGGTCAGTTGTCGGTGAAGGGCGTGTGTGCTGTACCAGTGGAAGAATCACATGAGATGGAAGGGCCAAGTATGGACCAGAAAGCAGCAGAAATCCTGACCGGGGCTCAACCAAAGGTGGTTAAAAAGACTGGGGTCCCCAGTCCAATGTTTGGTTTAAGTGACAAACCTAATAAGGTCCCCGAGACAGTGAAACGGATAAGAAGTGCGATAAAAATGGTATGTGGATCAGACAAGAGCTTGTCTGTTCAGGTGGATAAAAATACAGATGGCATCAGAACAGGTCAAGTGGTAGGACAGCTGCCTGCAGAGTGGGTGAACCCCGGGGAGGTGACGTCCTGTGAGGTTCCCGTGGGTAATGGCGGCCCTCCATTATGTGTGCCCTCTGCAGACTCTGCCCTAGCAAATGCTGAAAAAAAAGGCATTGGTGATCTGTGCAACGTAGAGAGGTGTAATGTTGGTTTGAATATGTCTGTCAATGATGAACCAAATAGTTTGTTAAAGGTACATGACAGTGTGGTGTCCAAAGGTATTGGGAAACCTGGGAACCTGAAGCGTGGAGGCAGAAGGGTTGGTAGAAAGACCAGGGGTGCCCTGTTAAAATTTCAGGAGAGGCAGTGCGTATGGAACCCAAAAAGAAGAGGGAGAAGGCTGAGTATAGGGAAATATAGGACCTTGTTAAGATCCAGGGTTGGACGTACCTGGAAGCGCACCCGGAAAAAAGGTTGGGCCTACGTGGCTGACAGCCAGCACAGAGGTGTCCCAACCATAATGATGGGTGCTGGTGTTCCTCCCTCCGGATCGAAACAAAGGGGGAGGGTATGTGGTAGTGTGGTACCCCACCAGTGTATGAATACAGGATTCTCAACCAGGCAGGTTGAGGGGCTCCAGGGTATTTGCTTGTTTGGGAGGAAACTGGCTTTTCAATTTCCTCATGATTTACTAAAATCCACTTTGGGACCCGGAGCTTGGGGATTTCTTAGAGATCCGGGTGGGATGAAATCCCCAGTCCTGGATGCGGGTTTTGAGACTCAACTGCACACTGATTGTTCAGGTGTGTGTGGGCCTGATAGTAGAATCAGGACCAGGATTCTGGGCCCCACCCTCCCGACGAGTGCAGGTGTACACCGGGGAAGCCATAGAGTGCAGGTGTGCACTGGGGAAGCCATAGAGTGCAAGTGTGCACTGGGGAAGCCATAGAGTGCAGGTGTGCACTGGGGAAGCCATAGAGTGCAGGTGTGCACTGGGGAAGCCATAGAGTGCAGGTGTGCACTGGAGAAGCCATAGAGTGCAGGTGTGCACTGGAGAAGTCAGAGAGTGCTTGTGTGCACTGGGGAAGCCATAGAGTGCAAGTGTGCACTGGGGAAGCCATAGAGTGCAGGTGTGCACTGGGGAAGCCATAGAGTGCAGGTGTGCACTGGGGAAGCCATAGAGTGCAGGTGTGCACTGGGGAAGCCATAGAGTGCAGGTGTGCACTGGGGAAGCCATAGAGTGCAGGTGTGCACTGGGGAAGCCATAGAGTGCAGGTGTGCACTGGAGAAGTCAGAGAGTGCAGGTGTGCACTGGGGAAGCCATAGAGTGCAGGTGTGCACTGGGGAAGCCATAGAGTGCAGGTGTGCACTGGGGAAGCCATAGAGTGCAGGTGTGCACTGGGGAAGCCATAGAGGGCAGGTGTGCACTGGGGAAGCCTTAGAGTGCAGGTGTGCACTGGGGAAGCCATAGAGAGCAGGTGTGCACTGGGGAAGCCATAGAGAGCAGGTGTGCACTGGAGAAGTCAGAGAGTGCAGGTGTGCACTGGGGAAGCCATAGAGTGCAGGTGTGCACTGGGGAAGCCATAGAGTGCAGGTGTGCACTGGGGAAGCCATAGAGTGCAGGTGTGCACTGGGGAAGCCATAGAGTGCAGGTGTGCACTGGGGAAGCCATAGAGTGCAGGTGTGCACTGGAGAAGCCATAGAGTGCAGGTGTGCACTGGAGAAGTCAGAGAGTGCAGGTGTGCACTGGGGAAGCCATAGAGTGCAGGTGTGCACTGGGGAAGCCATAGAGTGCAGGTGTGCACTGGGGAAGCCATAGAGTGCAGGTGTGCACTGGGGAAGCCATAGAGTGCAGGTGTGCACTGGGGAAGCCATAGAGTGCAGGTGTGCACTGGGGAAGCCATAGAGTGCAGGTGTGCACTGGGGAAGCCATAGAGAGCAGGTGTGCACTGGGGAAGCCATAGAGAGCAGGTGTGCACTGGGGAAGCCATAGAGAGCAGGTGTGCACTGGAGAAGTCAGAGAGTGCAGGTGTGCACTGGAGAAGTCAGAGAGTGCAGGTGTGCACTGGGGAAGCCATAGAGTGCAGGTGTGCACTGGAGAAGTCATGGTGTGCACTGGGGAAGCCATAGAGTGCAGGTGTGCACTGGGGAAGCCATAGTGAGCAGGTGTGCACTGGAGAAGTCAGAGAGTGCAAGTGTGCACTGGGGAAGCCATAGAGTGCAGGTGTGCACTGGAGAAGTCAGAGTGTGCTTGTGTGCACTGGAGAAGTCAGAGAGTGCTTGTGTGCACTGGAGAAGTCAGAGAGTGCTTGTGTGCACTGGAGAAGTCAGAGAGTGCTTGTGTGCACTGGTGAAGCCATAGAGTGCAGGTGTGCACTGGGGAAGCCATAGAGTGCAGGTGTGCACTGGGGAAGCCATAGAGTGCAGGTGTGCACTGGGGAAGCCATAGAGAGCAGGTGTGCACTGGAGAAGTCAGAGAGTGCAGGTGTGCACTGGAGAAGCCATAGAGTGCAGGTGTGCACTGGGGAAGCCATAGAGTGCAGGTGTGCACTGGGGAAGCCATAGAGTGCAGGTGTGCACTGGGGAAGCCATAGAGAGCAGGTGTGCACTGGGGAAGCCATAGAGAGCAGGTGTGCACTGGGGAAGCCATAGAGAGCAGGTGTGCACTGGAGAAGTCAGAGAGTGCAGGTGTGCACTGGAGAAGTCAGAGAGTGCAGGTGTGCACTGGGGAAGCCATAGAGTGCAGGTGTGCACTGGAGAAGTCATGGTGTGCACTGGGGAAGCCATAGAGTGCAGGTGTGCACTGGGGAAGCCATAGAGAGCAGGTGTGCACTGGAGAAGTCAGAGAGTGCAAGTGTGCACTGGGGAAGCCATAGAGTGCAGGTGTGCACTGGGGAAGCCATAGAGTGCAGGTGTGCACTGGGGAAGCCATAGAGTGCAAGTGTGCACTGGGGAAGCCATAGAGTGCAAGTGTGCACTGGGGAAGCCATAGAGTGCAAGTGTGCACTGGGGAAGCCATAGAGTGCAGGTGTGCACTGGGGAAGCCATAGAGTGCAGGTGTGCACTGGGGAAGCCATAGAGTGCAGGTGTGCACTGGGGAAGCCATAGAGTGCAGGTGTGCACTGGGGAAGCCATAGAGTGCAGGTGTGCACTGGGGAAGCCATAGAGAGCAAGTGTGCACTGGAGAAGCCATAGAGTGCAGGTGTGCACTGGGGAAGCCATAGAGTGCAAGTGTGCACTGGGGAAGCCATAGAGAGCAAGTGTGCACTGGGGAAGCCATAGAGAGCAAGTGTGCACTGGGGAAGCCATAGAGAGCAAGTGTGCACTGGGGAAGCCATAGAGTGCAAGTGTGCACTGGGGAAGCCATAGAGTGCAGGTGTGCACTGGGGAAGCCATAGAGTGCAGGTGTGCACTGGGGAAGCCATAGAGTGCAGGTGTGCACTGGGGAAGCCATAGAGTGCAGGTGTGCACTGGGGAAGCCATAGAGTGCAGGTGTGCACTGGGGAAGCCATAGAGTGCAGGTGTGCACTGGGGAAGCCATAGAGTGCAGGTGTGCACTGGGGAAGCCATAGAGTGCAGGTGTGCACTGGGGAAGCCATAGAGTGCAGGTGTGCACTGGGGAAGCCATAGAGTGCAGGTGTGCACTGGGGAAGCCATAGAGTGCAGGTGTGCACTGGGGAAGCCATAGAGTGCAGGTGTGCACTGGAGAAGCCAGAGAGTGCAGGTGTGCACTGGGGAAGCCATAGAGTGCAGGTGTGCACTGGGGAAGCCATAGAGTGCAGGTGTGCACTGGGGAAGCCATAGAGTGCAGGTGTGCACTGGGGAAGCCATAGAGTGCAGGTGTGCACTGGGGAAGCCATAGAGAGCAGGTGTGCACTGGAGATGTCAGAGAGTGCAAGTGTGCACTGGAGAAGTCAGAGAGTGCAAGTGTGCACTGGGGAAGTCATAGAGTGCAGGTGTGCACTGGAGAAGTCAGAGAGTGCTTGTGTGCACTGGAGAAGTCAGAGAGTGCTTGTGTGCACTGGAGAAGTCAGAGAGTGCTTGTGTGCACTGGAGAAGTCAGAGAGTGCTTGTGTGCACTGGAGAAGTCAGAGAGTGCTTGTGTGCACTGGAGAAGTCAGAGAGTACTTGTGTGCACTGGAGAAGTCAGAGAGTGCTTGTGTGCACTGGAGAAGTCAGAGAGTGCTTGTGTGCACTGGAGAAGTCAGAGAGTGCTTGTGTGCACTGGAGAAGTCAGAGAGTGCTTGTGTGCACTGGGGAAGCCATAGAGTGCAGGTGTGCACTGGAGAAGTCAGAGAGTGCAGGTGTGCACTGGGGAAGCCATAGAGAGCAGGTGTGCACTGGGGAAGCCATAGAGAGCAGGTGTGCACTGGGGAAGCCATAGAGAGCAGGTGTGCACTGGAGAAGTCAGAGAGTGCAGGTGTGCACTGGAGAAGTCAGAGAGTGCAGGTGTGCACTGGAGAAGTCAGAGAGTGCAGGTGTGCACTGGGGAAGCCATAGAGTGCAGGTGTGCACTGGAGAAGTCATGGTGTGCACTGGGGAAGCCATAGAGAGCAGGTGTGCACTGGAGAAGTCAGAGAGTGCTTGTGTGCACTGGAGAAGTCAGAGAGTGCTTGTGTGCACTGGGGAAGCCATAGAGAGCAGGTGTGCACTGGAGAAGTCAGAGAGTGCTTGTGTGCACTGGAGAAGTCAGAGAGTGCTTGTGTGCACTGGAGAAGTCAGAGAGTGCAGGTGTGCACTGGAGACGTCAGAGAGTGCAGGTGTGCACTGGAGAAGTCAGAGAGTGCTTGTGTGCACTGGAGAAGTCAGAGAGTGCTTGTGTGCACTGGGGAAGCCATAGAGTGCAGGTGTGCACTGGAGAAGTCAGAGAGTGCTTGTGTGCACTGGAGAAGTCAGAGAGTGCTTGTGTGCACTGGAGAAGTCAGAGTGCTTGTGTGCACTGGAGAAGTCAGAGAGTGCTTGTGTGCACTGGAGAAGTCAGAGAGTGCTTGTGTGCACTGGGGAAGCCATAGAGTGCAGGTGTGCACTGGAGAAGTCAGAGAGTGCTTGTGTGCACTGGAGAAGTCAGAGAGTGCTTGTGTGCACTGGAGAAGTCAGAGAGTGCTTGTGTGCACTGGAGAAGTCAGAGAGTGCTTGTGTGCACTGGAGAAGTCAGAGAGTGCTTGTGTGCACTGGAGAAGTCAGAGAGTGCTTGTGTGCACTGGAGAAGTCAGAGAGTGCTTGTGTGCACTGGGGAAGCCATAGAGTGCAGGTGTGCACTGGAGAAGTCAGAGAGTGCAGGTGTGCACTGGGGAAGCCATAGAGAGCAGGTGTGCACTGGGGAAGCCATAGAGAGCAGGTGTGCACTGGGGAAGCCATAGAGAGCAGGTGTGCACTGGAGAAGTCAGAGAGTGCAGGTGTGCACTGGAGAAGTCAGAGAGTGCAGGTGTGCACTGGAGAAGTCAGAGAGTGCAGGTGTGCACTGGAGAAGTCAGAGAGTGCAGGTGTGCACTGGGGAAGCCATAGAGTGCAGGTGTGCACTGGAGAAGTCATGGTGTGCACTGGGGAAGCCATAGAGTGCAGGTGTGCATTGGGGAAGCCATAGAGAGCAGGTGTGCACTGGAGAAGTCAGAGAGTGCTTGTGTGCACTGGAGAAGTCAGAGAGTGCAGGTGTGCACTGGAGAAGTCAGAGAGTGCAGGTGTGCACTGGAGAAGTCAGAGAGTGCTTGTGTGCACTGGGGAAGCCATAGAGAGCAGGTGTGCACTGGAGAAGTCAGAGAGTGCTTGTGTGCACTGGAGAAGTCAGAGAGTGCTTGTGTGCACTGGAGAAGTCAGAGAGTGCTTGTGTGCACTGGAGAAGTCAGAGAGTGCAGGTGTGCACTGGAGACGTCAGAGAGTGCAGGTGTGCACTGGAGAAGTCAGAGAGTGCTTGTGTGCACTGGAGAAGTCAGAGAGTGCTTGTGTGCACTGGAGAAGTCAGAGAGTGCTTGTGTGCACTGGAGAAGTCAGAGAGTGCTTGTGTGCACTGGGGAAGCCATAGAGTGCAGGTGTGCACTGGAGAAGTCAGAGAGTGCAGGTGTGCACTGGGGAAGCCATAGAGAGCAGGTGTGCACTGGAGAAGTCAGAGAGTGCAGGTGTGCACTGGAGAAGTCAGAGAGTGCAGGTGTGCACTGGAGAAGTCAGAGAGTGCAGGTGTGCACTGGGGAAGCCATAGAGAGCAGGTGTGCACTGGAGAAGTCAGAGAGTGCAGGTGTGCACTGGAGAAGTCAGAGAGTGCAGGTGTGCACTGGAGAAGTCAGAGAGAGCAGGTGTGCACTGGAGAAGTCAGAGAGAGCAGGTGTGCACTGGAGAAGTCAGAGAGTGCAGGTGTGCACTGGAGAAGTCAGAGAGTGCAGGTGTGCACTGGAGAAGTCAGAGAGTGCAGGTGTGCACTGGAGAAGTCAGAGAGTGCAAGTGTGCACTGGGGAAGCCATAGAGTGCAAGTGTGCACTGGGGAAGCCATAGAGTGCAGGTGTGCACTGGAGAAGCCATAGAGTGCAAGTGTGCACTGGGGAAGCCATAGAGTGCAGGTGTGCACTGGGGAAGCCATAGAGTGCAGGTGTGCACTGGGGAAGCCATAGAGTGCAGGTGTGCACTGGGGAAGCCATAGAGTGCAGGTGTGCACTGGGGAAGCCATAGAGTGCAGGTGTGCACTGGGGAAGCCATAGAGTGCAGGTGTGCACTGGGGAAGCCATAGAGAGCAAGTGTGCACTGGAGAAGCCATAGAGTGCAGGTGTGCACTGGGGAAGCCATAGAGTGCAAGTGTGCACTGGGGAAGCCATAGAGAGCAAGTGTGCACTGGGGAAGCCATAGAGAGCAAGTGTGCACTGGGGAAGCCATAGAGAGCAAGTGTGCACTGGGGAAGCCATAGAGTGCAAGTGTGCACTGGGGAAGCCATAGAGTGCAGGTGTGCACTGGGGAAGCCATAGAGTGCAGGTGTGCACTGGGGAAGCCATAGAGTGCAGGTGTGCACTGGGGAAGCCATAGAGTGCAGGTGTGCACTGGGGAAGCCATAGAGTGCAGGTGTGCACTGGGGAAGCCATAGAGTGCAGGTGTGCACTGGGGAAGCCATAGAGTGCAGGTGTGCACTGGGGAAGCCATAGAGTGCAGGTGTGCACTGGGGAAGCCATAGAGTGCAGGTGTGCACTGGGGAAGCCATAGAGTGCAGGTGTGCACTGGGGAAGCTATAGAGTGCAGGTGTGCACTGGGGAAGCCATAGAGTGCAGGTGTGCACTGGGGAAGCCATAGAGTGCAGGTGTGCACTGGAGAAGTCAGAGAGTGCAGGTGTGCACTGGGGAAGCCATAGAGTGCAGGTGTGCACTGGGGAAGCCATAGAGTGCAGGTGTGCACTGGGGAAGCCATAGAGTGCAGGTGTGCACTGGGGAAGCCATAGAGTGCAGGTGTGCACTGGGGAAGCCATAGAGAGCAGGTGTGCACTGGAGAAGTCAGAGAGTGCAAGTGTGCACTGGAGAAGTCAGAGAGTGCAAGTGTGCACTGGGGAAGTCATAGAGTGCAGGTGTGCACTGGAGAAGTCAGAGAGTGCTTGTGTGCACTGGAGAAGTCAGAGAGTGCTTGTGTGCACTGGAGAAGTCAGAGAGTGCTTGTGTGCACTGGAGAAGTCAGAGAGTGCTTGTGTGCACTGGAGAAGTCAGAGAGTGCTTGTGTGCACTGGAGAAGTCAGAGAGTGCTTGTGTGCACTGGAGAAGTCAGAGAGTGCTTGTGTGCACTGGAGAAGTCAGAGAGTGCTTGTGTGCACTGGAGAAGTCAGAGAGTGCTTGTGTGCACTGGGGAAGCCATAGAGTGCAGGTGTGCACTGGAGAAGTCAGAGAGTGCAGGTGTGCACTGGGGAAGCCATAGAGAGCAGGTGTGCACTGGGGAAGCCATAGAGAGCAGGTGTGCACTGGGGAAGCCATAGAGAGCAGGTGTGCACTGGAGAAGTCAGAGAGTGCAGGTGTGCACTGGAGAAGTCAGAGAGTGCAGGTGTGCACTGGAGAAGTCAGAGAGTGCAGGTGTGCACTGGAGAAGTCAGAGAGTGCAGGTGTGCACTGGGGAAGCCATAGAGTGCAGGTGTGCACTGGAGAAGTCATGGTGTGCACTGGGGAAGCCATAGAGAGCAGGTGTGCACTGGAGAAGTCAGAGAGTGCTTGTGTGCACTGGAGAAGTCAGAGAATGCTTGTGTGCACTGGAGAAGTCAGAGAGTGCAGGTGTGCACTGGAGAAGTCAGAGAGTGCAGGTGTGCACTGGAGAAGTCAGAGAGTGCTTGTGTGCACTGGGGAAGCCATAGAGAGCAGGTGTGCACTGGAGAAGTCAGAGAGTGCTTGTGTGCACTGGAGAAGTCAGAGAGTGCTTGTGTGCACTGGAGAAGTCAGAGAGTGCAGGTGTGCACTGGAGACGTCAGAGAGTGCAGGTGTGCACTGGAGAAGTCAGAGAGTGCTTGTGTGCACTGGAGAAGTCAGAGAGTGCTTGTGTGCACTGGAGAAGTCAGAGAGTGCTTGTGTGCACTGGGGAAGCCATAGAGTGCAGGTGTGCACTGGAGAAGTCAGAGAGTGCTTGTGTGCACTGGAGAAGTCAGAGAGTGCTTGTGTGCACTGGAGAAGTCAGAGAGTGCTTGTGTGCACTGGAGAAGTCAGAGAGTGCTTGTGTGCACTGGAGAAGTCAGAGAGTGCTTGTGTGCACTGGAGAAGTCAGAGAGTGCTTGTGTGCACTGGAGAAGTCAGAGAGTGCTTGTGTGCACTGGGGAAGCCATAGAGTGCAGGTGTGCACTGGAGAAGTCAGAGAGTGCTTGTGTGCACTGGAGAAGTCAGAGAGTGCTTGTGTGCACTGGAGAAGTCAGAGAGTGCTTGTGTGCACTGGAGAAGTCAGAGAGTGCTTGTGTGCACTGGAGAAGTCAGAGAGTGCTTGTGTGCACTGGAGAAGTCAGAGAGTGCTTGTGTGCACTGGGGAAGCCATAGAGTGCAGGTGTGCACTGGAGAAGTCAGAGAGTGCAGGTGTGCACTGGGGAAGCCATAGAGAGCAGGTGTGCACTGGGGAAGCCATAGAGAGCAGGTGTGCACTGGGGAAGCCATAGAGTGCAGGTGTGCACTGGAGAAGTCAGAGAGTGCAGGTGTGCACTGGAGAAGTCAGAGAGTGCAGGTGTGCACTGGAGAAGTCAGAGAGTGCAGGTGTGCACTGGGGAAGCCATAGAGTGCAGGTGTGCACTGGAGAAGTCATGGTGTGCACTGGGGAAGCCATAGAGTGCAGGTGTGCATTGGGGAAGCCATAGAGAGCAGGTGTGCACTGGAGAAGTCAGAGAGTGCTTGTGTGCACTGGAGAAGTCAGAGAGTGCAGGTGTGCACTGGAGAAGTCAGAGAGTGCAGGTGTGCACTGGAGAAGTCAGAGAGTGCTTGTGTGCACTGGGGAAGCCATAGAGAGCAGGTGTGCACTGGAGAAGTCAGAGAGTGCTTGTGTGCACTGGAGAAGTCAGAGAGTGCTTGTGTGCACTGGAGAAGTCAGAGAGTGCTTGTGTGCACTGGAGAAGTCAGAGAGTGCAGGTGTGCACTGGAGACGTCAGAGAGTGCAGGTGTGCACTGGAGAAGTCAGAGAGTGCTTGTGTGCACTGGAGAAGTCAGAGAGTGCTTGTGTGCACTGGAGAAGTCAGAGAGTGCTTGTGTGCACTGGAGAAGTCAGAGAGTGCTTGTGTGCACTGGGGAAGCCATAGAGTGCAGGTGTGCACTGGAGAAGTCAGAGAGTGCAGGTGTGCACTGGGGAAGCCATAGAGAGCAGGTGTGCACTGGAGAAGTCAGAGAGTGCAGGTGTGCACTGGAGAAGTCAGAGAGTGCAGGTGTGCACTGGAGAAGTCAGAGAGTGCAGGTGTGCACTGGGGAAGCCATAGAGAGCAGGTGTGCACTGGAGAAGTCAGAGAGTGCAGGTGTGCACTGGAGAAGTCAGAGAGAGCAGGTGTGCACTGGAGAAGTCAGAGAGTGCAGGTGTGCACTGGAGAAGTCAGAGAGTGCAGGTGTGCACTGGAGAAGTCAGAGAGTGCAGGTGTGCACTGGAGAAGTCAGAGAGTGCAAGTGTGCACTGGGGAAGCCATAGAGTGCAAGTGTGCACTGGGGAAGCCATAGAGTGCAAGTGTGCACTCGGGAAGCCATAGAGTGCAGGTGTGCACTGGAGAAGCCATAGAGTGCAGGTGTGCACTGGAGAAGTCAGAGAGTGCTTGTGTGCACTGGAGAAGTCAGAGAGTGCTTGTGTGCACTGGAGAAGTCAGAGAGTGCTTGTGTGCACTGGAGAAGTCAGAGAGTGCAGGTGTGCACTGGAGAAGTCAGAGAGTGCAGGTGTGCACTGGGGAAGCCATAGAGAGCAGGTGTGCACTGGGGAAGCCATAGAGAGCAGGTGTGCACTGGGGAAGCCATAGAGAGCAGGTGTGCACTGGGGAAGTCAGAGAGTGCAGGTGTGCACTGGAGAAGTCAGAGAGTGCAGGTGTGCACTGGAGAAGTCAGAGAGTGCAGGTGTGCACTGGAGAAGTCAGAGAGTGCAGGTGTGCACTGGGGAAGCCATAGAGTGCAGGTGTGCACTGGAGAAGTCATGGTGTGCACTGGGGAAGCCATAGAGAGCAGGTGTGCACTGGAGAAGTCAGAGAGTGCAGGTGTGCACTGGAGAAGTCAGAGAGTGCAGGTGTGCACTGGAGAAGCCATAGAGTGCAGGTGTGCACTGGGGAAGCCATAGAGAGCAGGTGTGCACTGGGGAAGCCATAGAGAGCAGGTGTGCACTGGGGAAGCCATAGAGAGCAGGTGTGCACTGGGGAAGCCATAGAGTGCAGGTGTGCACTGGAGAAGTCAGAGAGTGCAGGTGTGCACTGGAGAAGTCAGAGAGTGCAGGTGTGCACTGGAGAAGTCAGAGAGTGCTTGTGTGCACTGGAGAAGTCAGAGAGTGCTTGTGTGCACTGGAGAAGTCAGAGAGTGCTTGTGTGCACTGGAGAAGTCAGAGAGTGCTTGTGTGCACTGGAGAAGTCAGAGAGTGCAGGTGTGCACTGGGGAAGCCATAGAGTGCAGGTGTGCACTGGAGAAGTCAGAGAGTGCTTGTGTGCACTGGAGAAGTCAGAGAGTGCTTGTGTGCACAGTGGAAGCCAGAGACCGAGGTCTGAGGGTCAGAGCAGCAAGGGGCTGCTATCCAAATGGATGGTGTTGCAGATGGAATAGTCTATAGGAGACAGACAAGAGCCTGAAGTGGAAGGCCTGAGCAGCACTGCTGTATGTATAAGCCAGGAGGCTGAATGTCATTTTGTTGTTGAAAAGGAGTACTGAAACCCCTGCGAGGGAAAACCTTTTGATTTTGTTTTGAACTTCTTTTAATAAAAATGGGCAAACAACCCTTAAAAAGAAGAACCAGCGAGTGGCGGTGTCCTTCAAGCTCTACACTTGATGCTAGTCCTTCACAAGTGGTGGAGAATGCGGGCACAATCTGAGATCCCTACAATCAAGTAAGTTCATCTGTTATATGAACTGTGTTTTTGGTGCATGAGACTGCATAATCTGTGTGTGTGCAGGTGAGGAGACCCTGCAAGCGAAAGGTAAACTAGCCTTAAAGAGACAGTGCTCCAATTTGTTGCAGGTGGTGTACCTGTGAACAAAAAGTCTTTTTTTTTTTCTCTGCAGTGAACTGCTGCTAGCTGTGTGTGGCAGCCAGGCAAACTGCATTGCGTAGAAGTTTATTTGATGGACTGTTGCATGCAGGTTGTGTACCTGTGAAAGGAGAAACAAACAGATTTTTTTTTTCTTTTCTCCGCCAAGAACTGTTACAAGTTGCTGTGTGCAAGACTGCAAGGATGGGGCGATCAAAACGCCTAAAAGAAGCAAGGATGGCTGAGATGATAGATAGAGCTCTGTGGCTGGAGGGGTTGTTACCGCATGATCGAACCCCATACATGCCTAAACAGAGTTTTCCAAGGGAAAAGAGGGCTGCTGTCGTCCCTAGCAACCCTGGTGCAATGAATGCACAGATGACGGCTAGTGTGGAGAGTCCACCAGCATTTGAATCTGCAGTGGATTGGTGCAAGCGACACCTGGCAGGATTGGACCAAGCTAAAGTGGAAGGCAAGCCAACCTTCCATACAAAAAGAGAGCTGCCGAATGTCCATGCCTGGAAGAGGGGTGTTGTTGTCCCTGGCAACACTGCTGCAGTTAAACCAGCAGCTGTTGTGAAAAGTGTGAAAGTGACACAGCTTGAGACAGGGTCCAGCAGATGCAGGGTGGGAAACCCTGACAAGACATGGAACCAAGTGCGCTGTTTGGGGTGCAGTGAGTGGGGGCATGCAGTCTCCAAGTGCCTTTTGTCCCTGGCTCCAGTGCAAAGCTACCTAGCAAAACAAAGGTCTGAGAAGCCTGTGTTATATGCCAGAAGAGAGGCTGATCAAAGGCCAGGAGAGAGAGTGGTTGCCCATAGCAACACAGAGGAGGCCAGTTGGGCTGTCTCTGGACCAAGGGGTGTGCCTCCCATGGGTCGTGACAAGTGGCTTCCGGAGGAGCCAATACAGCATGTTGGAGTGAGCCAGCAAAGCTCTGCTGGGAGACTGCGATCTCCCATGGCAACGAGAGTGGAAGTTCTGCCTGGAGGGAATCATCAGGAGAGAAATGCACTGGGGAAAAGTCATCCAGTACCATGCCTGGAATGTGGCCAGCTGGGGCACGAAATATTGTCTTGCCCTATATTCTGGGGTGCACCTAGAGGTAATGTTGCTAAACAGAACTCTTTATCTGTGGGCCAAGATCCCTTTGCAAATATGTTTGCAGTCACCCCTGGCAACAAGGAGGAGTTTTCTGTGGTGTCTGCAGGGGGTGCTAAACAGTGGGAGATGCCTGCTGAGATTTCATCCCATGGCCACCAGGGGGAGTTGGCCAGTAAATGTGCGGCTGAGGACTGGTTCTTAAGACAACGTACTCAAATGAAGATGGAGACCCCAACTACTGTGGTGGGTAAGACTATCTTTAATGAAATGATGCCTGGAACTGCTGATTTCAGGTATAAAAGAACTGGCTACGAGACTGTCCATGATGATGGGAGAGTGACCCCAGTTAGTGGGGCCACAGAATGTGCGCTTGAGAATGACTTTTTCATACCCAGTGGGAATGACTAAAAGTGTTGTGTCTAATGTCTGCCAGCCTCAAGTTGGCAGTGGGCTAGGACAGCCTGCAAAAACTAAAAATGCTATAAGTCTTACTGTTAATGAAAAGTTTGCTGCTGTTGGGAAAACCCCAGGTTCTTCCAGAGCAAAAGCTGTTGTCACTAATGGGTCATTGCCTGTAGCAATTGGTGGTAAGACAGCACAGTTGTCCCCAGAAATCTCCAGGGAACTTCATGTATTGGAGTCGGAGGTTGCCATGGACAACTGCGATGTCACTCTGGTGGGACAGAGTGGAACTGTACCGTGTAATGGTAATGTGTTAGTGCAAGCTGCTAGTACTAAAAATGTGCCGCTAAATGGTGGATTAACACAACCTGTGAAAAATGCAAAGGTGTGTGAGGCTTATGAAGCGCCGCCCGAGCAAGGTGGTGGTTGTGTTGTATTGCAACCTGCGGTGCTAAAACGTGTTACTGAAGTCTGCCATGATTCATAATTTGGGTGATGAATCTGAAACTAAACCCATCTGTTCTAATGTGTCTCCTTGGGCGGATGGATCAGGGCTGAGGAACGCCAGTGAATGGAGCACAGCTACAACGGATTGGGATAGTTGGGGTAAAAATCTAATGTCCCTGATAGATGAGGCTTTCATGCACAAAAATAAGGTGGACAAAGTTTCTGCTGTGCCAGCAGGAGGGACGGCAGAACAGCTTATACCTGAGGGCGTGGTGGCTGCTGCAGGGGTTAACCCTCGTGAGAAATATGGACCATATAAGGGCGAGCACACAGCAGACACTTTGTCCGTAACCTACAAAAATTATGCTGACATGGGGTGTCAAAGTGACGTTGTCACTGGTAATGTGAAGCAGTTCATTGGTGCTGAACCTGGGAAGTTGGGTATGAGTCAAGCACCTGGCAGCGCTCTGGTAGAGCACCAGGCTGTGGTTGTCTCCAGCTGGGAGAAGGTTCCATTAAACCTTGCAACCTCTCACGTCTCAGCAAGTGAGTCTGTCTGCATCCCCAGTGTCAGGAAAGTCCCCAGGAAGGACTTGGGTCTGGAGCCAAGGGTATGGTTTCTAACAAAAGTGTTAAAAGAGATGCTTAAACTTTGGGCTGTACAGCCAGTCTATACTGGCGTGTCTCCACCACAGTCAGACAGTCTGGTACTGCGGAGTACCATTAGGTGGACCCCTGAGTGGCAGGTGGTACAGCACAAAGGAAGACAAGACAGAAATGGTTTATTTATGACTGTATTACTAGTCTTAAAAATCGCCTCTAGGTATGCTGATGGGTTACTTCCTGTACAAGAGATATATGGGAGAGGCTTTGGCGAAAAGAAAGTGTCTGAGGTTTCACCACCTAACAGCCAGGTAGAAGGCATTTCTGCTGCTATGGTCCAAGGTAGTACTGGTCAGTTGTCGGTGAAGGGCGTGTGTGCTGTACCAGTGGAAGAATCACATGAGATGGAAGGGCCAAGTATGGACCAGAAAGCAGCAGAAATCCTGACCGGGGCTCAACCAAAGGTGGTTAAAAAGACTGGGGTCCCCAGTCCAATGTTTGGTTTAAGTGACAAACCTAATAAGGTCCCCGAGACAGTGAAACGGATAAGAAGTGCGATAAAAATGGTATGTGGATCAGACAAGAGCTTGTCTGTTCAGGTGGATAAAAATACAGATGGCATCAGAACAGGTCAAGTGGTAGGACAGCTGCCTGCAGAGTGGGTGAACCCCGGGGAGGTGACGTCCTGTGAGGTTCCCGTGGGTAATGGCGGCCCTCCATTATGTGTGCCCTCTGCAGACTCTGCCCTAGCAAATGCTGAAAAAAAAGGCATTGGTGATCTGTGCAACGTAGAGAGGTGTAATGTTGGTTTGAATATGTCTGTCAATGATGAACCAAATAGTTTGTTAAAGGTACATGACAGTGTGGTGTCCAAAGGTATTGGGAAACCTGGGAACCTGAAGCGTGGAGGCAGAAGGGTTGGTAGAAAGACCAGGGGTGCCCTGTTAAAATTTCAGGAGAGGCAGTGCGTATGGAACCCAAAAAGAAGAGGGAGAAGGCTGAGTATAGGGAAATATAGGACCTTGTTAAGATCCAGGGTTGGACGTACCTGGAAGCGCACCCGGAAAAAAGGTTGGGCCTACGTGGCTGACAGCCAGCACAGAGGTGTCCCAACCATAATGATGGGTGCTGGTGTTCCTCCCTCCGGATCGAAACAAAGGGGGAGGGTATGTGGTAGTGTGGTACCCCACCAGTGTATGAATACAGGATTCTCAACCAGGCAGGTTGAGGGGCTCCAGGGTATTTGCTTGTTTGGGAGGAAACTGGCTTTTCAATTTCCTCATGATTTACTAAAATCCACTTTGGGACCCGGAGCTTGGGGATTTCTTAGAGATCCGGGTGGGATGAAATCCCCAGTCCTGGATGCGGGTTTTGAGACTCAACTGCACACTGATTGTTCAGGTGTGTGTGGGCCTGATAGTAGAATCAGGACCAGCATTCTGGGCTCCACCCTCCCGACGAGTGCAGGTGTGCACTGGAGAAGTCAGAGAGTGCTTGTCTGCACACTGGAAGCCAGAGACCCAGGTCTGAGGGTCAGAGCAGCAAAGGGGCTGCTATCCAAATGGATGGTGTTGCAGATGGAATAGTCTATAGGAGACAGACAAGAGCCTGAAGTGGAAGGCCTGAGCAGCACTGCTGTATGTATAAGCCAGGAGGCTGAATGTCATTTTGTTGTTGAAAAGGAGTACTGAAACCCCTGCGAGGGAAAACCTTTTGATTTTGTTTTGAACTTCTTTTAATAAAAATGGGCAAACAACCCTTAAAAAGAAGAACCAGCGAGTGGCGGTGTCCTTCAAGCTCTACACTTGATGCTAGTCCTTCACAAGTGGTGGAGAATGCGGGCACAATCTGAGATCCCTACAATCAAGTAAGTTCATCTGTTATATGAACTGTGTTTTTGGTGCATGAGACTGCATAATCTGTGTGTGTGCAGGTGAGGAGACCCTGCAAGCGAAAGGTAAACTAGCCTTAAAGAGACAGTGCTCCAATTTGTTGCAGGTGGTGTACCTGTGAACAAAAAGTCTTTTTTTTTTTCTCTGCAGTGAACTGCTGCTAGCTGTGTGTGGCAGCCAGGCAAACTGCATTGCGTAGAAGTTTATTTGATGGACTGTTGCATGCAGGTTGTGTACCTGTGAAAGGAGAAACAAACAGATTTTTTTTTTCTTTTCTCCGCCAAGAACTGTTACAAGTTGCTGTGTGCAAGACTGCAAGGATGGGGCGATCAAAACGCCTAAAAGAAGCAAGGATGGCTGAGATGATAGATAGAGCTCTGTGGCTGGAGGGGTTGTTACCGCATGATCGAACCCCATACATGCCTAAACAGAGTTTTCCAAGGGAAAAGAGGGCTGCTGTCGTCCCTAGCAACCCTGGTGCAATGAATGCACAGATGACGGCTAGTGTGGAGAGCACCAGCATTTGAATCTGCAGTGGATTGGTGCAAGCGACACCTGGCAGGATTGGACCAAGCTAAAGTGGAAGGCAAGCCAACCTTCCATACAAAAAGAGAGCTGCCGAATGTCCATGCCTGGAAGAGGGGTGTTGTTGTCCCTGGCAACACTGCTGCAGTTAAACCAGCAGCTGTTGTGAAAAGTGTGAAAGTGACACAGCTTGAGACAGGGTCCAGCAGATGCAGGGTGGGAAACCCTGACAAGACATGGAACCAAGTGCGCTGTTTGGGGTGCAGTGAGTGGGGGCATGCAGTCTCCAAGTGCCTTTTGTCCCTGGCTCCAGTGCAAAGCTACCTAGCAAAACAAAGGTCTGAGAAGCCTGTGTTATATGCCAGAAGAGAGGCTGATCAAAGGCCAGGAGAGAGAGTGGTTGCCCATAGCAACACAGAGGAGGCCAGTTGGGCTGTCTCTGGACCAAGGGGTGTGCCTCCCATGGGTCGTGACAAGTGGCTTCCGGAGGAGCCAATACAGCATGTTGGAGTGAGCCAGCAAAGCTCTGCTGGGAGACTGCGATCTCCCATGGCAACGAGAGTGGAAGTTCTGCCTGGAGGGAATCATCAGGAGAGAAATGCACTGGGGAAAAGTCATCCAGTACCATGCCTGGAATGTGGCCAGCTGGGGCACGAAATATTGTCTTGCCCTATATTCTGGGGTGCACCTAGAGGTAATGTTGCTAAACAGAACTCTTTATCTGTGGGCCAAGATCCCTTTGCAAATATGTTTGCAGTCACCCCTGGCAACAAGGAGGAGTTTTCTGTGGTGTCTGCAGGGGGTGCTAAACAGTGGGAGATGCCTGCTGAGATTTCATCCCATGGCCACCAGGGGGAGTTGGCCAGTAAATGTGCGGCTGAGGACTGGTTCTTAAGACAACGTACTCAAATGAAGATGGAGACCCCAACTACTGTGGTGGGTAAGACTATCTTTAATGAAATGATGCCTGGAACTGCTGATTTCAGGTATAAAAGAACTGGCTACGAGACTGTCCATGATGATGGGAGAGTGACCCCAGTTAGTGGGGCCACAGAATGTGCGCTTGAGAATGACTTTTTCATACCCAGTGGGAATGCAGGGGTTAAAGTCCAAACAGAACCTGTGACTAAAAGTGTTGTGTCTAATGTCTGCCAGCCTCAAGTTGGCAGTGGGCTAGGACAGCCTGCAAAAACTAAAAATGCTATAAGTCTTACTGTTAATGAAAAGTTTGCTGCTGTTGGGAAAACCCCAGGTTCTTCCAGAGCAAAAGCTGTTGTCACTAATGGGTCATTGCCTGTAGCAATTGGTGGTAAGACAGCACAGTTGTCCCCAGAAATCTCCAGGGAACTTCATGTATTGGAGTCGGAGGTTGCCATGGACAACTGCGATGTCACTCTGGTGGGACAGAGTGGAACTGTACCGTGTAATGGTAATGTGTTAGTGCAAGCTGCTAGTACTAAAAATGTGCCGCTAAATGGTGGATTAACACAACCTGTGAAAAATGCAAAGGTGTGTGAGGCTTATGAAGCGCCGCCCGAGCAAGGTGGTGGTTGTGTTGTATTGCAACCTGCGGTGCTAAAACGTGTTACTGAAGTCTGCCATGATTCATAATTTGGGTGATGAATCTGAAACTAAACCCATCTGTTCTAATGTGTCTCCTTGGGCGGATGGATCAGGGCTGAGGAACGCCAGTGAATGGAGCACAGCTACAACGGATTGGGATAGTTGGGGTAAAAATCTAATGTCCCTGATAGATGAGGCTTTCATGCACAAAAATAAGGTGGACAAAGTTTCTGCTGTGCCAGCAGGAGGGACGGCAGAACAGCTTATACCTGAGGGCGTGGTGGCTGCTGCAGGGGTTAACCCTCGTGAGAAATATGGACCATATAAGGGCGAGCACACAGCAGACACTTTGTCCGTAACCTACAAAAATTATGCTGACATGGGGTGTCAAAGTGACGTTGTCACTGGTAATGTGAAGCAGTTCATTGGTGCTGAACCTGGGAAGTTGGGTATGAGTCAAGCACCTGGCAGCGCTCTGGTAGAGCACCAGGCTGTGGTTGTCTCCAGCTGGGAGAAGGTTCCATTAAACCTTGCAACCTCTCACGTCTCAGCAAGTGAGTCTGTCTGCATCCCCAGTGTCAGGAAAGTCCCCAGGAAGGACTTGGGTCTGGAGCCAAGGGTATGGTTTCTAACAAAAGTGTTAAAAGAGATGCTTAAACTTTGGGCTGTACAGCCAGTCTATACTGGCGTGTCTCCACCACAGTCAGACAGTCTGGTACTGCGGAGTACCATTAGGTGGACCCCTGAGTGGCAGGTGGTACAGCACAAAGGAAGACAAGACAGAAATGGTTTATTTATGACTGTATTACTAGTCTTAAAAATCGCCTCTAGGTATGCTGATGGGTTACTTCCTGTACAAGAGATATATGGGAGAGGCTTTGGCGAAAAGAAAGTGTCTGAGGTTTCACCACCTAACAGCCAGGTAGAAGGCATTTCTGCTGCTATGGTCCAAGGTAGTACTGGTCAGTTGTCGGTGAAGGGCGTGTGTGCTGTACCAGTGGAAGAATCACATGAGATGGAAGGGCCAAGTATGGACCAGAAAGCAGCAGAAATCCTGACCGGGGCTCAACCAAAGGTGGTTAAAAAGACTGGGGTCCCCAGTCCAATGTTTGGTTTAAGTGACAAACCTAATAAGGTCCCCGAGACAGTGAAACGGATAAGAAGTGCGATAAAAATGGTATGTGGATCAGACAAGAGCTTGTCTGTTCAGGTGGATAAAAATACAGATGGCATCAGAACAGGTCAAGTGGTAGGACAGCTGCCTGCAGAGTGGGTGAACCCCGGGGAGGTGACGTCCTGTGAGGTTCCCGTGGGTAATGGCGGCCCTCCATTATGTGTGCCCTCTGCAGACTCTGCCCTAGCAAATGCTGAAAAAAAAGGCATTGGTGATCTGTGCAACGTAGAGAGGTGTAATGTTGGTTTGAATATGTCTGTCAATGATGAACCAAATAGTTTGTTAAAGGTACATGACAGTGTGGTGTCCAAAGGTATTGGGAAACCTGGGAACCTGAAGCGTGGAGGCAGAAGGGTTGGTAGAAAGACCAGGGGTGCCCTGTTAAAATTTCAGGAGAGGCAGTGCGTATGGAACCCAAAAAGAAGAGGGAGAAGGCTGAGTATAGGGAAATATAGGACCTTGTTAAGATCCAGGGTTGGACGTACCTGGAAGCGCACCCGGAAAAAAGGTTGGGCCTACGTGGCTGACAGCCAGCACAGAGGTGTCCCAACCATAATGATGGGTGCTGGTGTTCCTCCCTCCGGATCGAAACAAAGGGGGAGGGTATGTGGTAGTGTGGTACCCCACCAGTGTATGAATACAGGATTCTCAACCAGGCAGGTTGAGGGGCTCCAGGGTATTTGCTTGTTTGGGAGGAAACTGGCTTTTCAATTTCCTCATGATTTACTAAAATCCACTTTGGGACCCGGAGCTTGGGGATTTCTTAGAGATCCGGGTGGGATGAAATCCCCAGTCCTGGATGCGGGTTTTGAGACTCAACTGCACACTGATTGTTCAGGTGTGTGTGGGCCTGATAGTAGAATCAGGACCAGGATTCTGGGCCCCACCCTCCCGACGAGTGCAGGTGTACACCGGGGAAGCCATAGAGTGCAGGTGTGCACTGGGGAAGCCATAGAGTGCAAGTGTGCACTGGGGAAGCCATAGAGTGCAGGTGTGCACTGGGGAAGCCATAGAGTGCAGGTGTGCACTGGGGAAGCCATAGAGTGCAGGTGTGCACTGGAGAAGCCATAGAGTGCAGGTGTGCACTGGAGAAGTCAGAGAGTGCTTGTGTGCACTGGGGAAGCCATAGAGTGCAAGTGTGCACTGGGGAAGCCATAGAGTGCAGGTGTGCACTGGGGAAGCCATAGAGTGCAGGTGTGCACTGGGGAAGCCATAGAGTGCAGGTGTGCACTGGGGAAGCCATAGAGTGCAGGTGTGCACTGGGGAAGCCATAGAGTGCAGGTGTGCACTGGGGAAGCCATAGAGTGCAGGTGTGCACTGGAGAAGTCAGAGAGTGCAGGTGTGCACTGGGGAAGCCATAGAGTGCAGGTGTGCACTGGGGAAGCCATAGAGTGCAGGTGTGCACTGGGGAAGCCATAGAGTGCAGGTGTGCACTGGGGAAGCCATAGAGGGCAGGTGTGCACTGGGGAAGCCATAGAGTGCAGGTGTGCACTGGGGAAGCCATAGAGAGCAGGTGTGCACTGGGGAAGCCATAGAGAGCAGGTGTGCACTGGAGAAGTCAGAGAGTGCAGGTGTGCACTGGGGAAGCCATAGAGTGCAGGTGTGCACTGGGGAAGCCATAGAGTGCAGGTGTGCACTGGGGAAGCCATAGAGTGCAGGTGTGCACTGGGGAAGCCATAGAGTGCAGGTGTGCACTGGGGAAGCCATAGAGTGCAGGTGTGCACTGGGGAAGCCATAGAGTGCAGGTGTGCACTGGAGAAGCCATAGAGTGCAGGTGTGCACTGGAGAAGTCAGAGAGTGCAGGTGTGCACTGGGGAAGCCATAGAGTGCAGGTGTGCACTGGGGAAGCCATAGAGTGCAGGTGTGCACTGGGGAAGCCATAGAGTGCAGGTGTGCACTGGGGAAGCCATAGAGTGCAGGTGTGCACTGGGGAAGCCATAGAGTGCAGGTGTGCACTGGGGAAGCCATAGAGTGCAGGTGTGCACTGGGGAAGCCATAGAGTGCAGGTGTGCACTGGGGAAGCCATAGAGAGCAGGTGTGCACTGGGGAAGCCATAGAGAGCAGGTGTGCACTGGGGAAGCCATAGAGAGCAGGTGTGCACTGGAGAAGTCAGAGAGTGCAGGTGTGCACTGGAGAAGTCAGAGAGTGCAGGTGTGCACTGGGGAAGCCATAGAGTGCAGGTGTGCACTGGAGAAGTCATGGTGTGCACTGGGGAAGCCATAGAGTGCAGGTGTGCACTGGGGAAGCCATAGTGAGCAGGTGTGCACTGGAGAAGTCAGAGAGTGCAAGTGTGCACTGGGGAAGCCATAGAGTGCAGGTGTGCACTGGAGAAGTCAGAGTGTGCTTGTGTGCACTGGAGAAGTCAGAGAGTGCTTGTGTGCACTGGAGAAGTCAGAGAGTGCTTGTGTGCACTGGAGAAGTCAGAGAGTGCAGGTGTGCACTGGGGAAGCCATAGAGTGCAGGTGTGCACTGGGGAAGCCATAGAGTGCAGGTGTGCACTGGGGAAGCCATAGAGTGCAGGTGTGCACTGGGGAAGCCATAGAGAGCAGGTGTGCACTGGAGAAGTCAGAGAGTGCAGGTGTGCACTGGAGAAGCCATAGAGTGCAGGTGTGCACTGGGGAAGCCATAGAGTGCAGGTGTGCACTGGGGAAGCCATAGAGAGCAGGTGTGCACTGGGGAAGCCATAGAGAGCAGGTGTGCACTGGGGAAGCCATAGAGAGCAGGTGTGCACTGGGGAAGCCATAGAGAGCAGGTGTGCACTGGAGAAGTCAGAGAGTGCAGGTGTGCACTGGAGAAGTCAGAGAGTGCAGGTGTGCACTGGGGAAGCCATAGAGTGCAGGTGTGCACTGGAGAAGTCATGGTGTGCACTGGGGAAGCCATAGAGTGCAGGTGTGCACTGGGGAAGCCATAGAGAGCAGGTGTGCACTGGAGAAGTCAGAGAGTGCAAGTGTGCACTGGGGAAGCCATAGAGTGCAGGTGTGCACTGGGGAAGCCATAGAGTGCAGGTGTGCACTGGGGAAGCCATAGAGTGCAAGTGTGCACTGGGGAAGCCATAGAGTGCAAGTGTGCACTGGGGAAGCCATAGAGTGCAAGTGTGCACTGGGGAAGCCATAGAGTGCAGGTGTGCACTGGGGAAGCCATAGAGTGCAGGTGTGCACTGGGGAAGCCATAGAGTGCAGGTGTGCACTGGGGAAGCCATAGAGTGCAGGTGTGCACTGGGGAAGCCATAGAGTGCAGGTGTGCACTGGGGAAGCCATAGAGTGCAGGTGTGCACTGGGGAAGCCATAGAGAGCAAGTGTGCACTGGAGAAGCCATAGAGTGCAGGTGTGCACTGGGGAAGCCATAGAGTGCAAGTGTGCACTGGGGAAGCCATAGAGAGCAAGTGTGCACTGGGGAAGCCATAGAGAGCAAGTGTGCACTGGGGAAGCCATAGAGAGCAAGTGTGCACTGGGGAAGCCATAGAGTGCAAGTGTGCACTGGGGAAGCCATAGAGTGCAGGTGTGCACTGGGGAAGCCATAGAGTGCAGGTGTGCACTGGGGAAGCCATAGAGTGCAGGTGTGCACTGGGGAAGCCATAGAGTGCAGGTGTGCACTGGGGAAGCCATAGAGTGCAGGTGTGCACTGGGGAAGCCATAGAGTGCAGGTGTGCACTGGGGAAGCCATAGAGTGCAGGTGTGCACTGGGGAAGCCATAGAGTGCAGGTGTGCACTGGGGAAGCCATAGAGTGCAGGTGTGCACTGGGGAAGCCATAGAGTGCAGGTGTGCACTGGGGAAGCCATAGAGTGCAGGTGTGCACTGGGGAAGCCATAGAGTGCAGGTGTGCACTGGAGAAGCCAGAGAGTGCAGGTGTGCACTGGGGAAGCCATAGAGTGCAGGTGTGCACTGGGGAAGCCATAGAGTGCAGGTGTGCACTGGGGAAGCCATAGAGTGCAGGTGTGCACTGGGGAAGCCATAGAGTGCAGGTGTGCACTGGGGAAGCCATAGAGAGCAGGTGTGCACTGGAGAAGTCAGAGAGTGCAAGTGTGCACTGGAGAAGTCAGAGAGTGCAAGTGTGCACTGGGGAAGTCATAGAGTGCAGGTGTGCACTGGAGAAGTCAGAGAGTGCTTGTGTGCACTGGAGAAGTCAGAGAGTGCTTGTGTGCACTGGAGAAGTCAGAGAGTGCTTGTGTGCACTGGAGAAGTCAGAGAGTGCTTGTGTGCACTGGAGAAGTCAGAGAGTGCTTGTGTGCACTGGAGAAGTCAGAGAGTACTTGTGTGCACTGGAGAAGTCAGAGAGTGCTTGTGTGCACTGGAGAAGTCAGAGAGTGCTTGTGTGCACTGGAGAAGTCAGAGAGTGCTTGTGTGCACTGGAGAAGTCAGAGAGTGCTTGTGTGCACTGGGGAAGCCATAGAGTGCAGGTGTGCACTGGAGAAGTCAGAGAGTGCAGGTGTGCACTGGGGAAGCCATAGAGAGCAGGTGTGCACTGGGGAAGCCATAGAGAGCAGGTGTGCACTGGGGAAGCCATAGAGAGCAGGTGTGCACTGGAGAAGTCAGAGAGTGCAGGTGTGCACTGGAGAAGTCAGAGAGTGCAGGTGTGCACTGGAGAAGTCAGAGAGTGCAGGTGTGCACTGGGGAAGCCATAGAGTGCAGGTGTGCACTGGAGAAGTCATGGTGTGCACTGGGGAAGCCATAGAGAGCAGGTGTGCACTGGAGAAGTCAGAGAGTGCTTGTGTGCACTGGAGAAGTCAGAGAGTGCTTGTGTGCACTGGGGAAGCCATAGAGAGCAGGTGTGCACTGGAGAAGTCAGAGAGTGCTTGTGTGCACTGGAGAAGTCAGAGAGTGCTTGTGTGCACTGGAGAAGTCAGAGAGTGCAGGTGTGCACTGGAGACGTCAGAGAGTGCAGGTGTGCACTGGAGAAGTCAGAGAGTGCTTGTGTGCACTGGAGAAGTCAGAGAGTGCTTGTGTGCACTGGAGAAGTCAGAGAGTGCTTGTGTGCACTGGGGAAGCCATAGAGTGCAGGTGTGCACTGGAGAAGTCAGAGAGTGCTTGTGTGCACTGGAGAAGTCAGAGAGTGCTTGTGTGCACTGGAGAAGTCAGAGTGCTTGTGTGCACTGGAGAAGTCAGAGAGTGCTTGTGTGCACTGGAGAAGTCAGAGAGTGCTTGTGTGCACTGGGGAAGCCATAGAGTGCAGGTGTGCACTGGAGAAGTCAGAGAGTGCTTGTGTGCACTGGAGAAGTCAGAGAGTGCTTGTGTGCACTGGAGAAGTCAGAGAGTGCTTGTGTGCACTGGAGAAGTCAGAGAGTGCTTGTGTGCACTGGAGAAGTCAGAGAGTGCTTGTGTGCACTGGAGAAGTCAGAGAGTGCTTGTGTGCACTGGAGAAGTCAGAGAGTGCTTGTGTGCACTGGGGAAGCCATAGAGTGCAGGTGTGCACTGGAGAAGTCAGAGAGTGCAGGTGTGCACTGGGGAAGCCATAGAGAGCAGGTGTGCACTGGGGAAGCCATAGAGAGCAGGTGTGCACTGGGGAAGCCATAGAGAGCAGGTGTGCACTGGAGAAGTCAGAGAGTGCAGGTGTGCACTGGAGAAGTCAGAGAGTGCAGGTGTGCACTGGAGAAGTCAGAGAGTGCAGGTGTGCACTGGAGAAGTCAGAGAGTGCAGGTGTGCACTGGGGAAGCCATAGAGTGCAGGTGTGCACTGGAGAAGTCATGGTGTGCACTGGGGAAGCCATAGAGTGCAGGTGTGCATTGGGGAAGCCATAGAGAGCAGGTGTGCACTGGAGAAGTCAGAGAGTGCTTGTGTGCACTGGAGAAGTCAGAGAGTGCAGGTGTGCACTGGAGAAGTCAGAGAGTGCAGGTGTGCACTGGAGAAGTCAGAGAGTGCTTGTGTGCACTGGGGAAGCCATAGAGAGCAGGTGTGCACTGGAGAAGTCAGAGAGTGCTTGTGTGCACTGGAGAAGTCAGAGAGTGCTTGTGTGCACTGGAGAAGTCAGAGAGTGCTTGTGTGCACTGGAGAAGTCAGAGAGTGCAGGTGTGCACTGGAGACGTCAGAGAGTGCAGGTGTGCACTGGAGAAGTCAGAGAGTGCTTGTGTGCACTGGAGAAGTCAGAGAGTGCTTGTGTGCACTGGAGAAGTCAGAGAGTGCTTGTGTGCACTGGAGAAGTCAGAGAGTGCTTGTGTGCACTGGGGAAGCCATAGAGTGCAGGTGTGCACTGGAGAAGTCAGAGAGTGCAGGTGTGCACTGGGGAAGCCATAGAGAGCAGGTGTGCACTGGAGAAGTCAGAGAGTGCAGGTGTGCACTGGAGAAGTCAGAGAGTGCAGGTGTGCACTGGAGAAGTCAGAGAGTGCAGGTGTGCACTGGAGAAGTCAGAGAGTGCAGGTGTGCACTGGAGAAGTCAGAGAGTGCAGGTGTGCACTGGAGAAGTCAGAGAGTGCAGGTGTGCACTGGAGAAGTCAGAGAGTGCAGGTGTGCACTGGGGAAGCCATAGAGTGCAGGTGTGCACTGGAGAAGTCATGGTGTGCACTGGGGAAGCCATAGAGAGCAGGTGTGCACTGGAGAAGTCAGAGAGTGCTTGTGTGCACTGGAGAAGTCAGAGAATGCTTGTGTGCACTGGAGAAGTCAGAGATTGCAGGTGTGCACTGGAGAAGTCAGAGAGTGCAGGTGTGCACTGGAGAAGTCAGAGAGTGCTTGTGTGCACTGGGGAAGCCATAGAGAGCAGGTGTGCACTGGAGAAGTCAGAGAGTGCTTGTGTGCACTGGAGAAGTCAGAGAGTGCTTGTGTGCACTGGAGAAGTCAGAGAGTGCAGGTGTGCACTGGAGACGTCAGAGAGTGCAGGTGTGCACTGGAGAAGTCAGAGAGTGCTTGTGTGCACTGGAGAAGTCAGAGAGTGCTTGTGTGCACTGGAGAAGTCAGAGAGTGCTTGTGTGCACTGGGGAAGCCATAGAGTGCAGGTGTGCACTGGAGAAGTCAGAGAGTGCTTGTGTGCACTGGAGAAGTCAGAGAGTGCTTGTGTGCACTGGAGAAGTCAGAGAGTGCTTGTGTGCACTGGAGAAGTCAGAGAGTGCTTGTGTGCACTGGAGAAGTCAGAGAGTGCTTGTGTGCACTGGAGAAGTCAGAGAGTGCTTGTGTGCACTGGAGAAGTCAGAGAGTGCTTGTGTGCACTGGGGAAGCCATAGAGTGCAGGTGTGCACTGGAGAAGTCAGAGAGTGCTTGTGTGCACTGGAGAAGTCAGAGAGTGCTTGTGTGCACTGGAGAAGTCAGAGAGTGCTTGTGTGCACTGGAGAAGTCAGAGAGTGCTTGTGTGCACTGGAGAAGTCAGAGAGTGCTTGTGTGCACTGGAGAAGTCAGAGAGTGCTTGTGTGCACTGGGGAAGCCATAGAGTGCAGGTGTGCACTGGAGAAGTCAGAGAGTGCAGGTGTGCACTGGGGAAGCCATAGAGAGCAGGTGTGCACTGGAGAAGTCAGAGAGTGCAGGTGTGCACTGGAGAAGTCAGAGAGTGCAGGTGTGCACTGGAGAAGTCAGAGAGTGCAGGTGTGCACTGGGGAAGCCATAGAGAGCAGGTGTGCACTGGAGAAGTCAGAGAGTGCAGGTGTGCACTGGAGAAGTCAGAGAGTGCAGGTGTGCACTGGAGAAGTCAGAGAGTGCAGGTGTGCACTGGAGAAGTCAGAGAGTGCAGGTGTGCACTGGAGAAGTCAGAGAGTGCAGGTGTGCACTGGAGAAGTCAGAGAGTGCAAGTGTGCACTGGGGAAGCCATAGAGTGCAAGTGTGCACTGGGGAAGCCATAGAGTGCAAGTGTGCACTCGGGAAGCCATAGAGTGCAGGTGTGCACTGGAGAAGCCATAGAGTGCAGGTGTGCACTGGGGAAGCCATAGAGTGCAGGTGTGCACTGGGGAAGCCATAGAGTGCAGGTGTGCACTGGGGAAGCCATAGAGTGCAGGTGTGCACTGGGGAAGCCATAGAGAGCAAGTGTGCACTGGAGAAGCCATAGAGTGCAGGTGTGCACTGGGGAAGCCATAGAGTGCAAGTGTGCACTGGGGAAGCCATAGAGAGCAAGTGTGCACTGGGGAAGCCATAGAGTGCAAGTGTGCACTGGGGAAGCCATAGAGTGCAGGTGTGCACTGGAGAAGCCATAGAGTGCAGGTGTGCACTGGGGAAGCCATAGAGTGCAGGTGTGCACTGGGGAAGCCATAGAGTGCAGGTGTGCACTGGGGAAGCCATAGAGTGCAGGTGTGCACTGGGGAAGCCATAGAGAGCAAGTGTGCACTGGAGAAGCCATAGAGTGCAGGTGTGCACTGGGGAAGCCATAGAGTGCAAGTGTGCACTGGGGAAGCCATAGAGTGCAAGTGTGCACTGGGGAAGCCATAGAGTGCAGGTGTGCACTGGGGAAGCCATAGAGTGCAGGTGTGCACTGGAGAAGTCAGAGAGTGCAGGTGTGCACTGGAGAAGTCAGAGAGTGCAGGTGTGCACTGGAGAAGTCAGAGAGTGCTTGTGTGCACTGGAGAAGTCAGAGAGTGCTTGTGTGCACTGGAGAAGTCAGAGAGTGCTTGTGTGCACTGGAGAAGTCAGAGAGTGCTTGTGTGCACTGGAGAAGTCAGAGAGTGCTTGTGTGCACTGGAGAAGTCAGAGAGTGCTTGTGTGCACTGGAGAAGTCAGAGAGTGCTTGTGTGCACTGGAGAAGTCAGAGAGTGCTTGTGTGCACTGGAGAAGTCAGAGAGTGCTTGTGTGCACTGGAGAAGTCAGAGAGTGCTTGTGTGCACTGGAGAAGTCAGAGAGTGCAGGTGTGCACTGGAGAAGTCAGAGAGTGCAGGTGTGCACTGGGGAAGCCATAGAGAGCAGGTGTGCACTGGGGAAGCCATAGAGAGCAGGTGTGCACTGGGGAAGCCATAGAGAGCAGGTGTGCACTGGGGAAGTCAGAGAGTGCAGGTGTGCACTGGAGAAGTCAGAGAGTGCAGGTGTGCACTGGAGAAGTCAGAGAGTGCAGGTGTGCACTGGAGAAGTCAGAGAGTGCAGGTGTGCACTGGAGAAGTCAGAGAGTGCAGGTGTGCACTGGAGAAGTCAGAGAGTGCTTGTGTGCACTGGAGAAGTCAGAGAGTGCTTGTGTGCACTGGAGAAGTCAGAGAGTGCTTGTGTGCACTGGAGAAGTCAGAGAGTGCTTGTGTGCACTGGAGAAGTCAGAGAGTGCTTGTGTGCACTGGAGAAGTCAGAGAGTGCAGGTGTGCACTGGGGAAGCCATAGAGTGCAGGTGTGCACTGGAGAAGTCAGAGAGTGCTTGTGTGCACTGGAGAAGTCAGAGAGTGCAGGTGTGCACTGGGGAAGCCATAGAGTGCAGGTGTGCACTGGAGAAGTCAGAGAGTGCTTGTGTGCACAGTGGAAGCCATAGAGTGCAGGTGTGCACTGGAGAAGTCAGAGAGTGCTTGTGTGCACTGGAGAAGTCAGAGAGTGCAGGTGTGCACTAGAGAAGTCAGAGAGTGCAGGTGTGCACTGGAGAAGTCAGAGAGTGCAGGTGTGCACTGGAGAAGTCAGAGAGTGCAGGTGTGCACTGGAGAAGTCAGAGAGTGCAGGTGTGCACTGGAGAAGTCAGAGAGTGCAGGTGTGCACTGGAGAAGTCAGAGAGTGCAGGTGTGCACTGGAGAAGTCAGAGAGTGCTTGTGTGCACTGGAGAAGTCAGAGAGTGCTTGTGTGCACTGGAGAAGTCAGAGAGTGCTTGTGTGCACTGGAGAAGTCAGAGAGTGCTTGTGTGCACTGGAGAAGTCAGAGAGTGCTTGTGTGCACTGGAGAAGTCAGAGAGTGCTTGTGTGCACTGGAGAAGTCAGAGAGTGCTTGTGTGCACTGGAGAAGTCAGAGAGTGCTTGTGTGCACTGGAGAAGTCAGAGAGTGCTTGTGTGCACTGGAGAAGTCAGAGAGTGCTTGTGTGCACTGGAGAAGTCAGAGAGTGCTTGTGTGCACTGGAGAAGTCAGAGAGTGCTTGTGTGCACTGGAGAAGTCAGAGAGTGCTTGTGTGCACTGGAGAAGTCAGAGAGTGCTTGTGTGCACTGGAGAAGTCAGAGAGTGCAGGTGTGCACTGGAGAAGTCAGAGAGTGCAGGTGTGCACTGGGGAAGCCATAGAGAGCAGGTGTGCACTGGGGAAGCCATAGAGAGCAGGTGTGCACTGGGGAAGCCATAGAGAGCAGGTGTGCACTGGGGAAGTCAGAGAGTGCAGGTGTGCACTGGAGAAGTCAGAGAGTGCAGGTGTGCACTGGAGAAGTCAGAGAGTGCAGGTGTGCACTGGAGAAGTCAGAGAGTGCAGGTGTGCACTGGAGAAGTCAGAGAGTGCAGGTGTGCACTGGAGAAGTCAGAGAGTGCTTGTGTGCACTGGAGAAGTCAGAGAGTGCTTGTGTGCACTGGAGAAGTCAGAGAGTGCTTGTGTGCACTGGAGAAGTCAGAGAGTGCTTGTGTGCACTGGAGAAGTCAGAGAGTGCAGGTGTGCACTGGGGAAGCCAGAGAGTGCTTGTGTGCACTGGAGAAGTCAGAGAGTGCAGGTGTGCACTGGGGAAGCCATAGAGTGCAGGTGTGCACTGGAGAAGTCAGAGAGTGCTTGTGTGCACAGTGGAAGCCATAGAGTGCAGGTGTGCACTGGAGAAGTCAGAGAGTGCTTGTGTGCACTGGAGAAGTCAGAGAGTGCTTGTGTGCACTGGAGAAGTCAGAGAGTGCAGGTGTGCACTAGAGAAGTCAGAGAGTGCAGGTGTGCACTGGAGAAGTCAGAGAGTGCAGGTGTGCACTGGAGAAGTCAGAGAGTGCAGGTGTGCACTGGGGAAGCCATAGAGTGCAGGTGTGCACTGGAGAAGTCAGAGAGTGCTTGTGTGCACTGGAGAAGTCAGAGAGTGCAGGTGTGCACTGGAGAAGTCAGAGAGTGCTTGTGTGCACTGGAGAAGTCAGAGAGTGCTTGTGTGCACTGGAGAAGTCAGAGAGTGCTTGTGTGCACTGGAGAAGTCAGAGAGTGCTTGTGTGCACTGGAGAAGTCAGAGAGTGCTTGTGTGCACTGGAGAAGTCAGAGAGTGCTTGTGTGCACTGGAGAAGTCAGAGAGTGCTTGTGTGCACTGGAGAAGTCAGAGAGTGCTTGTGTGCACTGGGGAAGCCATAGAGTGCAGGTGTGCACTGGGGAAGCCATAGAGTGCAGGTGTGCACTGGAGAAGTCAGAGAGTGCAGGTGTGCACTGGGGAAGCCATAGAGAGCAGGTGTGCACTGGGGAAGCCATAGAGAGCAGGTGTGCACTGGGGAAGTCAGAGAGTGCAGGTGTGCACTGGAGAAGTCAGAGAGTGCAGGTGTGCACTGGAGAAGTCAGAGAGTGCAGGTGTGCACTGGAGAAGTCAGAGAGTGCAGGTGTGCACTGGGGAAGCCATAGAGTGCAGGTGTGCACTGGAGAAGTCATGGTGTGCACTGGGGAAGCCATAGAGAGCAGGTGTGCACTGGAGAAGTCAGAGAGTGCTTGTGTGCACTGGAGAAGTCAGAGAATGCTTGTGTGCACTGGAGAAGTCAGAGAGTGCAGGTGTGCACTGGAGAAGTCAGAGAGTGCAGGTGTGCACTGGAGAAGTCAGAGAGTGCTTGTGTGCACTGGGGAAGCCATAGAGAGCAGGTGTGCACTGGAGAAGTCAGAGAGTGCTTGTGTGCACTGGAGACGTCAGAGAGTGCAGGTGTGCACTGGAGAAGTCAGAGAGTGCTTGTGTGCACTGGAGAAGTCAGAGAGTGCAGGTGTGCACTGGAGAAGTCAGAGAGTGCTTGTGTGCACTGGAGAAGTCAGAGAGTGCTTGTGTGCACTGGAGAAGTCAGAGAGTGCTTGTGTGCACTGGGGAAGCCATAGAGTGCAGGTGTGCACTGGAGAAGTCAGAGAGTGCTTGTGTGCACTGGAGAAGTCAGAGAGTGCTTGTGTGCACTGGAGAAGTCAGAGAGTGCTTGTGTGCACTGGAGAAGTCAGAGAGTGCTTGTGTGCACTGGAGAAGTCAGAGAGTGCTTGTGTGCACTGGGGAAGCCATAGAGTGCAGGTGTGCACTGGAGAAGTCAGAGAGTGCTTGTGTGCACTGGAGAAGTCAGAGAGTGCTTGTGTGCACTGGAGAAGTCAGAGAGTGCTTGTGTGCACTGGAGAAGTCAGAGAGTGCTTGTGTGCACTGGAGAAGTCAGAGAGTGCTTGTGTGCACTGGAGAAGTCAGAGAGTGCTTGTGTGCACTGGAGAAGTCAGAGAGTGCTTGTGTGCACTGGGGAAGCCATAGAGTGCAGGTGTGCACTGGGGAAGCCATAGAGTGCAGGTGTGCACTGGGGAAGCCATAGAGTGCAGGTGTGCACTGGGGAAGCCATAGAGTGCAGGTGTGCACTGGAGAAGTCAGAGAGTGCAGGTGTGCACTGGAGAAGTCAGAGAGTGCAGGTGTGCACTGGAGAAGTCAGAGAGTGCAGGTGTGCACTGGGGAAGCCATAGAGTGCAGGTGTGCACTGGAGAAGTCATGGTGTGCACTGGGGAAGCCATAGAGTGCAGGTGTGCATTGGGGAAGCCATAGAGAGCAGGTGTGCACTGGAGAAGTCAGAGAGTGCTTGTGTGCACTGGAGAAGTCAGAGAGTGCAGGTGTGCACTGGAGAAGTCAGAGAGTGCAGGTGTGCACTGGAGAAGTCAGAGAGTGCTTGTGTGCACTGGGGAAGCCATAGAGAGCAGGTGTGCACTGGAGAAGTCAGAGAGTGCTTGTGTGCACTGGAGAAGTCAGAGAGTGCTTGTGTGCACTGGAGAAGTCAGAGAGTGCTTGTGTGCACTGGAGAAGTCAGAGAGTGCAGGTGTGCACTGGAGACGTCAGAGAGTGCAGGTGTGCACTGGAGAAGTCAGAGAGTGCTTGTGTGCACTGGAGAAGTCAGAGAGTGCTTGTGTGCACTGGAGAAGTCAGAGAGTGCTTGTGTGCACTGGAGAAGTCAGAGAGTGCTTGTGTGCACTGGGGAAGCCATAGAGTGCAGGTGTGCACTGGAGAAGTCAGAGAGTGCAGGTGTGCACTGGGGAAGCCATAGAGAGCAGGTGTGCACTGGAGAAGTCAGAGAGTGCAGGTGTGCACTGGAGAAGTCAGAGAGTGCAGGTGTGCACTGGAGAAGTCAGAGAGTGCAGGTGTGCACTGGAGAAGTCAGAGAGTGCAGGTGTGCACTGGGGAAGCCATAGAGAGCAGGTGTGCACTGGAGAAGTCAGAGAGTGCAGGTGTGCACTGGAGAAGTCAGAGAGAGCAGGTGTGCACTGGAGAAGTCAGAGAGTGCAGGTGTGCACTGGAGAAGTCAGAGAGTGCAGGTGTGCACTGGAGAAGTCAGAGAGTGCAAGTGTGCACTGGGGAAGCCATAGAGTGCAAGTGTGCACTGGGGAAGCCATAGAGTGCAGGTGTGCACTGGAGAAGTCAGAGAGTGCAAGTGTGCACTGGGGAAGCCATAGAGTGCAAGTGTGCACTGGGGAAGCCATAGAGTGCAAGTGTGCACTGGGGAAGCCATAGAGTGCAAGTGTGCACTCGGGAAGCCATAGAGTGCAGGTGTGCACTGGAGAAGCCATAGAGTGCAGGTGTGCACTGGGGAAGCCATAGAGTGCAGGTGTGCACTGGGGAAGCCATAGAGTGCAGGTGTGCACTGGGGAAGCCATAGAGTGCAGGTGTGCACTGGGGAAGCCATAGAGAGCAAGTGTGCACTGGAGAAGCCATAGAGTGCAGGTGTGCACTGGGGAAGCCATAGAGTGCAAGTGTGCACTGGGGAAGCCATAGAGAGCAAGTGTGCACTGGGGAAGCCATAGAGTGCAAGTGTGCACTGGGGAAGCCATAGAGTGCAGGTGTGCACTGGAGAAGCCATAGAGTGCAGGTGTGCACTGGGGAAGCCATAGAGTGCAGGTGTGCACTGGGGAAGCCATAGAGTGCAGGTGTGCACTGGGGAAGCCATAGAGTGCAGGTGTGCACTGGGGAAGCCATAGAGAGCAAGTGTGCACTGGAGAAGCCATAGAGTGCAGGTGTGCACTGGGGAAGCCATAGAGTGCAAGTGTGCACTGGGGAAGCCATAGAGTGCAAGTGTGCACTGGGGAAGCCATAGAGTGCAGGTGTGCACTGGGGAAGCCATAGAGTGCAGGTGTGCACTGGAGAAGTCAGAGAGTGCAGGTGTGCACTGGAGAAGTCAGAGAGTGCTTGTGTGCACTGGAGAAGTCAGAGAGTGCTTGTGTGCACTGGAGAAGTCAGAGAGTGCTTGTGTGCACTGGAGAAGTCAGAGAGTGCTTGTGTGCACTGGAGAAGTCAGAGAGTGCTTGTGTGCACTGGAGAAGTCAGAGAGTGCTTGTGTGCACTGGAGAAGTCAGAGAGTGCTTGTGTGCACTGGAGAAGTCAGAGAGTGCTTGTGTGCACTGGAGAAGTCAGAGAGTGCTTGTGTGCACTGGAGAAGTCAGAGAGTGCTTGTGTGCACTGGAGAAGTCAGAGAGTGCTTGTGTGCACTGGAGAAGTCAGAGAGTGCTTGTGTGCACTGGAGAAGTCAGAGAGTGCAGGTGTGCACTGGAGAAGTCAGAGAGTGCAGGTGTGCACTGGGGAAGCCATAGAGAGCAGGTGTGCACTGGGGAAGCCATAGAGAGCAGGTGTGCACTGGGGAAGCCATAGAGAGCAGGTGTGCACTGGGGAAGTCAGAGAGTGCAGGTGTGCACTGGAGAAGTCAGAGAGTGCAGGTGTGCACTGGAGAAGTCAGAGAGTGCAGGTGTGCACTGGAGAAGTCAGAGAGTGCAGGTGTGCACTGGAGAAGTCAGAGAGTGCAGGTGTGCACTGGAGAAGTCAGAGAGTGCAGGTGTGCACTGGAGAAGTCAGAGAGTGCTTGTGTGCACTGGAGAAGTCAGAGAGTGCTTGTGTGCACTGGAGAAGTCAGAGAGTGCTTGTGTGCACTGGAGAAGTCAGAGAGTGCTTGTGTGCACTGGAGAAGTCAGAGAGTGCAGGTGTGCACTGGGGAAGCCATAGAGTGCAGGTGTGCACTGGAGAAGTCAGAGAGTGCTTGTGTGCACTGGAGAAGTCAGAGAGTGCAGGTGTGCACTGGGGAAGCCATAGAGTGCAGGTGTGCACTGGAGAAGTCAGAGAGTGCTTGTGTGCACAGTGGAAGCCATAGAGTGCAGGTGTGCACTGGAGAAGTCAGAGAGTGCTTGTGTGCACTGGAGAAGTCAGAGAGTGCAGGTGTGCACTAGAGAAGTCAGAGAGTGCAGGTGTGCACTGGAGAAGTCAGAGAGTGCAGGTGTGCACTGGAGAAGTCAGAGAGTGCAGGTGTGCACTGGAGAAGTCAGAGAGTGCAGGTGTGCACTGGAGAAGTCAGAGAGTGCAGGTGTGCACTGGAGAAGTCAGAGAGTGCAGGTGTGCACTGGAGAAGTCAGAGAGTGCTTGTGTGCACTGGAGAAGTCAGAGAGTGCTTGTGTGCACTGGAGAAGTCAGAGAGTGCTTGTGTGCACTGGAGAAGTCAGAGAGTGCTTGTGTGCACTGGAGAAGTCAGAGAGTGCTTGTGTGCACTGGAGAAGTCAGAGAGTGCTTGTGTGCACTGGAGAAGTCAGAGAGTGCTTGTGTGCACTGGAGAAGTCAGAGAGTGCTTGTGTGCACTGGAGAAGTCAGAGAGTGCTTGTGTGCACTGGAGAAGTCAGAGAGTGCAGGTGTGCACTGGAGAAGTCAGAGAGTGCAGGTGTGCACTGGGGAAGCCATAGAGAGCAGGTGTGCACTGGGGAAGCCATAGAGAGCAGGTGTGCACTGGGGAAGCCATAGAGAGCAGGTGTGCACTGGGGAAGTCAGAGAGTGCAGGTGTGCACTGGAGAAGTCAGAGAGTGCAGGTGTGCACTGGAGAAGTCAGAGAGTGCAGGTGTGCACTGGAGAAGTCAGAGAGTGCAGGTGTGCACTGGAGAAGTCAGAGAGTGCAGGTGTGCACTGGAGAAGTCAGAGAGTGCAGGTGTGCACTGGAGAAGTCAGAGAGTGCTTGTGTGCACTGGAGAAGTCAGAGAGTGCTTGTGTGCACTGGAGAAGTCAGAGAGTGCTTGTGTGCACTGGAGAAGTCAGAGAGTGCTTGTGTGCACTGGAGAAGTCAGAGAGTGCAGGTGTGCACTGGGGAAGCCATAGAGTGCAGGTGTGCACTGGAGAAGTCAGAGAGTGCTTGTGTGCACTGGAGAAGTCAGAGAGTGCAGGTGTGCACTGGGGAAGCCATAGAGTGCAGGTGTGCACTGGAGAAGTCAGAGAGTGCTTGTGTGCACAGTGGAAGCCATAGAGTGCAGGTGTGCACTGGAGAAGTCAGAGAGTGCTTGTGTGCACTGGAGAAGTCAGAGAGTGCAGGTGTGCACTAGAGAAGTCAGAGAGTGCAGGTGTGCACTGGAGAAGTCAGAGAGTGCAGGTGTGCACTGGAGAAGTCAGAGAGTGCAGGTGTGCACTGGAGAAGTCAGAGAGTGCAGGTGTGCACTGGAGAAGTCAGAGAGTGCAGGTGTGCACTGGAGAAGTCAGAGAGTGCAGGTGTGCACTGGAGAAGTCAGAGAGTGCTTGTGTGCACTGGAGAAGTCAGAGAGTGCTTGTGTGCACTGGAGAAGTCAGAGAGTGCTTGTGTGCACTGGAGAAGTCAGAGAGTGCTTGTGTGCACTGGAGAAGTCAGAGAGTGCTTGTGTGCACTGGAGAAGTCAGAGAGTGCTTGTGTGCACTGGAGAAGTCAGAGAGTGCTTGTGTGCACTGGAGAAGTCAGAGAGTGCTTGTGTGCACTGGAGAAGTCAGAGAGTGCTTGTGTGCACTGGAGAAGTCAGAGAGTGCTTGTGTGCACTGGAGAAGTCAGAGAGTGCTTGTGTGCACTGGAGAAGTCAGAGAGTGCTTGTGTGCACTGGAGAAGTCAGAGAGTGCTTGTGTGCACTGGAGAAGTCAGAGAGTGCTTGTGTGCACTGGAGAAGTCAGAGAGTGCTTGTGTGCACTGGAGAAGTCAGAGAGTGCTTGTGTGCACTGGAGAAGTCAGAGAGTGCTTGTGTGCACTGGAGAAGTCAGAGAGTGCTTGTGTGCACTGGAGAAGTCAGAGAGTGCTTGTGTGCACTGGAGAAGTCAGAGAGTGCTTGTGTGCACTGGAGAAGTCAGAGAGTGCTTGTGTGCACTGGAGAAGTCAGAGAGTGCTTGTGTGCACTGGAGAAGTCAGAGAGTGCTTGTGTGCACTGGAGAAGTCAGAGAGTGCTTGTGTGCACTGGAGAAGTCAGAGAGTGCTTGTGTGCACTGGAGAAGTCAGAGAGTGCTTGTGTGCACTGGAGAAGTCAGAGAGTGCTTGTGTGCACAGTGGAAGTCAGAGACCCAGGTCTGAGGGTCAGAGCAGCAAGGGGCTGCTATCCAAATGGATGGTGTTGCAGATGGAATCGTCTATAGGAGACAGACAAGAGCCTGAAGTGGAAGGCCTGAGCAGCACTGCTGTATGTATAAGCCAGGAGGCTGAATGTCATTTTGTTGATGAAAAGGAAACCCCTGCGAGGAAAACCTTTTGATTTTGTTTTGAACTTCTTTTAATAAAAATGGGCAAACAACCCTTAAAAAGAAGAACCAGCGAGTGACGGTGTCCTTCACAAAATATATATACTGAACCAATATAAGGTGCAACTTGTATACTGGCACGGTATTGGGTGTATATTCCGGGTGTATATCTTACATACTGACACGGTATTGGGTGTATATTCCGGGTGTATATCTTATATACTGATACATTATTGGGTGTATATTCCGGGTGTATATCTTATATACTGATACATTATTGGGTGTATATTCCGGGTGTATATCTTATATACTGATACATTATTGGGTGTATATTCCGGGTGTATATCTTATATACTGATACGGTATTGGGTGTATATCTTATATACTGACACGGTATTGGGTGTATATTCCAGGTGTATATCTTATATGCTGACACGGTATTGGGTGTATATTCCGGGTGTATATCTTATATACTGATACGGTATTGGGTGTATATTCCGGGTGTATATCTTACATACTGACACGGTATTGGGTGTATATTCCGGGTGTATATCTTATATACTGATACATTATTGGGTGTATATTCCGGGTGTATATCTTATATACTGATACATTATTGGGTGTATATTCCGGGTGTATATCTTATATACTGATACATTATTGGGTGTATATTCCGGGTGTATATCTTATATACTGATACGGTATTGGGTGTATATCTTATATACTGACACGGTATTGGGTGTATATTCCAGGTGTATATCTTATATGCTGACACGGTATTGGGTGTATATTCCGGGTGTATATCTTATATACTGATACGGTATTGGGTGTATATTCCGGGTGTATATCTTACATACTGACACGGTATTGGGTGTATATTCCGGGTGTATATCTTATATACTGATACATTATTGGGTGTATATTCCGGGTGTATATCTTATATACTGATACATTATTGGGTGTATATTCCGGGTGTATATCTTATATACTGATACGGTATTGGGTGTATATCTTATATACTGACACGGTATTGGGTGTATATTCCGGGTGTATATCTTATATACTGATACGGTATTGGGTGTATATTCCAGGTGTATATCTTATATACTGATACATTATTGGGTGTATATTCCAGGTGTATATCTTATATACTGACACGGTATTGGGTGTATATTCCAGGTGTATATCTTATATACTGACACGGTATTGGGTGTATATTCCGGGTGTATATCTTATATACTGACACGGTATTGGGTGTATATTCCGGGTGTATATCTTATATACTGACACGGTATTGGGTGTATATTCCGGGTGTATATCTTATATACTGATACGGTATTGGGTGTATATTCCAGGTGTATATCTTATATACTGACACGGTATTGGGTGTATATTCCGGGTGTATATCTTATATACTGATACATTATTGGGTGTATATTCCGGGTGTATATCTTATATACTGATACATTATTGGGTGTATATTCCGGGTGTATATCTTATATACTGATACGGTATTGGGTGTATATTCCGGGTGTATATCTTATATACTGATACATTATTGGGTGTATATTCCGGGTGTATATCTTATATACTGACACGGTATTGGGTGTATATTCCGGGTGTATATCTTATATACTGACACGGTATTGGGTGTATATTCCAGGTGTATATCTTATATACTGACACGGTATTGGGTGTATATTCCAGGTGTATATCTTATATACTGACACGGTATTGGGTGTATATTCCAGGTGTATATCTTATATACTGACACGGTATTGGGTGTATATTCCAGGTGTATATCTTATATACTGACACGGTATTGGGTGTATATTCCGGGTGTATATCTTATATACTGACACGGTATTGGGTGTATATTCCAGGTGTATATCTTATATACTGACACGGTATTGGGTGTATATTCCGGGTGTATATCTTATATACTGACACGGTATTGGGTGTATATTCCAGGTGTATATCTTATATACTGACACGGTATTGGGTGTATATTCCGGGTGTATATCTTATATACTGACACGGTATTGGGTGTATATTCCGGGTGTATATCTTATATACTGATACGGTATTGGGTGTATATTCCGGGTGTATATCTTATATACTGATACATTATTGGGTGTATATTCCAGGTGTATATCTTATATACTGATACATTATTGGGTGTATATTCCGGGTGTATATCTTATATACTGATACATTATTGGGTGTATATTCCGGGTGTATATCTTATATACTGATACGGTATTGGGTGTATATTCCGGGTGTATATCTTATATACTGATACATTATTGGGTGTATATTCCGGGTGTATATCTTATATACTGATACGGTATTGGGTGTATATCTTATATACTGATACATTATTGGGTGTATATTCCAGGTGTATATCTTATATACTGATACATTATTGGGTGTATATTCCGGGTGTATATCTTATATACTGATACATTATTGGGTGTATATTCCGGGTGTATATCTTATATACTGACACGGTATTGGGTGTATATTCCGGGTGTATATCTTATATACTGATACATTATTGGGTGTATATTCCAGGTGTATATCTTATATACTGACACGGTATTGGGTGTATATTCCGGGTGTATATCTTATATACTGACACGGTATTGGGTGTATATTCCGGGTGTATATCTTATATACTGATACATTATTGGGTGTATATTCCGGGTGTATATCTTATATACTGATACGGTATTGGGTGTATATTCCAGGTGTATATCTTATATACTGACACGGTATTGGGTGTATATTCCGGGTGTATATCTTATATACTGACACGGTATTGGGTGTATATTCCAGGTGTATATCTTATATACTGACACGGTATTGGGTGTATATTCCGGGTGTATATCTTATATACTGATACATTATTGGGTGTATATTCCGGGTGTATATCTTATATACTGATACGGTATTGGGTGTATATTCCAGGTGTATATCTTATATACTGACACGGTATTGGGTGTATATTCCGGGTGTATATCTTATATACTGATACATTATTGGGTGTATATTCCGGGTGTATATCTTATATACTGACATGGTATTGGGTGTATATTCCAGGTGTATATCTTATATACTGACACGGTATTGGGTGTATATTCCGGGTGTATATCTTATATACTGACACGGTATTGGGTGTATATTCCGGGTGTATATCTTATATACTGATACATTATTGGGTGTATATTCCAGGTGTATATCTTATATACTGACACGGTATTGGGTGTATATTCCAGGTGTATATCTTATATACTGACACGGTATTGGGTGTATATTCCGGGTGTATATCTTATATACTGACACGGTATTGGGTGTATATCTTATATACTGACACGGTATTGGGTGTATATTCCGGGTGTATATCTTATATACTGACACGGTATTGGGTGTATATTCCAGGTGTATATCTTATATACTGACACGGTATTGGGTGTATATCTTATATACTGACACGGTATTGGGTGTATATTCCGGGTGTATATCTTATATACTGACACGGTATTGGGTGTATATCTTATATACTGACACGGTATTGGGTGTATATCTTATATACTGACACGGTATTGGGTGTATATTCCGGGTGTATATCTTATATACTGACACGGTATTGGGTGTATATCTTATATACTGACACGGTATTGGGTGTATATCTTATATACTGACACGGTATTGGGTGTATATTCCGGGTGTATATCTTATATACTGACACGGTATTGGGTGTATATCTTATATACTGACACGGTATTGGGTGTATATCTTATATACTGACACGGTATTGGGTGTATATTCCGGGTATATATCAGTAAATTCTGGTATGCAGAGTACGGCAATCTGTAAGTTGGGGTTTTTGGTCCCATATGAGGCCCTTGGCACAGGCTCGGCGCTCTCGCCGTCCCGGTACAAGCGAGGCGTAAGATTTGCGTTGTATTGCCAAGCGCAGGTTTACCCAGAGGGCCCCATGAAGCGGTCGTTTTACGATTGGTCCATTAAGGCTGACGGTCTGAGAAGGTGACGCGGTGGTTGGAGAGCCGCAGGGCTAAGACTGAGATGATGGACGCCATGGGGGGCTCTGCGGTGGGTGACACGGGGAATTTGGTGATTAAAATGTCACGGCTTGGGATGGATGGCGTCATAAGACAAACAGGGATCTCTGTTCTCGGAGAGGGATGTGTCCCCAAGGCCTGCGGATTCTTCCAATGGGTCACATAGAGGAAGAAATATTGGACAATTCCAGTAATTCAATTGAATCCTCAGCACGCTGCCTGGAAAGGTGGGCTGTGGCGTCGGACGGCGCGGCTTTTATGGCGGAGATGTTTTATGAGGAGCGCGGCTCGGAGAATTTGGTCGTTTTGGAGGATAAATGGATTTTGGAGGGATTGCTTGGAAACCTCCGAGTCCCACAAAACACGACAAGCAATTCCTCGGAAAGATTTCATTGTGACTTGAGATTTGCCGCCCTTCCGTCTTCTGTACGTGAGGCGAGATTTCGTGACTCCATTCAGAACTTTCACCCGCAGAATATCTCCGTCTCAATCTTGTGCTTCCCACACGTCGATCTACCTGGTAAATGTTTAACTTTTGTCCCGGCACTGACCACGCCTGCCATAGTCCAGGAGGGCGCAGCTCAGTCCACACACATCGCACTTCGCCCCTCGTATCTCTGGCCCCTCGTACCTCTGGCTCCTCGTATCTCTGGCCCTTCGTACCTCTGGCCCCTCGTACCTCTGGCTCCTCGTACCTCTGGCTCCTCGTATCTCTGGCCCTTCGTACCTCTGGCCCCTCGTACCTCTGGCTCCTCGTACCTCTGGCTCCTCGTATCTCTGGCCCTTCGTATCTCTGGCCCCTCGTACCTCTGGCTCCTCGTACCTCTGGCTCCTCGTACCTCTGGCCCCTCGTACCTCTGGCTCCTCGTACCTCTGGCCCCTCGTACCTCTGGCTCCTCGTATCTCTGGCCCCTCGTACCTCTGGCCCCTCGTACCTCTGGCCCCTCGTACCTCTGGCCCCTCGTACCTCTGGCCCCTCGTACCTCTGGCCCCTCGTACCTCTGGCCCCTCGTACCTCTGGCCCCTCGTACCTCTGGCTCCTCGTATCTCTGGCTCCTTCGTATCTCTGGCCCCTCGTATCTCTGGCTCCTCGTATCTCTGGCTCCTCGTATCTCTGGCCCTTCGTACCTCTAGCCCCTCGTACCTCTGGCTCCTCGTACCTCTGGCTCCTTCGTATCTCTGGCCCCTCGTACCTCTGGCCCCTCGTACCTCTGGCCCCTCGTACCTCTGGCCCCTCGTACCTCTGGCTCCTCGTATCTCTGGCCCTTCGTATCTCTGGCCCCTCGTATCTCTGGCTCCTCTCCTAGTCTGGACTATGGGGACATCGTCAGGGGACCCCACCCTATGACATCCTTCATCTACAGGAACCAGACAGACCAATACCATGGCTGACGATCACTGTGCCGACTTCATCGATCACTCACATGTTCCAGATTTTGAGGTACAGCTGACTGTGAAAATCTCGATGACTGTCCTGTATGGAATTATTCTGCTGGCTGGGATGATCGGGAACAGTGTCACCATCCAGACCACCAAGGTTCTGAGGGACAAGGGCTACCTACAGAAAGGAGTGAGCGACCACATGATCAGTCTGGCCTGTTCAGACCTGCTGGTCCTCCTGCTGGGAATGCCGGTGGAACTCTATTCTGTCATCTGGTTTCCATTCTCTGCCACTTATGGGAATATCACCTGTAAGGTTTATTGCTTTCTCTTCGAGGCCTGCAGCTACGCCACCATCTTCCACGTGGCCACCCTCAGCTTTGAGAGGTACATGGCCATCTGCCACCCCTTCCGCTTCAAGCTCATCTCCGGCACCCGCGCCGTCAAGCTGATGATCGGCTTTGCTTGGCTGACCTCGGTTGGTGTGGCGTTGCCGTTGATCTTTGCGATGGGCGCGGAATATCCGCTGAGACCGGTGTCAGGCCGGCGCTCCCAATGTAACGTCTCCACCAATTATCATCTGACAGCCAATCGGACGCTTTGCAGCAACCTTCACTCCAAGTGGACGGCGTTCCAGGCCAGCATCTTCAGCGCCTTCGTGGTTTACATTGTGGTCCTGGTCGGCGTGGCTTTTATGTGTCGCAAGATGATGGTGACTCTGATAGCGAGCAAGAAAGGAACCGTCACAGTCAAGGGTCCACCTGGAACCAGCGGGACCAATCAGATGACCAAAAGCAACACCCCGGAGGCCCGATCAGCCCGCAAACAGACGATCGTCTTCCTGGGTAAGTCATGCTCTTGTGTAATGGTGACCGGGGGAGGGGCACTGCTTCTGGGGGGAGGGGCACTGCTTCTGGGGGAGGGGGGCACTGCTTCTGGGGGGAGGGGGGCACTGCTTCCGGGGGGAGGGGGCACTGCTTCCGGGGGGCACTGCTTCCGGGGGGAGGGGCACTTCTTCTGGGGGGCACTGCTTCCGGGGGGGCACTGCTTCCGGGGGGAGGGGCACTGCTTCTGGGGGCACTGCTTCTGGGGGGCACTGCTTCCGGGGGGAGGGGGGCACTGCTTCTGGGGGGGCACTGCTTCTGGGGGGGGGGGCACTGCTTCCAGGGGGGAGGGGCACTGCTTCCAGGGGGGAGGGGCACTGCTTCCGGGCGCTCTGCTGATTTTAGCACTTACAGATATTCTGGATAATATGAGGAAGTATTAGAACCTCTGTCGGGTTTTCCTGCTATCAGAGGAGAGATTTCCCCTCACTTCCTGTCCTGGGGGGGGGGAGGGGCAACCTTATATTAGACAGGAAATGATGGAAAACCGACAACAGTGAGAGGTTCCACCATCCCCCGACTCCACTGAAGACATTTCTACTTCTGCCGTGTGGCTGGTGGAGAATTTCCTTCCCTAACCGGCAGGAAGAAAAGTCCCGGGACAGGAAGTGAGAGGAAATCTCCCCATGAGTCCTTTCCTTCTCTATCCAGATCCAACAAAGAAAATGTATTTGCACATGAATAAGCATGCAGCCAGTGAAGTCCGTATCTGATTTGTATTTGTTTTGTCATTGATGTGAAAGTAGTGATGTCACCGATTAGTAATAATAATGAGAGCCAAGCAAGGAGCATCCTCAGGAGAGGACAGCAGGTGGACTCCATGTTTCTCCTGAGGCCGGTAATGACGACACAATGATCGGCGATGTCATTGTGACGTTCAGCCATTTCACTGTAGATGGGGGAGGGGAAGACGATGTCTGTGGATTGTGGGAACTGAGCAATCGTTCAATGAAACCGACTTCCGATCTCCGATCACAATCTGTAATTCAACGCCAATAATTCCAGTTCTTTGCCCCGAAGCCGACAGTACAGGAGGAATGTGAGGACTCTGATCCCGAGAGCTGACAATCTAATCTGCAGATTTTCCTGAAACACCCCCCTCCCCCCCCCCCCCTGCAGTGGCAGTACAAAGACCGTGCGCCGCATTCTTCTGCTTCTAACAAATTTCCCCAAATCTGCGACTTCCAACATTGAACCCGAACCGCGTCCCGGGAGGCAGACGGGCGATTGGATAATTATCTGATGTCACAATCCACACTGATCTTCTACTTGTCAAGAACATGCGGCCTAACCTGCGATTCCCCGCCCCCCTTATTCCCCGCCCCCCTTATTCCCCGCCCCTGCGATTCCCCGCCCCCTTATTCCCCGCCCCTGTGATTCCTGCCCCTGCGATTCCCCGCCCCCGTTATTGCCCGCCCCCGTGATTGTCTGCCCCCGTGATTCCCCGCCCCCCGTTATTGCCCGCCCCCGTGATTCCCTGCCCCCGCGATTCCCTGCCCCTGCGATTCCCCGCCCCTGCGATTCCCCGCCCCCGTTATTGCCCGCCCCCGTGATTGCCTGCTCCCGTGATTCCCTGCCCCCGTTATTCCCCGCCCCTGCGATTCCCCGCACCCGTTATTGCCCGTCCCCGTGATTGCCCGTCCCCGTGATTGCCCGCCCCTGCGATTCCCCGCCCCTGCGATTCCCCGCCCCTGCGATTCCCCGCCCCTGCGATTCCCCGCCCCTGCGATTCCCCGCCCCTGCGATTCCCCGCCCCTGCGATTCCCCGCCCCTGCGATTCCCCGCCCCTGCGATTCCCCGCCCCCGTTATTGCCTGCTCCCGTGATTCCCTGCCCCCGTTATAGCCCGCCCCCGTGATTGCCTGCCCCCGTTATTCATCGCTACTTCTTCCTGACCTGTCGGCTCCCTGTTACATTACATCCCCACACCTCCCGCCGCTCTCCCCGATTTCTCGTCTTCTTTCCTACATATATAGAGTGTACGGTTATAGATTGGTTGTGTGTGGTGACATTGTACAATCATATGGCCGGTTTCCCTTCTCAGTGGAATCGCTCTCTCTGACATCCGGATTGGAAAGACGAGGTTCCCGAATGGCGGACCGGAGATTTCCTCACACACTGGAAGACGGAATCGTCTGAAGAAAACGGTTTTGTGCCAAAAACGATTATTAAATCAAATCCATCAATTTAGCAGATGGAATCCCACCGGAGCCGTTCTCCCTGCGCTCCACACCCTCCATCCAACCGGCAAACCTGCCGCCGCCGCCCACCGTGACAAATCACCACAAAATGGCGTGACACTCGCCTCAGACCGACCGTTCAAAGAAAACACGACTTCATACAATTCCACTGGTCAGCGCCTTCCCTCCATCTGGTCAGTGAGAGAGGACGAGCCGGCGCGTTGGGAAGACTGATGCCGCGTACACACCACAATTTTTCTCGTCGGGAAAAATGACATTTTTTCTCTTTGACGAGAAAAACGCCCGTGTGTGGGCTTTACATCATTTTTTCCGACAAGAAAAACGGCAGGAATCGCAACGAGAAAATTTAGAACATGCTGTAATTTTTCTCGTCGTTTTCCGTGGCAGTTTTCCCATAGGGAGCCCACACACGGTCGTTTTTCTCGACCAAGAGAAAAAATGTCGGGAAAACCGGCCGTGTGTGTGGGGGACCAAGCCGGTCCTCGTTTTTCCCGACGGTGTTTTCACCGTCGAGAAAATCGATTGTGTGTACGCGGAATTACACTTGCCTCACGTGCTACAATGTGATTGTACAATCTCTATACAATCTGCAGATCTACCAGAAAGCTGAAACAATCGATGTGATTTGTATTCCACCATTTATGTCATTTATCTCTTCCACTCCGACACAAATATTGTATACCGTATTGACTCGAGTATAAGCCTCATGCCGCGTACACACGACCGTTTTTAATGACGAGAAAAATTACATTTTTTTAAATGGTCATTAAAAATGGTGGTGTGTGGGCTTTCCAGCAGTTTTCCCCACGAGAATCACGACGAGAAAAATTGGAACGTGCTCTAATTTTTCTCGTCGTTTTTTACATCGTTGTTTTTCTCGTCATGAAAAACGATAGTGTGTACGCTTTAACGACGTGAAATAAAATGCGCATGCTCAGAATCAAGTGATGAGACGGGAGCGCTCGTTCTGGTAAAACTAGCGTTCATAATGGAGATCGCACATTCGTCACGCAGTAACGGACTGAAAAGCACGAGGCTGAAAAGCGCAAATCGTCTCTCACCAAACTTTACTAACATGAAGGGTGGCGCCATCCGAATGGAACTTCCCCTTTATAGTGCCGTCATACGTGTTGTACGTCACTGCGCTTAGCTCGAGCGTTTTTTTTCACGATAGTGTGTAGGCAAGGCAGGCATGAGAAGAATCACAAAAAATCCCATCGAGAAAAATGCATTTTTTCCCAATGACATTAAAAACGATGGTGAGAACGCGGCATGAGGTGTCCATCTGCCTCACTGTGCCCATGACTAGACTGACGTTTAACATGGGAGTCTATGGAAGGGGTGCCCGGCTTTGAGAAATCGCTGCTCCCCGGCCGTAGGTCCCCTAGACAAAAAACTTTGCAGCTGTATAGAGGAGAAATGGGGCTACATGTGTGCCCAGTTTAGGGTCCAGGGGACCTACAGCCAGCCGGTACCAGGTACCTAAATTCACTGGAGAAATTACCGTTTAACATGGGAGTCTATGGAAGGGGTGCCCAGCTTTGAGAAATCGCTGCTCCCCGGCCGTAGGTCTTCAGGACAAAAAACTTTGCTCACTTGTAGAGGAAGAGTGGGGCTACATGTGTGCCAATTTTGAGGTCCAGGGGTCCTACAGCCGGCCGGTAACGGGTCCCCAAAGTCCAGGAGATCAGGCGCAAAAAAGTGACTCGAGTATAAGCCGAGGGGGGCATTTTCAGCACAAAAAAATGTGCTGAAAAACTCAACTTATACTCGAGTATATACGGTATGTAACGAGAAAATGTCTTTCTGATGGTTCCCAGCTGGTGGTGGATGTTTGATGGGTGTGTATGGCCCCTCTGACATCGAGCTTCAATCAATGGAATGCAGCAATCAGCAAAAGATTTAGATTTCCGTCTCCTTCACTCCAATCTCCTTTTTGTTGTTTCATCCCCTTGGAGGCACTTCCATGTTTTGCCCAATGAGCAGAAACATCCTCTGTACTCTTCCGAATCTTTCTATATGTTCTCAGAGTCTTTCATGTATGGGTGCCTTTTATCTGTCCTACATCCCGAGAATTCCACCAAATGCATTCCACCAGACAGACCATACTCTGTGTAATGCATTGCTCTAGGTTGTATTTCCCTCCGTTACCTCTGACCTGAATAGTTTGCCATGTTTTACACACACCACGTCTCCTTCATCCAACAACTACCACCATTGATCCCAACCATGTCTCCTTCATCCCAAATATATGACCATTGATCCCAACCACGTCTCCTACATCCCAAATCTATGACCATTGATCCCAACCACGTCTCCTTCATCCAACAACTACGACCATTGATCCCAACCACGTCCCCTTCATCCAAAAACTACCACCATTGATCCCAACCACGTCTTCTTCATCCAAAAACTATGACCATTGATCCCAACCACGTCTCCTTCATCCAAAAACTACGACCATTGATCCCAACCACGTCTCCTTCATCCAACAACTTTGACCATTGATCCCAATCACGTCTCCTTCATCCAACAACCAAGACCATTGATCCCAACCACGTCTCCTTCATCCAACAACTACCACCATTGATCCCAACCATGTCTCCTTCATCCAACAACTACCACCATTGATCCCAACCACATCTCCTTCATCCCAAATCTATGACCATTGATCCCAACCACGTCTCCTTCATCCAACAACTACGACCATTGATCCCAACCACGTCTCCTTCATTCAACAACTAAGACCATTGATCCCAACCACGTCTCCTTCATCCAACAACTATGACCATCGATCCCAACCACGTCTCCTACATCCAAAAAATATGACCATCGATCCCAACCACGTCTCCTTCATCCCAAATCTATGACCATTGATCCAAACTACGTCTCCTTCATCCAAAAACTACGACCATTGATCCCAACCACGTCTCCTTCATCCAACAACTATCACCATTGATCCCAACCACGTCTCCTTCATCCAAAAACTACCACCATTGATCCCAACCACGTCTCTTCATCAAAAAACTACCACCATTGATCCCAACCACGTATCATTCATCCAAAAACTACCACCATTGATCCCAACCACGTCTCCTTCATCCAAAAACTACCACCATTGATCCCAACCACGTCTCCTTCATCCAAAAACTAGGATGATGGGGGTTCTTGTTGTGTAAAATTATAGGGGATCCAGGCTTGAAGGGTTATGGGGGTTCCTATCGTGTAAGATGCTGGGGGGCCTGGCTTATAGGATGATGAGGTTCCTGTCTTGCAGGATGATGGGGGTTCCTGTCTTGCAGGATGATGGGGGTTCCTGTCTTGCAGGATGATGGGGGTTCCTGTCTTGTAGGATGATTGGGGTCCTGGAGTATAGGATTATGGGGGTTTCTGTTGTGTAGGATGATGGGGGTTCTGGATTATAGGATTATGGGGTGTAACGGCACCCCAAATCCGAAAGGGGGTAACAAACGCCATTTAGATAACTTCCCTCTCCTGGACACAAATTCACTGTCGATCCTCCACAGCCAGACGACCCCTTCCCATAGGAATTAATCCTTCTGGAAGAACGAGACGCACTCTGTATCTTCCTAGGATCGAATGAATTTATTGAGAAAAACATTGTAACTTTTATACCCATCCAATACTGCATTAGTTTAACATGAACAATGGTCCAGCTCCACCCACAACATAACAGACCCAATACACACAAGTATGCAGGTGATTCATCAACATCTCTTCAATTAACCCGTCTGCTGCTAGTTCCACAACCTATAATTATAGGCTTAATTCCCCCAAACCACAATGGACAATAGAATGTAAATCACCACAAACAATGAACAGGTCTTTTAGAAGCTGGGATTAGCATTACACTAGGCAGACAGATGATTGAGGGTGAACACATCAGTATCTCTCAATTAACCTGTTGAGTTCAGAAACAGTAAATAGTCCTTTACAGATATCCTTGGGAATATGGTGGATAAATATTACAGACCCATTTTAGGTAGCCCAAGATATATTTCTTGATGTCCATTATTTCCTGGCTCACCCTGTCCAAAGCGACCCCCTGTCACACAATCACAGATTATAGTGGGGGTTTTCATTCACCCTGTGCCCCTAAGGGAGACACATAAGAGACATTGGGGAAGCTGAAGCAAGGGTATCCCATACTGTCCAAGAGATTCTGGGTTCCCCGGGCGCTCCTGTTACATCTCTCCCCTTTCGGCAGGGGACGAACACAGGAGGGGACCCCAGATGGGTTGACTCCGAAGTTAGTCCATAGTTCCATTCTTCTAATGCCGGTATCCCCACAGTACCCCAAATCAATTGCTCCAAGCAGAGCATTACTTACCCAGCCAACCTCTGCCTCTCTCAGAGAACATACCCGCCGCTGGGGAGAAGACAGGGTGACTGGGCTCAGTCCGTCATGCTGTTGGGGATCTGGGCCGACTGCCCAGCCTCCCTGGAGTATACAAGTGGAGACTGAAGTCCCATCCACTTGTGGTAGGTGAAAATCCCCCAGTGTTTGCAAAGCAAGGCTGACATCCTCCAGTCTCAGTGTCACATCATTTTCTGGGGTTGGGTCAGTGAAGACCGAAGTCCCATCCAGTACCAGAGGAACTCCCTCTTCTATTAGTTGAGAGCAGAGGCCCGTGGCACTCGGCTCTGTTGCCAGCTCTTCTGCTGGGTTGCTGTGAGTGGAGACCGCAGTCCCATCCACCGATATCCGCTCAAGCTGCCATTGTGTGCAGAGGCCAGTAGCATTCTGCCCTGCTGCCAGTGATTCAGCTGGGGGTAAAAGCTTTACCACCTCAGCTTGTTGCTGGAGAGAGGGGCCAACTGCCCCGGCTCCCTGAAACTCCACTGTTGTTTCCGGTGCTGGGCAGAGGTTGCTAGCACTCTGCCCTGTTCCTAGCACTTCTGCTGGGGACTCCACCCCATCTGCTCTGGCTAACTGTTGGCGAGGGAAAATGGCTGCTTCTCCTCCCTGCATCTCTGAAATCCACTCGGAAAGAGGAACCATCACCTTCTCAACTCGGGCCTCCAAAACTGCCACAGGTGTAGAGCAGGGGTCTGCAGTACTTTGTCCTGCTGCCAGTACTTGAGCAGGCGATGCATAATCCATAACACCCTCTGAACAGCCCATTAAGTCCATACCTTCTGTAATCTGTGGCTGGGGAGATGAGCCAACTGCCCTAGCTCCCTGGAACTCCATATCATCCACTTCGGCTTTAGGGATGGCAATCTTCAGATTTTCCACTGCTGATTCTTCAGCCAGGATTTCATAGTTGTCAACTGGTATTTCCTGATAGTCCCAGGCAAAGGGAGCCCCACCCTGCTGCTGAGCAGAGTCTAGCAGCTGTTTGTAGGCAATCTCCAGCTCCCATTCCTGAACGGCCAGAAACTCCAAATCTTCCTGTGCCCTTCCGAGACATTCAGTCTTCGCTCTCTGTGCTCCATTATTTCCTCCAAACGCCACTCCCGATCACTCCCAAATTCAGGGTCCTCGGACAGCCTCCAATACAACAATCCCAGGCCATCATAGTCAAAGCCTTCCGTGGGGCTGTCATCCGCTGACCACTGACACTCTTGGGCTACATACCACCGGAGGGCTCTGTAGCTCTCGTCCAACTGCATCTCTGCCCAGATCAGCCTGCTTAACTCCGCTGTCCACTCCTGCTTCGGTTGTTCCCCCAATAACAGCATTCGTACTTCATACTGCGACCAGTACCTTACATGGATGGAGGGGAGAACTTTTCCCTGGTGTTGCTGCTCGAGAGCTAGCACTTTCTTCCAGAGTTCGCAGCGGATTGAATCAGACCATCCCAGCAGGACCTCCTCTGATACTGGTCCTCTATGCTGTATCTGCATCTCTCACAACCTCCTTCTGAATTCCTTTTCCATGTCGGCTGGTATCTGTATCTCTCCTCTCCTTTCAGTTGGTGCTGCTTTTTTAGGTGTTGTCTCTGATTGCCATATTTCCGCCATTCTCTGCTCATGTTGCCGCTCATCCTGCCGCTCGATGTCTCTAATGGCTTCCTGTATGGCGGTCTCTGATGGGTTAGCACCACATAATGCCAAGCGCTCTCGAACTCGTTGCTGAAACAAATCTTCAACTGACCGGGGTCCTGCATCACCATCCCTCTGGTCCATCTCGGCTCTCAAGTAAGTCTTTCAGCGTGACTTTCCTGCAGGCTGCATAGCTGGTCATTCACTGTGGTGGCTTGGAGTGTCCCAGGAACTGGAGGGAAAATCCCGCTGCTGCCAACCAATGTAACGGCACCCCAAATCCGAAAGGGGGTAACAAACGCCGTTTAGATAACTTCCCTCTCCTGGACACAAATTCACTGTCGATCCTCCACAGTCAGACGACCCCTTCCCATAGGAATTAATCCTTCTGGAAGAACGAGACGCACTCTGTATCTTCCTAGGATCGAATGACTTTATTGAGAAAAACATTGTAACTTTTATACCCATCCAATACTGCATTAACCTAAAATGAACAATGGTCCAGCTCCACCCACAACATAACAGACCCAATACACACAAGTATGCAGGTGATTCATCAACATCTCTTCAATTTACCCGTCTGCTGCTAGTTCTACAACCTATAATTATAGGCTTAATTCCCCCAAACCACAATGGACAATAGAATGTAAATCACCACAAACAATGAACAGGTCTTTTAGAAGCTGGGATTAGCATTACACTAGGCAGACAGGTGATTGAGGCTGAACACCTCAGTATCTCTCAATTAACCTGTTGAGTCCAGAATCAGTAAATAGTCCTTTACAGATATCCTTGGGAATATGGTGGATAAATATTACAGATCCATTTTAGGTAGTCCAAGATATATTTCTTAATGTCCATGGTTTCCTGGCTCACCCTGTGTCCAAAGTGACCCTCCTGTCACACAATCACAGATTATAGTGGGGGTTTTCATTCACCCTGTGCCCCTAAGGGAGACACAGGGTGGTTGACACATAAGAGGCATTGGGGAAGCTGAAGCAAGGGTATCCCATACTGTCCAAGAGATTCTGGGGCGCTCCCGTTACATGGGGTTTCCTGTCTTGTAGGATAATTGGGGTCCTGGAGTATAGGATTATGGGGGTTTCTGTTGTGTAGGATGATGGGGGTTTTGGGTTATAGGATGATGGGGGTTCCTGTCTTGTAGGATAATTGGGGTCCTGGATTATAGGATGATGGGGGTTCCTGTCTTGTAGGATGATGGGAGTCCTGGATTATAGGATGATGGGGGTTCCTGTCTTGTAGTATGATTGGGTTCCTGTCTTGTAGGATGATTGGGTCCTGGATTATAGGATGATGGGGGTTCCTGTTGTGTAGGATAATGGGTCCTGGATTATAGGATGATGGGGGTCCTGGATTATAGGATAATGGGGGTTCCTGTCTTGTAGGATGATTGGGGTCCTGGAGTATAGGATGATGGGTTCCTGTCTTGTAGGATTATTGGGGTCCTGGATTATAGGATGATGGGGGTTCCTGTCTTGTAGGATGATTGGGGTCCTGTCTTGTAGCATGATGGGGGTTCCTGTCTTGTAGCATGATGGGGGTTCCTGTCTTGTAGGATGATTGTGGTCCTGGATTATAGGATGGTAGGGGTCCTGGATTATAGGATGGTAGGGGTCCTGGATTATAGGATGATTGGGGTCCTGGATTATAGGATGGTAGGGGTTGTATCTGCAGCACAACAATGAGGCTCTGTCTGGGATTGTGGGGCAGAAGGGGGTGGTTATTTATTCCTTTCTGTAGTCTAGAAGGAAATCCTTCTCTCGGCCTCTCCATTATACAAATCAACATCTCGCCACCTCCGCTAAGAATGTAATTGACATTTCTGTCTCCGCATAATTCTGAATGTATTATCAAAAAATAATTTCTCCCTTTGAGAAAATAATGATAATTTCTACATTTATATTCATTAATTTCCATTTTAAAGCTTTTTTGCCGTTCCTGGAGTGGAGCGTTTCATGTCTGCCGCCATCGTTTATTGAAAGCAAGCGTGAGTAATTATCAAGCTCTGGGGATGAAGTTTCTGCAATCGAATTTTCAGGTTCCGATTCCGTCTTCTCATTTCCACAACAATCTGAGGAGCTCTCCGTTCTGACAGTCGCTGCTTTGTCTCCTCTGACCGGGAAATAAGGAACCCCCCCCCCCACGTTGGGGCAAAAATCCATTCATTTCCCCCAAATCTTTCTATTATTGGAGTCAGTGGAGGAGAAAACATTATGGTGGTTTCTGATGGATCGCAGGAAAAAAGCCCCTTGCTGGCTGGAGACCTGACCATAGACAATGGTAGAGACAGGAGGGTGAAGATTGCCTGTTTATGGCCATTGCCAGTCTCTTGCCTGTGTATAGTCACGGCTTCCCCAGACTTGGCTGTGTATTGTCCTATCTGACCATTTCCTGCCCGTGTATTGTCCTCTCTGACCATTTCCTGCCCGTGTATTGTTCTATCTGACCATTTCCTGCCCGTGTATTGGCCTCTCTGACCATTTCCTGCCCGTGTATTGTCCTCTCTGACCATTTCCTGCCCGTGTCTTGTCCTCTCTGACCATTTCCTGCCCGTGTATTGTCCTCTCTGACCATTTCCTGCCTGTGTATTATCCTATCTGACCATTTCCTGCCCGTGTATTGTCCTCTCTGTCCATTTCCTGCCCGTGTATTGTCCTCTCTGACCATTTCCTGCCCGTGTATTGTCCTATCTGACCATTTCCTGCCCGTGTATTGTCCTCTCTGACCATTTCCTGCCCGTGTATTGTCCTCTCTGACCATTTCCTGCCCGTGTTTTATCCTATCTAACCATTTCCTGCCCGTGTATTGTCCTCTCTGACCATTTCCTGCCCGTGTATTGTCCTCTCTGTCCATTTCCTGCCCGTGTATTATCCTATCTGACCATTTCCTGGCCGTGTATTGTCCTCTCTGACCATTTCCTGCCCGTGTATTATCCTATCTGACCATTTCCTGCCTGTGTATTGTCCTATCTGACCATTTCCTGCCTGTGTATTGTCCTCTCTGACCATTTCCTGCCCGTGTATTGTCCTATCTGACCATTTCCTGCCCGTGTATTGTCCTATCTGACCATTTCCTGCCCGTGTATTGTCCTCTCTGACCATTTCCTGCCCGTGTATTGTCCTCTCTGACCATTTCCTGCCCGTGTATTATCCTCTCTGACCATTTCCTGCCCGTGTATTGTCCTCTCTGACCATTTCCTGCCCGTGTATTGTCCTCTCTTACCAGTCATAGCCCACTTATTGTCACAATGCTCAAAGGTTGGCCACCATGTTGGATTTGTCTGGATTGGCTGTTTGTTGCTCGCATGGTCCTTATCTCCTGACAGTCGACCGCTCGTTGCTGCGATTGTCCATTTCTTGTCTGTGCGTAGTCCAGATGGACTGTTGGTTGCCCGATATTGATGGTTTCCCGTTTGTACCTCATAAATCATCAGGATTGCCCTTAGATGTCTAATGATGAGACCCCCGATTCATCGATTGGTTGCTGGGGAGGCTTGCAGGTCAACTTATGAAGATTTCTTTGAGCTGAATGAACCCAAAACCAGAAATGTCACACATCACAAGTCATTAGATGTGGCGGCTGCATTCGTTTTCTTTTTTAGGAACCCCCTCGGTTTTCTCCTGGTGATCTGGCCAGTAACACACCCCCTATATTAGAGTGCCCACTCTGGATAAAGGAGCACAGGGAGGCACCTTTGGACCACAGAATTGTCAGCTTGGGGGGAGGAGAGTGTTAGTGTATCTAAATCTGCTAGTCCATCTAACACATTGAAGCCAAACTCCACCTCACACTTTATAATCCGTTACAGGATGAGATTTCTTGCTTTTGGGATAAAGGTTTTACATCAATAAATAAGGTAGATATACTATCCTCATGACTTTATAGCGCCCTGTGGTTAGGTAAACATACTATTATCATGATGTCATAGTGCCCTATGGTTAGGTAGACATTCTAGTCTCATGATTTTATAGCGCTCTATTGTTAGACATACTATTATCATGATGTCATAGCGCTCTATGGTTAGGTAGACATACTATTATCATGATGTCATAGCGCTCTATGGTTAGGTAGACATACTATTATCATGATGTCATAGCGCTCTATGGTTAGGTAGACATTCTAGTCTCATGATGTCATAGCGCTCTATGGTTAGGTAGACATTCTAGTCTCATGATGTCATAGCGCTCTATGGTTAGGTAGACATTCTAGTCTCATGATGTCATAGCGCTCTATGGTTAGGTAAACATTCTATTATCATGATGTCATAGCTCTCTATGGTTAGGTAAACATTCTATTATCATGATGTCATAGCGCTCTATGGTTAGGTAGACATTCTAGTCTCATGATGTCATAGCGCTCTATGGTTAGGTAGACATTCTAGTCTCATGATGTCATAGCGCTCTATGGTTAGGTAAACATACTATTATCATGATGTCATAGCGCTCTATGGTTAGGTAGACATTCTAGTCTCATGATGTCATAGCGCTCTATGGTTAGGTAAACATTCTATTATCATGATGTCATAGCGCTCTATGGTTAGGTAGACATTCTAGTCTCATGATGTCATAGCGCTCTATGGTTAGGTAGACATTCTAGTCTCATGATGTCATAGCGCTCTATGGTTAGGTAAACATACTATTATCATGATGTCATAGCGCTCTATGGTTAGGTAGACATTCTAGTCTCATGATGTCATAGCGCTCTATGGATAGGTAAACATACTATTATTATGATGTCATAGCGCTCTATGGTTAGGTAGACATTCTATTATCATGATGAGTTATGGGATGGATAACTTTGCTGTCAAATTTGATGGTCCAGCAATGTCGCCCTTCACAGCAGCCATGCCTGTTTCAGAAATTCTACATCGACAAATGTGAAATGACGGTTTGCATAGGCCAATGACCTACATTATTGCTCTACAGAGCTACAATATCTATGACACCGAGCAGTGCTGGACTCCATAGAAGCTTCCGATCATAGACCCTCATCAGTCCTTCACTTTGAGAGACCTCCACGTATGGTGGGCTTTGTACTTAGACATTGGTGTAGGTGGCGAACCAGGCGTGTTGTAGGGAGCGTTGTTAGGGCAGCATTAGGGCCGGGCATGTTGTAGGGAGCGTTGTTAGGGCAGCATTAGGGCCAGGCATGTTGTAGGGAGCGTTGTTAGGGCAGCATTAGGTTCTGGGCATGTTGTAGGGAGCGTTGTTAGGGCAGCATTAGGGCCGGGCATGTTGTAGGGAGCGTTGTTAGGGCAGTATTAGGGTCAGGCATGTTGTAGGGAGTGTTGTTAGGGCAGCATTAGGGCCGGGCATGTTGTAGGGAGCGTTGTTAGGGCAGCATTAGGGCCAGGCATGTTGTAGGGAGCGTTGTTAGGGCAGCATTAGGGCCGGGCATGTTGTAGAGAGCGTTGTTAGGCCAGCATTAGGGTCAGGCATGTTGTAGGGAGCGTTGTTAGGGCAGCATTAGGGTCAGGCATGTTGTAGGGAGCGTTGTTAGGGCAGTATTAGGGCCGGGCATGTTGTAGGGAGCGTTGTTAGGGCAGCATTAGGGTCAGGCATGTTGTAGGGAGCGTTGTTAGGCCAGCATTAGGGTCAGGCATGTTGTAGGGAGCGTTGTTAGGGCAGCATTAGGGCCGGGCATGTTGTAGGGAGCGTTGTTAGGGCAGCATTAGGGCCAGGCATGTTGTAGGGAGCGTTGTTAGGGCAGCATTAGGGCCAGGCATGTTGTAGGGAGCGTTGTTAGGGCAGCATTAGGTTCTGGGCATGTTGTAGGGAGCGTTGTTAGGGCAGCATTAGGGCCAGGCATGTTGTAGGGAGCGTTGTTAGGGCAGCATTAGGTTCTGGGCATGTTGTAGGGAGCGTTGTTAGGGCAGCATTAGGGCCGGGCATGTTGTAGGGAGCGTTGTTAGGGCAGCATTAGGACTAGGCATGTTGTAGGGAGCGTTGTTAGGGCAGCATTAGGGCCAGGCATGTTGTAGGGAGCGTTGTTAGGGCAGCATTAGGGTCAGGCATGTTGTAGGGAGCGTTGTTAGGGCAGCATTAGGTTCTAGGCATGTTGTAGGGAGCGTTGTTAGGGCAGCATTAGGGCCGGGCATGTTGTAGGGAGCGTTGTTAGGGCAGCATTAGGGTCAGGCATGTTGTAGGGAGTGTTGTTAGGGCAGCATTAGGGTCAGGCATGTTGTAGGGAGCGTTGTTAGGGCAGCATTAGGGTCAGGCATGTTGTAGGGAGCGTTGTTAGGGCAGCATTAGGGTCAGGCATGTTGTAGGGAGCGTTGTTAGGGCAGCATTAGGGCCAGGCATGTTGTAGGGAGCGTTGTTAGGGCAGCATTAGGTTCTGGGCATGTTGTAGGGAGCGTTGTTAGGGCAGCATTAGGGTCAGGCATGTTGTAGGGAGCGCTGTTAGGCCAGCATTAGGGTCAGGCATGTTGTAGGGAGCGTTGTTAGGGCAGCATTAGGGCCGGGCATGTTGTAGGGAGCGTTGTTAGGGCAGCATTAGGGTCAGGCATGTTGTAGGGAGCGTTGTTAGGGCAGCATTAGGGTCAGGCATGTTGTAGGGAGCGTTGTTAGGCCAGCATTAGGGTCAGGCATGTTGTAGGGAGCGCTGTTAGGCCAGCATTAGGGTCAGGCATGTTGTAGGGAGCGTTGTTAGGGCAGCATTAGGGCCGGCATGTTGTAGGGAGCGTTGTTAGGGCAGCATTAGGGTCAGGCATGTTGTAGGGAGCGTTGTTAGGGCAGCATTAGGGTCAGGCATGTTGTAGGGAGCGTTGTTAGGGCAGCATTAGGGTCAGGCATGTTGTAGGGAGCGTTGTTAGGGCAGCATTAGGGTCAGGCATGTTGTAGGGAGCGTTGTTAGGCCAGCATTAGGGTCAGGCATGTTGTAGGGAGCGTTGTTAGGGCAGCATTAGGTTCTGGGCATGTTGTAGGGAGCGTTGTTAGGGCAGCATTAGGACCAGGCATGTTGTAGGGAGCGTTGTTAGGGCAGCATTAGGGTCAGGCATGTTGTAGGGAGCGTTGTTAGGGCAGCATTAGGGTCAGGCATGTTGTAGGGAGCGTTGTTAGGGCAGCATTAGGTTCTGGGCATGTTGTAGGGAGCGTTGTTAGGGCAGCATTAGGGTCAGTCATGTTGTAGGGAGCGTTGTTAGGGCAGCATTAGGGCCAGGCATGTTGTAGGGAGCGTTGTTAGGGCAGCATTAGGGTCAGGCATGTTGTAGGGAGCGTTGTTAGGCCAGCATTAGGGTCAGGCATGTTGTAGGGAGCGTTGTTAGGGCAGCATTAGGGTCAGGCATGTTGAAGGGAGCGTTGTTAGGGCAGCATTAGGGCCAGGCATGTTGTAGGGAGCGTTGTTAGGGCAGCATTAGGGTCAGGCATGTTGTAGGGAGCGTTGTTAGGGCAGCATTAGGGTCAGGCATGTTGTAGGGAGCGTTGTTAGGGTAGCATTAGGGCCAGGCATGTTGTAGGGAGCGTTGTTAGGGCAGCATTAGGGCCAGGCATGTTGTAGGGAGCGTTGTTAGGGCAGCATTAGGATCAGGCATGTTGTAGGGAGCGTTGTTAGGGCAGTATTAGGGTGGGCATGTTGTAGGGAGCGTTGTTAGGGCAGCATTAGGGCCAGGCATGTTGTATGGAGCGTTTTTAGGCCAGCATTAGGGTCAGGCATGTTGAAGGGAGCGTTGTTAGGGCAGTATTAGGGTGGGCATGTTGTAGGGAGCGTTGTTAGGGCAGCATTAGGGCCAGGCATGTTGTATGGAGCGTTTTTAGGCCAGCATTAGGGTCAGGCATGTTGTAGGGAGCGTTGTTAGGGCAGTATTAGGGTGGGCATGTTGTAGGGAGCGTTGTTAGGGCAGTATTAGGGTGGGCATGTTGTAGGGAGCGTTATTAGGGCAGCATTAGGGCCGGGCATGTTGTAGCTCCAATGCTGCACTACAGTGATCCCTACAGCATGCCCACCCTAGTACTGCCCTTCTGCGATCCCTACAACATGCTTGGCCCCAATGCTGCACTACAGCGATTCCTACAACATTCCCGGCCTAATACTGCCCTACAGTGATCCCTACAACATGCCCGGCCCCAATACTGCCCTACAGCGATCCCTACAACATGCCAACCCTAATACTGCCCTACAGCGATCCCTACAACATGCCCGGTCCTAATACTGCCCTACAGCGATCCCTACAACATGCCCAGCCCTAATACTGCCCTACAGCGATCCCTACAACATGCCCGGCCCTAATGCTGCCCTACAGCGATCCCTACAACATGCCCGGTCCTAATACTGCCCTACAACATGCCCGGTCCTAATACTGCCCTACAGCGATCCCTACAACATGCCCGGTCCTAATACTGCCCTACAGCGATCCCTACAACATGCCTGGCCCTAATGCTGCCCTACAACATGCCCGGCCTAATACTTCCCTACAGCGATCCCTACAACATGCCCGGCCCTAATGCTGCGCTACAGCGATCCCTACAACATGCCCGGCCCTAATGCTGCCCTACAGCGATCCCTACAACATGCCCGGTCCTAATGCTGCCCTACAGCGATCCCTACAACATGCCCGGTCCTAATGCTGCCCTACAACATGCCCGGTCCTAATACTGCCCTACAGCGATCCCTACAACATGCCCGGCCCTAATGCTGCCCTACAGCGATCCCTACAACATGCCCGGTCCTAATACTGCCCTACAGCGATCCCTACAACATGCCCGGTCCTAATGCTGCCCTACAGCGATCCCTACAACATGCCCGGTCCTAATACTGCCCTACAGCGATCCCTACAACATGCCCGGTCCTAATACTGCCCTACCGCGATCCCTACAACATGCCCGGCCTAATACTTCCCTACAGCGATCCCTACAACATGCCTGGCCCTAATGCTGCCCTACAGCGATCCCTACAACATGCCCGGCCTAATACTGCCCTACAGCGATCCCTACAACATGCCCGGCCCTAATACTGCCCTACAGCGATCCCTACAACATGCCCGGCCCTAATGCTGCCCTACAGCGATCCCTACAACATGCCCGGCCTAATACTTCCCTACAGCGATCCCTACAACATGCCCGGCCCTAATACTGCCCTACAGCGATCCCTACAACATGCCCGGCCCTAATGCTGCCCTACAGCGATCCCTACAACATGCCCGGCCTAATACTGCCCTACAGCGATCCCTACAACATGCCCACCCTAATACTTCCCTACAGCGATCCCTACAACATGCCCGGCCTAATACTTCCCTACAGCGATCCCTACAACATGCCCGGCCTAATACTTCCCTACAGCGATCCCTACAACATGCCCGGCCCTAATGCTGCCCTACAGCGATCCCTACAACATGCCCACCCTAATACTTCCCTACAGCGATCCCTACAACATGCCCGGCCTAATACTTCCCTACAGCGATCCCTACAACATGCCCGGCCCTAATGCTGCCCTTACAACGCTCCCTAAATAAAGAGGAAAATAGGAACTGGTGGAAACACTCAACCACCTCCATCTCTATGTGAACCAAAAGGAGAAAGAGAAGTGGCCCGGGGACTTTAGAGGAGGTGGAAGAGAGAGGCACACATGATGACAAAGAGATTGTAGTGAAATCTGTTTATTCCTAACGGTAAAATGGGGACAGCAATGAATGTGCCTCTCCAGGCATAAGAGGCAAAGTGTACAGCATGGGGGACAAAGAAATGTAGATACAAAACAATAGCAATACATCCAGGAAACAACAATGGTAGAGATGATGTATACAGGTGGACCAGTGAAATTGCGCACACAATAAAAAGCTCATATAAAGGTACATTAGATGTTGGCATATAATATGAGTAACCTGCGGTCAGCACGGATTCTCAGCAGGTCAGATATGTGAGGTATCAGGTAGGCCCTACGCGTTTCACAAGCTCTGCTCACTTCCTCAGGGGCAGATGCACAATCATTATGTCTGTTATAAGATAGAAAAAAATAATAAATATATGACAACATTGTATTATGGGAGCATGAGAGATGGTGAGGGGGTCCAGCCAATGAGAAGACCTAGTACTCACCAATATCTGGGCTAAGAGGCCAATCACTGCATACCGGGACGGCGGAAAACCAAAGTTTGGTTCGGGAGCTGAGGGGGCGAAGCAGATGGACGACGCCGCATTGGAAAATCCGGATGGACAGTGTGATCTGTTGGAGGTGCCTGGCCAGTGGTCACAAGGGCCCCCAAACAACAGTGTATCTATAAAAAGGCATATATGTACTTTATATGTACAGAAACGCGTAGGGCCTACCTGATGCCTCACATATCTGACCTGCTGAGTATCCGTGCTGACCGCAGGTTACTCATATTATATGACAACATCTAATGTACCTTTATATGAGCTTTTTATTGTGTGAGATGGAGGTGGTTGAGTGTTTCCACCAGTTCCTATTTTCCTCTTTTTTTTAGGGAGCGTTGTTAGGGAAGCATGAGGGCCGGGCATATTGTAGGGATCGCTGTAGGGCAGTATTAGGGTGGGCATGTTGTAGGGATCGCTGTAGGGCTGTATTAGGGTGGGCATGTTGTAGGGATCGCTGTAGGGCAGTATTAGGGTGGGCATGTTGTAGGGATCGCTGTAGGGCAGTATTGGGGCTGGGCATGTTGTAGGGATCTCTGTAGGGCAGTATTAGGGTGGGCATGTTGTAGGGATCGCTGTAGGGCAGTATTGGGGCTGGGCATGTTGTAGGGATCGCTGTAGGGCAGTATTAGGGTGGGCATGTTGTAGGGATCGCTGTAGGGCAGTATTGGGGCCGGGCATGTTGTAGGGATCGCTGTAGGGCAGTATTAGGGTGGGCATGTTGTAGGGATCGCTGTAGGGCAGTATTGGGGCCGGGCATGTTGTAGGGATCGCTGTAGGGCAGCATTAGGGCCGGGCATGTTGTAGGGATCGCTGTAGGGCAGCATTAGGGCCGGGCATGTTGTAGGGATCGCTGTGGGGCAGTATTAGGGCCGGGCATGTTGTAGGGATCGCTGTAGGGCAGTATTAGTGTTGGCATGTTGTAGGGATCACTGTAGGGCAGTATTGGGGCCAGGCATGTTGTAGGGATCGCTGTAGGGCAGTATTAGGGTGGGCATTTTGAAGGGATCGCTGTAGGGCAGTATTGGGGTCGGGCATGTTGTAGGGATTGCTGTAGGGCAGTATTAGGGTGGGCATGTTGTAGGGATCGCTGTAGGGTAGTATTGGGGCCGGGCATGTTGTAGGGATCGCTGTAGGGCAGTATTGGGGTCGGGCATGTTGTAGGGATCGCTGTAGGGCAGTATTGGGGTCGGGCATGTTGTAGGGATCGCTGTAGGGCAGTATTAGGGTTGGCATGTTGTAGGGCAGTATTGGGGCCGGGCATGTTGTAGGGATCACTGTAGGGCAGTATTAGGGTGGGCATGTTGTAGGGATTGCTGTAGGGCAGTATTAGGGCTGGCATGTTGTAGGGATCGCTGTAGGGCAGTATTAGGGTGGGCATGTTGTAGGGATCGCTGTAGGGCAGTATTGGGGTCGGGCATGTTGTAGGGATCGCTGTAGGGCAGTATTGGGGTCGGGCATGTTGTAGGGATCGCTGTAGGGCAGTATTGGGGTCGGGCATGTTGTAGGGATCGCTGTAGGGCAGTATTAGGGTTGGCATGTTGTAGGGCAGTATTGGGGCCGGGCATGTTGTAGGGATCACTGTAGGGCAGTATTAGGGTGGGCATGTTGTAGGGATTGCTGTAGGGCAGTATTAGGGCTGGCATGTTGTAGGGATCGCTGTAGGGCAGTATTAGGGTGGGCATGTTGTAGGGATCGCTGTAGGGCAGTATTGGGGTCGGGCATGTTGTAGGGATCGCTGTAGGGCAGTATTGGGGTCGGGCATGTTGTAGGGATCGCTGTAGGGCAGTATTGGGGTCGGGCATGTTGTAGGGATCGCTGTAGGGCAGTATTAGGGTTGGCATGTTGTAGGGCAGTATTGGGGCCGGGCATGTTGTAGGGATCACTGTAGGGCAGTATTAGGGTGGGCATGTTGTAGGGATTGCTGTAGGGCAGTATTAGGGCTGGCATGTTGTAGGGATCGCTGTAGGGCAGTATTAGGATAGGCATGTTGTAGGGATCGCTGTAGGGCAGTATTAGGGTGGGCATGTTGTAGGGATTGCTGTAGGGCAGTATTGGGACCGGGCATGTTGTAGGGATTGCTGTAGGGCAGTATTAGGGTGGGCATGTTGTAGGGATCGCTGTAGGGCAGTATTAGGGTTGGCATGTTGTAGGGATCGCTGTAGGGCAGTATTGGGGCCGGGCATGTTGTAGGGATCGCTGTAGGGCAGTATTAGGGCCGGAAATGTTGCAGCAATCAGAGAATACTGTACAGTCGGTATGTACAGAGGAGTCAGGAGAAGGGATTATAGACTTTTTGTTGCTGCAGAACATTTCCAGTCACTTTTCTCCTCTCCATCCTCTGAAAGCTTCACCAGGAAACTGTAGAGAGTTCACGCTTGGCGGCCGGCATTGTTTCGCCGAGTCCCATAACATAATGTTTTGGTAATGATACAGAACATGAATTTTATTGTGCAGAGAAAATGACAGAGTGGCCGTCTGTAATAGCTGGAAATTGAGTTTGTGCAATTTAATAGCCGTAATGTTTCACGCTGGTCTTCCTTTAACCAGAATCCCGACTCGGCTCCCAGATTACCGAGCAAATTCACTTTGTTTTTTTACTGACACACAACTAGAGCTTCCAGAGGTCTATGGATGGAGGGGAGATCTCGACACACAACCAGAACTTCCAGAGAACTATGGATGGAGGGGAGATCCCGACACACAACTAGAGCTTCCAGAGGACTATGGATGGAGGGGAGATCTCGGCACACAACCAGAACTTCCAGAGGACTATGGATGGAGGGGAGATCCCAACACACAACTAGAGCTTCCAGAGGTCTATGGATGGAGGGGAGATCTCGGCACACAACCAGAACTTCCAGAGAACTATGGATGGAGGGGAGATCCCGACACACAACTAGAGCTTCCAGAGGTCTGTGGATGGAGGGGAGATCTTGGCACACAACCAGAACTTCCAGAGAACTATGGATGGAGGGGAGATCCCGACACACAACTAGAGCTTCCAGAGGACTATGGATGGAGGGGAGATCCCAACATACAACTAGAGCTTCCAGAGGACTATGGATGGAGGGGAGATCCCGACACACAACTAGAGCTTCCAGAGAACTATGGATGGAGGGGAGATCCCAACACACAACTAGAACTTCCAGAGGTCTATGGATGGAGGGGAGATCCCGACACAACTGGAAGTTCCAGAGGATTATGGATGGAGGGGAGATCCCGACACACAACTAGAACTTCCAGAGGTCTATGGATGGAGGGGAGATCCTGACACACAACTGGAACCTCCAGAGGTCTATGGATGGAGGGGAGATCTCGGCACACAACTGGAACTTCCAGAGGTCTATGGATGGAGGGGAGATCCCGACACACAACTAGAGCTTCCAGAGGTCTATGGATGGAGGGGAGATCTCGGCACACAACTAGAACTTCCAGAGGTCTATGGATGGAGGGGAGATCCCGACACACAACTAGAACTTCCAGAGGACTATGGATGGAGAGGAGATCCCGACACACAACTAGAACTTCCAGAGGTCTATGGATGGAGGGGAGATCCCGACACACAACTAGAACTTCCAGGGGACTATGGATGGAGGGGAGATCTCGGCACACAACCAGAACCTCCAGAGGTCTATGGATGATGGGAAGATCCCGGCACACAACCAGAACCTCCAGAGGTCTATGGATGGAGGGGAGATCCCGGCACACAACCAGAGCCTCCAGAGGTCTATGGATGATGGGAAGATCCCGGCACACAACCAGAGCCTCCAGAGGTCTATGGATGATGGGAAGATCCCGGCACACAATCAGAGCCTCCAGAGGTCTATGAATGGAGGGGAGATCCCGACACACAACTAGAGCCTCCAGAGGTCTATGGATGGAGGGGAGATCTCGGCACACAACCATAACCTCCAGAGGTCTATGGATGGAGGGGAGATCTCGGCACACAACCGGAGCCTCCAGAGGTCTATGGATGATGGGAAGATCCCGGCACACAACCATAACCTCCAGAGGTCTATGGATGGAGGGGAGATCTCGGCACACAACCGAAGCCTCCAGAGGTCTATGGATGGAGGGGAGATCTTGGCACATAACTAGAAATAAAGATGTCAGGTTGGTATCACTCTAAGAACTGTCTGCACCATATCTGGTCAGGAGGAAATGTCATGAATTATTTCCATAAAAACTTGGAAATCACAGACCAGCTCTGAGTAAGATCTGATAAATATGGAGACAGCGTTCCCTTCTTCATACCCCAGTGGGCTCCTCTCCTCTGGTGCCATATTGTCTCTCTTCCTAGAAATGATAATAATGATGATCTGTACTGATCTGCTTTCCAAGGATTAAAGCATAACACTGAACCTGTATGTGGCCCCCTCCTAGATAGGTGCTAGGATTTGGTCAATTCTCTGTATCCAGTGTGGCTGCGTTTGATTATTTGAGCTTGTTCAGTGTTTCACCTGCTGCAGGTTTGATTGGTCTCTCAGCATTCCTGGAGAACTGTGGGTTGTTCTGGAACATAAGTGTGGAGCAAGGCAAATGGGCAGAATTAATATTGATACAGCCCTGGCCAATACCTGGGAGGGTGGCCCAGATGGGTGCTAGGAGTCTGTATAAATACTCTGAGACACAGAGCTTCCAGGTCTTTTCCTTGGAAGAAGATCACAGCCTACGGGGGGATGCTTGCCCCCATCCTCCCCCATCCTGCCATGTGTCCCAGGCATCAGGTGGGCGACCTGGAGACATGCTTTGCTGGAAGCTGCAGAAATCGAAGGGCTTGTGGTCTGAGGATCTAGTCTGGTATCGGAGGGAGAAGGCATCTCATGGATGTTATAAGGAGAGGGGAGGGGGTGGCTGTGGACAGGATACATAGTTGGCCGTCCAACTGATTTGTTTGGAGGAATAAAAGTCGTTTGTATTTCTGGAGGAGATCGAACTCCTTTTATAGAAAACCTCCTCCCCACAAATCGGTTTTAAATTCGGCTCTGAGTGGTTCTCGCTCACCGTCGGAAATCATCTTTAATACGAGGCTGCTGCTTGAACAATTTGCATGTTGGCAATAAAACGTTGGCATTTCTCCACTGTTTTGCTATTTAATTCTTAATTTACATTTTTAATGTGCTGTGTCCTCATTTGTATGACTCCTTCTACTCATCTGCATTTATATCTAATAGAAAGCAGTTCCTCCACAAATAATTATGCATGCTAAGCAGCAGTTAAGACCACTTGCCGGAGTGGAAACCGGTGAAATGGTTACATTGTCAAGATGTTTTCCTGCCAGTTTCTGCTTCAAGCAGCAGTTTTTCTTCCATTCTCCTCCTCGGCCTCCCTGGCTGGAGAAGAAGTCATTAAACTCCGTGTGTGTTCCTGGAGAGCTTCTGTCTCTTCATACATACGGGACAGGAGAAGCCATGCACCAGACCTGGGCAGGGGTCCAGGGCCACTAGGGGCCCACTATGGGGACACTAGAGGGACACTACGGTCACACTATGGGGCACTAGAGGGACACTATGGTCACAGTAGAGGGCCACTAGGGGGACACTATGGGCACACTATGGGGACACTAGAGGGCCACTATGAGGACACTATGGGGACACTATGGGGACACTAGAGGGCCACTATGGGGACACTAGAGGGCCACTATGAGGACACTAGAGGGACACTATGGGCACACTAGAGGGACACTATGGTCAAACTATGGGGACACTATGGTCACACTAGGGGGACACTAGAGGGACACTATGGTCACACTAGAGGGCCACTAGGGGGATACTTTGGGGACACTATGGGGAGACTAGAGGGACACTATGGTCACACTATGGGGACACTAGAGGGCCACTATGGGGACACTAGAGGGCCACTATGGGCACACTAGAGGGCCACTATGGGCACACTAGAGGGCCACTATGGGCACACTAGAGGGCCACTATGGGCACACTAGAGGGCCACTATGGGCACACTAGAGGGCCACTATGGGCACACTAGAGGGCCACTATGGGCACACTAGAGGGCCACTATGGGCACACTAGAGGGACACTATGGGCACACTAGAGGGACACTATGGTCAAACTATGGGGACACTACGGTCACACTAGAGGGACACTACGGTCACACTAGAGGGCCACTAGGGGGATACTATGGGGACACTAGAGGGACACTATGGTCACACTATGGGGACACTATGGGGACACTATGGTCACACTATGGGCACACTAGAGGGCCACTATGGGCACACTAGAGGGCCACTATGGGCACACTAGAGGGACACTATGGGCACACTAGAGGGACACTATGGGCACACTAGAGGGACACTACGGGCACACTAGAGGGACACTACGGGCACACTAGAGGGCCATTATGTTACATTGGGTGAAAAGACTGGGTTCATGCACACTGGGTTTAAGAAAATAAATTCTAATATGGAGCGTTTTTTCTGCCTCTCAATGTCTTGATACAATGGACACATAGGAAAACATTCGGATTAGGAAAACATTCGGATTCGGATAACACTGAACTCCTCTAGAAGCAGTGATTTTTGATTTGCAGTATGCATGGAGCCCCTCCATCACTGATACATGGCAGTTTAGATGGTGGTAGGATTTATTACTTTGTGAGATCTTTTAGCTTCACTTTGTCAGTCAGCATTTATTTCAGTGATTTCTTGATTAAACAGGTCTGGCAGTAATCAGGCTTGGGGGTGTGGCAAGTAAACTTCCATCTCCTGCTTTTCCCTATAGGTGAGTCTATAATAAGGGTTCCCTACAGGGAATGTAAATATCTCTTAATGGACCGATTAGGAGATATTTTGAGGCCGATGATATCACCGGTGCATGCGCTCTGAAGGAAAGGCCCCCTGTGTCGTTACCGGTGGCTCCCGCGCGCATGCGTGACGTCATCACGGCTTCCTCTGGACCCTTTCTCTGGACCCTCCCTCTGGGCCCTCCCTCTGGACCCTTCCTCTGGGCCCTCCCTCTGGACCATTCCTTTGGCCCCCCCGGCACGCCTTCTGGGCCCTTTCTCTAGATCCTCCCTCTGGGCCCTTTCTCTAGATCCTCCCTCTGGGCCCTCCCTCGGGACCATTCCTCTGGCCCCCCCGGCACGCCCTCTGGGCCCTTTCTCTGGACCCTCCTTCTGGGCCCTCCCTCTGCATCCTCCCACTAGACCCTCACTCTGGGTGCATTGTAATGGGACCAAGTATTTATTATAGGGGTAGAGTGCCTCTTTAACCACTTCGGGTACCCCATGTACCCGTACATCGCTGGACTGTCGGTGGTTGAAGTGGGATGATATGCAGCTGCAGGCATCACCCTGATACAGAATTGTAGAGCCGGCAGTTGGCTTTCTGGTAAAAGTAATCAGAGGGGCCTCACCAGCTGCTTGATTGCTATTACAAGCAGCAGGAGAGGACGTCCCCCCCCCTTGGGCTCTCCTGTCCCACTGGGAGACCCGAGCGACCAGCCGGCGCATCAGTGCCACCTCATCGGTGCACATCAGGGCAGCCTCATCAGTGCATATCAGTGCAGCCTCATGAGCGCACATCAGGGCAGCCACATCAGTGCAGCCTCATTAATGTACATCTGGGCAGCCTGATCAACGCACATCAGGGCAGTCTCAGCATTAGTGCATATCAGTGCAGCCTCATGAGCGCACATCAGGGCAGGCTTATCAGTGCAGCCTCATCGGCATCAGTGCAGCCTTATGAGCGCACATCAGTGCAGACTCATCAGGTCAGCCTCATTAGTGCACATCAGTTAAGAAGAAAAATTACTTTGCAAAATTTTATAACAAAAACCATCTTGTACTCTTCTATAGATCTAGTTTTCCTCAGTTGGTTGTAATGCGGCAGATTTCTACATTCCTTATTTTTCCATACAATGAAGATCTCATTTCTTGTGACCCGTCCATCTCTTCTATCTTTGTATCTATTCCTTCGTCCCCTCTATGTACTCTCCTGGGTCTGTCCCTGATGATGTCCCTATGTACTCTCCTGGGTCTGTCCCTGATGATGTCCCTGTCTATGTACTCTCCTGGGTCTGTCCCTGATGATGTCCCCTTTATGTACTCTCCTGGGTCTGTCCCTGATGATGTCCCCTCTATGTACTCTCCTGGGTCTGTCCCTCATGATGTCCCTGTCTATGTACTCTCCTGGGTCTGTCCCTCATGATGTCCCCTCTATGTACTCTCCTGGGTCTGTCCCTGATGATGTCCCTGTCTATGTACTCTCCTGGGTCTGTCCCTGATGATGTCCCTGTCTATGTACTCTCCTGGGTCTGTCCCTCATGATGTCCCTGTCTATGTACTCTCCTGGGTCTGTCACTGATGATGTCCCCTCTATGTACTCTCCTGGGTCTGTCCCTCATGATGTCCCTGTCTATGTACTCTCCTGGGTCTGTCCCTGATGATGTCCCTGTCTATGTACTCTCCTGGGTCTGTCCCTGATGATGTCCCTGTCTATGTACTCTCCTGGGTCTGTCCCTCATGATGTCCCTGTCTATGTACTCTCCTGGGTCTGTCCCTGATGATGTCCCCTCTATGTACTCTCCTGGGTCTGTCCCTCATGATGTCCCTGTCTATGTACTCTCCCGGGTCTGTCCCTGATGATGTCCCCTCTATGTACTCTCCTGGGTCTGTCCCTCATGATGTCCCTGTCTATGTACTCTCCTGGGTCTGTCCCTCATGATGTCCCTGTCTATGTACTCTCCTGGGTCTGTCCCTGATGATGTCCCTGTCTATGTACTCTCCTGGGTCTGTCCCTGATGATGTCCCTGTCTATGTACTCTCCTGGGTCTGTCCCTGATGATGTCCCCTTTATGTACTCTCCTGGGTCTGTCCCTGATGATGTCCCCTCTATGTACTCTCCTGGGTCTGTCCCTCATGATGTCCCTGTCTATGTACTCTCCTGGGTCTGTCCCTCATGATGTCCCCTCTATGTACTCTCCTGGGTCTGTCCCTGATGATGTCCCTGTCTATGTACTCTCCTGGGTCTGTCCCTGATGATGTCCCTGTCTATGTACTCTCCTGGGTCTGTCCCTCATGATGTCCCCTCTATGTACTCTCCTGGGTCTGTCCCTCATGATGTCCCCTCTATGTACTCTCCTGGGTCTGTCCCTCATGATGTCCCTGTCTATGTACTCTCCTGGGTCTGTCCCTCATGATGTCCCCTCTATGTACTCTCCTGGGTCTGTCCCTCATGATGTCCCTGTCTATGTACTCTCCTGGGTCTGTCCCTCATGATGTCCCTGTCTATGTACTCTCCTGGGTCTGTCCCTCATGATGTCCCCTCTATGTACTCTCCTGGGTCTGTCCCTCATGATGTCCCCTCTAGGTACTCTCCTGGGTCTGTCCCTCATGATGTCCCCTCTATGTACTCTCCTGGGTCTGTCCCTCATGATGTCCCTGTCTATGTACTCTCCTGGGTCTGTCCCTGATGATGTCCCTGTCTATGTACTCTCCTGGGTCTGTCCCTCATGATGTCCCCTCTATGTACTCTCCTGAGTCTGTCCCTCATGATGTCCCCTCTATGTACTCTCCTGGGTCTGTCCCTCATGATGTCCCCTCTATGTACTCTCCTGGGTCTGTCCCTCATGATGTCCCCTCTATGTACTCTCCTGGGTCTGTCCCTGATGATGTCCCCTCTATGTACTCTCCTGGGTCTGTCCCTCATGATGTCCCTGTCTATGTACTCTCCTGGGTCTGTCCCTCATGATGTCCCTGTCTATGTACTGTGACAATGTAATGTGGATTTCCGGTCAGGTGATCGATCGATCAATCTCTTCTATCTTTGTATGTATTATGTACTGTGCAGTTTTCAGTCCTCGGGGAGAATCTCGTCTTTTCTCAGCTCTTCTGGAATTTGGGACACAGATGGCTTTTCGCGTGGCTCAGCATTTTCCTGACACGACACGGAGCACATCGGCCCTCGTATGTCACACGCCAGGACTTGTATCAATATGGCAGACGGCCATTTTCTCCTGTCTTGCTGGTTGTCGGTTCCATCTGTTGGCCTTGGTTGAGGTTCAGAGGAGGTTTCTGGATCTTCATTGAAATGTCGTTTTAGTGGTGGGGGGGTGCGATTTACTTGTCTCTGCCACAGACCATCCATCCTTCCAGAATATCTTCACATTCAGGGGACGGGCTGTGATCACATCATTCATTTTCTCTATATTTATGTGTGACCCCCCTCCCCCTTACAGACCCCCCCATTCCCCCTCCTTCACCCCAACTCCCCCCCTCCCCCTTACAGACCCCCCCCATTCCCCCTCCTTCACCCTTACAGACCCCCCCATTCCCCCCTCCTTCACCCCCAACTCCCCCCCTCCCCCTTACAGACCCCCCCATTCCCCCTCCTTCACCCCAACTCCCCCCCTCCCCCTTACAGACCCCCCCATTCCCCCTCCTTCACCCTTACAGACCCCCCATTCCCCCTCCTTCACCCTTACAGACCCCCCCATTCCCCCTTACAGACCCCCCCATTCCCCCTCCTTCAACCTTACAGACCCCCCATTCCCCCTCCTTCACCCTTACAGACCCCCCCATTCCCCCTCCTTCACCCCAACTCCCCCCTCCCCCTTACAGACCCCCCATTCCCCCTCCTTCACCCCAACTCCCCCCTCCCCCTTACAGACCCCCCCCATTCCCTCTCCTTCACCCTTACAGACCCCCCCATTCCCCCTCCTTCACTCCAACTCCCCCCCTCCCCCTTACAGACCCCCCCATTCCCCCTCCTTCACCCTTCACCCTTACAGACCCCCCCATTCCCCCTCCTTCACCCTAACCCCCCCCCCCCGCCGCCGCCGCCAGTGGTGGACTGGTCGGCATACAGAGAGAGAAGATTGCAGCCGACACTTGTGGGATCTGACTTCAGAGGACTTCAGACTGTCAGGTGATCTGGACGGTGTGCCTGTGTACCAGGAGGGGTGAACTGAACATCTGTACCTATCTCAGGACTGACACTAATGCTGGAGAGACCCCCCCTTGTTTGGCAGCTCATTAGCCATCTGCTGAAGACTCTTACAGACCCCCCCATTCCCCCTTACAGACCCCCCCCATTCCCCCTCCTTCACCCTTACAGACCCCCCATTCCCCCTCCTTCACCCTTACAGACCCCCCCATTCCCCCTCCTTCACCCCAACTCCCCCCTCCCCCTTACAGACCCCCCATTCCCCCTCCACCCCAACTCCCCCCTCCCCCTTACAGACCCCCCCATTCCCCCTCCTTCACCCTTACAGACCCCCCAATTCCCCCTCCTTCACCCCAACCCCCCTCCCCCTTACAGACCCCCCCATTCCCCTCCTTCACCCTTACAGACCCCCCAATTCCCCCTCCTTCACCCCAACTCCCCCCCCCTCCCCCTTACAGACCCCCCCCATTCCCCCTCCTTCACCCTTACAGACACCCATTCCCCCTCCTTCACCCTTACAGACCCCCCCATTCCCCCTCCTTCACCCCAACCCCCCCTCCCCCTTACAGACCCCCCCATTCCCCCTCCTTCACCCTTACAGACCCCCCATTCCCCCTCCTTCACCCTTACAGACCCCCCATTTCCCTTCTTCACCCCAACTCCCCCTCCCCCTTACAGACCCCCCCCCATTCCCCCTCCTTCACCCCAACTCCCCCCCTCCCCCTTACAGACCCCCCCATTCCCCCTCCTTCACCCTTACAGACCCCCCCATTCCCCCTCCTTCGCCCCAACTCCCCCCTCCCCCTTACAGACCCCCCATTCCCCCTCCTTCACCCTTACAGACCCCCCCATTCCCCCTCCTTCACCCCAACTCCCCCCTCCCCCTTACAGACCCCCCATTCCCCCTCCTTCACCCCAACTCCCCCCTCCCCCTTACAGACCCCCCATTCCCCCTCCTTCACCCTTACAGACCCCCCCATTCCCCCTCCTTCACCCCAACTCCCCCCTCCCCCTTACAGACCCCCCATTCCCCCTCCTTCACCCCAACTCCCCCCTCCCCCTTACAGACCCCCCCATTCCCCCTCCTTCACCCTTACAGACCCCCCCATTCCCCCTCCTTCACCCCAACTCCCCCCCTCCCCCTTACAGACCCCCCATTCCCCCTCCTTCACCCTTACAGACCCCCCCATTCCCCCTCCTTCACCCCAACCCCCCTCCCCCTTACGGACCCCCCCCATTCCCCCTCCTTCACCCTTACAGACCCCCCATTCCCCCTCCTTCACCCTTACAGACCCCCCCATTCCCCCTCCTTCACCCCAACTCCCCCCTCCCCCTTACAGACCCCCCCATTCCCCCTCCTTCACCCCAACTCCCCCCTCCCCCTTACAGACCCCCCCATTCCCCCTCCTTCACCCTTACAGACCCCCCCTATTCCCTCTCCTTCACCCCAACTCCCCCCTCCCCCTTACAGACCCCCCATTCCCCCTCCTTCACCCTTACAGACCCCCCCATTCCCCCTCCTTCACTCCAACTCCCCCCCCTCCCCCTTACAGACCCCCCCATTCCCCCTCCTTCACCCTTCACCCTTACAGACCCCCCCATTCCCCCTCCTTCACCCTACCCCCCCCCGCCGCCGCCGCCAGTGGTGGACTGGTCGGCATACAGAGAGAGAAGATTGCAGCCGACCCTTGTGGGATCTGACTTCAGAGGACTTCAGACTGTCAGGTGATCTGGACGGTGTGCCTGTGTACCAGGAGGGGTGAACTGAACATCTGTACCTATCTCAGGACTGACACTAATGCTGGAGAGACCCCCCCTTGTTTGGCAGCTCATTAGCCATCTACTGAAGACTCTTAAAGGGACAGCTACATATGCACCACCTACAGAAGGGCCCCAATGTAAGCCAACACTTACAATTAGGTGCCAGGTACTTTGCCATTACTTCCAGGGGTACCCCTTAGTCAGAAATGCATGCACCCATCCGCTATTTGGACTGTATGCATAGTGTGAACACGAGGACCTTTATTTTCCTGACTTATTTGATGCCGTTAGTTGCGCTAGTGATGGGTAACTTTACTGTCAGCCCATAGGTCAGTGCCCTACCTATCATGATATCCTTCAATCTTTTGCCTTTTGAATGATGTGTGACTACATTTCTTCAATGTGTTGATGGAACCTCCCACCAGTGGCTCGGCCTATTTCCTGTGCAGTGGGGACCAATGGCAGAACAGAGAACTTGTCATGACTGGCGGCTCCTGCAGGGGAAGTGCTTCCTATAGAAGACGATCGGTTTCTCTCAGCTGACACTTCCGATCCCTACAAGTTCTGGTGTCTCCCTCTGGAAGGACATGTAGTGACCCCATCCCCGCAGGTGAATCTTCCAGGTCCATGTGCTTTATTTCCAATCGAACGTTTGAAAGTCACATTCACTGATTTCAAGGCGTTGGAGGTTTTCATGGAGGTCTCCGCCCATTTCTCATCTCGAATTGCCGATTCTTCTGCTTGGTGGGTAGAGTTGTGCCGAAATCTCCGGCTTTGGAATGTCTTCCTCTGAAGATTCCATTAATAAGCGTTTGGTTGTGTTTTGTGTCATGCGTGTGCGTTGGAGGATGTAATCCCTGGAAGACAATTTACTCCGGGCCTCCGATGAATGCCGATCTCGCTGACTTCCAACACATTGTAGGAAATATCTGCAGCGCGCCTCCAGCCACAGCCGGCGCATTTCTAATCCCCGAATGAAGAAAATGTTTCCTCCTAATTTGCTGGGACAGGAGAGGACAGGGGAGGCCCAGAGAGGACAAATGACAAGGGAGGACAAAGGAGGACAAAGGAGGACATGGGAGGCCTGGAAAGGCCAGGAAATTACAGGGGAGGCCCAGAGAGGACAAATGACAAGGGAGGACAAAGGAGGACATGGGAGGCCTGGAAAGGCCAGGAAATTACAGGGGAGGCCTAGAGAGGACAGGGGTCTCCCAAAAAGGTCAAGGGAGGACAGGGAAGGCCCAGAAAAGTCAGGGTGGACAGAGGAGGCCCGGAAAGGACAGGGGAGGTCAGGGAAGGCCCAGGAAGGTCAGGGGAGGTTCAGAGAGGACAGGGGAGGCCCAAAAAGGGCAGGGGAGGATAGGGGAGGCCCGGAGAGGAGGTGGAGGACAGGGGGGGCCTGATCAGGTCAGGAGAGAACTGGGGAGGACCAGAGTGGACAGGGAAGGATGGGGAGGCCTAGAGAGGTCCGGGAGGCCCGGAGAGGTCAGGGGGGGTCAGAAGATGACAGGAGAGGATGGGGAGGCTCAGAGAGGTCAGGGAAGGACAGTAGAGGCCCAGAGAGGACAGGGGAAGCCCGGAAAGGACAGGGGTCTCCCAAAAAGATCAAGGGAGGACAGGGAATGCCCAGAAAAGTCAGGGGATGACCGGTGAGGCCCAGAGAGGACAGAGGAGGCCCAGAGAGTACAGGGGAGGCCCCAAAAAGACAGGGTGGACAGAGGAGGCCCAGAAAGGTCAGGGGAGGATAGGGAAGGCCCAGGAAGGTCAGGGGATGTTCAGAGAGGACAGGGGAGGCCCGGAGAGGAGGTGGAGGACAGGGGAGGCCTGAAGAGGTCAGGAGAGAACTAAGGAGGACCAGAGTGGACAGGGAAGGATGGGGAGGCCTAGAGAGGACAGGGAGGCCCAGAGAGGTCAGGGGGGGTCAGAAGATGACAGGAGAGGATGGGGAGGCCCAGAGAGTTCAGGGGAGGACAGGAGAGCCCAGAGTCTCTGCTGGCGGCACAAATCAGTCGGTTGGAGTCAATTCTTCTCCATCACTTGTTTTCCCCTTCAGGACGATCGGTTGAAGTGGTTTGGTTTGCGACGGTTTGATGTATTAAAATAAAGCCGAAGCGGCACTGAGCGCCCAGCCCCCGCACCGCCTGTTGATGTTGATATAACTTGATTGACAAGCGGCAATTCTCGGTGTGAAGAGAAAGGACTTCTGGGCTCGGCTATAGAAAGGACATTTGTTTCTCTTCTTCATTACCGATCGGCACTCTGGAGCGTGAACATTGAAATCGTCTCCCAGGAAATAAGACGGTGAAATCTCCTCACTGCCGTATCTATATTGTCCATCAATCGTCGCCGCCCCAGGGTGTGATCGATGTTATTTTATGAGGATAACGTTGTGTAGAGCGCTGAACTGACTCATAATCGGTGGCTCGGGGGATGGGGCTTCTGCCTTGCAGCACTCGAGTCCTCGGTTCAAATCCAGACCAGATCACTATCTGCATAGAGTTTCCTCCGGCGGCTCCAGTTGCTCCAGTTTTCTCCCCCACCCCAAAGGCATGCTGGGAGGATTATTGGTCCCGCTGCATGTGTGGCTCCTCCCCCCATATCCCTCCAATGAAGGAGCCGGGTGGTCAGCAGGAGGGTTTGTATCGGAGGATCTGTCAGTGTGTGTCCCGCCCTAGATTGTAAGCTCCTCGGAGGCGGGACCAATGTGAACGAATGTCAAGCGCTAAATAAATAAATATTAGAAAATAAAAAGTATCCAATGAGAGGATTCCCTTCATATCCCGGGATGACTCCCTCCTCATTGGCTTACCTCCTACATAGGCTCCTCCCCCTTCAGTCCATCATGAATAGTGCTGAAAGACTCCTCCTCCTCAAAAAACGCTCAGCGTCGGCCAATCCCGCCATCGGCTGCCAACCAATCAAATTCAAGATGCTAACAATAGTTTACAAACCCACCCACAACTCCGCCCCCAGCTACATCACTAATCTTGTGATACCCATCCCCACACCATTACACCCCCACCACCAGCCTGAAACGGTGATACCCCATCCCCCACACCATGACACCCCCACCACCAGCCTGAACCGGTGATACCCCATCCCCCACACCATGACACCCCCACCACCAGCCTGAAACGGTGATACCCCATCCCCCACACCATGACACCCCCACCACCAGCCTGAACCGGTGATACCCCATCCCCCACACCATTACACCCCCACCACCAGCCTGAACCAGTGATACCCCATCCCCCACACCATTACACCCCCACCACCAGCCTGAACCGGTGATACCCCATCCCCCACACCATTACACCCCCACCACCAGCCTGAACCGGTGATATCCCACCCCCCACACCATTACACCCCCACCACCAGCCTGAACCGGAGATATCCCATCCCCCCACACCATTACACCCCCACCACCAGCCTGAACCGGTGATACCCCATCCCCCACACCATTACACCCCCACCACCAGCCTGAACCAGTGATACCCCATCCCCCACACCATTACACCCCCACCACCAGCCTGAACCGGTGATATCCCATCCCCCACACCATGACACCCCCACCACCAGCCTGAACCGGTGATATCCCATCCCCCCCACACCATTACACCCCCACCACCAGCCTGAACCGGTGATACCCCATCCCCCACACCATTACACCCCCACCACCAGCCTGAACCAGTGATACCCCATCCCCCACACCATTACACCCCCACCACCAGCCTGAACCGGTGATACCCCATCCCCCACACCATCACACCCCCACCACCAGCCTGAACCGGTGATATCCCATCCCCCACACCATTACACCCCCACCACCAGCCTGAACCGGAGATATCCCATCCCCCCCACCATTACACCCCCACCACCAGCCTGAACCGGTGATACCCCATCCCCCCACACCATTACACCCCTACCACCAGCCTGAACCGGTGATACCCCATCCCCCACACCATCACACCCCCACCACCAGCCTGAACCGGTGATATCCCATCCCCACACCATGACACCCCCACCACCAGCCTGAACCGGTGATATCCCATCCCCCCCACACCATTACACCCCCACCACCAGCCTGAACCGGTGATACCCCATCCCCCACACCATTACACCCCCACCACCAGCCTGAACCAGTGATACCCCATCCCCCACACCATTACACCCCCACCACCAGCCTGAACCAGTGATGCCCCATCCCCCACACCATTACACCCCCACCACCAGCCTGAACCGGTGATATCCCATCCCCCACACCATTACACCCCCACCACCAGCCTGAACCAGTGATGCCCCATCCCCCACACCATTACACCCCCACCACCAGCCTGAACCGGTGATATCCCATCCCCCACACCATTACAACACCACCACCAGCCTGATCCGGTGATACCCCATCCCCCACACCATTACACCCCCACCACCAGCCTGAACCAGTGATATCCCATCCCCCACACCATTACACCCCCCACCACCAGCCTGAACCAGTGATACCCCATCCCCACACCATTACACCCCCACCACCAGCCTGAACCGGTGATATCCCATCCCCCACACCATTACACCCCCACCACCAGCCTGAACCGGTGATATCCCATCCCCCACACCATTACACCCCCACCACCAGCCTGAACCAGTGATGCCCCATCCCCCACACCATTACACCCCCACCACCAGCCTGAACCGGTGATATCCCATCCCCCACACCATTACACCCCCCACCACCAGCCTGAACCAGTGATGCCCCATCCCCCACACCATTACACCCCCACCACCAGCCTGAACCGGAGATATCCCATCCCCCCACACCATGACACCCCCACCACCAGCCTGAACCGGTGATATCCCATCCCCCCACACCATTATACCCCCACCACCAGCCTGAACCGGTGATATCCCATCCCCCACACCATCACACCCCCACCACCAGCCTGAACCGGTGATACCCCATCCCCCACACCATTACACCCCCACCACCAGCCTGAACCGGAGATATCCCATCCCCCACACCATGACACCCCCCACCACCAGCCTGAACCGGTGATATCCCATCCCCCACACCATCACACCCCCACCACCAGCCTGAACCGGTGATATCCCATCCCCCACACCATTATACCCCCACCACCAGCCTGAACCGGAGATATCCCATCCCCCCCACACCATTACACCCCCACCACCAGCCTGAACCGGTGATACCCCATCCCCCACACCATTACACCCCCCACCACCAGCCTGAACCGGTGATATCCCATCCCCCACACCATTACACCCCCACCACCAGCCTGAACCGGTGATACCCCATCCCCCACACCATGACACCCCCACCACCAGCCTGACCCGGTGATATCCCATCCCCCCCACACTATTACACCCCCACCACCAGCCTGAACCGGTGATATCCCATCCCCCACACCATTACACCCCCACCACCAGCCTGAACCGGTGATATCCCATCCCCCACACCATCACACCCCCACCACCAGCCTGAACCGGTGATATCCCATCCCCCACACCATTACACCCCCACCACCAGCCTGAACCGGAGATATCCCATCCCCCCACACCATTACATCCCCACCACCAGCCTGAACCGGTGATACCCCATCCCCCACACCATCACACCCCCCACCACCAGCCTGAACCGGTGATATCCCATCCCCCACACCATTACACCCCCACCACCAGCCTGAACCGGTGATATCCCATCCCCCCCACACCATTACACCCCCACCACCAGCCTGAACCGGTGATATCCCATCCCCCCCACACCATTACACCCCCACCACCAGCCTGAACCGGTGATATCCCATCCCCCACACCATTATACCCCCACCACCAGCCTGAACCGGAGATATCCCATCCCCCCCACACCATTACACCCCCACCACCAGCCTGAACCGGTGATACCCCATCCCCCACACCATTACACCCCCCACCACCAGCCTGAACCGGTGATATCCCATCCCCCACACCATTACACCCCCACCACCAGCCTGAACCAGTGATACCCCATCCCCCACACCATTACACCCCCACCACCAGCCTGAACCGGTGATACCCCATCCCCCACACCATTACACCCCCACCACCAGCCTGAACCGGTGATATCCCATCCCCCACACCATTACACCCCCCACCACCAGCCTGATCCAGTGATACCCCATCCCCCACACCATTACACCCCCACCACCAGCCTGAACCGGTGATACCCCATCCCCCACACCATTACACCCCCACCACCAGCCTGAACCAGTGATGCCCCATCCCCCACACCATTACACCCCCACCACCAGCCTGAACCGGTGATATCCCATCCCCCACACCATTACACCCCCACCACCAGCCTGATACCAGTGATACCCCATCCCCCACACCATTACACCCCCACCACCAGCCTGAACCGTGATATCCCATCCCCCACACCATTACACCCCCACCACCAGCCTGAACCAGTGATACCCCATCCCCCACACCATTACACCCCCACCACCAGCCTGAACCAGTGATGCCCCATCCCCCACACCATTACATCCCCACCACCAACCTGACCCGGTGATATCCCATCCCCCCCTACACTATTACACCCCCACCACCAACCTGAACCGGTGATACCCCATCCCCCACACCATTACACCCCCACCACCAGCCTGATCCAGTGATACCCCATCCCCCACACCATTACACCCCCACCACCAGCCTGAACCGGTGATACCCCATCCCCCCACACCATTACACCCCCACCACCAGCCTGAACCGGTGATATCCCATCCCCCACACCATTACACCCCCACCACCAGCCTGAACCGGTGATACCCCATCCCCCCACACCATTACATCCCCACCACCAGCCTGAACCGGTGATACCCCATCCCCCCACACCATTACATCCCCACCACCAGCCTGAACCGGTGATACCCCATCCCCCCACACCATTACACCCCCACCACCAGCCTGAACCGGTGATATCCCATCCCCCACACCATTACACCCCCACCACCAGCCTGAACCGGTGATACCCCATCCCCCACACCATTACACCCCCACCACCAGTCTGACCCGGTGATACCCCATCCCCCACACCATTACACCCCCACCACCAGCCTGATCCGGTGATACCCCATCCCCCACACCATTACACCCCCACCACCAGCCTGAACCGGTGATACCCCATCCCCCACACCATTACATCCCCACCACCAGCCTGAACCGGTGATACCCCATCCCCCACACCATTACACCCCCACCACCAGCCTGAACCAGTGATACCCCATCCCCCACACCATGACACCCCCACCACCAGCCTGAACCGGTGATACCCCATCCCCCACACCATTACACCACCCACCACCAGCCTGAACCGGTGATACCCCATCCCCCACACCATTACACCCCCACCACCAGCCTGAACCGGTGATACCCCATCCCCCACACCATTACACCCCCACCACCAGCCTGAACCGGTGATACCCCATCCCCCACACCATTACACCCCCACCACCAGCCTGAACCGGTGATATCCCATCCCCCACACCATTACACCCCCACCACCAGCCTGAACCAGTGATACCCCATCCCCCACACCATTACACCCCCACCACCAGCCTGAACCGGTGATACCCCATCCCCCACACCATTACACCCCCACCACCAGCCTGAACCGGTGATACCCCATCCCCCCCCACCATTACACCCCCACCACCAGCCTGAACCGGTGATACCCCATCCCCCCCCCACCATTACACCCCCACCACCAGCCTGAACCGGTGATACCCCATCCCCCACACCATTACACCCCCACCACCAACCTGACCCGGTGATATCCCATCCCCCACACCATTATACCCCCACCACCAGCCTGATCCGGTGATATCCCATCCCCCACACCATTACACCCCCACCACCAGCCTGATCCGGTGATACCCCATCCCCCCCACCATTACACCCCCACCACCAGCCTGAACCGGTGATACCCCATCCCCCACACCATTACACCCCCACCACCAGCCTGAACCGGTGATATCCCATCCCCCACACCATTACACCCCCACCACCAGCCTGAACCGGTGATACCCCATCCCCCCACACCATTACACCCCCATCACCAGCCTGACCCGGTGATACCCCATCCCCCCCACACCATTACAACCCCATCACCAGCCTGAACCGGTGATATCCCATCCCCCCACCATTACACCCCCACCACCAGCCTGAACCGGTGATATCCCATCCCCCACACCATTACACCCCCACCACCAGCCTGAACCGGTGATACCCCATCCCCCCCACCATTACACCCCCAACCACCAGCCTGAACCGGTGATACCCCATCCCCCACACCATTACACCCCCACCACCAGCCTGACCCGGTGATACCCCATCCCCCCCCACCATTACACCCCCACCACCAGCCTGACCCGGTGATACCCCATCCCCCACACCATTACACCCCCACCACCAGCCTGAACCGGTGATACCCCATCCCCCACACCATTAAACCCCCACCACCAGCCTGAACCAGTGATACCCCATCCCCCACACCATTACACCCCCACCACCAGCCTGACCCGGTGATATCCCATCCCCCACACCATTACACCCCCACCACCAGCCTGACCCGGTGATACCCCATCCCCCACACCATTACACCCTCACCACCAGCCTGAACCAGTGATACCCCATCCCCCACACCATTACACCCCACCACCAGCTTGAACCGGTGATATCCCATCCCCCACACCATTACACCCCCACCACCAGCCTGAACCAGTGATACCCCATCCCCCACACCATTACACCCCCACCACCAGCCTGAACCGGTGATACCCCATCCCCCCCTACACTATTACACCCCCACCACCAGCCTGAACCGGTGATACCCCATCCCCCACACCATTACACCCCCACCACCAGCCTGAACCGGTGATATCCCATCCCCCCACACCATTACACCCCCCACCACCAGCCTGAACCGGTGATACCCCACCCCCCACACCATTACACCCCCACCACCAGCCTGAACCAGTGATACCCCATCCCCCCCACCATTACACCCCCACCACCAGCCTGAACCGGTGATACCCCATCCCCCACACCATTACACCCCCACCACCAGCCTGAACCGGTGATATCCCATCCCCCACACCATTCCACCCCCACCACCAGCCTGACCCGGTGATACCCCATCCCCCACACCATTACACCCCCACCACCAGCCTGAACCGGTGATATCCCATCCCCCACACCATTACACTCCCACCACCAGCCTGATCCAGTGATACCCCATCCCCCACACCATTACACCCCCACCACCAGCCTGAACCGGTGATACCCCATCCCCCACACCATTACACCCCCACCACCAGCCTGAACCGGTGATACCCCATCCCCCACACCATTACACCCTCACCACCAGCCTGAACCAGTGATACCCCATCCCCCACACCATTACACCCCCACCACCAGCCTGACCCAGTGATACCCCATCCCCCACACCATAACACCCCCACCACCAGCCTGAACCAGCGATACCCCATCCCCCACACCATTACACCCCCACCACCAGCCTGAACCGGTGATACCCCATCCCCCCACACCATTACATCCCCACCACCAGCCTGAACCGGTGATACCCCATCCCCCACACCATTACACCCCCACCACCAGCCTGACCCAGTGATATCCCATCCCCCACACCATTATACCCCCACCACCAGCCTGACCCGGTGATACCCCATCCCCCACACCATTACACCCCCACCACCAGCCTGAACCAGTGATACCCCACCCCCCCACACCATTACACCCCCACCACCAGCCTGACCCGGTGATATCCCATCCCCCACACCATTACACCCCCACCACCAGCCTGACCCGGTGATACCTCATCCCCCACACCATTACACCCCCACCACCAGCCCGATCCGGTGATACCCCATCCCCCACACCATTACACCCCCCACCACCAGCCTGAACCAGTGATACCCCATCCCCCCCACCATTACACCCCCACCACCAGCCTGATCCAGTGATATCCCATCCCCCACACCCTTACACCCCCACCACCAGCCTGAACCGGTGATACCCCATCCCCCACACCATGACACCCCCACCACCAGCCCGATCCGGTGATATCCCATCCCCCACACCATTACACCCCCACCCCCAGCCTGAACCAGTGATATCCCATCCCCCACACCATTACACCCCCACCACCAGCCTGAACCGGTGATACCCCATCCCCCACACCATGACACCCCCACCACCAGCCTGAACCGGTGATACCCCATCCCCCACACCATTACACCCCCACCACCAGCCTGAACCAGTGATATCCCCTCCCCCACACCATTACACCCCCACCACCAGCCTGAACCGGTGATATCCCATCCCCCACACCATTACACCCCCACCACCAGCCTGATCCGGCGATACCCCATCCCCCACACCATTACACCCCCACCACCAGCCTGAACCGGTGATACCCCATCCCCCACACCATTACACCCCCACCACCAGCCTGAACCGGTGATATCCCATCCCCCACACCATTACACCCCCACCACCAGCCTGAACCGGTGATACCCCATCCCCCACACCATGACACCCCCACCACCAGCCTGACCCGGTGATACCCCATCCCCCACACCATTACACCCCCACCACCAGCCTGAACCGGTGATACCCCATACCCCCCACCATTACACCCCCACCACCAGCCTGAACCGGTGATACCCCATCCCCCACACCATGACACCCCCACCACCAGCCTGACCCGGTGATACCCCATCCCCCACACCATTACACCCCCACCACCAGCCTGAACCGGTGATACCCCATCCCCCACACCATTACACCCCCACCACCAGCCTGAACCGGTGATATCCCATCCCCCACACCATTACACCCCCACCACCAGCCTGAACCGGTGACACCCCATCCCCCACACCATGACACCCCCACCACCAGCCTGACCCGGTGATACCCCATCCCCCACACCATTACACCCCCACCACCAGCCTAAACCGGTGATACCCCATCCCCCACACCATTACACCCCCACCACCAGCCTGAACCGGTGATACCCCATCCCCCACACCATTACATCCCCACCACCAGCCTGAACCGGTGATACCCCATCCCCCACACCATTACACCCCCCACCACCAGCCTGAACCGGTGATACCCCACCCCCCACACCATTACACCCCCACCACCAGCCTGAACCGGTGATATCCCATCCCCCACACCATTACATCCCCACCACCAGCCTGAACCAGTGATACCCCATCCCCCACACCATTACACCCCCACCACCAGCCTGAACCGGTGATACCCCATCCCCCACACCATTACACCCCCACCACCAGCCTGAACCGGTGATATCCCATCCCCCACACCATTACACCCCCACCACCAGCCTGACCCGGTGATATCCCATCCCCCCACACCATTACATCCCCACCACCAGCCTGAACCGATGATATCCCATCCCCCCCACCATTACACCCCCACCACCAGCCTGAACCGGTGATATCCCATCCCCCACACCATTACACCCCCACCACCAGCCTGAACCGGTGATACCCCATCCCCCACACCATTACACCCCCACCACCAGTCTGAACCGGTTATATCCCATCCCCCACACCATTACACCCCCCACCACCAGCCTGATCCGGTGATACCCCATCCCCCACACCATTACACCCCCACCACCAGCCTGAACCGGTGATACCCCATCCCCCACACCATTACACCCCCACCACCAGCCTGAACCGGTGATATCCCATCCCCCACACCATTACACCCCCACCACCAGCCTGAACCGGTGATACCCCATCCCCCACACCATTACACCCCCACCACCAGCCTGACCCGGTGATATCCCATCCCCCACACCATTACACCCCCACCACCAGCCTGAACCAGTGATATCCCCTCCCCCACACCATTACACCCCCACCACCAGCCTGAACCGGTGATATCCCATCCCCCACACCATTACACCCCCACCACCAGCCTGAACCAGTGATACCCCATCCCCCTCACCATTACACCCCCACCACCAGCCTGAACCGGTGATACCCCATCCCCCACACCATTACACCCCCACCACCAGCCTGAACCGGTGATACTCCATCCCCCACACCATTACACCCCCACCACCAGCCTGAACCAGTGATACCCCATCCCCCACACCATTACACCCCCACCACCAGCCTGAGCCGGTGATACCCCATCCCCCACACCATTACACCCCCACCACCAGCCTGAACCGGTGATACCCCATCCCCCTCACCATTACACCCCCACCACCAGCCTGAACCGGTGATATTCCATCCCCCCACACCATTACACCCCCACCACCAGCCTGAACCGGTGATACCCCATCCCCCACACCATTACACCCCCACCACCAGCCTGAACCAGTGATACCCCATCCCCCTCACCATTACACCCCCACCACCAGCCTGAACCAGTGATACCCCATCCCCCACACCATTACACCCCCACCACCAGCCTGAACCGGTGATATCCCATCCCCCACACCATTACACCCCCACCACCAGCCTGAACCAGTGATACCCCATCCCCCACACCATTACACCCCCACCACCAGCCTGAACCGGTGATATCCCATCCCCCACACCATTACACCCCCACCACCAGCCTGAACCAGTGATACCCCATCCCCCACACCATTACACCCCCACCACCAGCCTGAACCGGTGATACCCCATCCCCCACACCATTACACCCCCACCACCAGCCTGAACCAGTGATATCCCATCCCCCACACCATTACACTCCCACCACCAGCCTGAACCGGTGATATCCCATCCCCCACACCATTACACCCCCACCACCAGCCTGAACCAGTGATACCCCATCCCCCACACCATTACACCCCCACCACCAGCCTGAACCGGTGATACCCCATCCCCCACACCATCACACCCCCACCACCAGCCTGAACCGGTGATACCCCATCCCCCGCACCATTACACCCCCACCACCAGCCTGAACCGGTGATACCCCATCCCCCACACCATTACACCCCCACCACCAGCCTGAACCGGTGATACCCCATCCCCCACACCATTACACCCCCCACCACCAGCCTGAACCGGTGATACCCCATCCCCCACACCATTACACCCCCCACCACCAGCCTGAACCAGTGATACCCCATCCCCCACACCATCACACCCCCACCACCAGCCTGAACCGGTGATACCCCATCCCCCGCACCATTACACCCCCACCACCAGCCTGAACCGGTGATACCCCATCCCCCACACCATTACACCCCCCACCACCAGCCTGAACCGGTGATACCCCATCCCCCACACCATTACACCCCCCACCACCAGCCTGAACTGGTGATACCCCATCCCCCACACCATTACACCCCCACCACCAGCCTGAACCGGTGATATCCCATCCCCCACACAATTACACCCCCACCACCAGCCTGAACCGGTGATACCCCATCCCCCACACCATTACACCCCCACCACCAGCCTGAACCGGTGATATCCCATCCCCCCACACCATTACACCCCCACCACCAGCCTGAACCGGTGATACCCCACCCCCCACACCATTACACCCCCACCACCAGCCTGAACCGGTGATATCCCATCCCCCACACCATTACATCCCCACCACCAGCCTGAACCAGTGATACCCCATCCCCCACACCATTACACCCCCACCACCAGCCTGAACCGGTGATACCCCATCCCCCACACCATTACACCCCCACCACCAGCCTGAACCGGTGATATCCCATCCCCCACACCATTACACCCCCACCACCAGCCTGACCCGGTGATATCCCATCCCCCCACACCATTACATCCCCACCACCAGCCTGAACCGATGATATCCCATCCCCCCCACCATTACACCCCCACCACCAGCCTGAACCGGTGATATCCCATCCCCCACACCATTACACCCCCACCACCAGCCTGAACCGGTGATACCCCATCCCCCACACCATTACACCCCCACCACCAGTCTGAACCGGTTATATCCCATCCCCCACACCATTACACCCCCCACCACCAGCCTGATCCGGTGATACCCCATCCCCCACACCATTACACCCCCACCACCAGCCTGAACCGGTGATACCCCATCCCCCACACCATTACACCCCCACCACCAGCCTGAACCGGTGATATCCCATCCCCCACACCATTACACCCCCACCACCAGCCTGAACCGGTGATACCCCATCCCCCACACCATTACACCCCCACCACCAGCCTGACCCGGTGATATCCCATCCCCCACACCATTACACCCCCACCACCAGCCTGAACCAGTGATATCCCCTCCCCCACACCATTACACCCCCACCACCAGCCTGAACCGGTGATATCCCATCCCCCACACCATTACACCCCCACCACCAGCCTGAACCAGTGATACCCCATCCCCCTCACCATTACACCCCCACCACCAGCCTGAACCGGTGATACCCCATCCCCCACACCATTACACCCCCACCACCAGCCTGAACCGGTGATACTCCATCCCCCACACCATTACACCCCCACCACCAGCCTGAACCAGTGATACCCCATCCCCCACACCATTACACCCCCACCACCAGCCTGAGCCGGTGATACCCCATCCCCCACACCATTACACCCCCCACCACCAGCCTGAACCAGTGATACCCCATCCCCCACACCATTACACCCCCACCACCAGCCTGAACCGGTGATACCCCATCCCCCTCACCATTACACCCCCACCACCAGCCTGAACCGGTGATATTCCATCCCCCCACACCATTACACCCCCACCACCAGCCTGAACCGGTGATACCCCATCCCCCACACCATTACACCCCCACCACCAGCCTGAACCAGTGATACCCCATCCCCCTCACCATTACACCCCCACCACCAGCCTGAACCAGTGATACCCCATCCCCCACACCATTACACCCCCACCACCAGCCTGAACCGGTGATATCCCATCCCCCACACCATTACACCCCCACCACCAGCCTGAACCAGTGATACCCCATCCCCCACACCATTACACCCCCACCACCAGCCTGAACCGGTGATATCCCATCCCCCACACCATTACACCCCCACCACCAGCCTGAACCAGTGATACCCCATCCCCCACACCATTACACCCCCACCACCAGCCTGAACCGGTGATACCCCATCCCCCACACCATGACACCCCCACCACCAGCCTGAACCGGTGATACCCCATCCCCCACACCATTACACTCCCACCACCAGCCTGAACCGGTGATATCCCATCCCCCACACCATTACACCCCCACCACCAGCCTGAACCAGTGATACCCCATCCCCCACACCATTACACCCCCACCACCAGCCTGAACCGGTGATACCCCATCCCCCACACCATCACACCCCCACCACCAGCCTGAACCGGTGATACCCCATCCCCCGCACCATTACACCCCCACCACCAGCCTGAACCGGTGATACCCCACCCCCCACACCATTACACCCCCACCACCAGCCTGAACCGGTGATACCCCATCCCCCACACCATTACACCCCCACCACCAGCCTGAACCGGTGATATCCCATCCCCCACACCATTACACCCCCACCACCAGCCTGAACCGGTGATATCCCATCCCCCACACCATTACACCCCCACCACCAGCCTGAACCGGTGATACCCCATCCCCCACACCATTACACCCCCCACCACCAGCCTGAACCGGTGATACCCCATCCCCCACACCATTACACCCCCCACCACCAGCCTGAACCAGTGATACCCCATCCCCCACACCATCACACCCCCACCACCAGCCTGAACCGGTGATACCCCATCCCCCGCACCATTACACCCCCACCACCAGCCTGAACCGGTGATACCCCATCCCCCACACCATTACACCCCCCACCACCAGCCTGAACCGGTGATACCCCATCCCCCACACCATTACACCCCCCACCACCAGCCTGAACTGGTGATACCCCATCCCCCACACCATTACACCCCCACCACCAGCCTGAACCGGTGATATCCCATCCCCCACACAATTACACCCCCACCACCAGCCTGAACCGGTGATACCCCATCCCCCACACCATTACACCCCCACCACCAGCCTGAACCGGTGATATCCCATCCCCCCACACCATTACACCCCCACCACCAGCCTGAACCGGTGATACCCCATCCCCCACACCATTACACCCCCACCACCAGCCTGAACCAGTGATACCCCATCCCCCACACCATTACACTCCCACCACCAGCCTGAACCGGTGATACCCCATCCCCCCCACCATTACACCCCCACCACCAGCCTGAACCGGTGATATCCCATCCCCCACACCCTTACACCCCCACCACCAGCCTGAACCGGTGATATCCCATCCCCCACACCATTACACCCCCACCACCAGCCTGAACCAGTGATACCCCATCCCCCACACCATTACACCCCCACCACCAGCCTGAACCGGTGATACCCCATCCCCCACACCATTACACCCCCACCACCAGCCTGAACCGGTGATACCCCATCCCCCCCACCATTACACCCCCACCACCAGCCTGAACCGGTGATATCCCATCCCCCACACCATTACACCCCCACCACCAGCCTGAACCGGTGATACCCCATCCCCCCACACCATTACACCCCCACCACCAGCCTGAACCGGTGATACCCCATCCCCCACACCATTACACCCCCACCACCAGCCTGAACCGGTGATACCCCATCCCCCCACACCATTACACCCCCACCACCAGCCTGAACCGGTGATACCCCATCCCCCACACCATTACACCCCCACCACCAGCCTGAACCAGTGATACCCCATCCCCCCCACCATTACACCCCCACCACCAGCCTGAACCGGTGATACCCCATCCCCCACACCATTACACCCCCACCACCAGCCTGAACCGGTGATATCCCATCCCCCACACCATTACACCCCCACCACCAGCCTGAACCGGTGATACCCCATCCCCCCACACCATTACACCCCCCACCACCAGCCTGAACCGGTGATATCCCATCCCCCACACCATTACACCCCCACCACCAGCCTGAACCGGGGATACCCCATCCCCCACACCATTACACCCCCACCACCAGCCTGAACCGGTGATACCCCATCCCCCCACACCATTACACCCCCACCACCAGCCTGAACCGGTGATACTCCATCCCCCACACCATTACACCCCCACCACCAGCCTGAACCGGTGATACCCCATCCCCCCACACCATTACACCCCCCACCACCAGCCTGAACCGGTGATACCCCATCCCCCACACCATTACACCCCCACCACCAGCCTGAACCAGTGATATCCCATCCCCCACACTATTACACCCCCACCACCAGCCTGATCCGGTGATATCCCATCCCCCACACCATTACACCCCCACCACCAGCCTGAACCGGTGATACCCCATCCCCCACACCATTACACCCCCACCACCAGCCTGAACCGGTGATATCCCATCCCCCCACACCATTACACCCCCCACCACCAGCCTGAACCGGTGATATCCCATCCCCCACACCATTACACCCCCACCACCAGCCTGACCCAGTGATACCCCATCCCCCACACCATTACACCCCCACCACCAGCCTGACCCAGTGATACTCCATCCCCCCCACCATTACACCCCCACCACCAGCCTGAACCGGTGATACCCCATCCCCCACACCATCACACCCCCACCACCAGCCTGAACCGGTGATATCCCATCCCCCACACCCTTACACCCCCACCACCAGCCTGAACCAGTGATACCCCATCCCCCCCACACCATTACACCCCCACCACCAGCCTGAACCGGTGATATCCCATCCCCCACACCATTACACCCCCACCACCAGCCTGAACCGGGGATACCCCATCCCCCACACCATTACACCCCCACCACCAGCCTGACCCGGTGATACCCCATCCCCCACACCATTACACCCCCACCACCAGCCTGAACCGGTGATACCCCATCCCCCCACACCATTACACCCCCACCACCAGCCTGATCCGGTGATACTCCATCCCCCACACCATTACACCCCCACCACCAGCCTGAACCGGTGATATCCCATCCCCCACACCATTACACCCCCACCACCAGCCTGGACCGGTGATATCCCATCCCCCACACCATTACACCCCCACCACCAGCCTGAACCGGTGATATCCCATCCCCCACACCATTACACCCCCACCACCAGCCTGATCCGGTGATACTCCATCCCCCACACCATTACACCCCCACCACCAGCCTGAACCGGTGATATCCCATCCCCCACACCATTACACCCCCACCACCAGCCTGGACCGGTGATATCCCATCCCCCACACCATTACACCCCCACCACCAGCCTGAACCGGTGATACCCCATCCCCCCACACCATTACACCCCCACCACCAGCCTGATCCGGTGATACTCCATCCCCCACACCATTACACCCCCACCACCAGCCTGAACCGGTGATATCCCATCCCCCACACCATTACACCCCCACCACCAGCCTGACCCAGTGATACTCCATCCCCCCCACCATTACACCCCCACCACCAGCCTGAACCGGTGATACCCCATCCCCCACACCATTACACCCCCACCACCAGCCTGAACCGGTGATATCCCATCCCCCACACCATTACACCCCCACCACCAGCCTGAACCAGTGATACCCCATCCCCCTCACCATTACACCCCCACCACCAGCCCGATACGGTGATAGAAGGCAGGATGGATCCATGCGCCAAATTCTGACCCGACCATCTGAATGTCGCAGCTGAAATCCAGACTCATCAGACCAGGCAACGTTTTCCAATCTTCTATTGTCCAGTGTTGGTGATCCTGTGCCAATTGTAGCCTCAGTTTCCTGTTCTTCACTGACAGGAGTGGCACCCGGTGTGGTCTTCTGCTGCTGTAGCCCATCTGCTTCAAGGTTGGATGTGTTGTGTGATCAGAGATGATATTCTGCATACCTTGGGTGTAACGAGAGGTTATTTGAGTTATTGTTGTCTTTCTATTATCTGGAACCAGTCTGCCCATTCTCCTCTGACCTCAACAAGGCATTTTCCTCCACACAACTGCCGCTCACTGGATATTTTCTCTTTTCCCCACCATTCTTTGTAATCCTGAGAGATGGTTGTGTGTGAAAATCCCAGAAATTCTCAGACCAGCCAGTTCGCCACCAACAACCAATCCACGTTCAATATCTCCGAGATCCCCTTTCTTCCCCATTCTGATGCAGCAAGTCGTCTTCACCACGTCTAGAGGCCTAAATGCATTGAGTGGCTGCCATGTGATTGGCTGATCAGCAATTTGTGTTACCGAGTAATGGGACAGGTGTACCTAATAAAGTGTCCGGTGAGTGGACAGCGTCTGATATAAGGGGGTCCCGGGGGGGGGGGGGGACACTCAGCGGGTTCCGATACGTAGAAGACGTCACGGGTGACGTAACGATCGGCCGCCAGTGACGGTGTCCCCCTCCCCCAGCCACCTTTTCCCCTGAAATAAGGAAAATGCATTTGTTGGCGTCTAATTAAAGTGCGCGGGACGGCGGGCGCCAGGAGATAAAAGACAGACGAGGAATTCATCTCCTAATTAAGTGGAAGAATCGTTCTACCTGGACGGGATCGGCGGATTGTGCCTGGAATCAGCGGCTCTCCGAAGCATTTCATCGCGCCGGGGTGAGAGATTTGCTTTTAATGTTGGTTTCCAAGTGACAATTTCCGCGGCAGGAAGTTCATTAACGGGCTCATTAGTGCGATCCGATTCGCTCGTTGGGAACTTGGGACAGCAGCTGGAAGCGCCTAATGCAAATGTTAATGGCGCTAATGTGCCGCCATTTGGAGGAAGGACACTGACATATCGCCAACTGGCGCGGTAAACAGGCGCCCGCCCCGGCACCCGAGTATTTATAGACTCTCCGAGTTCCCCGACTCTCCTAAACATCCGCGCCATGAATAATTCAACCAACCGCGACGCAGAATTCTTCATATTTACTGCAAACGCTCCAAATCTCTCACCGCCATTGGTGGCTCCGATAACCGGCAGACTCATTAATAACCGCGCCGCCGTCCAAACGCCTTTCTTCTCCCGGAGATTTAACCCGTTATTACCCCCGGGGGAGGGGGAGCTTTCCCAGAGATCAGAGTTACCTTTATCACTTATAAAACAAGAATCATCAATCAATATGGCGGCCGGTGCGGGTCTATGTACATCGAATGTCACACCTACCTACCTGTATGGCCAAAAGTATGTGGTCACCTGACTATCACACCTACCTACCTGTATGGCCAAAAGTATGTGGTCACCTGACCATCACACCTACCAACTGTATGGCCAAAAGTATGTGGTCACCTGACCATCACACCTACCTACCTGTATGGCCAAAAGTATGTGGTCACCTGACCATCACACCTACCTACCTGTATGGCCAAAAGTATGTGGTCACCTGACCATCACACCTACCTACCTGTATGGCCAAAAGTATGTGGTCACCTGACCATCACACCTACCTACCTGTATGGCCAAAAGTATGTGGTCACCTGACCATCACACCTACCTACCTGTATGGCCAAAAGTATGTGGTCACCTGACCATCACACCTACCTACCTGTATGGCCAAAAGTATGTGGTCACCTGACCATCACACCTACCTACCTGTATGGCCAAAAGTATGTGGTCACTAGGGATGAGCCGAAAACCCCCCCCGGACCGAAAGTTTGCGCGAACTTTAGAACCCCGTTAAAGTCTATGGGACTCGAATGTTCGAAATCAAAAGTGCTACTTATAAAGGTTAATATGCATGTTATTGTCCTAAAAAGGGTTTGGGGACCCGGGTCCTGCCCCAGGGGAGTGTTTGGGGACTCGGGTCCTGCCCCAGGGGAGTGTTTGGGGACCCGGGTCCTGCCCCAGGGGAGTGTTTGGGGACCCGGGTCCTGCCCCAGGGGGAGTGTTTGGGGACCCGGGTCCTGCCCCAGGGGGAGTGTTTGGGGACCCGGGTCCTGCCCCAGGGGGAGTGTTTGGGGACCCGGGTCCTGCCCCAGGGGGAGTGTTTGGGGACCCGGGTCCTGCCCCAGGGGGAGTGTTTGGGGACCCGGGTCCTGCCCCTGGGGAGTGTTTGGGGACCCGGGTCCTGCCCCTGGGGAGTGTTTGGGGACTCGGGTCCTGCCCCAGGGGGAGTGTTTGGGGACCCGGGTCCTGCCCCAGGGGGAGTGTTTGGGGACCCGGGTCCTGCCCCAGGGGGAGTGTTTGGGGACCCGGGTCCTGCCCCAGGGGGAGTGTTTGGGGACCCGGGTCCTGCCCCAGGGGGAGTGTTTGGGGACCCGGGTCCTGCCCCAGGGGAGTGTTTGGGGACCCGGGTCCTGCCCCAGGGGAGTGTTTGGGGACACGGGTCCTGCAGCAGGGGAGTGTTTGGGGACCCGGGTCCTGTAGCAGGGGAGTGTTTGGGGACCCGGGTCCTGCAGCAGGGGAGTGTTTGGGAACCCGGGTCCTGCACCAGGGGAGGGTTTGGGGACCCGGGTCCTGCCCCAGGGGAGTGTTTGGGGACCCGGGTCCTGCCCCAGGGGAGTGTTTGGGGACCCGGGTCCTGCCCCAGGGGAGTGTTTGGGGACCCGGGTCCTGCAGCAGGGGAGTGTTTGGGGACCCGGGTCCTGCAGCAGGGGAGTGTTTGGGGACCCGGGTCCTGCCCCAGGGGAGTGTTTGGGGACCCGGGTCCTGCAGCAGGGGAGTGTTTGGGAACCCGGGTCCTGCCCCAGGGGAGTGTTTTGCGACCCGGGTCCTGCCCCAGGGGAGTGTTTGGGGACCCGGGTCCTGCCCCAGGGGAGTGTTTGGGGACCCGGGTCCTGCCCCAGGGGAGTGTTTGGGGACCCGGGTCCTGCCCCAGGGGAGTGTTTGGGGACCCGGGTCCTGCCCCAGGGGAGTGTTTGGGGACCCGGGTCCTGCCCCAGGGGAGTGTTTGGGGACCCGGGTCCTGCCCCAGGGGAGTGTTTGGGGACCCGGGTCCTGCCCCAGGGGAGTGTTTGGGGACCCGGGTCCTGCCCCAGGGGAGTGTTTGGGGACCCGGGTCCTGCAGCAGGGGAGTGTTTGGGGACCCGGGTCCTGCAGCAGGGGAGTGTTTGGGGACCCGGGTCCTGCCCCAGAGGAGTGTTTGGGGACCCGGGTCCTGCCCCAGGGGAGTGTTTGGGGACCCGGGTCCTGCAGCAGGGGAGTGTTTGGGAACCCGGGTCCTGCCCCAGGGGAGTGTTTGGGGACCCAGGTCCTGCCCCAGGGGAGTGTTTGGGGACCCGGGTCCTGCCCCAGGGGAGTGTTTGGGGACCCGGGTCCTGCCCCAGGGGAGTGTTTGGGGACCCAGGTCCTGCCCCAGGGGAGTGTTTGGGGACCCGGGTCCTGCCCCAGGGGAGTGTTTGGGGACCCGGGTCCTGCCGCAGGGGAGTGTTTGGGAACCCGGGTCCTGCACCAGGGGACATGTATCAATGCAAAAAGAAGTTTTAAAAAGTCAGTTTTTTCGGGAGCAGTCATTTTAATGATGCATAAAGTGAAAAAAAAAAAAGTGAAATATTCCTTTAAATATCGTACCTGGGGGGTGTGTATAGTATGCCTGTGAAGTGCCACGTGTTTCCCGTGTTTAGAACTGTCCCTGCACAAAATGACACTTCTAAAGGAAAAAAAAGCCATTTAAAACTGCTTATAAAAAGTAAAAATTTGCGCTAGGTGCAAAGTGATTTAAAAAAATATATAAATGAATATGTCCCTTAAGGAAACCTGCTGCTAAACACCAAAAAAAACCTTTGATATAAGGTACAAACAAAGTGAGTATACAAAAATAGTGTAGCGCTGGAAAGAACTGTATATATCTACACAGTTAAAATTAAATACGTGAAAAAAGTATCAAAAACACTAATAAAACAATACAAATAAACCAATCAAGTTCATAAGTGCCCGTGAAGAAAGAAGATTATCAAATAAATGTGTAGAGGATTTCCTCTATATTGATGATAAGAGTTCCACAGAGAAGATATCCGATGAAGCTGGTAAGTATAAGTGAAGATCCCGCCACCAAAGTGAGAAATGAAGGCCCTTCTCAGGGGGGTGAAAACAAGCTTAGTAGAGCGATGTTCACTCCATGGAAGGCAGAGAAATTCCAGTGAAGACACTTCATCCACAATAGGCGAGTCTCCAGAGACGTGTCTGCACAGCTCATCCAAATCCGAGATGAAAAACACTCTTGATTGATCAGAGTGAATAATCCTCAGCAGTTAAAACAATGTCCAAAGAGAAGAAAGAAAAACTTTCCATAGTGTAGCATTCATCAGGGAAGTTCTATTAGAAATGAACAGGAGAGAATAAGATTATTTTGAAAATCGTTTTTAAAAATTGGTGCAATATCTGTAAGTTCCACTGGGGGTGATGGTGCAACTGTGTTTTATGTCAAGACCTCTCCATTGAGAGATCAATGCAGAGGCTAGTACAATTTTCTGCTCCGTCTGCCAATTTGACATGTAGCCAATGAGAGAACCCCGAGTGGGCCCTTTGGCTACAAATAGCGTGTGCGTGCTCATGTGGGCGTGCCCCTGATGATGTCACATGTGACGAAACGGCGTAGGGTGACACGCACATGCACTGCGCACGCGCGAATCAGCCTTTGACAGAAACTCGTAGCTTTTTTATTTCCTTGCAAGGATTTTCTCGTTTTATCATTATTTTTATACCTATGTGAGAGCTGTTTTCTCTCCTGTTCATTTCTAATAGAACTTCCCTGATGAATGCTACACTATGGAAAGTTTTTCTTTCTTCTCTTTGGACATCGTTTTAACTGCTGAGGATTATTCACTCTGATCAATCAAGAGTGTTTTTCATCTCCGATTTGGATCAGCTGTGCAGACACGTCTCTGGAGACTCGCCTATTGTGGATGAAGTGTCTTCACTGGAATTTCTCTGCCTTCCATGGAGTGAACATCGCTCTACTAAGCTTGTTTTCACCCCCCTGAGTAGGGATGAGCTTCGTGTTCGAGTCGAACATACGTTCGACTCGAACATCGGCTGTTCGATCGTTCGACGAAGATCGAACGATTTGGGCCGTTCGCGCCAAATTCGAGTGACGCGAACGGCCCACAATGCACTACGCCATCGCAGTGTCATCCAGGCGCTGTGATTGGCCAAGCATGCACTGTGACCCCGCATGCTTGGCCAATCACAGCGCCGGCAGCGAGGAGAGCAATGATTGGCCACAGGCAGGATGCCTGTGGCCAATTATTGCTGAGGGTGTTTAGTACACGCCCCACACTATAAAAGGCCGCCAGCACGGCGGCCTAGTGTAGTGTGTTCCGGAGCAGGGATAGAGCAGCATAGGCAGGGACAGTGACTGTTATTTCTTTCTTGCTTAACCTGGATTCCTTTATTTTAGGGAAAGAGAAGGATAGGTAGGGAGAGTGTCAGTGTGTTTTACTGTGCGAGTCCTTGTTTCTAGGGACAAAGAAGGAAAGTGAGGGGAATTCTCCTTGTGCTATAGTGTGCTTTAAAAAAACATTTTTTCTAGGGACAGAAAACTGTAGGTAGGGAGAGTGTCAGTTTCTTTCACTGTGCCAGTCCTTGTTTCTAGGGACAAAGAAGGAAAGTGAGGGGAATTCTCCTTGTGCTATAGTGTGCTTTAAAAAAACATTTTTTCTAGGGACAGAAAACTGTAGGTAGGGAGAGTGTCAGTTTCTTTCACTGTGCCAGTCCTTGTTTCTAGGGACAAAGAAGGAAAGTGAGGGGATTTCTCCTTGTGCTATAGTGTGCTTTAAAAAAACATTTTTTCTAGGGACAGAAAACTGTAGGTAGGGAGAGTGTCAGTTTCTTTCACTGTGCCAGTCCTTGTTTCTAGGGACAAAGAAGGAAAGTGAGGGGATTTCTCCTTGTGCTATAGTGTGCTTTAAAAAAACATTTTTTTCTAGGGACAGAAAACTGTAGGTAGGGAGAGTGTCAGTTTCTTTCACTGTGCCAGTCCTTGTTTCTAGGGACAAAGAAGGAAAGTGAGGGGATTTCTCCTTGTGCTATAGTGTGCTTTAAAAAAACATTTTTTCTAGGGACAGAAAACTGTAGGTAGGGAGAGTGTCAGTTTCTTTCACTGTGCCAGTCCTTGTTTCTAGGGACAAAGAAGGAAAGTGAGGGGAATTCTCCTTGTGCTATAGTGTGCTTTAAAAAAACATTTTTTCTAGGGACAGAAAACTGTAGGTAGGGAGAGTGTCAGTTTCTTTCACTGTGCCAGTCCTTGTTTCTAGGGACAAAGAAGGGAAGTGAGGGGATTTCTCCTTGTGCTATAGTGTGCTTTAAAAAAACATTTTTTCTAGGGACAGAAAACTGTAGGTAGGGAGAGTGTCAGTTTCTTTCACTGTGCCAGTCCTTGTTTCTAGGGACAAAGAAGGAAAGTGAGGGGATTTCTCCTTGTGCTATAGTGTGCTTTAAAAAAACATTTTTTCTAGGGACAGAAAACTGTAGGTAGGGAGAGTGTCAGTTTCTTTCACTGTGCCAGTCCTTGTTTCTAGGGACAAAGAAGGAAAGTGAGGGGATTTCTCCTTGTGCTATAGTGTGCTTTAAAAAAACATTTTTTCTAGGGACAGAAAACTCTAGGTAGGGAGAGTGTCAGTTTCTTTCACTGTGCCAGTCCTTGTTTCTAGGGACAAAGAAGGACAGTGAGGGAAATTCTCCTTGTGCTATAGTGTGCCAAAGCATTCCTCATCAACCATCTTTGAAATCCTTGATTTTTGGACAGTCAGGGAAATTGTCGTTGTGCTATTCTGTGCAAAAGCAATCATCCTCAACCATATTTAGAAATCCTTAAGTAAAGGGACAGAGAAGGACACCTGAAGGTAGCCCTTATTGCTTTTTTCCCATCTCCCTGCAGGCCATCTATTAGAATGTCTGGAAGGCAAACAAGGAGAGGCAGACAGTCAGGAGGCAATAAAAGAGGGCAAGCAGGCTCTGTGTCTGGGGGCAACAGTGCTGGTCGTGGACGCGGTGCATTGTCATCAGCACATGGCCATGGGACACGCTTGTCCTTCTTTTCGGCAGCTGGACATGTTGAGCCACATCATGCCGAAGACTTGGTAGAGTGGATGACCAAGCCCTCCTCCTCCTCCTCTCTCACCCAGGCTCAGGGTACTGGCAAAGCAGCTGCCAAAGCGTCCTCTTCCCTGGTATCAATGTCAGACTCATCATCAGTCACTCCTTCCCTAGACCCACCATGTCCTCCTCCTGAGGAGTCCCCCGAACTGTTTGAGCACAGTGTTGGGTACATGCTCCAGGAGGATGCCCAGCGTTTCGAAGGGTCTGATGATGAAACCCAGCTACAGGAAGGCAGTAGGGTGAGAGCAGACAGAGGGGATGCTCAAGAAGGACACCAATCTGGCAGTCATGTTCCAGCAGCTGCAGCATACTGCCAGATTGGCTCCAGTGATGAGGAGGGAGGGGATGATGAGGTCACTGACTCCACGTGGGTGCCTAATAGGAGAGAGGAGGAGGATGAGGAGGAGGCACATCTCCAACGAGGCAGGATGCCCTTTGGTGGCCAGCGTAAGGGCAGTACACCGACGGAATCACACCGCAGAGCTCCGCCTGTGCAGGGCGCTGCCTCTGCCCGTCATTCAAAAAGTTCCTTGGTGTGGGCCTTTTTTGAGGCTAGTGCATCAGATCGCACAGCTGCTGTTTGCAACATATGTCTCAAGCGTATATCGCGTGGCCAAAACATCAGCCGCTTGGGTACCACATGCCTGACCAGACATATGTTGACCTGCCATGCAGCTCGTTGGCAAGCCTACCTCAAAGACCCACACCAAAGAACAAAGCGGACCTCTCCTTGCACCGCATCAGCTGGGATCTCCAACCCCACTATAACTTCAGTCCTCTCTGAAACATGCTCTGAGAGGAATGAAGGTGTAGAATTAGGCGTGTCACAGCCAAGTACTTGCGGCCACTCTGCTAGCAGTACACCGACGTCCGATTCTAGCAGGCAAATTTCCCTGCCCCAGCTGCTGGACCGTCGAAAGAAGTTCACTCCCAGCCATCCACATGCCCAGCGGTTGAATGCTAGCTTGGCTAAATTGCTAGCGCTTCAACTGCTGCCTTTTCAGTTGGTAGACTCGGCCCCCTTCCGTGAGTTTGTGCAATGTGCGGTTCCTCAGTGGCAGGTTCCCAAACGCCACTTTTTCTCACGGAAGGCGATTCCGGCTCTCTACAGGCATGTGGAAGGCAATGTCTTGGCCTCGCTGGACAGGGCGGTCAGCGGTAAGGTGCATATTACCGCTGACTCATGGTCCAGCAGGCACGGACAGGGACGTTACCTTTCTTTCACGGCCCATTGGGTCACTCTTTTGGCAGCTGGGAAGGATGCAGGACAAGGTGCAGTAGCGTTGGAGGTTGTTCCACCGCCACGCCTCCAAAATGCTACTACTGGTTGTGACACACCTCTCTCCTCCACCCCCTCCTCTTCTTCTTCCTCCATGGCCTCTTCCTGTGCTTTGTCCTCGGAACCAGCGGTGCTCCGTAGGCGTAAAAGGGGCTACGCAAGTACGCAGGCAAAAATATGCCATGCCGTGCTTGCGCTGGTGTGTTTGGGGGACAGAAGCCACACTGGGGCAGAGGTCCTGTCTGCTCTGCAGGGCCAGGCCGAGAGGTGGTTGACGCCACGCCAGCTTAAGCCAGGAATGGTGGTTTGCGACAATGGCACCAACCTCCTCTCCGCCCTCCGACAGGGACAACTGACCCATGTGCCCTGTGTGGCTCACGTCCTTAACCTGGTGGTGCAGCGGTTCTTGGGCAGGTACCCGGGCTTACAGGATGTCCTGAGGCAGGCCAGGAAAGTCTGTGTGCATTTCTGCAGATCTTATAATGCCAGTGCTCGCCTGGCTGAGCTGCAAAAGGAGTTGAACCTGCCCAAGAACCGCCTTATATGTGACATGTCCACCAGGTGGAACTCAACGTTGGCCATGCTGCAGCGGCTGCACACGCAGCAGAGGGCCATCAATGAGTACCTGTGCGACTACGGCACCAGGACAGGGTCAGGGGAGCTTGTTTTTTTTTCTCCACGCCAGTGGGGCATGATCAGGGATGCATGCACTGTCCTGGCACCATTTGAGGAGGCCACGAGGATGGTGAGCAGTGACAGTGCATGCATCAGTGACACTGTACCTCTTGTCCACCTGTTGGAGCACACGCTGCGTGGAATAATGGACAGGGCACTTGAGGCAGAACAGAGGCAGGAAGAGGAGGACTTCCTTGCCTCTCAAGGCCCCCTTTACCCAGACAGTGTTCCTTCTGTCCCACCCATCGCACAGGAAGAGGAAGAGGAGGAGGAGGAGGAGGAGGATTGTGTCAGCATGGAGGTGGAGGCTGGCACTCAGCATCATCAGCAGCGGTCTTTTAGGGATGATTTACAGTCCCAAGAAACCAGTGGACTTGTACGTGGCTGGGAGGAGGTGGCTGCGGATCATGTCGTCCTTAGTGACCCAGAGGACTCCGGAGCGAATGCCTCAGCAAACCTACGCTGCATGGCCTCCCTGATCCTGCAAAGTCTGCGGAAGGATCCTCGTATTCTTCGGATCAAGGAGAGGGACCATTACTGGCTGGCCACTCTCCTTGATCCACGGTACAAGGGTAAGGTTGCGGACCTTATGTTACCTTCGCAGAGGGAGCAGAGGATGAGACAACTCCGGGAGGCCTTGCAGAAAGGTCTGTGCAACGCGTTCCCAGAGACTTGGAGGTTACAAACTCCTGGTCCTGGACAACGAGTTGCTGAGGCTTCGGCCAGTCAAAGAAGGAGCGGTGGGGAAGGTGGCCGTCTGACCGATGCGTTCAGACAATTCTTTAGTCCGCAGCCCCAAAGTATGATCGGTTCCAGCAACCATCGCCAGCGTCTGATAAACATGGTGCAGGAATATCTAGGGGCAAGGTCAGACTTGGACACCTTCCCCATCGAAAATCCTCTGGCTTACTGGGTCTTGAGGATGGATCACTGGCCAGAGCTTGCACAGTATGCAATTGAGCTACTGGCCTGTCCTGCATCCAGCGTTCTTTCGGAACGCACATTCAGTGCTGCTGGAGGATTTGTCACGGATCACAGGGTGCGCCTGTCCACCGACTCGGTTGATCGACTGACTTTCATCAAGATGAACCAGTCTTGGATCACCACCAGCTACCACACACCTGATGCTGATATAACAGACTAATTGATTTTAACATGTCACATCCCTTCAAGACTGATGCTGATGCTGAGTGCCTGTGCTGTTATGTTGACTGGCTATCCTCCTCCTCCGAGTCCTCAATGATACGATTGATGATGATAGCTTGGAAGATCATTTTTGTTTATGGGTGCCGCCACCAGTGGCTAAGGCCCAATTTTTCAGCCCCTGTTTTACAGGGGCGTGTAATTACAATTTTTTTAGCAATAATTTGCCATAGGGCTCATTGCTGTGCTCCAAGTACAGTATCTGTGAGGGGTTGGAGTGTTGTGGCACCAGTGCCTAAGGCCCAATTTTTCAGCCCCTGTTTAACAGGGGCGTGTCATTACAATTTTTGAAGCAATACTTTGCAACAGGGCTCATTGCTGTGCTCCAAGTAACGTATCTGTGAGGGGTTGTAGTGTTGTGCCACCAGTGCCTAAGGCCCAATTTCTTTTTCGTACATCACGGGACACAGAGCGACTTAGTCATTACTAATGGGTTATATAGTTTACCTTCAGGTGTTGGCACTGGCCAATTCCAAAGCGGAAGTACCCTCCCCTATATAAGCCCCTCCCACCCGGGAGCACCTCAGTTTTTTGCCAGTGTCTAAGGTGTTGGCCAAAGAGTAACATGTGTTTTCACTGGGCTTGCGTACAGGTTCTTTTGGGCCTTAGTAAGCTGTTCCGGATCCCACCAAAAAAGCTTCATAGCTAAACGGTCGGTACCCGGGCCTTGCAGCAGAAGAGCAAGGTTTTGCCTGTAATGCTTCTCTTAGGAGGGCTGGACCCTGGGATCCAGAGCTCTGGTCATACCCACGACCAAGACGCTGTCTGTGCAGGGTGCTATACAGGTCCAGGGGAGTGGAATCCTTGGGAACCCGGTCCCTGAAGGTTTAATTACAATGCCTGCCGTGATAGGTGAAGTTTGGACTTTTGTGGACCAAACAAAGTCCTGCGGCGGGGATCAGGTAAGTGGGGGCCCCCAGGAACTTGGTTCTATTGGGGGACCCCCAAGCCTAATTTGTCTTTCTGTCTGTTACCTAACGGTATTCCCGCTAAATATCTGTGTTTGCCTATAACTACTGAAAATGTAAAATTTTAATAGTAGTCAAGAAAAAAAAAAAAAACAGGGACCGCGGTACCTGTGTTAAACCACTAGAGGCCGCTGTAGTCCATTTTTCTTGTAATGTGGATCTTTGGTTTTTCTCAACTCAAAAGATCCAGGCAGCTGGTAAGTTTCTCTGAGGGAATCCACTTCCTCTGCCCTGTTGCTGCGTTCATCCACCGCACAGGCCCTCCGGCAAAAAGGGCCCTGGCTCCTAGTCCTCTGTTGGTTTTCGAAAAGGGCGCCATTGGCGCACGGGCGCGCGCGCGGGCGCGTGCACGCGCCTCCTATGAAAAAAAAGGGGCGGGGCGGGTGGATGACGCTCGATGCGCGCCGCGGCGCTTCTGCGCATGTGCGGGCGTCCCAGCATGGTTAAAAGACACAGTACAAGTGTCAGCTGCATGCAAACAGAGCTAGCAACAAACAGTGGCACACAGAGGCGGTTGATGCAGGCATCCCCATAGAAAGGCACTTTAGTGGACACCAGCTGGTATATAGCAGCACCTGTGTTAGACTATTACCAGCAAAAATTGGTGTATGACGACGGGAATACCTCAGCTTTGTGCTTAAAGGATATGTCGTCCAGACGCTCCGGAAATAGATCTTCCAGGAAGCCAAAGGGGTCTCCATCGGGCTCTGAGGATATTGGGCATGCTTGCACTGCACCAATCTCCCCTGAGAATGCAGAGGTCAGTAGCCGTAGAAACCCCGCAGGAATGCCTGGTGCTGCGGCTGTCCCCAGTCCACCTGCTCCTGTATATATAACAGAGGAGGTTTTATCCTCAACTCTGGGAGGATTAGAAGAGAGATTAACAGCATTGATCGCTGCTTCCCTATCTCAGGGAAAGCGCGTCCGATCTCCGTCTCCTCCTTCAGAGTGCCTGTTAGTGGAGGAACAGCCCCACACAGAGATCGACCTACCTGAAGGGGATCAGGATGAGGTTGATTCACTTATAGAGGAATCAACAGTGGAAGAACCTTTCTCAGCTTCTCAGGCTGAAAGATTATGGGTTCAGTCTCTGACTAACATGGTCCGATTAGCATCTATGCCTCTGGCGGAACCACCATCCACTACGGTTTCCTCGCTGGGGTCGCTAAAAGCTCCCCAGGCGGTCTGTTCCTTCCCAATCCACCCTTTATTAGAAGGGCTTATTTACCAGGATTGGGAGCATCCTGATAAAATATTTGCTCCCCCCAAGAGATTTCCGGTGATCTATCCCATGGAGGATAAGTTCATAAGAAAATGGAGGGTCCCTATAGTGGACGCAGCCATCTCTTCTGTTAACAAATCACTGACATGTCCAGTAGATAATGTTCCAATGTTCAAAGACCCAATAGATAAAAAATTGGAGTCTTTACTAAAATCTGCTTTCTCTACAGCAAGTATGGTGACACAACCTGCGGTAGCAGCGATTGGAGTCTGCCAAGCAGTGAAAGATCAGTTGAAACAAGTCTTAAGGGACTTACCAGATCAGCAGGCTCATGCCCTAGCTGACCTGCCTAGAGCCTTGTGTTTTGCGGTGGACGCCATAAAGGATACAATCCAACAGGCCTCCCGCTTTACGCTGTCTATAGACATATGCGTAGGCTTCTGTGGCTCAAAAACTGGTCTGCTGAAGCTCCCTGTAAAAAACTGCTGGTTAGCTTCCCATTTCATGGAGAACGCTTATTTGGAGAAGATCTGGACAAATATATCCAGAAAATTTCTGCCGGTAAAAGTTCACTCTTACCGGTTAAGAACAAGGGTAGAAGTCCTTCTTTTAAGAGGCCTACCTCTCCAGTCCCGGGCACATCGGCTGTGAAGCAGTTCCGACGGCCTCCGCGGTCAAATTCAGGGGGCAGAAATCAGGGACAATCACAGGGTAACAAGAAGCCCTGGATCAAGAGAGGTACAAAACCTCCCCCTAAGGCATGAAGTATTGCCCCCGCTCAATCGGGTGGGGGGAAGACTTCAGTTGTTCACAGAGACCTGGCGGGACACCATCAGAGACAGATGGGTGCTCTCCGCAGTAAGTCTGGGATACAAGCTGGAGTTAAAAGGCACTCCTCCTGCCCAATTTATGAGGTCAAACGTGCCAAGAGATCCCCAAAAGAGAGGATCCCTCCTTCTGGCACTAGAACAACTATTGCTCCAAGGGGTAATCATGAAGGTTCCCCTGGAAGAAAGCGGATTCGGGTTTTACTCGAACCTTTTCACAGTCCCCAAACCAAATGGGGACGTGAGGCCCATATTAAATCTAAAAGGGCTAAACAAGTTCCTAAATATCAGGACTTTTCGGATGGAGTCGATCCGATCAGTGGCCACCGCCCTACAAGGGCAGGAATGGCTAGCCTCGATCGACATAAGGGATGCTTATCTGCATATTCCCATCTTTCCGGCCCATCAGAAATTTCTACGCTTTGCAGTAGAAGGGCGCCATTTTCAGTTCAGAGCCTTACCTTTCGGTCTGGCCACAGCACCACGAGTGTTCACAAAAATTCTGGCCCCATTATTGGCCAATCTAAGAACACAGGGTGTAACGATAATGGCATATCTAGACGACCTGCTACTAATAGACCACTCAGTGGAAAAGCTGGAAGTAGCTATTCACAAGACAATCGAGTATCTGGAATATCACGGTTGGATTATCAACCGGGACAAGTCAGCTCTAAGACCAGTCAAAAGTCTGGAATACTTAGGGCTAAGGCTGGATTCAAATCAGAGAAAGATTTTCTTACCTCCAGAGAAGGTGTCGTCTTTAAGAAATTTGACCCACTTAGTGGGTACAAAAAGAAAACCATCCATACGTCTCTGCATGAGGCTGCTGGGAAAAATGGTGGCATCATTCGAAGCGGTACCCTACGGTCAATTCCATTCAAGGAATTTGCAAAGGGCCATACTGTCAGCCTGGAACAAAAAAGTTCAGGCTTTAGACTTACCAATGTCCCTGTCCCCTTCCGTTCGCAAGAGCCTCCATTGGTGGTTGGTGCCCCAGAATCTGGAAAGAGGGAAACCCTTCAGTCCGGTTTCTTGGAAGGTGGTCACTACAGATGCCAGCCTCATCGGCTGGGGGGCAGTACTGGAGCAATGGTCTCTCCAGGGCAAGTGGTCAGAAGCAGAAAAGGCCCTGCCCATCAATCTCTTAGAGATACGAGCAGCCCGGTATGCCCTAGTAGCATGGACATCCAAACTCCAGGGGTCCCCTGTCAGAATTCAATCAGACAATGCCACGGCAGTGGCATATATCAATCATCAGGGTGGCACCAAAAGTCGTGCAGCCCAGAAGGAAGCAAATTGCATCCTGGAGTGGGCAGAAAGATATGTCCCAGCCATATCCGCGGTTTTCATCCCAGGAGTGGAAAATTGGAGAGCGGACTTTCTAAGTCGCCAACAATTATGCCCGGGGGAATGGTCTCTTCACCCCGAGGTTTTCCAGGCAATATGCCAGCGGTGGGGAACACCGGATGTAGATCTGCTAGCATCCAGATTCAACGCAAAGGTGGACAGGTTTGTGTCTCGCACAAGGGATCCCCTAGCTTGCGGCTCGGATGCCCTAGTGTTCCCTTGGGATCGGTTCAAGCTGATATATGCATTCCCACCGCCACAATTGTTACCGCGATTACTCCGCAGAATCAGGGTAGAAAAGAAACCAGTGATTCTGGTGGCTCCAGCGTGGCCCCGAAGGGCATGGTACGCGGAGATTGTAAAAATGTCAGTGAGGAGTCCGTGGACCCTCCCACTTCGTCCGGACCTGCTGTCGCAAGGACCGATATACCACCCTTCCTTACCAGCCCTAGGTTTGACGGCCTGGCTATTGAAGCCCACATTCTGAAAAAGAGAGGGCTCTCTAATTCTGTGGTATCTACCATGATCAATGCCAGGAAACCGGTATCCAGGCAGATCTATTATAGGATCTGGAAAGCGTACATTACGTGGTGTGAGACCAAGAAATGGCATCCACGTAAGTACATGATAGGGAGGATTCTGGACTTCCTACAGTGGGCTGTAGATAGGAAGCTGGCCTTGAGTACTATCAAGGGTCAGATTTCGGCCTTGTCAATATTTTTTCAAAGGCCCTTGGCTTCGCATTCACTAGTCAAAGCCTTTATACAAGGAGTGATGCGTATTAGCCCTCCGGTTAGTATTCCCATATGTCCTTGGGACTTAAACCTGGTTCTGTCGGTTCTACAGAAACAACCGTTTGAACCATTACAACACATTTCCTTGGTTCTTCTCACCAGGAAATTGGTTTTCTTAGTAGCCATTTGTTCGGCTAAAAGAGTGTCGGAATTAGCAGCTATGTCCTGTAAGGAGCCATATCTGGTTGTCCATAAGGACAGAGTAGTATTACGTCCTCATCCAGCCTTTCTTCCTAAGGTGGTATCGAGGTTTCATTTGAACCAAGATGTGGTTCTTCCTTCTTTTTTCCCCAAACCTAGCTCAGTAGAGGAAAAGTTATTACATTCTTTGGATGTGGTAAGAGCAGTTAAAGCTTATCTAAAAGCCACTGCTCAGATTCGCAGAACGGATTCTTTGTTTGTTCTGCCGGAAGGCCCCAGAAGGGGTCAGGCAGCATCAAAATCTACTTTAGCCAAGTGGATTCGACAGGTCATAATACAAGCCTATGGCTTGAGAAAGAGACCGCCTCCGTTCAAAGTTAGGGCGCACTCCACAAGAGCGGTTGGAACTTCATGGGCAGTGCATCACCAGGCCTCCCTGGCTCAAGTATGTAAGGCCGCAACATGGTCTTCGGTACACACGTTTACTAGATTCTATCAGGTAGACGTTAGAAGTCAGGAGGATGTCGCCTTTGGGCGCAGTGTGTTGCAGGCCGCAAAAGAGCCTCATGCCTGATGGCGCCCAGCTTATGTACCCCCCCCTCATTTGGCATTGCTTTGGGACGTCCCATTAGTAATGACTAAGTCGCTCTGTGTCCCGTGATGTACGAAAAAGAAAAAGGGATTTTTATAACAGCTTACCTGTAAAATCCTTTTCTTGGAGTACATCACGGGACACAGAGCTCCCACCCCTCTTTTTGGGACACTTATTGCTTGGCTACAAAACTGAGGTGCTCCCGGGTGGGAGGGGCTTATATAGGGGAGGGTACTTCCGGTTTGGAATTGGCCAGTGCCAACACCTGAAGGTAAACTATATAACCCATTAGTAATGACTAAGTCGCTCTGTGTCCCGTGATGTACTCCAAGAAAAGGATTTTACAGGTAAGCTGTTATAAAAATCCCTTTTTTTCAGCCCCTGTTCAACAGGGGCATGCAATTACAATTCTTGATCTAATAATTCACAGCAGGGCCCATTGCTGCGCCCACCAAGAGTAACTGTCAGGGCTTACAGTGTTGTGGCACCAGCACCACCATCAAAGGCCCAATTTTTACTACCACTGTTCAACAATTATATGTAATTAAAATTCCTGATATAATAGTTGACAGCAGGGCGTTCCAGCACCAACCAAGAGTAACTGTGAGTGCTTACAGTGTTGTGCCAACACCAACAACTAAGGGGCCTATTTCTGCAGAGTATATACGGCAGGTCCCTACTTTCAAACATCCAACTTACAAACGACTCCTACTTGCAAACGCAAGAAGACAACAGGAAGTGAGAGGAAATCTACCCCTAGAAAGGAAAATTCTCTCCTGTAAGAATTAATATGGGAGAAAGGTGTCTCCTCTGTACTGATGCTTTATCACCAATCCTTGTTTCAAGAAAAGCACCACATTTCAAAAACAGTTGTCATTGGGACGGAAAGTGAGGTGAAATGTTCTGAACAGGGGCACAGACAGCAAAACAAATGTTACAGGGGTGATAACCCTTACCTATGTTTTACAAAAAGTTTAAAAATAGATTTTTGGTCTGGAGCTACACTTCAACAATGTACCTGTTCAAAATTACAAACAGATTCTACATAAGAACAAACCTACAGTCCCTGTCTTGTATGCACCGCCTGTATACGGCTGTTCAGAGTATATAGGGCCTTTTTTATTTTATGTGCGGGGTTCCCCTTAATATCCATACAAGACCCAAAGGGGCTGGTAATGGGCTGGGGTAGGGGGGGGGGTCATGGGGTAGCTATGCCATTTTTCTTAAAGATTTTCATCCATATTACCGGGACCAGACATTACATTAAAGCCGCAAGCAGTTTTAAATGGCTTTTTTTTCCTTTAGAAGTGTCATTTTGTGCAGGGACAGTTCTAAACACGGGAAACACGTGGCACTTCACAGGCATACTTTAGACACCCCCCAGGTACGATATTTAAAGGAATATTTGACTTTTTTTTTTTCACTTTATGCATCATTAAAATGACTGCTCCCGAAAAACGACCGTTTTTAAAACTTCTTTTTGCATTGATACATGTCCCCTGGTGCAGAACCCGGGTTCCAAACCCTTTTTAGGACAATAACATGCATAATAGTTGTTATAATTAGCACTTTAGAATCCGAACGTTCGCATCCATTGTATTTAATAGGGTTCTAATGTTCGTACGAACTTTCGGTCCGTTCGCGGGTTCTGGTGCGAACCGAACCCGGGGGTGTTCGGCTCATCACTACCCCTGAGAAGGGCGGTCGCAGGTTGTTTGGTAAGCCTTCATTTCTCACTTTGGTGGCGGCAGGCCCGGATTTACTCCCTTTGCCGCCCCAAGGCCGGGTCCTTCAATGTCCCCCTTCCCCCCCCAGCAAGGGGCAGATGCTTTTCTCAAAGGGGTGGATATGGGCGGATATGGTTAGAAATAGCATGATGGCCAGTGCCTTATGATTGCCGGATGCTTTTCTCAAATGCTTGGATCTCAATACAGCAAGGGGCGGATGCTTTTCTCAATACAGCAAGGGGCTCTTCTAGTCATATCCGCCCCTATCAAATGCAGCCACTGTGCCTATCAAACGCAGCCACTGTGCCCATCAAACACAGCCACTGTGCCCATCAAACGCAGCCACTGTGCCTATCAAACGCAGCCACTGTGCCCATCAAACCCAGCCACTGTGCCAATCAAACCCAGCCACTGTGCCAATCAAACGCAGCCACTGTGCCCATCAAACGCAGCCACTGTGCCAATCAAACCCAGCCACTGTGCCAATCAAACCCAGCCACTGGGCCCATGAAGCGCAGCCACTGTGTCCATCAAACGCAGCTAATGTACCCATCAATAGCCCCTGCTCATTAAACAGTCCACATTCAGTGAAAGTTAATGCACTGCAAAAATTTGCAGTACATGAACTTTCACTGAATGTGGACTGTTTAATGAGCTTGTTGCACAAATCACTTTATTAATGATATCTATGGCTATGCCTATTTATAATTTATTTAATCCATATTCAGCACTATATTTGATGCCTGGCACACACACACAATCGCACATGATGATGACTTAAAACTTTTAAGCCATCATCATGTGCGATTGTGTGTGTGTGCCAGGCATCAAATATAGTGCTCAATATGGATTAAATAAATTATAAATAGGCATAGCCATAGATATCATTAATAAAGTGTAATAAAGTGATTTGTACAACAGCTGTTCACAAATCACTTTATTACAGTTTATTTATGATATGGCTATGAATATTTATTTAATCCACTGAGCATTATATTTTGCTGCTTGCTTCTGATTGGCACATATGAATATAACGAGGATCAATAAGTAGTACCTGGCTGCTATCCTTGGTGCTGCTGCTGGGGGTTCCCCATCGGGCCGCCATACATTCCTTCTCCTGTCCTCTCTTCTCCTCTTCACCTCACGTCACACATTCCCCGCTCAGGGAGAAGATGATGGCACGCAGAGGAGGGTAGGCGGAGCATTAGTCTCCGCTTCCTACACTCTGGCCAGTCATCGGCCATCATGGGGGCGCCTGTCACTCCCCTCCCCAGGCCAAGTAGCAATATTAGCATTTGCTGTGCCGGCGCCGCGCTCCAGCAGGCCGGCCGTGGTGCCGGAAGCTACATTAGTGTGGGAGGCGGCCGTGGGAGGACGGGCGGCGCCGCCCCTACACCCAGTGCCGCCCCGAGGCCTGGCCTCGGTGGCCTTGTGGGAAATCCGGCCCTGGGTGGCGGGATCTTCACTTATTGTTGGAATAGCACTTACCAGCTTCATCGGATATCTTCTCTGTGGAACTCTTATCATCAATATAGAGGAAATCCTCTACACATTTATTTGATAATCTTCTTTCTTCACGGGCACTTATGAACTTGATTGGTTTATTTGTATTGTTTTATTAGTGTTTTTGATACTTTTTTCACGTATTTAATTTTAACTGTGTAGATATATACAGTTCTTTCCAGCGCTACACTATTTTTGTATACTCATTTAAAACTGCTTGTGGCTTTAATGTAATGTCTGGTCCCGGTAATATGGATGAAAATCTTTAAGAAAAATGGCATAGCTACCCCATGACCCCCCCCTACCCCGGCCCATTACCAGCCCCTTTGGGTCTTGTATGGATATTAAGGGGAACCCCGCACATAAAATAAAAAAGGCCCTATATGCTCTGAACAGCCGTATACAGGCGGTGCATACAAGACAGGGACTGTAGGTTTGTTCTTATGTAGAATGTGTTTGTAATTTTGAACAGGTACATTGTTTAAGTGTAGCTCCAGCCCAAAAATCTATTTTTAAGCTTTTTGTAAAACATAGGGAAGGGTTATCACCCCTGTAACATTTGTTTTGCTGTCTGTGCCCCTGTTCAGAACATTTCACCTCACTTTCCGTCCCAATGACAACTGTTTTTTGAAATGTGGTGTTTTTATTGAAACAAGGATTGCTGATAAAGCATCAGTACAGAGGAGACACCTTTCTCCCATATTAATTCTTACAGGAGAGAATGTAGCTGCACAAAGGTGGGTTGTGTGTGTATATATATATATATATATATATCTGTACTGATTATAATGCAGCTATCAGAATCAACTGCCTGCTGTGGTATTAGTATGAGAAAAGCAGCAATTGTCTTCAGTTAGTTTTAGGTGAAAACTGTGCAGAGGACACAGTACACTGAAAATATTTGCAGCTCTCTGCCTGTGGTTTTATTATGAGAACACCATTCAGGTAGGCTTTAGGCGAACGGTGTGCAAAGCACACAGTACAATAAGTGAAACACTGACTGCAGCTATCACAATCACCTGCCTGCCTGTCACAGTATAGAAAATAACAGGAATGGATCTAGCTAAACTGAATACAGTGTATAAATATATATACAACACCTAGGATGCATATATATCCTCTACACACTGTAACTGCAGCTAACTGACTCGCCTGCCTGCTCTATCTATCTCAATATAAATTACACTGTCTCTCTCTCTCTGTCTCTCTCTCTGTCTCTCTGTCTCTCTCTCTCTGTCTCTCTCTCTCTGTCTCTCTCTCTCTCTCTGTCTCTCTCTCTCTGTCTCTCTCTCTTTAACCACCACAACACACTACACAAGGCCGACTTCCAGGCGGCCTTATATAGTGTGGGGCATGTACTAAATCCCCTGAGGCATAATTGGCCAAAGCCACCCTGGCTTTGGCCAATTACGGCTCTCCGTTTTTTGCACGCTGTGATTGGCCAAAGCATGCGGGTCATAGTGCATGCTTGGCCAATCATCAGCCAGCAATGCACTGCGATGACGCAGTGAATTATGGCCCGTGACGCGCCACTCGAATTTGGCGTGAATGGCCCATAATGTTCACAATTCGGCGAATGGCCAAACAGACGATGTTGGACTCGAACTCAAAGCTCATCCCTAGTGGTCACCTGACCATTACACCTACCTGTACAGCCAAAAGTATAAAAAGTATAAGGCAGTGGATTGGTGGTGGATTGGCGGTACATTGGCGGTGCAGGCGGTGGATTGGTGGATTAACGGTGCAGGCGGTGGATTGGCGGTGAAGGTGGTGGATTGGCGGTGAAGGTGGTGGATTGGCGGTGCAGGGGGTGGATTGGCGGTGCAGGCGGTGGATTGGCGGTGCAGGCGGTGGATTGGTGGTGCAGGCGGTGGATTGGCAGTGCAGGCGGTGGATTGGCGGTGCAGGCGGTGGATTGGCGGTGCAGGCGGTGGATTGAAGGTGCAGGCGGTGGATTGGCGGTGCAGGGGGTGGATTGTTGGTGGATTGGCGGTGCAGGCGGTGGATTGCCGGTGCAGGTGGTGGATTGGTGGTGCAGACGGTAGATTGGCGGTGAAGCGGTGGATTGGTGGTGCAGGTAGTGGATTTGTTGTGCAGGCAGTGGATTGGCGGTGGATTGGTGGTGCAGGTGTTGGATTGGTGGTGCAGACGTTGGAATGGCGGTGCAGGCATTGGATTGGCGATGCAGGCATTGGATTGGCGGTGGATTGGCGGTGCAGGCGGTGGATTGGCGGTGCAGGCGGTGGATTGGCGGTGAAGGCGGTGGATTGGCGGTGGATTGGCGGTGAAGGCGGTGGATTGGTGGTGAAGGCGGTGGATTGGTGGTGCAGGCAGTGGATTTGTTGTGCAGGCAGTGGATTGGCGGTGGATTGGTGGTGAAGGTGGTGGATTGGCGGTGCAGGCAGTGGATTGGTGGTAGATTGGCGGTGGATTGGCGGTGCAGGCGGTGGATTGGCGTGCAGGCGGTGGATTGGTGGTGAAGACGGTGGATTGGTGGTGCGGGTGGTGGATTGGCGGTGCAGGCGGTGGATTGGCGGTGCAGGGGGTGGATTGCCGGTGGATTGGTGGTGCAGGTGGTGGATTGGTGGTGCAGGCGGTGGATTGGCAGTGGATTGGCGGTGCAGGCAGGGGATTGGTGGTAGATTGGTGGATTTGAGGTGCAGGTGGTGGATTGGAGGTGCAGGCGGTGGATTGGTGGTGGTGCAGGCGGTGGATTGGTGATGAAGGTGGTGGATTGGCGGTGCAGGCAGTGGATTGGTGGTAGATTGGCGGTGCAGGCGGTGGATTGGTGTTGGATTGGCGGTGCAGGGGGTGGATTGGCAGTGCAGGCGGTGGATTGGTGGTAGATTGGTGGATTGGCGGTGCAGGTGGTGGATTGGCAGTGGATTGGTGGATAAGGCGGTGGATTGGCGGTGGATTGGCGGTGGATTGGTGGATTGGCGGTGGATTGGTGGATAAGGTGGTGGATTGGCGGTGGATTGGTGGTTGATTGGCGTGCAGGCAGTGGATTGTCGGTGCAGGGGGTGGATTGGCGGTGGATTGGTGGAATGGCGGTGCAGGTGGTGGATTGGCGGTGGATTGGTGGATAAGGCGGTGGCTTGGTGGAGGATTGGTGGATAAGGCATGGGATTGGCTGTGAATTGGTGAATTGGTGGATTGGCGGTGGATTGGTGGTGCAGGCGGTGGATTGGCAGTGCAGGTGGTAGATTGGTGGATTGGCGGTGCAGGCGGTGGATTGGTGGTGAATTGGTGGATAAGGCGGTAAAGTCGGTGGATTGGCGGATTGGCGGTGGATTGGTGGATTGGCGGTGGATTGGCGGTGGCTTAGTGAGGATTGGTGGATAAGGCGATGGATTGGCGGTGGCTTGGTGGTGAAGGCGGTGGATTGGTGGATAAGGCGGTGGCTTGGTGGAGGATTGGCGGTGGCTTGGTGGAGGATTGGCGGTGAAGGCGATGGCTTGGTGGAGGATTGGCGGTGGCTTGGTGGAGGATTGGCGGTGAAGGCGATGGCTTGGTGGAGGATTGGTGGATAAGGCGGTGGCTTGGTGGAGGATTGGTGGTGGTATTGGTGGTAGATTGGCGGTGCAGGCAGTGGATTGGTGGTGGATTGGCGGTGCAGGCAGTGGATTGGCGGTGCAGGTGGTGGATTGGCGGGTAGATTGGTGGATTGGCGGTGCAGGTGGTGGATTGACGGTGGATTGGCCGTGAATTGGTGGATTGGCAGTGGCTTGGTGGAGGATTGGTGGATAAGGCAGTGGATTGGCGGTGAATTGGTGGATAAGGCGGTGGATTGGTGGTGCAGGGGGTGGTGCAGGCGGTGGATTGGCGGTGCAGGTGGTAGATTGGCGGTGCAGGCGGTGGTGAAGTCGGTGGATTGGCGGTGAAGGCGGTGGATTGGTGGTGGCTTGGTGGATAAGGCGGTGGATTGGCGGTGGCTTGGTGGATTGGCGGTGAAGGCGGTGGCTTGGTGGATTGGCGGTGGCTTGGTGGAGGATTGGTGGATAAGGCGGTGTGAAGGCGGTGGATTGGCGGTGGCTTGGTGGAGGATTGGCGGGTCCTGGCGCACTGTTTGGGTGTGGGTGGAATGAAGTCGTCGCCTGTTCTTTAGAATGGGTTTTAGTGCCTTTTCATCCTCCTCTCTCTGAGCGGCGGAGAAGTAATTAGAGTTTTTTCTCCTCTACAAGGCTATGATATGAGAGTTCCTTCCAGCGGCACACTCTCTGCAGTCATTAATCGTCGCTCGCTCGCTCTCACAGCACGCTGCGCCTGCACACCATCATCTGCATGGCGGCTACGGCGCACTTTATCATCTGATTTATCAGTTTGTATCCAGGTGGGAAATAAATGTAAACACGGATAGTAAATCACTTAATCCCGGGAATGGCGGCGATGAGGACGAGCTCGGAATACAGTAAATAGGCGATCAGATGTTCAGGAATGACTGTCACCGGCTGAATGACGAGCGTTGAATTCTCTCGGCGTCGATCGGCGCCCATTGATTTCTGACGGGACCACTCAGCTGCCGCATGACGTTAATTAAAATGAACTGGTCCAAGCTTTAACCCTTCCACTGCCGGGGCTTTCCAGAAACATCTTCTATAACTTCCCCCGGGGGAAAATTTCATCCTGGAAAGGAAGAGTTCCCCTTTAATTCTCTCCTTATTACCCCATTCATACATATAGGAGGGGATCGGTCACATTCAGTATAGGGGTGTATACAGAGGGGTGCCATGGTCTGGGGGGGGGGTCACATTCAGTATAGGGGTGTATACAGAGGGGTCCCATGGTCTGGGGGGGGAGGGGGTCACATTCAGTATAGGGGTGTATACAGAGGGGTGACATGGTCTGGGGGGGGGAGGGGGTCACATTCAGTATAGGGGTGTATACAGAGGGGTGACATGGTCCTGGGGGGGTGATGGGTCACATTCAGTATAGGGGTGTATACAGAGGGGTACCATGGTCTGGGGGGGGTGATGGGTCAAATTCAGTATAGGGGTGTATACAGAGGGGTGACATGGTCTGGGGGGGGGGAGGGGGTCACATTCAGTATAGGGGTGTATACAGAGGGGTGACATGGTCTGGGGGGGGGGGTGATGGGTCACATTCAGTATAGGGGTGTATACAGGGGGTCCCATGGTCTGGGGGGGTGATGGGTCACATTCAGTATAGGGGTGTATACAGGGGGTCCCATGGTCTGGGGGGGAGGGGGTCACATTCAGTATAGGGGTGTATACAGAGGGGTGACATGGTCTGGGGGGGGTGATGGGTCACATTCAGTATAGGGGTGTATACAGAGGGGGTGACATGGTCTGGGGGGGGGGAGGGGGTCACATTCAGTATAGGGGTGTATACAGAGGGGTGACATGGTCTGGGGGGGGGTGATGGGTCACATTCAGTATAGGGGTGTATACAGGGGGTCCCATGGTCTGGGGGGGTGATGGGTCACATTCAGTATAGGGGTGTATACAGGGGGTCCCATGGTCTGGGGGGGAGGGGGTCACATTCAGTATAGGGGTGTATACAGAGGGGTGACATGGTCTGGGGGGGTGATGGGTCACATTCAGTATAGGGGTGTATACAGAGGGGTCCCATGGTCTGGGGGGGGGTCACATTCAGTATAGGGGTGTAAACAGAGGGGTGACATGGTCTGGGGCGGGGTGATGGGTCACATTCAGTATAGGGGTGTATACAGGGGGGTCCCATGGTCTGGGGGGGAAGGGGTCACATTCAGTATAGGGGTGTATACAGAGGGGGGGCATGGTCTGGGGGGGGGTGATGGGTCACATTCAGTATAGGGGTGTATACAGAGGGGTGACATGGTCTGGGGGGGTGATTGGTCACATTCAGTATAGGGGTGTATACAGAGGGGTTACATGGTCTGGGGGGGGGTGATGGGTCACATTCAGTATAGGGGTGTATACAGAGGGGGGGCATGGTCTGGGGGGGGTGATGGGTCACATTCAGTATAGGGGTGTATACAGAGGGGTGACATGGTCTGGGGGGGAGATGGGTCACATTCAGTATAGGGGTGTATACAGAGGGGTGACATGGTCTGGGGGGGAGGGGGTCACATTCAGTATAGGGGTGTATACAGAGGGGTGCCATGGTCTGGGGGGGGGGGGGTGATGGGTCACATTCAGTATAGGGGTGTATACAGCGGGGGTGACATGGTCTGGGGGGGAGGGGGTCACATTCAGTATAGGGGTGTATACAGAGGGGTGCCATGGTCTGGGGAGGGGTGATGGGTCACATTCAGTATAGGGGTGTATACAGAGGGGTGACATGGTCTGGGGGGGGAGGGGGTCACATTCAGTATAGGGGTGTATACAGAGGGGTGACATGGTCTGGGGGGGGGGAGGGGGTCACATTCAGTATAGGGGTGTATACAGAGGGGTGACATGGTCTGGGGGGAGGGGGTCACATTCAGTATAGGGGTGTATACAGAGGGGTGACATGGTCTGGGGGGGGGTGATGGGTCACATTCAGTATAGGGGTGTATACAGCGGGGTGACATGGTCTGGGGGGGTGATGGGTCACATTCAGTATAGGGGTGTATACAGGGGGGTCCCATGGTCTGGGGGGAGGGGGGTCACATTCAGTATAGGGGTGTATACAGAGAGGTGACATGGTCTGGGGGGGGTGATGGGTCACATTCAGTATAGGGGTGTATACAGAGGGGTCCCATGGTCTGGGGGGGAGCGGGTCACATTCAGTATAGGGGTGTATACAGCAGGGTGACATGGTCTGGGGGGGTGATGGGTCACATTCAGTATAGGGGTGTATACAGAGGGGTGACATGGTCTGGGGGGGCACATTCAGTATAGGGGTGTATACAGAGGGGTGACATGGTCTGGGGGGGAGGGGGTCACATTCAGTATAGGGGTGTATACAGAGGGGTACCATGGTCTGGGGGGGAGGGGGTCACATTCAGTATAGGGGTGTATACAGGGGGGCCCCATGGTCTGGGGGGGGTCACATTCAGTATAGGGGTGTATACAGGGGGGTGACATGGTCTGGGGGGGGTCACATTCAGTATAGGGGTGTATACAGAGGGGTGACATGGTCTGGGGGGTCACATTCAGTATAGGGGTGTATACAGAGGGGTACCATGGTCTGGGGGGGGAGGGGGTCACATTCAGTATAGGGGTGTATACAGGGGGGTCCCATGGTCTGGGGGGGGGTCACATTCAGTATAGGGGTGTATACAGAGGGGTGACATGGTCTGGGGCGGGGTGATGGGTCACATTCAGTATAGGGGTGTATACAGAGGGGTGACATGGTCTGAGGGGGGGGGTGATGGGTCACATTCAGTATAGGGGTGTATACAGAGGGGTACCATGGTCTGGGGGGGAGGGGGTCACATTCAGTATAGGGGTGTATACAGAGGGGTGACATGGTCTGGGGGGGAGGGGGTCACATTCAGTATAGGGGTGTATACAGAGGGGTACCATGGTCTGGGGGGGAGGGGGGTCACATTCAGTATAGGGGTGTATACAGGGGGGTCCCATGGTCTGGGGGGGGTCACATTCAGTATAGGGGTGTATACAGAGGGGTGACATGGTCTGGGGGGGGAGGGGGTCACATTCAGTATAGGGGTGTATACAAAGGGGTACCATGGTCTGGGGGGGAGGGGGTCACATTCAGTATAGGGGTGTATACAGAGGGGTGACATGGTCTGGGGGGGGGTGATGGGTCACATTCAGTATAGGGGTGTATACAGAGAGGTGACATGGTCTGAGGGGAGGTGATGGGTCACATTCAGTATAGGGGTGTATACAGAGGGGTGACATGGTCTGGGGGGGGTGATGGGTCACATTCAGTATAGGGGTGTATACAGAGGGGTGACATGGTCTGGGGGGGGTGATGGGTCACATTCAGTATAGGGGTGTATACAGAGGGGTGACATGGTCTGGGGGGGTGATGGGTCACATTCAGTATAGGGGTGTATACAGAGGGGTGACATGGTCTGGGGGGGAGGGGGTCACATTCAGTATAGGGGTGTATACAGAGGGGTCCCATGGTCTGGGGGGGGAGGGTGTCACATTCAGTATAGGGGGGGGGGGTTCATAGGATTGATGCCAAGCTAAAGGACAATTCTTCTCAGAGAGGATGAGTGGCGGACGGAGGGGGGGGGGGGTCACCTCTTTGCACCCCACTTGCTAATCCAGCGCCTATTAGATGACCAGTTCCCCCCCCCCAATGGAGATCTTTGGATCGAACATGTAATATGGACATCTACCGGGGACTCTTCCAGACCTCATGACCCCCCCCCCCGGAGTCTCTATGGTGACCTGTATGGAGGGGGGGCTCTTCATCAATATTCGGGGGGTTCTCTGGAATGAAGTGGAATTCGAAGGCAGCGCATTGATCTCATCATTTCCAATTTTCAGAACCTTTAGCCCAGAACTGCGGGGCGGTGTCAGGAGAATTCCGAGCGTCTCTCACACTTTGCTCTTCAGTAATGGAATGGTAATTTTCTGTGACTGAGCGGTGACGGCGCCAGCAGGGATGCCGGAGTTCTGTCTACGCCAAGCGCCAATCTGTGCCATTTCACACTGCGCTGACCTCACAGCGCCCGTCCATCTGTAGTCTGCAGGTAATTAGATCATGACATTCCGCTATCAGAGCCGTAATACCGCAAGTCAGAGATTACCGGGAACCACGCCGGGCAGAACGTCATCAACAACCACAAGGCAAATCCCACCCTCACCGTATGAAACAAATCCCACCCTCACCGTATGAAAGAAATCCCACCCTCACTCACCGTATGAAAGAAATCCCACCCTCACCGTATGAAAGAAATCCCACCCTCACCGTATGAAAGAAATCCCACCCTCACCGTATGAAACAAATCCCACCCTCACCGTATGAAAGAAATCCCACCCCCACCGTATGAAACAAATCCCACCCTCACCGTATGAAACAAATCCCACCCTCACCGTATGAAACAAATCCCACCCTCACCCCACCCTCACCGTATGAAAGAAATCCCACCCTCACCGTATGAAAGAAATCCCACCCTCACCGTATGAAAGAAATCCCACCCTCACCGTAAGAAACAAATCCCACCCCCACCGTATGAAAGAAATCCCACCCTCACCCCACCCTCACCGTATGAAAGAAATCCCACCCTCACCGTATGAAAGAAATCCCACCCTCACCGTATGAAAGAAATCCCACCCTCACCGTATGAAAGAAATCCCACCCTCACCCCACCCTCACCGTATGAAAGAAATCCCACCCTCACCGTATGAAAGAAATCCCACCCTCACCGTATGAAAGAAATCCCACCCCCACCCCACCCTCACCGTATGAAAGAAATCCCACCCTCACCGTATGAAAGAAATCCCACCCTCACCGTATGAAAGAAATCCCACCCTCACCCCACCCTCACCGTATGAAAGAAATCCCACCCTCACCGTATGAAAGAAATCCCACCCTCACCGTATGAAACAAATCCCACCCTCACCCCACCCTCACCGTATGAAACAAATCCCACCCTCACCGTATGAAACAAATCCCACCCTCACCGTATGAAAGAAATCCCACCCTCACTGTATGAAAGAAATCCCACCCTCACCGTATGAAAGAAATCCCACCCTCACCGTATGAAAGAAATCCCACCCTCACCGTATGAAAGAAATCCCACCCTCACCGTATGAAAGAAATCCCGCCCTCACCGTATGAAACAAATCCCACCCTCACCGTATGAAAGAAATCCCACCCTCACCGTATGAAACAAATCCCACCCTCACCGTATGTAAGAAATCCCACCCTCACCGTATGAAACAAATCCCACCCTCACCGTATGAAAGAAATCCCACCCTCACGTATGAAACAAATCCCACCCTCACCGTATGAAACAAATCCCACCCTCACCGTATGAAACAAATCCCACCCTCACCGTATGAAACAAATCCCACCCTCACCGTATGAAAGAAATCCCACCCCCACCGTATGAAACAAATCCCACCCTCACCGTATGAAACAAATCCCACCCTCACCGTATGAAAGAAATCCCACCCTCACCGTATGAAACAAATCCCACCCTCACCGTATGAAACAAATCCCACCCTCACCCCACCCTCACCGTATGAAACAAATCCCACCCTCACTGTATGAAAGAAATCCCACCCTCACCGTATGAAACAAATCCCACCCTCACCGTATGAAACAAATCCCACCCTCACCGTATGAAACAAATCCCACCCTCACCCCACCCCCACCGTATGAAACAAATCCCACCCTCACCGTATGAAAGAAATCCCACCCCCACCGTATGAAACAAATCCCACCCTCACCGTATGAAAGAAATCCCACCCTCACCGTATGAAAGAAATCCCACCCCCACCGTATGAAAGAAATCCCACCCTCACCGTATGAAACAAATCCCACCCTCACCGTATGAAACAAATCCCACCCTCACCGTATGAAACAAATCCCACCCTCACCGTATGAAACAAATCCCACCCTCACCCCACCCTCACCGTATGAAACAAATCCCACCCTCACCGTATGAAACAAATCCCACCCTCACCGTATGAAAGAAATCCCACCCTCACCGTATGAAAGAAATCCCACCCTCACCCCACCCCCACCGTATGAAACAAATCCCACCCTCACCGTATGAAAGAAATCCCACCCCCACCGTATGAAACAAATCCCACCCTCACCGTATGAAAGAAATCCCACCCTCACCGTATGAAACAAATCCCACCCTCACCGTATGAAAGAAATCCCACCCCCACCGTATGAAAGAAATCCCACCCTCACCGTATGAAACAAATCCCACCCTCACCGTATGAAACAAATCCCACCCTCACCGTATGAAACAAATCCCACCCTCACCGTATGAAACAAATCCCACCCTCACCGTATGAAACAAATCCCACCCTCACCGTATGAAACAAATCCCACCCTCACCGTATGAAACAAATCCCACCCTCACCGTATGAAACAAATCCCACCCTCACCCCACCCCCACCGTATGAAACAAATCCCACCCTCACCGTATAAAACAAATCCCACCCTCACCGTATAAAACAAATCCCACCCTCACCGTATGAAACAAATCCCACCCTCACCGTATAAAACAAATCCCACCCTCACCGTATAAAACAAATCCCACCCTCACCATATGAAACAAATCCCACCCTCACCGTATGAAACAAATCCCACCCTCACCGTATGAAACAAATCCCACCCTCACCCCACCCTCACCGTATGAAAGAAATCCCACCCTCACCGCATGAAACAAATCCCACCCTCACCGTATGAAAGAAATCCCACCCTCACCGTATGAAACAAATCCCACCCTCACCGTATGAAACAAATCCCACCCTCACCGTATGAAACAAATCCCACCCTCACCGTATGAAAGAAATCCCACCCTCACTGTATGAAACAAATCCCACCCTCACCGTATGAAAGAAATCCCACCCTCACCGTATGAAACAAATCCCACCCTCACCGTATGAAAGAAATCCCACCCTCACCGTATGAAAGAAATCCCACCCCCACCGTATGAAACAAATCCCACCCTCACCGTATGAAGAAATCCCACCCTCACCGTATGAAACAAATCCCACCCTCACCGTATGAAAGAAATCCCACCCTCACCGTATGAAAGAAATCCCACCCCCACCGTATGAAACAAATCCCACCCTCACCGTATGAAGAAATCCCACCCTCACCGTATGAAAGAAATCCCACCCTCACCGTATGAAACAGAAACTCGCCAATTGACTAAAACACTTGATTCTTACAGGACAGTAAAATGAGGAATTTCACCGTCAACGAGAAATTGTCTAAATGAATGAGAACAGGGGTGTCCAAACTTTGGCCCGAGGGCCACAACTAGCCCAATACAAGATTTTACCCATCCCCCAGCAGCTTGTCCCAGATTTATGTCATGCCTTTCCATGCTGCAACTGGGCCAGCTGCCACCCCCTCTGTCCAGACCTGCTCCACCTCCACCCCTCCATCCAGACCTACTCCACCCCCCTCCATCCAGACCTACTCCACCCCTCCTCCATCCAGACCTACTCCACCCTCCATCCAGACCTACTCCACCTCCACCCCTCCTCCATCCAGACCTACTCCACCCTCCATCCAGACCTGCTCCACCTCCACCCCTCCATCCAGACCTACTCCACCCCCCCTCCATCCAGACCTACTCCACCCCTCCTCCATCCAGACCTACTCCACCCTCCATCCAGACCTACTCCACCCCCCTCCATCCAGACCTACTCCACCCCCCCTCCATCCAGACCTACTCCACCCCCCCTCCATCCAGACCTACTCCACCCCTCCATCCAGACCTGCTCCACCTCCACCCCCCCATCCAGACCTACTCCCCCCCCTCCATCCAGACCTACTCCCCCCCCCTCCATCCAGACCTGCTCCACCTCCCCCCCTCCATCCAGACCTACTCCACCCCCCCTCCATCCAGACCTACTCCACCCCCCTCCATCCAGACCTACTCCACCCCTCCTCCATCCAGACCTACTCCACCCCCCCTCCATCCAGACCTACTCCACCCCTCCATCCAGACCTGCTCCACCTCCCCTCCATCCAGACCTACTCCACCCCTCCATCCAGACCTACTCCACCCCCCCCCATCCAGACCTACTCCCCCCCTCCATCCAGACCTACTCCCCCCCCCTCCATCCAGACCTACTCCACCCCCCTCCATCCAGACCTACTCCACCCCTCCTCCATCCAGACCTACTCCACCCCCCCTCCATCCAGACCTACTCCACCCCTCCATCCAGACCTACTCCACCCCCCCCCCATCCAGACCTACTCCCCCCCTCCATCCAGACCTACTCCCCCCCCCCTCCATCCAGACCTGCTCCACCTCCCCCCCTCCATCCAGACCTACTCCACCCCCCCTCCATCCAGACCTACTCCACCCCCCCCTCCATCCAGACCTACTCCACCCCCCCTCCATCCAGACCTACTCCACCCCTCCATCCAGACCTGCTCCACCTCCACCCCCCCATCCAGACCTACTCCCCCCCCTCCATCCAGACCTACTCCCCCCCCCCTCCATCCAGACCTGCTCCACCTCCCCCCCCTCCATCCAGACCTACTCCACCCCCCCTCCATCCAGACCTACTCCACCCCTCCTCCATCCAGACCTACTCCACCCTCCATCCAGACCTGCTCCACCTCCACCCCCCCATCCAGACCTACTCCCCCCCCTCCATCCAGACCTACTCCCCCCCCTCCATCCAGACCTGCTCCACCTCCACCCCTCCATCCAGACCTACTCCCCCCCCTCTATCCAGACCTGCTCCACCTCCACCCCTCCATCCAGACCTACTCCCCCCCCCTCCATCCAGACCTGCTCCACCTCCACCCCTCCATCCAGACCTACTCCCCCCTCCATCCAGACCTACTCCACCCCTTCATCCAGACCTGCTCCACCTCCACCCCTCCATCCAGACCTACTCCCCCCCCTCCATCCAGACCTGCTCCACCCCCCCCCTCCATCCAGACCTACTCCACCCCCCCTCCATCCAGACCTACTCCACCCCTCCATCCAGACCTACTCCACCCCTCTGTCCAGACCTACTCCACCCCCCCTCCATCCAGACCTGCTCCACCTCCACCCCTCCATCCAGACCTACTCCACCCCCCTCCATCCAGACCTACTCCACCCTCCATCCAGACCTGCTCCACCTCCACCCCCCCCCATCCAGACCTACTCCCCCCCCTCCATCCAGACCTACTCCACCCCCCCTCCATCCAGACCTACTCCACCCTCCATCCAGACCTGCTCCACATCCACCCCCCCATCCAGACCTACTCCCCCCCCTCCATCCAGACCTACTCCACCCCCCCTCCATCCAGACCTACTCCACCCCCTCCATCCAGACCTGCTCCACCTCCACCCCCCCATCCAGACCTACTCCCCCCCTCCATCCAGACCTACTCCCCTCCTCCATCCAGACCTGCTCCACCTCCCCCCCCTCCATCCAGACCTACTCCACCCCTCCATCCAGACCTGCTCCACCTCCACCCCCCCATCCAGACCTACTCCCCCCCCTCCATCCAGACCTACTCCCCTCCTCCATCCAGACCTGCTCCACCTCCACCCCTCCATCCAGACCTACTCCACCCCCCCCTCCATCCAGACCTACTCCACCCCTGCATCCAGACCTGCTCCACCTCCACCCCCCCATCCAGACCTACTCCCCCCCCTCCATCCAGACCTACTCCCCCCCCCTCCATCCAGACCTGCTCCACCTCCACCCCTCCATCCAGACCTACTCCACCCCCTCCATCCAGACCTGCTCCACCTCCACCCCCCCATCCAGACCTACTCCCCCCCCCCTCCATCCAGACCTACTCCCCCCCCTCCATCCAGACCTGCTCCACCTCCACCCCTCCATCCAGACCTGCTCCACCTCCACCCCCCCCATCCAGACCTACTCCACCCCCCCCCTCCATCCAGACCTACTCCACCCCTCCATCCCATCCAGACCTGCTCCACCTCCACCCCCCCATCCAGACCTACTCCCCCCCCCTCCATCCAGACCTACTCCCCCCCTCCATCCAGACCTGCTCCACCTCCACCCCTCCATCCAGACCTACTCCACCCCCCCTCCATCCAGACCTACTCCACCCCTCCATCCAGACCTGCTCCACCTCCACCCCCCCATCCAGACCTACTCCCCCCCCTCCATCCAGACCTACTCCCCCCCCCCCTCCATCCAGACCTGCTCCACCTCCACCCCTCCATCCAGACCTACTCCACCCCCCCCTCCATCCAGACCTACTCCACCCCTCCATCCAGACCTACTCCCCCCCCTCCATCCAGACCTACTCCACCCCTCCATCCAGACCTGCTCCACCTCCACCCCCCCATCCAGACCTACTCCCCCCCCCTCCATCCAGACCTACTCCCCCCCCTTCATCCAGACCTGCTCCACCTCCACCCCTCCATCCAGACCTACTCCCCCCCCCTCCATCCAGACCTGCTCCACCTCCACCCCTCCATCCAGACCTACTCCACCCCTCCATCCAGACCTGCTCCACCTCCACCCCCCCATCCAGACCTACTCCCCCCCCCTCCATCCAGACCTACTCCCCCCCTCCATCCAGACCTGCTCCACCTCCACCCCTCCATCCAGACCTGCTCCACCTCCACCCCCCCATCCAGACCTACTCCACCCCCCCCTCCATCCAGACCTACTCCACCCCTCCATCCCATCCAGACCTGCTCCACCTCCACCCCCCCATCCAGACCTACTCCCCCCCCCTCCATCCAGACCTACTCCCCCCCCTCCATCCAGACCTGCTCCACCTCCACCCCTCCATCCAGACCTACTCCACCCCCCCTCCATCCAGACCTACTCCACCCCTCCATCCAGACCTGCTCCACCTCCACCCCCCCATCCAGACCTACTCCCCCCCCCTCCATCCAGACCTACTCCCCCCCCCCTCCATCCAGACCTGCTCCACCTCCACCCCTCCATCCAGACCTACTCCACCCCCCCCCCTCCATCCAGACCTACTCCACCCCTCCATCCAGACCTACTCCCCCCCTCCATCCAGACCTACTCCACCCCTCCATCCAGACCTGCTCCACCTCCACCCCCCCATCCAGACCTACTCCCCCCCCCTCCATCCAGACCTACTCCCCCCCCTCCATCCAGACCTGCTCCACCTCCACCCCTCCATCCAGACCTACTCCCCCCCCCTCCATCCAGACCTGCTCCACCTCCACCCCTCCATCCAGACCTACTCCACCCCTCCATCCAGACCTGCTCCACCTCCACCCCCCCATCCAGACCTACTCCCCCCCCCTCCATCCAGACCTACTCCCCCCCTCCATTCAGACCTGCTCCACCTCCACCCCTCCATCCAGACCTGCTCCACCTCCACCCCCCCATCCAGACCTACTCCACCCCCCCCTCCATCCAGACCTACTCCACCCCCCCTCCATCCAGACCTACTCCACCCCTCCATCCAGACCTGCTCCACCTCCACCCCCCCATCAAGACCTACTCCCCCCCTCCATCCAGACCTGCTCCACCTCCACCCCCCCCATCAAGACCTACTCCCCCCCCTCCATCCAGACCTGCTCCACCTCCACCCCTCCATCCAGACCTACTCCACCCCTCCATCCAGACCTGCTCCACCTCCACCCCCCCCATCCAGACCTACTCCCCCCCTCCATCCAGACCTACTCCCCCCCCCTCCATCCAGACCTGCTCCACCTCCACCCCTCTATCCAGACCTACTCCACCCCCCCTCCATCCAGACCTACTCCACCCCCCCTCCATCCAGACCTACTCCACCCCCCCTCCATCCAGACCTACTCCACCCCTCCATCCAGACCTACTCCACCTCCACCCCTCCATCCAGACCTACTCCCCCCCCCCTCCATCCAGACCTGCTCCACCTCCACCCCTCCATCCAGACCTACTCCACCCCCCCTCCATCCAGACCTACTCCCCCCCCCCTCCATCCAGACCTACTCCCCCCCCCTCCATCCAGACCTGCTCCACCTCCACCCCTCCATCCAGACCTACTCCACCCCCCCTCCATCCAGACCTACTCCTCCCCCCTCCATCCAGACCTACTCCCCCCCCTCCATCCAGACCTGCTCCACCTCCACCCCTCCATCCAGACCTACTCCCCCCCTCCATCCAGACCTGCTCCACCTCCACCCCTCCATCCAGACCTACTCCACCCCCCCCTCCATCCAGACCTACTCCACCCCTCCATCCAGACCTGCTCCACCTCCACCCCCCCCATCCAGACCTACTCCCCCCCTCCATCCAGACCTACTCCCCCCCCTCCATCCAGACCTGCTCCACCTCCACCCCTCCATCCAGACCTACTCCCCCCCCCCCTCCATCCAGATCTACTCCACCCCTCCATCCAGACCTACTCCACCCCTCCATCCAGACCTACTCCACCTCCACCCCCCCATCCAGACCTACTCCCCCCCCCCTCCATCCAGACCTGCTCCACCTCCACCCCTCCATCCAGACCTACTCCACCCCCTCCATCCAGACCTGCTCCACCCCCTCCATCCAGACCTACTCCACCCCCCCTCCATCCAGACCTGCTCCACCCCCTCCATCCAGACCTGCTCCACCTCCACCCCTCCATCCAGACCTACTCCCCCCTCCATCCAGACCTACTCCCCCCCCCTCCATCCAGACCTGCTCCACCTCCACCCCCCCTCCATCCAGACCTGCTCCACCCCCTCCATCCAGACCTGCTCCACCTCCACCCCCCCATCCAGACCTACTCCCCCCCCCCTCCATCCAGACCTACTCCCCCCCCTCCATCCAGACCTGCTCCACCTCCACCCCCCCATCCAGACCTACTCCCCCCCCTCCATCCAGACCTACTCCACCCCCCTCCATCCAGACCTACTCCACCGTCCATCCAGACCTGCTCCACCTCCACCCCCCCATCCAGACCTACTCCCCCCCTCCATCCAGACCTACTCCCCCCCTCCATCCAGACCTGCTCCACCTCCACCCCCCCATCCAGACCTACTCCCCCCCCTCCATCCAGACCTACTCCCCCCCCCTCCATCCAGACCTACTCCCCCCCTCCATCCAGACCTGCTCCACCTCCACCCCCCCATCCAGACCTACTCCCCCCCTCCATCCAGACCTACTCCACCCCCTCCATCCAGACCTGCTCCACCTCCACCCCCCCATCCAGACCTACTCCCCCCTCCATCCAGACCTACTCCCCCCCCCTCCATCCAGACCTGCTCCACCTCCACGCCTCCATCCAGACCTACTCCCCCCCCTCCATCCAGACCTGCTCCACCCCCCCTCCATCCAGACCTACTCCACCCCCTCCATCCAGACCTGCTCCACCTCCACCCCTCCATCCAGACCTACTCCACCCCCCTCCATCCAGACCTGCTCCACCTCCACCCCCCCATCCAGACCTACTCCCCCCCCTCCATCCAGACCTACTCCCCCCCCCCTCCATCCAGACCTGCTCCACCTCCACCCCTCCATCCAGACCTACTCCCCCCCCTCCATCCAGACCTGCTCCACCTCCACCCCTCCATCCAGACCTACTCCACCCCCCCTCCATCCAGACCTGCTCCACCTCCACCCCTCCATCCAGACCTACTCCACCCCCCCCTCCATCCAGACCTACTCCCCCCCCTACATCCAGACCTACTCCACCCCCCCCTCCATCCAGACCTACTCCACCCCCCGCTCCTTCATCCAGACCTGCTCCACCTCCCCCCCTTCATCCAGACCTACTCCACCCCCCCTCCTTCATCCAGACCTACTCCACCCCCCCCTCCATCCAGACCTGCTCCACCTCCACCCCCCTATCCAGACCTACTCCCCCCTCCATCCAGACCTGCTCCACCTCCACCCCTCCATCCAGACCTACTCCACCCCCCCTCCATCCAGACCTACTCCACCCCTCCATCCAGACCTACTCCACCCCTCCATCCAGACCTGCTCCACCCCCCTCCATCCAGACCTACTCCCCCCTCCATCCAGACCTGCTCCACCTCCACCCCTCCATCCAGACCTACTCCACCCCCCCTCCATCCAGACCTACTCCACCCCTCCATCCAGACCTACTCCACCCCTCCATCCAGACCTACTCCACCCCCCCTCCATCCAGACCTACTCCCCCCCTCCATCCAGACCTACTCCACCCCCCCTCCATCCAGACCTACTCCACCCCTCCATCCAGACCTACTCCACCCCCCCCTCCATCCAGACCTACTCCACCCCCCCCTCCATCCAGACCTACTCCACCCCCCCTCCATCCAGACCTACTCCACCCCCCCTCCATCCAGACCTACTCCACCCCCCTCCATCCAGACCTACTCCACCCCTCCATCCAGACCTACTCCACCCCCCTCCATCCAGACCTGCTCCACCCCCACCCCTCCATCCAGACCTACTCCACCCCCCCCTCCATCCAGACCTACTCCACCCCCCCCGCTCCTTCATCCAGACCTGCTCCACCTCCCCCCCTTCATCCAGACCTACTCCACCCCCCCCTCCATCCAGACCTACTCCCCCCCCTCCATCCAGACCTGCTCCACCCCCCCCTCCATCCAGACCTACTCCCCCCCTCCATCCAGACCTACTCCCCCCCCCCTCCATCCAGACCTGCTCCACCTCCACCCCTCCATCCAGACCTACTCCACCCCTCCATCCAGAGCTGCTCCACCTCCACCCCCCCATCTAGACCTACTCCACCCCCCCCTCCATCCAGACCTACTCCACCCCTCCATCCAGACCTGCTCCACCTCCACCCCTCCATCCAGACCTACTCCACCCCTCCATCCAGAGCTGCTCCACCTCCACCCCCCCATCTAGACCTACTCCACCCCCCCCTCCATCCAGACCTACTCCACCCCTCCATCCAGACCTGCTCCACCTCCACCCCCCCCATCCAGACCTACTCCCACCCTCCATCCAGACCTGCTCCACCTCCACCCCTCCATCCAGACCTACTCCACCCCCCCTCCATCCAGATCTACTCCACCCCCCCCCCTCCATCCAGACCTACTCCACCCCCCCGCTCCTTCATCCAGACCTGCTCCACCTCCCCCCTTCATCCAGACCTACTCCACCCCCCCCTCCATCCAGACCTACTCCACCCCTCCATCCAGACCTGATCCACCTCCACCCCCCTATCCAGACCTACTCCACCCCCCCTACAATCCAGACCTACTCCACCCCCCGCTCTTTCATCCAGACCTGCTCCACCTCCCCCCCTTCATCCAGACCTACTCCACCCCCCCCTCCTTCATCCAGACCTACTTCACCCCCCGCTCCTTCATCCAGACCTGCTCCACCCCCCGCTCCTTCATCCAGACCTGCTCCACCCCCCGCTCCTTCATCCAGACCTGCTCCACCTCCCCCCCTTCATCCAGACCTACTCCACCCCCCCCCCTCCATCCAGACCTACTCCCCCCCTCCATCCAGACCTACTCCACCCCTCCATCCAGACCTACTCCACCCCCTCTCCATCCAGACCTACTCCACCCCTCCATCCAGACCTACTCCACCCCTCCATCCAGACCTACTCCACCCCCCCTCCATCCAGACCTACTCCACCCCCCCTCCATCCAGACCTACTCCACCCCCCCCCTCCATCCAGACCTACTCCCCCCCTCCATCCAGACCTACTCCACCCCCCCTCCATCCAGACCTACTCCACCCCTCCATCCAGACCTGCTCCACCTCCATCCCTCCATCCAGACCTACTCCACCCCCCCTCCATCCAGACCTACTCCACACCCCCTCCATCCAGACCTACTCCACCCCCCCGCTCCTTCATCCAGACCTGCTCCACCTCCCCCCCTTCATCCAGACCTACTCCAACCCCCCTCCATCCAGACCTACTCCCCCCCTCCATCCAGACCTGCTCCACCCCCCCTCCATCCAGACCTACTCCCCCCCTCCATCCAGACCTACTCCCCCCCCCTCCATCCAGACCTGCTCCACCTCCACCCCTCCATCCAGACCTACTCCACCCCTCCATCCAGAGCTGCTCCACCTCCACCCCCCCATCTAGACCTACTCCACCCCCCCCCTCCATCCAGACCTACTCCACCCCTCCATCCAGACCTGCTCCACCTCCACCCTCCCATCCAGACCTACTCCCACCCTCCATCCAGACCTGCTCCACCTCCACCCCTCCATCCAGACCTACTCCACCCCCCCTCCATCCAGATCTACTCCACCCCCCCTCCATCCAGATCTACTCCACCCCCCCCCCCTCCATCCAGACCTACTCCACCCCCCGCTCCTTCATCCAGACCTGCTCCACCTCCCCCCTTCATCCAGACCTACTCCACCCCCCCTCCATCCAGACCTACTCCACCCCTCCATCCAGACCTGATCCACCTCCACCCCCCCATCCAGACCTACTCCACCCCCCCTACATCCAGACCTACTCCACCCCCCCGCTCCTTCATCCAGACCTGCTCCACCTCCCCCCCTTCATCCAGACCTACTCCACCCCCCCTCCTTCATCCAGACCTACTCCACCCCCCGCTCCTTTATCCAGACCTGCTCCACCCCCCGCTCCTTCATCCAGACCTGCTCCACCTCCCCCCCTTCATCCAGACCTACTCCACCCCCCCTCCATCCAGACCTACTCCACGCCTCCATCCAGACCTACTCCACCCCCTCTCCATCCAGACCTACTCCACCCCTCCATCCAGACCTACTCCACCCCTCCATCCAGACCTACTCCACCCCCCTCCATCCAGACCTACTCCACCCCCCTCCATCCAGACCTACTCCACCCCCCCTCCATCCAGACCTACTCCCCCCTCCATCCAGACCTACTCCACCCCCCCTCCATCCAGACCTACTCCACCCCTCCATCCAGACCTACTCCACCCCCTCCATTGAGACCTGCTCCACCTCCACCCCTCCATCCAGAACTACTCCACCCCCCCTCCATCCAGACTACTCCACCCCCCCCCCCCTCCATCCAGACCTACTCCACCCCCCCGCTCCTTCATCCAGACCTGCTCCACCTCCCCCCCTTCATCCAGACCTACTCCACCCCCCCTCCATCCAGACCTACTCCCCCCCTCCATCCAGACCTGCTCCACCCCCCCTCCATCCAGACCTACTCCCCCCCTCCATCCAGACCTACTCCCCCCCCCTCCATCCAGACCTGCTCCACCTCCACCCCTCCATCCAGACCTACTCCACCCCTCCATCCAGAGCTGCTCCACCTCCACCCCCCCCATCTAGACCTACTCCACCCCCCCCTCCATCCAGACCTACTCCACCCCTCCATCCAGACCTGCTCCACCTCCACCCTCCCATCCAGACCTACTCCCACCCTTCATCCAGACCTGCTCCACCTCCACCCCTCCATCCAGACCTACTCCACCCCCCCTCCATCCAGATCTACTCCACCCCCCCCTCCATCCAGACCTACTCCACCCCCCGCTCCTTCATCCAGACCTGCTCCACCTCCCCCCTTCATCCAGACCTACTCCACCCCCCCTCCATCCAGACCTACTCCACCCCTCCATCCAGACCTGATCCACCTCCACCCCCCCATCCAGACCTACTCCACCCCCCCTACATCCAGACCAACTCCACCCCCCCGCTTCTTCATCCAGACCTGCTCCACCTCCCCCCCTTCATCCAGACCTACTCCACCCCCCCCTCCTTCATCCAGACCTACTCCACCCCCCGCTCCTTCACCCAGACCTGCTCCACCCCCCGCTCCTTCATCCAGACCTGCTCCACCTCCCCCCCTTCATCCAGACCTACTCCACCCCCCCTCCATCCAGACCTACTCCCCCCCCTCCATCCAGACCTGCTCCACCCCTCCATCCAGACCTGCTCCACCCTCCATCCAGACCTGCTCCACCTCCACCCCTTCATCCAGACCTACTCCACCCCCCCTCCATCCAGACCTACTCCACCCCCCGCTCCTTCATCCAGACCTGCTCCACCTCCCCCCCTTCATCCAGACCTGCTCCACCTCCCCCCCTTCATCCAGACCTACTAAACCCCCCCCCTCCATCCAGACCTGCTCCACCTCCACCCCTCCATCCAGATTAACTCCACCCCCCCTCCATCCAGACCTACTCCACCCCTCCATCCAGAACTGCTCCACCTCCACCCCCCCATCCAGACCTACTCCCCCCCTCCATCCAGACCTACTCCCCCCCTCCATCCAGACCTGCTCCACCTCCACCCCTCCATCCAGACCTACTCCCCCCCTCCATCCAGACCTGCTCCACCTCCATCCAGACCTACTCCCCCCCTCCATCCAGACCTACTCCACCCCCCCTCCATCCAGACCTACTCCACCCCCTCCATCCAGACCTGCTCCACCTCCACCCCTCCATCCAGACCTACTCCACCCCCCCTCCATCCAGACCTACTCCACCCCTCCATCCAGACCTACTCCACCCCCCTCCATCCAGACCTACTCCACCCCTCAATCCAGACCTACTCCACCCCCTCCATCCAGACCTGCTCCACCTCCACCCCTCCATCCAGACCTACTCCACCCCCCCTCCATCCAGACCTACTCCACCCCTCCATCCAGACCTGCTCCACCTCCACCCCCCCATCCAGAACTACTCCACCCCTTCATCCAGACCTACTCCACCCCCCCTCCATCCAGACCTACTCCACCCCTCCATCCAGACCTGCTCCACCTCCACCCCCCCATCCAGACCTACTCCCCCCCTCCATCCAGACCTACTCCCCCCCTCCATCCAGACCTGCTCCACCTCCACCCCTCCATCCAGACCTACTCCCCCCCCTCCATCCAGACCTGCTCCACCTCCACCCCTCCATCCAGACCTACTCCCCCCCTCCATCCAGACCTACTCCACCCCTCCATCCAGACCTACTCCACCCCCTCTATCCAGACCTGCTCCACCTCCACCCCTCCATCCAGACCTACTCCACCCCCCCTCCATCCAGACCTACTCCACCCCCCCTCCATCCAGACCTACTCCACCCCCCCTCCATCCAGACCTACTCCACCCCCCCTCCATCCAGACCTACTCCACCCCTCCATCCAGAGCTACTCCACCCCTCCATCCAGACCTACTCCACCCCCCCCCTCTATCCAGACCTGCTCCACCTCCACCCCTCCATCCAGACCTACTCCCCCCTCCATCCAGACCTACTCTACCCCCCCTCCATCCAGACCTACTCCACCCCTCCATCCAGACCTACTCCACCCCCTCCAACCAGACCTACTCCACCCCTCCATCCAGACCTACTCCACCCCCCCTCCATCCAGACCTGCTCCACCTCCACCCCTCCATCCAGACCTACTCCACCCCCCCTCCATCCAGACCTACTCCACCCCTCCATCCAGACCTACTCCACCCCCCCTCCATCCAGACCTGCTCCACCTCCACCCCTCCATCCAGACCTACTCCCCCCTCCATCCAGACCTGCTCCACCTCCACCCCCCCATCCAGACCTACTCCACCCCCCCTCCATCCAGACCTACTCCACCCCTCCATCCAGACCTGCTCCACCTCCACCCCCCCATCCAGACCTACTCCCACCCTCCATCCAGACCTGCTCCACCTCCACCCCTCCATTCAGACCTCCTCCACCCCCCCTCCATCCAGATCTACTCCACCCCCCCTCCATCCAGACCTACTTCACCCCCCCGCTCCTTCATCCAGACCTGCTCCACCTCCCCCCCTTCATCCAGACCTACTCCACCCCCCTCCATCCAGACCTACTCCACCCCTCCATCCAGACCTGATCCACCTCCACCCCCCCATCCAGACCTACTCCACCCCCCCTACATCCAGACCTACTCCACCCCCCGCTCCTTCATCCAGACCTGCTCCACCTCCCCCCTTCATCCAGACCTACTCCACCCCCCCCTCCTTCATCCAGATCTACTCCACCCCCCGCTCCTTCATCCAGACCTGCTCCACCTCCCTTCCCTTCATCCAGACCTACTCCTCCCCCCCTCCATCCAGACCTACTCCACCCCCTCTCCATCCAGACCTACTCCCCCCCTCCATCCAGACCTACTCCACCCCTCCATCCAGACCTGCTCCACCCTCCATCCAGACCTGCTCCACCTCCACCCCTCCATCCAGACCTACTCCACCCCCCCCTCCATCCAGACCTACTCCACCCCCCCCTCCATCCAGACCTACTCCACCCCCCGCTCCTTCATCCAGACCTGCTCCACCTCCCCCCCTTCATCCAGACCTGCTCCACCTCCCCCCCTTCATCCAGACCTGCTCCACCTCCCCCCCTTCATCCAGACCTACTCCACCCCCCCTCCATCCAGACCTACTCCTCCCCCCCTCCATCCAGACCTACTCCACCCCCCCCCTCCTTCATCCAGACCTACTCCACCCCCCCCCTCCATCCAGACCTACTCCACCCCCCCTCCTTCATCCAGACCTACTTCACCCCCCGCTCCTTCATCCAGACCTGCTCCACCTCCCCCCTCCATCCAGACCTACTCCTCCCCCCTCCATCCAGACCTACTCCACCCCCTCCATCCAGACCTACTCCACCTCCTTCATCCAGACCTACTCCACCCCCCCCTCCATCCAGACCTACTCCACCCCCCTCCTTCATCCAGACCTACTCCACCCCCCGCTCCTTCATCCAGACCTACTCCACCCCCCGCTCCTTCATCCAGACCTGCTCCACCTCCCCCCCCCCCTTCATCCAGACCTACGCCATCCCCCGCTCCTTCATCCAGACCTGCTCCACCTCCCCCCTTCATCCAGACCTACTCCACCCCCCCTCCATCCAGACCTACTCCTTCCCCCCTCCATCCAGACCTACTCCACCCCCCCTCCTTCATCCAGACCTACTCCACCCCCCCCCTCCATCCAGACCTACTCCACCCCCCCTCCTTCATCCAGACCTACTCCACCCCCCACTCCTTCATCCAGACCTGCTCCACCTCCCCCCCCTTCATCCAGACCTACTCCACCCCCCGCTCCTTCATCCAGACCTGCTCCACCTCCCCCCCCTCCATCCAGACCTACTCCACCTCCTTCATCCAGACCTACTCCACCCCCCTCCATCCAGACCTACTCCACCCCCCCTCCTTCATCCAGACCTACTCCACCCCCCGCTCCTTCATCCAGACCTACTCCACCCCCCGCTCCTTCATCCAGACCTACTCCACCCCCCGCTCCTTCATCCAGACCTGCTCCACCTCCCCCCCTTCATCCAGACCTAATCCACCCCCCCTCCTTCCTTCTTCATCCAGACCTACTCCTCCCCCCCTCCATCCAGACCTACTCCACCCCCCCTCCTTCATCCAGACCTACTCCACCCCCCCTCCATCCAGACCTACTCCACCCCCCCTCCTTCATCCAGACCTACTCCACCCCCCGCTCCTTCATCCAGACCTGCTCCACCTCCCCCCCTCCATCCAAACCTACTCCACCCCCCCTCCATCCAGACCTACTCCTCCCCCCCTCCATCCAGACCTACTCCACCCCCCTCCTTCATCCAGACCTACCTCCACCCACCCCTCCATCCAGACCTACTCCACCCCCCTCCTTCATCCAGACCTACTCCACCCCCCGCTCCTTCATCCAGACCTGCTCCACCTCCCCCCCTCCATCCAGACCTGCTTCACCTCCCCCCCTCCATCCAAACCTACTCCACCCCCCCTCCATCCAGACCTGCTCCACCTCCACCCCTCCATCCAGACCTACTCCCCCCCCTCCCCCTCCATCCAGACCCGCTCCACCTCCCCCCTCCATCCAGACCTGCTCCACCTCCCCCCCCTCCATCCAGACCTACTCCACCCCCCCCTCCATCCAGACCCGCTCCACCTCCCCCCTTCATCCAGACCTGCTCCACCCCCCCTTCATCCAGACCTACTCCACCCCCTGCTCCTTCATCCAGACCTACTCCACCCCCCCTTCATCCAGACCTGCTCCACCTACCCCCCTCCATCCAGACCTACTCCACCCCCCCCTCCATCCAGACCTACTCCACCCCCCCTCCATCCAGACCTACTCCACCCCCCCTTCATCCAGACCTACTCCACCCCCCCTTCATCCAGACCTACTCCACCCCCCCCTTCTTCCAGACCTACTCCACCTCCCCCCTTCATCCAGACCTACTCCACCCCCCGCTCCTTCATCCAGACCTGCTCCACCTCCCCCCCTCCATCCAAACCCGCTCCATCTCCCCCCCTCCATCCAAACCCGCTCCACCTCCCCCCCTCCATCCAAACCCGCTCCACCTCCCCCCCCTCCATCCAAACCCGCTCCACCTCCCCCCTCCATCCAGACCTACTCCCCCCCCTCCATCCAGACCTGCTCCACCTCCCCCCTTCATCCAGACCTACTCCACCCCCCCTCCATCCAGACCTGCTCCACCTCCCCCCCTCCATCCAAACCCGCTCCACCTCCCCCCCCTCCATCCAAACCCGCTCCACCTCCCCCCCTCCATCCAAACCCGCTCCACCTCCCCCCCTCCATCCAGACCTACTCCCCCCCTCCATCCAGACCTGCTCCACCTCCCCCTTCATCCAGACCTACTCCACCCCCCCTCCATCCAGACCTGCTCCACCTCCCCCCTCCATCCAAACCCGCTCCACCTCCCCCCCCCTCCATCCAGACCTGCTCCACCTCGCCCCCTCCATCCAAACCTGCTCCACCTCCCCCCCATCCAAACCCGCTCCACCTCCCCCCCTCCATCCAGACCTACTCCACCCCCCCTCTCCATCCAAACCTACTCCACCCCCCCTCCATCCGTACCTACTCCACCTCCTCCCTCCATCCAAACCCGCTCCAACACCCCCCCTCCCTCCAGACCTGCTCCACCTCCCCCCTCCATCCAAACCCGCTCCAACTCCCCCCTCTCCATCCAGACCTATTCCCCCCCCCTCCATCCAGACCTGCTTCACCTCCCCCCTCCATCCAAACCCGCTCCACCTCCCCCCCTCCATCCAAACCCACTCCACCTCCCCCCTCCATCCAGACCTACTCCACCCCCCTCCATCCAGACCTACTCCACCCCCCTTCATCCAGACCTACTCCACCTCCCCCCCATCCAAACCCGCTCCACCTCCCCCCTCCATCCAGACCTGCTCCCCCTCCCCCCCTCTATCCAGACCTACTCCACCCCCCCTCCATCCAGACCTTCTCCACCCCCCTCCATCCAGACCTACTCCACCCCCCCCCTCCATCCAGACCTACTCCACCCCCCCCTCCATCCAGACCTACTCCACCCCCCCTCCATCCAGACCTACTCCACCTCCCCCCCCTCCATCCAAACCCGCTCCACCTCCCCCCCTCCATCCAAACCCGCTTCACCTCCCCCCCCTCCATCCAGACCTATTCCCTCCCCCCCCTCCATCCAGACCTGCTCCACCTCCCCCCTCCATCCAGACCTGCTGCATCTCCCACCGTTTGTTTAGTTACTCGTTTGAATTTTTTTCACCAACTTTTAAAAGTGTTTTTTTTTTTTGCTGCAAATATTTGTAAATGGTCTGGAGAGCCCCGGGTTGGAAGAAGATCAAATATTTATTGGAGAGCAATGTTCCCGGCTCCCCCACCCCCCCCTCAGACTGGGGCAGATCTGTGGGGGTGGGGTTGATAGGGCACCATTGTTCCCTCTATAGATCCATCCTGTAGACCCACCAGGAGGGGAGAGAAGGAAGGAAGCCGGAGGCCATATTGGGAGATGAGGAAGGAAACCGGAGGCCATATTGGGAGATGAGGAAGGAAGCCGGAGGCCATATTGGGAGATGAGGAAGGAAGCCGGAGGCCATATTGGGAGATGAGGAAGGAAGCTGGAGGCCATATTGGGAGATGAGGAAGGAAGCCGGAGGCCATATTGGGAGATGAGGAAGGAAGCCGGAGGCCATATTGGGAGATGAGGAAGGAAGCCGGAGGCCATATTGGGAGATGAGGAAGGAAGCCGGAGCCATATTGGGAGATGAGGTAGGAAGCCGGAGGCCATATTGGGAGATAAGGATGACCACTGCTAGTTGACGGACAGTCAGACTTTCTGGTTTGGGATGATGATAAATATGGAATGTCGGAATCCTAATAAAGAAAGATAATATAATAATAAGAGAAGGCCTGAGTGTGCCCAAGAGCTTACCTTCTACTAATTGCCTCATCCATCCCTCCCCCCCCCCCATGGACTTCATTCATTCTCCATCATTATCCTGTATATGAAGAAGAGGAATGATTATCTCCGTATGAAATATTAATCAGAAGGACGATCGCCGGATCTTCTACAAACATGGAGGAAGAGCGAGAAGAATCCCACCGCCATGACTCTTCCTCATGCCCGGTCTGTACGCGGTGTATACAATGTCCGGTCTGTACGCGGTGTATACAATGTCCGGTCTGTACGCTGTGTATACAATGTCCGGTCTGTACGCGGTGTATACAATGCCCGGTCTGTACGCTGTGTATACAATGTCCGGTCTGTACGCGGTGTATACAATGTCCGGTCTGTACGCGGTGTATACAATGTCCGGTCTGTACGCTGTGTATACAATGTCCGGTCTGTACGCTGTGTATACAATGCCCGGTCTGTACGCTGTGTATACAATGTCCGGTCTGTACGCTGTGTATACAATGTCCGGTCTGTACGCGGTGTATACAATGCCCGGTCTGTACGCTGTGTATACAATGTCCGGTCTGTACGCGGTGTATACAATGTCCGGTCTGTACGCGGTGTATACAATGTCCGGTCTGTACGCTGTGTATACAATGTCCGGTCTGTACGCTGTGTATACAATGCCCGGTCTGTACGCTGTGTATACAATGTCCGGTCTGTACGCGGTGTATACAATGTCCGGTCTGTACGCGGTGTATACAATGCCCGGTCTGTACGCGGTGTATACAATGCCCGGTCTGTACGCGGTGTATACAATGTCCGGTCTGTACGCGGTGTATACAATGTCCGGTCTGTACGCTGTGTATACAATGTCCGGTCTGTACGCGGTGTATACAATGTCCGGTCTGTACGCGGTGTATACAATGTCCGGTCTGTACGCGGTGTATACAATGTCCGGTCTGTACGCGGTGTATACAATGTCCGGTCTGTACGCTGTGTATACAATATCCGGTCTGTACGCTGTGTATACAATGCCCGGTCTGTACGCGGTGTATACAATGTCCGGTCTGTACGCGGTGTATACAATGTCCGGTCTGTACGCTGTGTATACAATGTCCGGTCTGTACGCGGTGTATACAATGTCCGGTCTGTACGCTGTGTATACAATGTCCGGTCTGTACGCGGTGTATACAATGTCCGGTCTGTACGCGGTGTATACAATGCCCGGTCTGTACACGGTGTATACAATGTCCGGTCTGTACGCGGTGTATACAATGTCCGGTCTGTACGCGGTGTATACAATGTCCGGTCTGTACGCGGTGTATACAATGTCCGGTCTGTACGCTGTGTATACAATGCCCGGTCTGTACACGGTGTATACAATGTCCGGTCTGTACGCTGTGTATACAATGTCCGGTCTGTACGCGGTGTATACAATGCCCGGTCTGTACGCTGTGTATACAATGTCCGGTCTGTACGCTGTGTATACAATGCCCGGTCTGTACGCTGTGTATACAATGCCCGGTCTGTACGCGGTGTATACAATGTCCGGACTGTACGCTGTGTATACAATGTCCGGTCTGTACGCTGTGTATACAATGTCCGGTCTGTACGCTGTGTATACAATGTCCGGTCTGTACGCGGTGTATACAATGTCCGGTCTGTACGCGGTGTATACAATGTCCGGTCTGTACGCTGTGTATACAATGTCCGGTCTGTACGCGGTGTATACAATGTCCGGTCTGTACGCGGTGTATACAATGTCCGGTCTGTACGCGGTGTATACAATGTCCGGTCTGTACGCGGTGTATACAATGTCCGGTCTGTACGCGGTGTATACAATGTCCGGTCTGTACGCGGTGTATACAATGTCCGGTCTGTACGCGGTGTATACAATGTCCGGTCTGTACGCTGTGTATACAATGTCCGGTCTGTACGCGGTGTATACAATGTCCGGTCTGTACGCTGTGTATACAATGTCCGGTCTGTACGCTGTGTATACAATGTCCGGTCTGTACGCGGTGTATACAATGTCCGGTCTGTACGCTGTGTATACAATGCCCGGTCTGTACGCGGTGTATACAATGCCCGGTCTGTACGCTGTGTATACAATGTCCGGTCTGTACGCTGTGTATACAATGCCCGGTATGTACACGGTGTATACAATGTCCGGTCTGTACGCGGTGTATACAATGTCCGGTCTGTACGCGGTGTATACAATGTCCGGTCTGTACGCGGTGTATACAATGTCCGGTCTGTACGCGGTGTATACAATGCCCGGTCTGTACGCTGTGTATACAATGTCCGGTCTGTACGCTGTGTATACAATGTCCGGTCTGTACGCTGTGTATACAATGTCCGGTCTGTACGCTGTGTATACAATGTCCGGTCTGTACGCGGTGTATACAATGTCCGGTCTGTACGCGGTGTATACAATGTCCGGTCTGTACGCGGTGTATACAATGTCCGGTCTGTACGCTGTGTATACAATGTCCGGTCTGTACGCGGTGTATACAATGTCCGGTCTGTACGCTGTGTATACAATGTCCGGTCTGTACGCTGTGTATACAATGTCCGGTCTGTACGCTGTGTATACAATGTCCGGTCTGTACACGGTGTATACAATGTCCGGTCTGTACGCTGTGTATACAATGTCCGGTCTGTACGCGGTGTATACAATGTCCGGTCTGTACGCTGTGTATACAATGTCCGGTCTGTACGCGGTGTATACAATGCCCGGTCTGTACGCGGTGTATACAATGCCCGGTCTGTACGCGGTGTATACAATGTCCGGTCTGTACGCGGTGTATACAATGTCCGGTCTGTACGCTGTGTATACAATGCCCGGTCTGTACGCTGTGTATACAATGCCCGGTCTGTACGCGGTGTATACAATGTCCGGTCTGTACGCTGTGTATACAATGTCCGGTCTGTACGCGGTGTATACAATGTCCGGTCTGTACGCTGTGTATACAATGTCCGGTCTGTACGCGGTGTATACAATGTCCGGTCTGTACGCGGTGTATACAATGTCCGGTCTGTACGCTGTGTATACAATGTCCGGTCTGTACGCGGTGTATACAATGTCCGGTCTGTACGCGGTGTATACAATGTCCGGTCTGTACGCGGTGTATACAATGTCCGGTCTGTACGCGGTGTATACAATGTCCGGTCTGTACGCTGTGTATACAATGTCCGGTCTGTACGCTGTGTATACAATGTCCGGTCTGTACGCTGTGTATACAATGCCCGGTATGTACACGGTGTATACAATGTCCGGTCTGTACGCGGTGTATACAATGCCCGGTCTGTACGCTGTGTATACAATGTCCGGTCTGTACGCGGTGTATACAATGTCCGGTCTATACGCGGTGTATACAATGCCCGGTCTGTACGCTGTGTATACAATGTCCGGTCTGTACACGGTGTATACAATGTCCGGTCTGTACGCGGTGTATACAATGTCCGGTCTGTACGCGGTGTATACAATGTCCGGTCTGTACGCGGTGTATACAATGTCCGGTCTGTACGCTGTGTATACAATGCCCGGTCTGTACGCGGTGTATACAATGTCCGGTCTGTACGCGGTGTATACAATGTCCGGTCTGTACGCGGTGTATACAATGCCCAGTCTGTACGCGGTGTATACAATGTCCGGTCTGTACGCGGTGTATACAATGTCCGGTCTGTACGCGGTGTATACAATGTCCGGTCTGTACGCGGTGTATACAATGCCCGGTCTGTACGCTGTGTATACAATGTCCGGTCTGTACGCGGTGTATACAATGTCCGGTCTATACGCGGTGTATACAATGCCCGGTCTGTACGCTGTGTATACAATGCCCGGTCTGTACGCGGTGTATACAATGTCCGGTCTGTACGCTGTGTATACAATGTCCGGTCTGTACGCTGTGTATACAATGTCCGGTCTGTACGCTGTGTATACAATGTCCGGTCTGTACGCGGTGTATACAATGTCCGGTCTGTACGCGGTGTATACAATGTCCGGTCTGTACGCGGTGTATACAATGTCCGGTCTGTACACGGTGTATACAATGTCCGGTCTGTACGCTGTGTATACAATGTCCGGTCTGTACGCTGTGTATACAATGTCCGGTCTGTACGCTGTGTATACAATGCCCGGTCTGTACGCTGTGTATACAATGTCCGGTCTGTACGCTGTGTATACAATGTCCGGTCTGTACGCTGTGTATACAATGTCCGGTCTGTACGCTGTGTATACAATGCCCGGTATGTACACGGTGTATACAATGTCCGGTCTGTACGCGGTGTATACAATGTCCGGTCTGTACGCGGTGTATACAATGTCCGGTCTGTACGCGGTGTATACAATGTCCGGTCTGTACGCGGTGTATACAATGCCCGGTCTGTACGCTGTGTATACAATGTCCGGTCTGTACGCTGTGTATACAATGCCCGGTATGTACACGGTGTATACAATGTCCGGTCTGTACGCGGTGTATACAATGTCCGGTCTGTACGCGGTGTATACAATGTCCGGTCTGTACGCGGTGTATACAATGTCCGGTCTGTACGCGGTGTATACAATGCCCGGTCTGTACGCTGTGTATACAATGTCCGGTCTGTACGCTGTGTATACAATGTCCGGTCTGTACGCTGTGTATACAATGTCCGGTCTGTACGCTGTGTATACAATGTCCGGTCTGTACGCGGTGTATACAATGTCCGGTCTGTACGCGGTGTATACAATGTCCGGTCTGTACGCGGTGTATACAATGTCCGGTCTGTACGCTGTGTATACAATGTCCGGTCTGTACGCGGTGTATACAATGTCCGGTCTGTACGCTGTGTATACAATGTCCGGTCTGTACGCTGTGTATACAATGTCCGGTCTGTACGCTGTGTATACAATGTCCGGTCTGTACACGGTGTATACAATGTCCGGTCTGTACGCTGTGTATACAATGTCCGGTCTGTACGCGGTGTATACAATGTCCGGTCTGTACGCTGTGTATACAATGTCCGGTCTGTACGCGGTGTATACAATGCCCGGTCTGTACGCGGTGTATACAATGCCCGGTCTGTACGCGGTGTATACAATGTCCGGTCTGTACGCGGTGTATACAATGTCCGGTCTGTACGCTGTGTATACAATGCCCGGTCTGTACGCTGTGTATACAATGCCCGGTCTGTACGCGGTGTATACAATGTCCGGTCTGTACGCTGTGTATACAATGTCCGGTCTGTACGCGGTGTATACAATGTCCGGTCTGTACGCTGTGTATACAATGTCCGGTCTGTACGCGGTGTATACAATGTCCGGTCTGTACGCGGTGTATACAATGTCCGGTCTGTACGCTGTGTATACAATGTCCGGTCTGTACGCGGTGTATACAATGTCCGGTCTGTACGCGGTGTATACAATGTCCGGTCTGTACGCGGTGTATACAATGTCCGGTCTGTACGCGGTGTATACAATGTCCGGTCTGTACGCTGTGTATACAATGTCCGGTCTGTACGCTGTGTATACAATGTCCGGTCTGTACGCTGTGTATACAATGCCCGGTATGTACACGGTGTATACAATGTCCGGTCTGTACGCGGTGTATACAATGCCCGGTCTGTACGCTGTGTATACAATGTCCGGTCTGTACGCGGTGTATACAATGTCCGGTCTATACGCGGTGTATACAATGCCCGGTCTGTACGCTGTGTATACAATGTCCGGTCTGTACACGGTGTATACAATGTCCGGTCTGTACGCGGTGTATACAATGTCCGGTCTGTACGCGGTGTATACAATGTCCGGTCTGTACGCGGTGTATACAATGTCCGGTCTGTACGCTGTGTATACAATGCCCGGTCTGTACGCGGTGTATACAATGTCCGGTCTGTACGCGGTGTATACAATGTCCGGTCTGTACGCGGTGTATACAATGCCCAGTCTGTACGCGGTGTATACAATGTCCGGTCTGTACGCGGTGTATACAATGTCCGGTCTGTACGCGGTGTATACAATGTCCGGTCTGTACGCGGTGTATACAATGCCCGGTCTGTACGCTGTGTATACAATGTCCGGTCTGTACGCGGTGTATACAATGTCCGGTCTATACGCGGTGTATACAATGCCCGGTCTGTACGCTGTGTATACAATGCCCGGTCTGTACGCGGTGTATACAATGTCCGGTCTGTACGCTGTGTATACAATGTCCGGTCTGTACGCTGTGTATACAATGTCCGGTCTGTACGCTGTGTATACAATGTCCGGTCTGTACGCGGTGTATACAATGTCCGGTCTGTACGCGGTGTATACAATGTCCGGTCTGTACGCGGTGTATACAATGTCCGGTCTGTACACGGTGTATACAATGTCCGGTCTGTACGCTGTGTATACAATGTCCGGTCTGTACGCTGTGTATACAATGTCCGGTCTGTACGCTGTGTATACAATGCCCGGTCTGTACGCTGTGTATACAATGTCCGGTCTGTACGCTGTGTATACAATGTCCGGTCTGTACGCTGTGTATACAATGTCCGGTCTGTACGCTGTGTATACAATGTCCGGTCTGTACGCTGTGTATACAATGTCCGGTCTGTACGCTGTGTATACAATGTCCGGTCTGTACACAGTGTATACAATGTCCGGTCTGTACGCTGTGTATACAATGTCCGGTCTGTACGCTGTGTATACAATGTCCGGTCTGTACGCGGTGTATACAATGTCCGGTCTGTACACAGTGTATACAATGTCCGGTCTGTACGCTGTGTATACAATGTCCGGTCTGTACGCTGTGTATACAATGTCCGGTCTGTACGCGGTGTATACAATGTCCGGTCTGTACGCGGTGTATACAATGTCCGGTCTGTACGCGTGTATACAATGCCCGGTCTGTACGCTGTGTATACAATGTCCGGTCTGTACACGGTGTATACAATGTCCGGTCTGTACGCTGTGTATACAATGTCCGGTCTGTACGCTGTGTATACAATGCCCGGTATGTACACGGTGTATACAATGTCCGGTCTGTACGCGGTGTATACAATGTCCGGTCTGTACGCGGTGTATACAATGTCCGGTCTGTACGCGGTGTATACAATGTCCGGTCTGTACGCGGTGTATACAATGCCCGGTCTGTACGCTGTGTATACAATGTCCGGTCTGTACGCGGTGTATACAATGTCCGGTCTGTACGCTGTGTATACAATGCCCGGTCTGTACGCTGTGTATACAATGTCCGGTCTGTATGCGGTGTATACAATGTCCGGTCTGTACGCTGTGTATACAATGTCCGGTCTGTACGCGGTGTATACAATGTCCGGTTTGTACGCTGTGTATACAATGTCCGGTCTGTACGCTGTGTATACAATGTCCGGTCTGTACGCGGTGTATACAATGCCCGGTCTGTACGCGGTGTATACAATGTCCGGTTTGTACGCTGTGTATACAATGTCCGGTCTGTACGCGGTGTATACAATGTCCGGTCTGTACGCGGTGTATACAATGTCCGGTCTGTACGCGGTGTATACAATGTCCGGTCTGTACGCTGTGTATACAATGTCCGGTCTGTACGCGGTGTATACAATGTCCGGTCTGTACGCGGTGTATACAATGTCCGGTCTGTACGCTGTGTATACAATGTCCGGTCTGTACGCGGTGTATACAATGTCCGGTCTGTACGCTGTGTATACAATGTCCGGTCTGTACGCTGTGTATACAATGTCCGGTCTGTACGCTGTGTATACAATGTCCGGTCTGTACGCGGTGTATACAATGTCCGGTCTGTACGCTGTGTATACAATGCCCGGTCTGTACGCTGTGTATACAATGTCCGGTCTGTACGCGGTGTATACAATGTCCGGTCTGTACGCTGTGTATACAATGTCCGGTCTGTACGCTGTGTATACAATGTCCGGTCTGTACGCGGTGTATACAATGTCCGGTTTGTACGCTGTGTATACAATGTCCGGTTTGTACGCGGTGTATACAATGTCCGGTCTGTACGCGGTGTATACAATGTCCGGTCTGTACGCGGTGTATACAATGTCCGGTCTGTACGCTGTGTATACAATGTCCGGTCTGTACGCTGTGTATACAATGTCCGGTCTGTACGCGGTGTATACAATGCCCGGTCTGTACGCGGTGTATACAATGTCCGGTTTGTACGCTGTGTATACAATGTCCGGTCTGTACGCGGTGTATACAATGTCCGGTCTGTACGCTGTGTATACAATGTCCGGTCTGTACGCTGTGTATACAATGTCCGGTCTGTACGCTGTGTATACAATGTCCGGTCTGTACGCTGTGTATACAATGTCCGGTCTGTACGCTGTGTATACAATGCCCGGTCTGTACGCTGTGTATACAATGTCCGGTTTGTACGCTGTGTATACAATGTCCGGTCTGTACGCTGTGTATACAATGTCCGGTCTGTACGCTGTGTATACAATGTCCGGTCTGTACGCTGTGTATACAATGTCCGGTCTGTACGCGGTGTATACAATGTCCGGTCTGTACGCTGTGTATACAATGTCCGGTCTGTACGCGGTGTATACAATGTCCGGTCTGTACGCGGTGTATACAATGCCCGGTCTGTACGCTGTGTATACAATGTCCGGTCTGTACGCGGTGTATACAATGTCCGGTCTGTACGCGGTGTATACAATGTCCGGTCTGTACGCGGTGTATACAATGTCCGGTCTGTACGCGGTGTATACAATGTCCGGTCTGTACGCGGTGTATACAATGTCCGGTCTGTACGCTGTGTATACAATGCCCGGTCTGTACACGGTGTATACAATGTCCGGTCTGTACGCGGTGTATACAATGTCCGGTCTGTACGCGGTGTATACAATGCCCGGTCTGTACGCGGTGTATACAATGTCCGGTCTGTACGCTGTGTATACAATGTCCGGTCTGTACGCGGTGTATACAATGTCCGGTCTGTACGCTGTGTATACAATGCCCGGTCTGTACACGGTGTATACAATGTCCGGTCTGTACGCTGTGTATACAATGTCCGGTCTGTACGCGGTGTATACAATGTCCGGTCTGTACGCGGTGTATACAATGTCCGGTCTGTACGCGGTGTATACAATGTCCGGTCTGTACGCGGTGTATACAATGTCCGGTCTGTACGCGGTGTATACAATGTCCGGTCTGTACGCTGTGTATACAATGTCCGGTCTGTACGCTGTGTATACAATGTCCGGTCTGTACGCTGTGTATACAATGCCGGTCTGTACGCGGTGTATACAATGTCCGGTCTGTACGCTGTGTATACAATGTCCGGTCTGTACGCTGTGTATACAATGTCCGGTCTGTACGCTGTGTATACAATGTCCGGTCTGTACGCGGTGTATACAATGTCCGGTCTGTACGCTGTGTATACAATGTCCGGTCTGTACGCTGTGTATACAATGTCCGGTCTGTACGCGGTGTATACAATGTCCGGTCTGTACGCTGTGTATACAATGTCCGGTCTGTACGCTGTGTATACAATGCCCGGTCTGTACGCTGTGTATACAATGTCCGGTCTGTACGCGGTGTATACAATGTCCGGTCTGTACGCTGTGTATACAATGTCCGGTCTGTACGCTGTGTATACAATGCCGGTCTGTACGCGGTGTATACAATGTCCGGTCTGTACGCTGTGTATACAATGTCCGGTCTGTACGCTGTGTATACAATGTCCGGTCTGTACGCTGTGTATACAATGTCCGGTCTGTACGCGGTGTATACAATGTCCGGTCTGTACGCTGTGTATACAATGTCCGGTCTGTACGCTGTGTATACAATGTCCGGTCTGTACGCGGTGTATACAATGTCCGGTCTGTACGCTGTGTATACAATGTCCGGTCTGTACGCTGTGTATACAATGCCCGGTCTGTACGCTGTGTATACAATGTCCGGTCTGTACGCTGTGTATACAATGCCCGGTCTGTACGCGGTGTATACAATGTCCGGTCTGTACGCGGTGTATACAATGCCCGGTCTGTACGCGGTGTATACAATGCCCGGTCTGTACGCGGTGTATACAATGTCCGGTCTGTACGCGGTGTATACAATGTCCGGTCTGTACGCGGTGTATACAATGTCCGGTCTGTACGCGGTGTATACAATGCCCGGTCTGTACGCGGTGTATACAATGTCCGGTCTGTACGCGGTGTATACAATGTCCGGTCTGTACGCTGTGTATACAATGTCCGGTCTGTACGCGGTGTATACAATGTCCGGTCTGTACGCGGTGTATACAATGCCCGGTCTGTACACGGTGTATACAATGTCCGGTCTGTACGCGGTGTATACAATGTCCGGTCTGTACGCGGTGTATACAATGCCCGGTCTGTACGCGGTGTATACAATGCCCGGTCTGTACGCTGTGTATACAATGTCCGGTCTGTACGCGGTGTATACAATGCCCGGTCTGTACGCTGTGTATACAATGTCCGGTCTGTACGCGGTGTATACAATGCCCGGTCTGTACGCTGTGTATACAATGTCCGGTCTGTACGCGGTGTATACAATGCCCGGTCTGTACGCGGTGTATACAATGCCCGGTCTGTACGCGGTGTATACAATGTCCGGTCTGTACGCGGTGTATACATTGTCCGGTCTGTACGCGGTGTATACAATGTCCAGTCTGTACGCGGTGTATACAATGCCCGGTCTGTACGCTGTGTATACAATGCCCGGTCTGTACGCTGTGTATACAATGTCCGGTCTGTACGCGGTGTATACAATGCCCGGTCTGTACGCTGTGTATACAATGTCCGGTCTGTACACGGTGTATACAATGTCCGGTCTGTACGCTGTGTATACAATGCCCGGTCTGTACGCTGTGTATACAATGTCCGGTCTGTACGCTGTGTATACAATGTCCGGTCTGTACGCGGTGTATACAATGCCCGGTCTGTACGCTGTGTATACAATGTCCGGTCTGTACACGGTGTATACAATGTCCGGTCTGTACGCTGTGTATACAATGTCCGGTCTGTACGCTGTGTATACAATGTCCGGTCTGTACACGGTGTATACAATGTCCGGTCTGTACGCTGTGTATACAATGTCCGGTCTGTACGCTGTGTATACAATGTCCGGTCTGTACACGGTGTATACAATGTCCGGTCTGTACGCTGTGTATACAATGTCCGGTCTGTACGCTGTGTATACAATGTCCGGTCTGTACACGGTGTATACAATGTCCGGTCTGTACGCTGTGTATACAATGTCCGGTCTGTACGCGGTGTATACAATGTCCGGTCTGTACGCGGTGTATACAATGCCCGGTCTGTACGCTGTGTATACAATGTCCGGTCTGTACGCGGTGTATACAATGCCCGGTCTGTACGCTGTGTATACAATGCCCGGTCTGTACGCGGTGTATACAATGTCCGGTCTGTACGCTGTGTATACAATGTCCGGTCTGTACGCGGTGTATACAATGTCCGGTTTGTACGCGGTGTATACAATGCCCGGTCTGTACGCGGTGTATACAATGCCCGGTCTGTACGCGGTGTATACAATGTCCGGTCTGTACGCGGTGTATACAATGTCCGGTCTGTACGCGGTGTATACAATGTCCGGTCTGTACGCTGTGTATACAATGTCCGGTCTGTACGCTGTGTATACAATGTCCGGTCTGTACGCTGTGTATACAATGTCCGGTCTGTACGCGGTGTATACAATGTCCGGTCTGTACGCTGTGTATACAATGTCCGGTCTGTACGCTGTGTATACAATGTCCGGTCTGTACGCTGTGTATACAATGTCCGGTCTGTACGCGGTGTATACAATGTCCGGTCTGTACGCGGTGTATACACTGTCCGGTCTGTACGCTGTGTATACAATGCCCGGTCTGTACGCTGTGTATACAATGTCCGGTCTGTACACGGTGTATACAATGTCCGGTCTGTACGCTGTGTATACAATGCCCGGTCTGTACGCGGTGTATACAATGTCCGGTCTGTACGCTGTGTATACAATGTCCGGTCTGTACGCGGTGTATACAATGCCCGGTCTGTACGCGGTGTATACAATGTCCGGTCTGTACGCGGTGTATACAATGCCCGGTCTGTACGCGGTGTATACAATGCCCGGTCTGTACGCGGTGTATACAATGTCCGGTCTGTACGCGGTGTATACAATGTCCGGTCTGTACGCGGTGTATACAATGTCCGGTCTGTACGCGGTGTATACAATGCCCGGTCTGTACGCGGTGTATACAATGTCCGGTCTGTACGCTGTGTATACAATGTCCGGTCTGTACGCGGTGTATACAATGTCCGGTCTGTACGCTGTGTATACAATGTCCGGTCTGTACGCGGTGTATACAATGTCCGGTCTGTACGCTGTGTATACAATGTCCGGTCTGTACGCGGTGTATACAATGTCCGGTCTGTACGCTGTGTATACAATGTCCGGTCTGTACGCGGTGTATACAATGTCCGGTCTGTACGCGGTGTATACAATGCCCGGTCTGTACACGGTGTATACAATGTCCGGTCTGTACGCGGTGTATACAATGTCCGGTCTGTACGCTGTGTATACAATGTCCGGTCTGTACGCGGTGTATACAATGCCCGGTCTGTACGCTGTGTATACAATGTCCGGTCTGTACGCGGTGTATACAATGCCCGGTCTGTACGCGGTGTATACAATGCCCGGTCTGTACGCGGTGTATACAATGTCCGGTCTGTACGCGGTGTATACAATGTCCGGTCTGTACGCGGTGTATACAATGTCCAGTCTGTACGCGGTGTATACAATGCCCGGTCTGTACGCTGTGTATACAATGCCCGGTCTGTACGCTGTGTATACAATGTCCGGTCTGTACGCGGTGTATACAATGCCCGGTCTGTACGCTGTGTATACAATGTCCGGTCTGTACACGGTGTATACAATGTCCGGTCTGTACGCTGTGTATACAATGCCCGGTCTGTACGCTGTGTATACAATGTCCGGTCTGTACGCTGTGTATACAATGTCCGGTCTGTACGCGGTGTATACAATGCCCGGTCTGTACGCTGTGTATACAATGTCCGGTCTGTACACGGTGTATACAATGTCCGGTCTGTACGCTGTGTATACAATGTCCGGTCTGTACGCTGTGTATACAATGTCCGGTCTGTACACGGTGTATACAATGTCCGGTCTGTACACGGTGTATACAATGTCCGGTCTGTACGCTGTGTATACAATGTCCGGTCTGTACGCTGTGTATACAATGTCCGGTCTGTACACGGTGTATACAATGTCCGGTCTGTACGCTGTGTATACAATGTCCGGTCTGTACGCTGTGTATACAATGTCCGGTCTGTACACGGTGTATACAATGTCCGGTCTGTACGCTGTGTATACAATGTCCGGTCTGTACGCTGTGTATACAATGTCCGGTCTGTACGCGGTGTATACAATGCCCGGTCTGTACGCTGTGTATACAATGCCCGGTCTGTACGCTGTGTATACAATGCCCGGTCTGTACGCGGTGTATACAATGTCCGGTCTGTACGCTGTGTATACAATGTCCGGTCTGTACGCGGTGTATACAATGTCCGGTTTGTACGCGGTGTATACAATGCCCGGTCTGTACGCGGTGTATACAATGCCCGGTCTGTACGCGGTGTATACAATGTCCGGTCTGTACGCGGTGTATACAATGTCCGGTCTGTACGCGGTGTATACAATGTCCGGTCTGTACGCTGTGTATACAATGTCCGGTCTGTACGCTGTGTATACAATGTCCGGTCTGTACGCTGTGTATACAATGTCCGGTCTGTACGCGGTGTATACAATGTCCGGTCTGTACGCTGTGTATACAATGTCCGGTCTGTACGCTGTGTATACAATGTCCGGTCTGTACGCGGTGTATACAATGTCCGGTCTGTACGCTGTGTATACAATGTCCGGTCTGTACGCGGTGTATACAATGCCCGGTCTGTACGCGGTGTATACAATGTCCGGTCTGTACGCTGTGTATACAATGCCCGGTCTGTACGCTGTGTATACAATGTCCGGTCTGTACACGGTGTATACAATGTCCGGTCTGTACGCTGTGTATACAATGCCCGGTCTGTACGCGGTGTATACAATGTCCGGTCTGTACGCTGTGTATACAATGTCCGGTCTGTACGCGGTGTATACAATGTCCGGTCTGTACGCGATGTATACAATGTCCGGTCTGTACGCTGTGTATACAATGCCCGGTCTGTACGCGGTGTATACAATGCCCGGTCTGTACGCGGTGTATACAATGTCCGGTCTGTACGCGGTGTATACAATGTCCGGTTTGTACGCGGTGTATACAATGCCCAGTCTGTACGCGGTGTATACAATGCCCGGTCTGTACGCGGTGTATACAATGTCCGGTCTGTACGCTGTGTATACAATGTCCGGTCTGTACGCTGTGTATACAATGTCCGGTCTGTACGCGGTGTATACAATGTCCGGTTTGTACGCTGTGTATACAATGTCCGGTCTGTACGCGGTGTATACAATGTCCGGTCTGTACGCGGTGTATACAATGTCCGGTCTGTACGCGGTGTATACAATGTCCGGTCTGTACGCTGTGTATACAATGCCCGGTCTGTACGCGGTGTATACAATGTCCGGTCTGTACGCTGTGTATACAATGCCCGGTCTGTACGCTGTGTATACAATGTCCGGTCTGTACGCTGTGTATACAATGTCCGGTCTGTACGCTGTGTATACAATGTCCGGTCTGTACGCTGTGTATACAATGCCCGGTCTGTACGCTGTGTATACAATGTCCGGTCTGTACGCGGTGTATACAATGTCCGGTCTGTACGCGGTGTATACAATGTCCGGTCTGTACGCTGTGTATACAATGCCCGGTCTGTACGCGGTGTATACAATGTCCGGTCTGTACGCGGTGTATACAATGTCCGGTCTGTACGCTGTGTATACAATGTCCGGTCTGTACGCGGTGTATACAATGTCCGGTCTGTACGCGGTGTATACAATGCCCGGTCTGTACGCGGTGTATACAATGCCCGGTCTGTACGCTGTGTATACAATGTCCGGTCTGTACGCTGTGTATACAATGCCCGGTCTGTACGCTGTGTATACAATGTCCGGTCTGTACGCGGTGTATACAATGCCCGGTCTGTACGCGGTGTATACAATGCCCGGTCTGTACGCTGTGTATACAATGTCCGGTCTGTACGCGGTGTATACAATGTCCGGTCTGTACGCGGTGTATACAATGTCCGGTCTGTACGCGGTGTATACAATGTCCGGTCTGTACGCTGTGTATACAATGTCCGGTCTGTACGCGGTGTATACAATGTCCGGTCTGTACGCTGTGTATACAATGTCCGGTCTGTACGCGGTGTATACAATGTCCGGTCTGTACGCGGTGTATACAATGTCCGGTCTGTACGCGGTGTATACAATGTCCGGTCTGTACGCGGTGTATACAATGCCCGGTCTGTACGCGGTGTATACAATGTCCGGTCTGTACGCTGTGTATACAATGTCCGGTCTGTACGCGGTGTATACAATGTCCGGTCTGTACGCGGTGTATACAATGTCCGGTCTGTACGCGGTGTATACAATGTCCGGTCTGTACGCGGTGTATACAATGTCCGGTCTGTACGCTGTGTATACAATGTCCAGTCTGTACGCGGCACATGAGGGGTGTCGGAGGAAATCACTACTACCCCCTATATTTACTCCAGATATATATAGGAGGTATGGATGGAGGAAGATATATATAGGAGGTATGGATGGAGGAAGATATATATAGGAGGTAGGGATGAGCTTCGTGTTCGAGTCGAACATACGTTCGACTCGAACATCGGCTGTTCGATCGTTCGACGAAGATCGAACGATTTGGGCCGTTCGCGCCAAATTCGAGTGACGCGAACGGCCCACAATGCACTACGCCATCGCAGTGTCATCCAGGCGCTGTGATTGGCCAAGCATGCACTGTGACCCCGCATGCTTGGCCAATCACAGCGCCGGCAGCGAGGAGAGCAATGATTGGCCACAGGCAGGATGCCTGTGGCCAATTATTGCTGAGGGGGTTTAGTACACGCCCCACACTATAAAAGGCCGCCAGCACGGCGGCCTAGTGTAGTGTGTTCCGGAGCAGGGAAAGAGAAGCATAGGCAGGGACAGTGACTTTTATTTCTTTCTTGCTTAACCTTTAGTTTAGGGAAAGAGAAGGATAGGTAGGGAGAGTGTCAGTGTGTTTTACTGTGCGAGTCCTTGTTTCTAGGGACAAAGAAGGAAAGTGAGGGGATTTCTCCTTGTGCGCTATAGTGTGCTTTAAAAAAACATTTTTTCTAGGGACAGAAAACTGTAGGTAGGGAGAGTGTCAGTTTCTTTCACTGTGCCAGTCCTTGTTTCTAGGGACAAAGAAGGAAAGTGAGGGGATTTCTCCTTGTGCGCTATAGTGTGCTTTAAAAAAACATTTTTTCTAGGGACAGAAAACTGTAGGTAGGGAGAGTGTCAGTTTCTTTCACTGTGCCAGTCCTTGTTTCTAGGGACAAAGAAGGAAAGTGAGGGGATTTCTCCTTGTGCGCTATAGTGTGCTTTAAAAAAACATTTTTTCTAGGGACAGAAAACTGTAGGTAGGGAGAGTGTCAGTTTCTTTCACTGTGCCAGTCCTTGTTTCTAGGGACAAAGAAGGAAAGTGAGGGGAATTCTCCTTGTGCTATATTGTGCTTTAAAAAAACATTTTTTCTAGGGACAGAAAACTGTAGGTAGGGAGAGTGTCAGTTTCTTTCACTGTGCCAGTCCTTGTTTCTAGGGACAAAGAAGGAAAGTGAGGGGAATTCTCCTTGTGCTATAGTGTGCTTTAAAAAAACATTTTTTCTAGGGACAGAAAACTGTAGGTAGGGAGAGTGTCAGTTTCTTTCACTGTGCCAGTCCTTGTTTCTAGGGACAAAGAAGGAAAGTGAGGGGATTTCTCCTTGTGCTATAGTGTGCTTTAAAAAAACATTTTTTCTAGGGACAGAAAACTGTAGGTAGGGAGAGTGTCAGTTTCTTTCACTGTGCCAGTCCTTGTTTCTAGGGACAAAGAAGGAAAGTGAGGGGAATTCTCCTTGTGCTATAGTGTGCTTTAAAAAAACATTTTTTCTAGGGACAGAAAACTGTAGGTAGGGAGAGTGTCAGTTTCTTTCACTGTGCCAGTCCTTGTTTCTAGGGACAAAGAAGGAAAGTGAGGGGAATTCTCCTTGTGCTATAGTGTGCTTTAAAAAAACATTTTTTCTAGGGACAGAAAACTGTAGGTAGTGTGACAGCAGGAAGGTAAAGTCACCTGGTTGCATCCAGGGGGGTAGATATATTTCGCCCAGATTCAGGCTTTACGCCGACTTATACAACTAGGTGGAGAGTTGTATAAGGCTAGTGGGCTCATGGATGACTCATACCTCTAGGGAGAGGGCTGGGCGTCGTGCAGACAGGGAGTTGATGAGACCAGCTGAAGCTTGTCAGCTCATTTAGGCCTCTATAAGAACTCCCAGCTTCATTAGATGTTAGCTCATGCCTGGAACCAGACCTGTGTGGACTGTCTAGGGAGAGTGAACCCCTGTGCGGTGAGACAAAGCCTGTGTGGCTATTTGCTTGGACATTTAAAACCAGGGACTTAGGGACTAGGACAGCACTAGGCTGATCCCAGTCGTTAGTTAGGAAACCTGTATGTTTAGTCAGAGGTCAACTTGACCAGGATTTATTTTGGTTATGTTTCTTTTGCTTTGCTGTGTTTTGTCACTGTAAATAGAAAATAAACCGCACCTTTTTGATTTTGAAAACCACAACCTCCGTTTGCTGGGCCTGTTTTGTGTGGGGAGCCCATCCCGGGGGTCACACACACCCGCTGCCGAGCTAACCCCCTCACAGTTGGTGGAGAACCAGTGGCAGTTTTTTTTTAAGCCAGCATGGAGGAGATACTGAAGCAGCTGGCTCTAGCAAATGCCAATCAACAGCAGACAAATGCAGGTTTGCAAAAGAGCCTTGCAGCTCATCAACAGAGCCTTGCAGCTCAACAACAGAACTTCGCAGCCCAGCAGCAAGCTCATCAACAGAGCCTTGCAGCCCAGCAGCAGACAAACGCAACTTTGCAACAGAGTCTGGAGGCTCAGCAACGAGCCCAGCAGCAATCTGAGGCCCGCTTCATAGACCTGTTGCAGAAGCAAGAGCAGAGACTACAACAACAGATGGAAGCAGTAATGCAGCAACGTCCGCAGACCAGTGAGGAAAGCCGTCCCACTAATACCGCGTCCTTTGGGGTGAGTCGTTTATTGACAAAAATGACTGGAGAGGATGATCCAGAGGTATTTTTGACCACATTTGAAAGGACCGCTGAAAGAGAAAAGTGGCCTGAGGAGCAGTGGGCTGGACTGGTGGCTCCTCTGTTAACTGGTGAATCGCAGAAAGCTTACTATGACCTAGAGCCTAACCAAGCAAAAGACTATGTGATGCTAAAAGCTGAAATATTGGCAAGGCTGGGTGTCACCCAGGCTGTCCGGGCTCAGCGTGTGCATAACTGGACTTTCCAGCTTGGAAAACCCCCCAGGTCTCAAATGTATGATCTCATTCACCTGAGCAGAAAGTGGCTACAGCCAGAGACTTTGTCCGCACCAAAGATTGTGGAACGTGTTGTAATGGATCGGTTTTTGAGAGCTCTTCCTACTGCCATCCAAAAGTGGGTAAGCCATGGAGACCCAGAGACGGCCGATGGTCTTGTGGATCGTGTGGAGAAATACTTGGCTACAGAGAACCTGACGGCCTCTTCCAGAGACACTCGGACTTTCCACCCTAAGACCAGACCATCCCCAGGGGCGGATAAGAGGATTCCAAGGGGTGAGGGTGGAGAGAGTGAGAGGGTAGGAGCTCTACCCCAAGTTTGGCGAGAACAGCCTGGGAAATCAGCGGCTCAAGAGGCGGCAAGAAGGATCGTTTGCTACCGCTGCCGGCAAGCGGGACATATTGCAGCCAATTGCCCGGTTATGGAGGAACCCATGCAGTGTGACTTTCTGACGGGCAGACGTCAGTCGCTGTGTGCGACAGTCGCATGCACTGCCATTCGAGGAACTGAGAAACATTTATGCAAAATGTGTGTTAATGGTAGAAATGTTGTGGTATTGCTGGATTCAGGTAGCCTTGTGACCCTGATAAAGGCTGAGTTAGTTAAAACAGAGGTCTCTGGGAATAGCAAGGTAGCTGTTATTTGTGTGCATGGGGACACCCGAGAGTATCCAGTGACTACAGTGTGTTTCGAGACCCCCAAAGGTACCCTCTCTCATCCAGTGGGCTTAGTATCTCAGTTACCGCATGACGCCATTGTGGGAAGGGATTTTCCGAAGTTCTGGGAACTGTGGGATGATCCTGAGCCCCTCACTGGTGACCCTATGTACCAGGAATGTGATAGCCAGAACTCCCCTGAGAGTGGTGAGGACTCTCCGGAATTTCCCTTATCAGTATTGGCAGGGGAGACTCAAGAAACTGGAGAGGAGCCCACCTCCTCAGACGAAAACCTACCGTCTGTGGAGTTTTCTGATCTTGAGGTTCACAGGGAAAACTTTGCCACAGAACAGTTGAAAGACCCCGCCCTAATAAAGGCACGGGAAAATGTAGTGAAAATAGATGGCGAGTTAGTGAACCCAGATAATACCTGCACTTACCCATACTTCAGCGTAGAGAAGGACCTACTGTATCGGGTGGCAAAAAGGGCAGAAGAAACCGTTGAGCAGCTTGTGGTGCCCAAACCTTACAGGAAGTTGGTGTTGGAGTTGGCCCATGGGCACATTCTTGGAGGTCATCTGGGGACAGAGAAAACCCGAGAGAGGGTATTACAGAGATTCTATTGGCCGGGGGTGATGAAGGACGTAGAAAATTATTGTTCCTCCTGCCCTGTGTGTCAGAGGTTGGCCCCGATGCCACATTTCCGTAGCCCGCTGGTCCCTCTACCCATCATTGAGGTCCCGTTTGAGAGGATCGCCATGGATTTGGTAGGTCCTATAATCAAGTCCGCTAGGGGGCACCAGTACATATTAGTTATAATGGACTATGCCACCCGTTATCCAGAAGCGATCCCTCTCCGAAATACCTCGGCCAAAACCATAGCCAAAGAGCTATCTCTTGTTTTTAGCCGGGTGGGTATTTGTAAAGAACTGCTTACGGACCAAGGTACACCCTTTATGTCCCGGGTTATGAAAGAGCTGTGTAAATTGTTCAAAGTGACGCAATTGCGTACGTCTGTGTATCACCCCCAAACCGATGGGCTGGTTGAAAGATTCAACAAAACCCTAAAACAAATGTTGAAGAAAGTGGTGGATAGAGATGGAAAGGATTGGGACTGTTTACTTCCTTATTTGATGTTTGCTATTAGGGAGGTGCCCCAATCCTCTACGGGATTCTCCCCCTTTGAGTTACTGTATGGGAGACACCCAAGAGGGCTGTTGGATATTGCCAAGGAAACTTGGGAAAGTGAGAGTTCTCCCCACAGGAGTGTGATTGAGCATGTCGCCCTGATGCAAGATCGAATTGCACAGGTAATGCCCATCGTGAAGGAACATTTGGCCCAAGCGCAGTTGGCACAGCAGAGAGTGTACAACCGTGGAGCCAAGACCCGTACCTTTTCCCCGGGGGATAGGATATTGGTACTTGTCCCTACGGTTGAAAGTAAATTCCTTGCCAAATGGCAAGGCCCCTACGAGATAATGGAAAAAGTGAGCGAAGTGAATTACAAGGTCAGACAACCAGGAAGGCGAAAGCCCGAACAGATCTATCACAATAATCTGTTGAAAGCCTGGAGGGATAGAGAGTCCCTAGTCGCAGACACTTGGTCACCAGCTCAAACTGGTTGCGTGATTCCTGAGGTTGGAATAGCAGCCACCTTGTCACAACCCCAACAACAGGAGGTTAAGGAGTTTGTGCTTCGCAACAAGGAGGTATTCTCTGAGCTGCCGGGACAAACATCTGGGGTAGAGCATGACATCATTACCCCGCCCGGTGAAAGGGTGAAGTTAAAACCCTATCGGATCCCAGAGGCTCGACGGGAGGCAATACGGGAGGAAGTACAGAAAATGCTGAACTTAGGGGTGATAGAGGAGTCCCAAAGTGATTGGTCTAGTCCCATCGTGTTGGTGCCTAAACCGGATGGGAGCTGGCGATTTTGTAACGATTTTCGTCAGTTGAACAAAGTTACAAAATTTGACACCTACCCCATGCCACGTATAGATGAGTTGATCGACCGGCTGGGAACAGCCCGATACATGACGACTCTTGACCTCACAAAAGGGTATTGGCAAATCCCCCTGGCCAAGTCGGCCAAAGAGAAAACCGCATTTGTAACCCCAGACGGGGCGTTCCAATATAAAAGAATGCCGTTCGGGTTACAGAATGCGCCGGCCACATTCCAGCGGAAAATGGACCAGATGCTGAGGCCCCATCGGAAGTATGCTGCGGCTTACCTGGATGACGTAATTGTCCATAGCACAGATTGGGCCTCACATCTGCCAAAAGTGCAAGCAGTCCTGGACTCTGTTCGGGAAGCGGGGTTTACGGCTAACCCCAAGAAGTGTACCATTGGGCAGGAGGAGGCCAAATATCTTGGGTACACCATTGGGAGGGGAGTAATAAAACCCCAACTCAACAAAGTCGAGGCCATCCAGAGTTGGCCACGTCCCAACAGCAAGAAGCAGGTACGAGCCTTTCTGGGAATCGCTGGGTATTATCGGCGATTCATTCCCCACTTTGCTTCTAAGGCTGTGCCCCTAACCAACCTGACGAAGGGGAAAGGGTCGGTCATGATTAAATGGACCCCCGAGGCTGAGGCAGCATTCCAATTCTTGAAACAAGCCTTATGTAGCCAGCCAGTGTTGTACTCACCCGACTTCTCTAAAGACTTTGTCGTACAAAGTGATGCGTCAGATGTGGGGTTAGGAGCAGTATTGTCCCAGGTCTGGAACGGGGAAGAGCACCCAGTCATTTACCTCAGCAGGAAGTTGAAGTCCCATGAGGTAAATTACGCCACCGTTGAAAAGGAGTGTTTAGCGGTGAAGTGGGCTCTAGATTCCCTTCGGTACTACCTGCTAGGTAGGCACTTTGACATGGTTACGGATCACGCTCCGTTAAAGTGGATGGCTCAAAACAAGGAGACAAATAGAAGAGTGAATAGGTGGTTCCTGGCCCTACAGGAATTCAACTTCACAGTAAAGCATCGCCCTGGCGTTCAAATGGGGAATGTGGATGCTTTGTCTCGAGTACATGAATGCCTGATTGCTGGTGTTCCAACCCCGAGGTTAAAACAAGAGGGGGGGGTATGTGACAGCAGGAAGGTAAAGTCACCTGGTTGCATCCAGGGGGGTAGATATATTTCGCCCAGATTCAGGCTTTACGCCGACTTATACAACTAGGTAGAGAGTTAATGAAGCCCAGCTGAGGCTAGTGGGCTCATTGATGACTCATACCTCTAGGGAGAGTGTGGGGCGTCGTGCAGACAGGGAGTTGATGAGAACAGCTGAAGCTTGTCAGCTCATTTAGGCCTCTATAAGAACTCCCAGCTTCATTAGATGGTAGCTCATGCCTGGAACCAGACCTGTGTGGACTGTCTAGGGAGAGTGAACCCCTGTGCGGTGAGAAAAAGCCTGTGTGGCTATTTGCTTGGACATTTAAAACCAGGGACTTAGGGACTAGGACAGCACTAGGCTGATCCCAGTTGTTAGTTAGGAAACCTGTATGTTTAGTCAGAGGTCAACTTGACCAGGATTTATTTTGGTTATGTTTCTTTTGCTTTGCTGTGTTTTGTCACTGTAAATAGAAAATAAACCGCACCTTTTTGATTTTGAAAACCACAACCTCCGTTTGCTGGGCCTGTTTTGTGTGGGGAGCCCATCTCGGGGGTCACACACACCCGCTGCCGAGCTAACCCCCTCACAGTAGGGAGAGTGTCAGTTTCTTTCACTGTGCGAGTCCTTGTTTCTAGGGACAAAGAAGGAAAGTGAGGGGATTTCTCCTTGTGCTATAGTGTGCTTTAAAAAAAATTTTTTCTAGGGACAGAAAACTGTAGGTAGGGAGAGTGTCAGTTTCTTTCACTGTGCCAGTCCTTGTTTCTAGGGACAAAGAAGGAAAGTGAGGGGAATTCTCCTTGTGCTATAGTGTGCTTTAAAAAAACATTTTTTCTAGGGACAGAAAACTGTAGGTAGGGAGAGTGTCAGTTTCTTTCACTGTGCCAGTCCTTGTTTCTAGGGACAAAGAAGGAAAGTGAGGGGAATTCTCCTTGTGCTATAGTGTGCTTTAAAAAAACATTTTTTCTAGGGACAGAAAACTGTAGGTAGGGAGAGTGTCAGTTTCTTTCACTGTGCCAGTCCTTGTTTCTAGGGACAAAGAAGGAAAGTGAGGGGATTTCTCCTTGTGCTATAGTGTGCTTTAAAAAAACATTTTTTCTAGGGACAGAAAACTGTAGGTAGGGAGATTGTCAGTTTCTTTCACTGTGCCAGTCCTTGTTTCTAGGTACAAAGAAGGAAAGTGAGGGGATTTCTCCTTGTGCTATAGTGTGCTTTAAAAAAACATTTTTTCTAGGGACAGAAAACTGTAGGTAGGGAGAGTGTCAGTTTCTTTCACTGTGCCAGTCCTTGTTTCTAGGGACAAAGAAGGAAAGTGAGGGGAATTCTCCTTGTGCTATAGTGTGCTTTAAAAAAACATTTTTTCTAGGGACAGAAAACTGTAGGTAGGGAGAGTGTCAGTTTCTTTCACTGTGCCAGTCCTTGTTTCTAGGGACAAAGAAGGAAAGTGAGGGGAATTCTCCTTGTGCTATAGTGTGCTTTAAAAAAACATTTTTTCTAGGGACAGAAAACTGTAGGTAGGGAGAGTGTCAGTTTCTTTCACTGTGCCAGTCCTTGTTTCTAGGGACAAAGAAGGAAAGTGAGGGGATTTCTCCTTGTGCTATAGTGTGCTTTAAAAAAACATTTTTTCTAGGGACAGAAAACTGTAGGTAGGGAGAGTGTCAGTTTCTTTCACTGTGCCAGTCCTTGTTTCTAGGGACAAAGAAGGAAAGTGAGGGGATTTCTCCTTGTGCTATAGTGTGCTTTAAAAAAACATTTTTTCTAGGGACAGAAAACTGTAGGTAGGGAGAGTGTCAGTTTCTTTCACTGTGCCAGTCCTTGTTTCTAGGGACAAAGAAGGAAAGTGAGGGGAATTCTCCTTGTGCTATAGTGTGCTTTAAAAAAAAACATTTTTTCTAGGGACAGAAAACTGTAGGTAGGGAGAGTGTCAGTTTCTTTCACTGTGCCAGTCCTTGTTTCTAGGGACAAAGAAGGAAAGTGAGGGGAATTCTCCTTGTGCGCTATAGTGTGCTTTAAAAAAACATTTTTTCTAGGGACAGAAAACTGTAGGTAGGGAGAGTGTCAGTTTCTTTCACTGTGCCAGTCCTTGTTTCTAGGGACAAAGAAGGAAAGTGAGGGGAATTCTCCTTGTGCTATAGTGTGCTTTAAAAAAACATTTTTTCTAGGGACAGAAAACTGTAGGTAGGGAGAGTGTCAGTTTCTTTCACTGTGCCAGTCCTTGTTTCTAGGGACAAAGAAGGAAAGTGAGGGGATTTCTCCTTGTGCTATAGTGTGCTTTAAAAAAACATTTTTTCTAGGGACAGAAAACTGTAGGTAGGGAGAGTGTCAGTTTCTTTCACTGTGCCAGTCCTTGTTTCTAGGGACAAAGAAGGAAAGTGAGGGGATTTCTCCTTGTGCTATAGTGTGCTTTAAAAAAACATTTTTTCTAGGGACAGAAAACTGTAGGTAGGGAGAGTGTCAGTTTCTTTCACTGTGCGAGTCCTTGTTTCTAGGGACAAAGAAGGAAAGTGAGGGGAATTCTCCTTGTGCTATAGTGTGCTTTAAAAAAACATTTTTTCTAGGGACAGAAAACTGTAGGTAGGGAGAGTGTCAGTTTCTTTCACTGTGCCAGTCCTTGTTTCTAGGGACAAAGAAGGAAAGTGAGGGGATTTCTCCTTGTGCTATAGTGTGCTTTAAAAAAACATTTTTTCTAGGGACAGAAAACTGTAGGTAGGGAGAGTGTCAGTTTCTTTCACTGTGCCAGTCCTTGTTTCTAGGGACAAAGAAGGAAAGTGAGGGGAATTCTCCTTGTGCTATAGTGTGCTTTAAAAAAAACATTTTTTCTAGGGACAGAAAACTGTAGGTAGGGAGAGTGTCAGTTTCTTTCACTGTGCCAGTCCTTGTTTCTAGGGACAAAGAAGGAAAGTGAGGGGAATTCTCCTTGTGCGCTATAGTGTGCTTTAAAAAAACATTTTTTCTAGGGACAGAAAACTGTAGGTAGGGAGAGTGTCAGTTTCGTTCACTGTGCCAGTCCTTGTTTCTAGGGACAAAGAAGGAAAGTGAGGGGAATTCTCCTTGTGCTATAGTGTGCTTTAAAAAAACATTTTTTCTAGGGACAGAAAACTGTAGGTAGGGAGAGTGTCAGTTTCTTTCACTGTGCCAGTCCTTGTTTCTAGGGACAAAGAAGGAAAGTGAGGGGATTTCTCCTTGTGCTATAGTGTGCTTTAAAAAAACATTTTTTCTAGGGACAGAAAACTGTAGGTAGGGAGAGTGTCAGTTTCTTTCACTGTGCCAGTCCTTGTTTCTAGGGACAAAGAAGGAAAGTGAGGGGATTTCTCCTTGTGCTATAGTGTGCTTTAAAAAAACATTTTTTCTAGGGACAGAAAACTGTAGGTAGGGAGAGTGTCAGTTTCTTTCACTGTGCGAGTCCTTGTTTCTAGGGACAAAGAAGGAAAGTGAGGGGAATTCTCCTTGTGCTATACTGTGCTAAAGCATTCCTCATCAACCATCTTTGAAATCCTTGTTTTTTGGACAGTCAGGGAAATTGTCGTTGTGCTATTCTGTGCAAAAGCAATCATCCTCAACCATATTTAGAAATCCTTAAGTAAAGGGACAGAGAAGGACACCTGAAGGTAGCCCTTATTGCTTTTTTCCCATCTCCCTGCAGGCCATCTATTAGAATGTCTGGAAGGCAAACAAGGAGAGGCAGACAGTCAGGAGGCAATAAAAGAGGGCAAGCAGGCTCTGTGTCTGGGGGCAACAGTGCTGGTCGTGGACGTGGTGCATTGTCATCAGCACATGGCCATGGGACACGCTTGTCCTTCTTTTCGGCAGCTGGACATGTTGAGCCACATCATGCCGAAGACTTGGTAGAGTGGATGACCAAGCCCTCCTCCTCCTCCTCCTCATCCTCTCTCACCCAGGCTCAGGGTACTGGCAAAGCAGCTGCCAAAGCGTCCTCTTCCCTGGTATCAATGTCAGACTCATCATCAGTCACTCCTTCCCTAGACCCACCATGTCCTCCTCCTGAGGAGTCCCCCGAACTGTTTGAGCACAGTGTTGGGTACATGCTCCAGGAGGATGCCCAGCGTTTCGAAGGGTCTGATGATGATACCCAGCTAGAGGAAGGCAGTAGCGTGAGAGCAGACAGAGGGGATGCTCAAGAAGGACACCAATCTGGCAGTCATGTTCCAGCAGCTGCAGCATACTGCCAGATTGGCTCCAGTGATGAGGAGGGAGGGGATGATGAGGTCACTGACTCCACGTGGGTGCCTAATAGGAGAGAGGAGGAGGAGGAGGAGGATGAGGAGGAGGCACATCTCCAACGAGGCAGGATGCCCTTTGGTGGCCAGCGTAAGGGCAGTACACCGACGGAATCACACCGCAGAGCTCCGCCTGTGCAGGGCGCTGCCTCTGCCCGTTATTCAAAAAGTTATTTGGTGTGGGCCTTTTTTGAGGCGAGTGCATCAGATCGCACAGCTGCTGTTTGCAACATATGTCTCAAGCGTATATCGCGTGGCCAAAACATCAGCCGCTTGGGTACCACATGCCTGACCAGACATATGTTGACCTGCCATGCAGCTCGTTGGCAAGCCTACCTCAAAGACCCACACCAAAGAACAAAGCGGACCTCTTCTTGCACCGCATCAGCTGGGATCTCCAACCCCACTATACCTTCACTCCTCTCTGAAACCTGCTCTGAGAGGAATGAAGGTGTAGAATTAGGTGTGTCACAGCCAAGTACTTGCGGCCACTCTGCTAGCAGTACACCGACGTCCGATTCTAGCAGGCAAATTTCCCTGCCCCAGCTGCTGGACCGTCGAAAGAAGTTCACTCCCAGCCATCCACATGCCCAGCGGTTGAATGCTAGCTTGGCTAAATTGCTAGCGCTTCAACTGCTGCCTTTTCAGTTGGTAGACTCGGCCCCCTTCTGTGAGTTTGTGCAATGTGCGGTTCCTCAGTGGCAGGTTCCCAAACGCCACTTTTTCTCACGGAAGGCTATTCCGGCTCTCTACCGGCATGTGGAAGGCAATGTCTTGGCCTCGCTGGACAGGGCGGTCAGCGGTAAGGTGCATATTACCGCTGACTCATGGTCCAGCAGGCATGGACAGGGACGTTACCTTTCTTTCACGGCCCATTGGGTCACTCTTTTGGCAGCTGGGAAGGATGCAGGACAAGGTGCAGTAGTGTTGGAGGTTGTTCCACCGCCACGCCTCCAAAATGCTACTACTGGTTGTGACACACCTCTCTCCTCCACCCCCTCCTCTTCTTCTTCCTCCATGGCCTCTTCCTGTGGTTTGTCCTATGAACCAGCGGTGCTCCGTAGCCGTTCACGGGGCTACGCAAGTACGCAGGCAAAAAGATGCCATGCCGTGCTTGCGCTGGTGTGTTTGGGGGACAGAAGCCACACTGGGGCAGAGGTCCTGTCTGCTCTGCAGGGCCAGGCCGAGAGGTGGTTGACGCCACGCCAGCTTAAGCCAGGAATGGTGGTTTGCGACAATGGCACCAACCTCCTCTCCGCCCTCCGACAGGGACAACTGACCCATGTGCCCTGTGTGGCTCACGTCCTTAACCTGGTGGTGCAGCGCTTCTTGGGCAGGTACCCGGGCTTACAGGATGTCCTGAGGCAGGCCAGGAAAGTCTGTGTGCATTTCCGCAGATCTTATAATGCCAGTGCTCGCCTGGCTGAGCTGCAAAAGGAGTTGAACCTGCCCAAGAACCGCCTTATATGTGACATGCCCACCAGGTGGAACTCAACGTTGGCCATGCTGCAGCGGCTGCACACGCAGCAGAGGGCCATCAATGAGTACCTGTGCGACTACGGCACCAGGACAGGGTCAGGGGAGCTTGGTTTTTTTTCTCCACGCCAGTGGGGCATGATCAGGGATGCATGCACTGTCCTGGCACCATTTGAGGAGGCCACGAGGATGGTGAGCAGTGACAGTGCATGCATCAGTGACACTGTACCTCTTGTCCACCTGTTGGAGCACACGCTGCGTGGAATAATGGACAGGGCACTTGAGGCAGAACAGAGGCAGGAAGAGGAGGACTTCCTTGCCTCTCAAGGCCCCCTTTACCCAGACAGTGTTCCTTCTGTTCCACCCATCGCACAGGAAGAGGAGGAGGAGGAGGAGGAGGATTGTGTCAGCATGGAGGTGGAGGCTGGCACTCAGCATCATCAGCAGCAGTCTTTTAGGGATGATTTACAGTCCCAAGAAACCAGTGGACTTGTACGTGGCTGGGAGGAGGTGGCTGCGGATCATGTCGTCCTTAGTGACCCAGAGGACTCCGGAGCGAATGCCTCAGCAAACCTACGCTGCATGGCCTCCCTGATCCTGCAAAGTCTGCGGAAGGATCCTCGTATTCTTCGGATCAAGGAGAGGGACCATTACTGGCTGGCCACTCTCCTTGATCCACGGTACAAGGGTAAGGTTGCGGACCTTATGTTACCTTTGCAGAGGGAGCAGAGGATGAGACAACTCCGGGAGGCCTTGCAGAAAGGTCTGTGCAACGCGTTCCCAGAGACTGGGAGGTTACAAATTCCTGGTCCTGGACAACGAGTTGCTGAGGCTTCGGCCAGTCAAAGAAGGAGCGGTGGGGAAGGTGGCCGTCTGACCGATGCGTTCAGACAATTCTTTAGTCCGCAGCCCCAAAGTATGATCGGTTCCAGCAACCATCGCCAGCGTCTGATAAACATGGTGCAGGAATATCTAGGGGCAAGGTCAGACTTGGACACCTTCCCCACTGAAAATCCTCTGGCTTACTGGGTCTTGAGGATGGATCACTGGCCAGAGCTTGCACAGTATGCAATTGAGCTACTGGCCTGTCCTGCATCCAGCGTTCTTTCGGAACGCACATTCAGTGCTGCTGGAGGATTTGTCACGGATCACAGGGTGCGCCTGTCCACCGACTCGGTTGATCGACTGACTTTCATCAAGATGAACCAGTCTTGGATCACCACCAGCTACCACACACCTGATGCTGATATAACAGACTAATTGATTTTAACATGTCACATCCCTTCAAGACTGATGCTGATGCTGAGTGCCTGTGCTGTTATGTTGACTGGCTATCCTCCTCCTCCGAGTCCTCAATGATACGATTGATGATGATAGCTTGGAAGATCATTTTTGTTTATGGGTGCCGCCACCAGTGGCTAAGGCCCAATTTTTCAGCCCCTGTTTTACAGGGGCGTGTAATTACAATTTTTTTAGCAATAAATTGCCATAGGGCTCATTGCTGTGCTCCAAGTACAGTATCTGTGAGGGGTTGGAGTGTTGTGGCACCAGTGCCTAAGGCCCAATTTTTCAGCCCCTGTTCAACAGGGGCATGCAATTACAATTCTTGATCTAATAATTCACAGCAGGGCCCATTGCTGCACCCACCAAGAGTAACTCTGAGGGCTTACAGTGTTGTGGCAACACCACCACCACCACCACCACGAAAGGCCCAATTTTTCAGCCCCTGTTCAAAAGGGGCATGTAATTACAATTCTTGATCTAATAATTCACAGCAGGGCCCATTCCTGCACCCACCAAGAGTAACTGTCAGGGCTTACAGTGTTGTGGCACCAGCACCACCATCAAAGGCCCAATTTTTACTACCACTGTTCAACAATTATATGTAATTAAAATTCCTGATATAATAGTTGACAGCAGGGCGTTCCAGCACCAACCAAGAGTAACTGTGAGTGCTTACAGTGTTGTGCCAACACCAACACCTAAGGGGCCTATTTCTGCAGAGTATATACGACAGGTCCCTACTTTCAAACATCCAACTTACAAACGACTCCTACTTGCAAACGCAAGAAGACAACAGGAAGTGAGAGGAAATCTACCCCTAGGAAGGAAAATTCTCTCCTGTAAGAATTAATATGGGAGAAAGGTGTCTCCTCTGTACTGATGCTTTATCAACAATCCTTGTTTCAAGAAAAACACCACATTTCAAAAACAGTTGTCATTGGGACGGAAAGTGAGGTGAAATGTTCTGAACAGGGGCACAGACAGCAAAACAAATGTTACAGGGGTGATAACCCTTACCTATGTTTTACAAAAAGCTAAAAAAAAGGAATTTGGCCTGGAGCTACACTTAAACAATGTACCTGTTCAAAATTACAAACACATTCTACATAAGAACAAACCTACAGTCCCTGTCTTGTATGCACCGCCTGTATACGGCTGTTCAGAGTATATAGGGCCTTTTTTATTTTATGTGCGGGGTTCCCCTTAATATCCATACAAGACCCAAAGGGGCTGGTAATGGGCTGGGGTAGGGGGGGGGGTCATGGGGTAGCTATGCCATTTTTCTTAAAGATTTTCATCCATATTACCGGGACCAGACATTACATTAAAGCCGCAAGCAGTTTTAAATGGCTTTTTTTTCCTTTAGAAGTGTCATTTTGTGCAGGGACAGTTCTAAACACGGGAAACACGTGGCACTTCACAGGCATACTTTAGACACCCCCCAGGTACGATATTTAAAGGAATATTTGACTTTTTTTTTTTCACTTTATGCATCATTAAAATGACTGCTCCCGGAAAACGACCGTTTTTAAAACTTCTTTTTGCATTGATACATGTCCCCTGGTGCAGAACCCGGGTTCCCAAACCCTTTTTAGGACAATAACATGCATAATAGTTGTTATAATTAGCACTTTAGAATTCGAACGTTCGCATCCATTGTATTTAATAGGGTTCTAATGTTCGTACGAACTTTCGGTCCGTTCGCGGGTTCTGGTGCGAACCGAACCCGGGGGTGTTCGGCTCATCACTAATAGGAGGTATGAAGGAAGATATATATAGGAGGTATGGAGGAAGATATATATAGGAGGTATGGAGGAAGATATATATAGGAGGTATAAAGGAAGATATATATAGGAGGTATGGATGGAGGAAGATATATATAGGAGGTATGGAGGAAGATATATATAGGAGGTATGGATGGAAGAAGATATATATAAGAGGTATGGAGGAAGATATATATAGGAGGTATGAAGGAAGATATATATAGGAGGTATGGAGGAAGATATATATAGGAGGTATGGATGGAGGAAGATATATATAGGAGGTATGGAGGAAGATATATATAGGAGGTATGGAGGAAGATATATATAGGAGGTATGGATGGAGGAAGATATATATAGGAGGTATGGATGGAGGAAGATATATATAGGAGGTATGGAGGAAGATATATATAGGAGGTATGGATGGAGGAAGATATATATAGGAGGTATGGAGGAAGATATATATAGGAGGTATGGATGGAGGAAGATATATATAGGAGGTATGGAGGAAGATATATATAGGAGGTATGGATGGAGGAAGATATATATAGGAGGTATGGATGGAGGAAGATATATATAGGAGGTATGGATGGAGGAAGATATATATAGGAGGTACGGAGGAAGATATATATAGGAGGTATGGATGGAGGAAGATATATATAGGAGGTATGGAGGAAGATATATATAGGAGGTATGGATGGAGGAAGATATATATAGGAGGTATGGATGGAGGAAGATATATATAGGAGGTATGAAGGAAGATATATATAGGAGGTATGAAGGAAGATATATATAGGAGGTATGGAGGAAGGAAGATATATATAGGAGGTATGGATGGAGGAAGATATATATAGGACGTATGGATGGAGGAAGATATATATAGGAGGTATGGAGGAAGATATATATAGGAGGTATGGATGGAGGAAGATATATATAGGAGGTATGGATGGAGGAAGATATATATAAGAGGTATGGAGGAAGATATATATAGGAGGTATGAAGGAAGATATATATAGGAGGTATGGAGGAAGATATATATAGGAGGTATGGATGGAGGAAGATATATATAGGAGGTATGGAGGAAGATATATATAGGAGGTATGGAGGAAGATATATATAGGAGGTATGGATGGAGGAAGATATATATAGGAGGTATGGATGGAGGAAGATCTATATAGGAGGTATGGAGGAAGATATATATAGGAGGTATGGATGGAGGAAGATATATATAGGAGGTATGGATGGAGGAAGATATATATAGGAGGTATGGATGGAGGAAGATATATATAGGAGGTACGGAGGAAGATATATATAGGAGGTATGGATGGAGGAAGATATATATAGGAGGTATGAAGGAAGATATATATAGGAGGTATGGAGGAAGATATATATAGGAGGTATGGATGGAGGAAGATATATATAGGAGGTATGGATGGAGGAAGATATATATAGGAGGTATGGAGGTGTCAGGGTCACCTGTGGCCAGGTGACAGATGCACACCGTAGGGGGACAGGAGTGCACCGCGAGGTAGTGAACCCTATGGCTGGCTTCTGTGGATAGGAAACTGGGTGGTTGTGGAAAGCGGGACCAGAGGAGCACAACCGGGATCCCAACGGAAGCGAGAGCCAAGATTCCCCAGGGCGCGGAGTCTAAGACCCAGCTGGTCTTCTCCAGGGCCTCTAGTGGTGAGGATGTTACGCTGCAGGCTGGGACCAGGTCGCGGCCCCTGGAGTTTCCTAGCTCACGCCCCGTAGGATAAGGGGAAGCAGCAGCACACGATAGAGAGAACCGAATAACAAGCCGAAGGTCAGGGGCCACAAGCAGACAAGGATAACGAAGAACGAGCCGAAGGTCAAGGGTCACGAGCAGACAGGGATGGTCGGGGACAAGCCAATAACGTAACAGAGAGACAGACGTAGCACACGGCAGGCAGGAACCCAAACACACAATGCCTAACAAACACGTTGATCAGCAAAGCAGGCTTGCAGTGCACAGGTTAATATAGTGTTCAGTGATAGGGCCTGGGGTGGAGTCAGGCTGGGAGGAGATTATAAAGGAAGCCAGGTGAAGGAGGTCTGGTCTCTAGATGAACACATGAGGAGGAAGGTAAGATGGCAGACAGACATTAATGCATATCCATGACAGTACCCTCCCTCTTACGAGGCCTCCCCCTTCCCCGCCTGGGCCCAGGTTTAGAGGGAAACTTCAGATGAAACTCCTTTAACAGACGAGGTGCAAAGACCTCAGATGCAGTGATCCAAGACCTCTCCTCAGGACCAAACCCTTTCCAATGAACGAGGTACTGAAGAACGCCTTTACAGAGTCGGGAGTCCAGAATTTGACTGATCTCGTACTCCTGATTATCCTCAGAGACAGGCGCCACGGTAGGAAGAGGACGAGAGAATTTATTGAGGACTAAAGGCTTTAGAAGAGCAACATGAAAGGAGTTAGTGATTTTAAGGCTCTTAGGAATCTGGAGTTTGAAACAAACCGGATTCAGTTTAGCAGTTACCGTGTATGGACCGATGAATCGTGGAGCAAACTTCAGAGAAGGAACTCGGAGCTTGATGTTCCTGGTAGAGAGCCAGACTTTGTCCCCTGGCTGAAGAGAAGGCGGTTTACGCCTGCGGCGGTCGGCAAAGCCTTTGAATTTTTCAGCAGCTGCCCGGAGGGAATCATGAACGTGACCCCAAACGGAATTGAGAGACTCCTGAACCGAAGCCAAAGCTGGAATGTCTGGAGAACAGATCATAGGAAGAGGAAGTTGAGGGTGTTTTCCATAAACTGTGAAAAAGGGTGTCTTCTGCGAACTGGTATTCACATGATTGTTATGGGAGAATTCTGCCCACGGGAGTAGAGAGGACCAATCGTCATGGTGAGAAGACACAAAGGTGCGAAGAAAGACCTCTAACTCCTGATTAACCCTCTCAGTCTGTCCATTGGATTGGGGATGGTAAGAAGAAGAAAAATCCAAGACAATATTGAGGGATTTGCAAAAGGCTCTCCAAAAACGAGACGTGAATTGGACTCCCCTGTCGGAAACAATATGAGAAGGGACCCCATGTAGGCGGAGAATTTCTCGAATGAAAATGGGAACCAAGGCAGGGGCAGAAGGAAGACCAGGAAGAGGAACAAAATGAGCCATCTTGGAGAATCGATCGATTACCACCCAAATGACTGTATTATTCTCAGACAGTGGGAGATCGGTGATAAAATCCATGGCAATATGGGCCCAGGGTTCCTTAGGAATAGGCAAGGGCATGAGGAGACCAGCAGGAGCTTGTGTGGAGGATTTGGACTGAGCACAGACATGACAAGCTTTAACGTAGTCTTTGACGTCTGAGCGGAGATTAGGCCACCAGTAGTGACGACTGATGAGTAGGAAGGATCGGAGGAATCCAGAATGCCCTGCCACCTTGGAATCATGTCCCCAACGAAGGATCTTAGCTCTTAGCTCAGTGGGGACAAAGGTCTTACCAGGCGGAATTTTAGACTTCAGGGTGGTAGAGTGGGCAACAATGCATGAGGTGGGAATGATCGGCTCAGGTTCAGGGGCGGACTCCTCGTCCAAAGTGTCAAATGACCTAGAGAGCGCATCAGCCCGACCGTTGCAGGAACCAGGTTTGTAGGTAATCGTGAAATTAAAACGGGCAAAGAAGAGACTCCACCTGGCCTGTCTAGGATTCAGACGTTTAGCATTCTGTAGATACTGTAAATTCTTGTGATCGGTAAAGATCGTTATGGAGTGAGGGGAACCCTCCAAGAGATGACGCCACTCCTCTAACGCCAATTTAATTGCGAGAAGTTCCCGATCACCGATGGCATAATTCCTCTCTGCCTGAGAAAATTTTTTGGAGAAGAACGCACATGGTTGGCGTCTCTTCTCAAAGATTTGAAGAAGCACAGCTCCCACCCCCATTGAGGAAGCGTCCACTTCAATAAAAAATGCATTCCCAGGATTTGGTCTCCTCAAGAGGGGGCCAGAAACAAAGGCCTGTTTCAGGTTGTGAAATGCAGAGACAGCTTCGGGAGGCCAGTCTCTGGCATTCACACCCTTCTTGGTCAAAGCGATAATAGGCGCGGCAATGGAAGAGTAATTCCTTATGAACTGCCTATAATAATTAGTGAAGCCAAGAAAGCGCTGTGTGGCCTTGAGGCTAGCAGGAAGAGGCCAGTTGGTGATAGCCAAGACCTTCCCAGGGTCCATACGAAGCCCCGAACATGAGACAAAGCACCCCAAAAACAGGACCTCAGAACATTCAAAGGAACATTTCTCCAGCTTGGCATAGAGATTGTTCTCTCTAAGACGTTGAAGTACAGTGCGGACATGGTTTCTGTGGACGAGCAGATTTTCAGAAAAGATCAGAATGTCATCCAGATAGATGACAACAAACTGGTACAGCAGATCTCTGAAGATTTCATTGACAAAGTTTTGAAACACGGCTGGAGCATTACACAGACCAAAAGGCATCACCAGATATTCGTAATGCCCGTCTCTAGTGTTAAATGCAGTCTTCCATTCGTCACCCTCCCGTATTCGAATGAGATTGTACGCGCCTCTGAGATCCAACTTGGTGAAAATGGAGGCACCCTTCAACCTATCGAATAGCTCAGATATTAAGGGTAAGGGGTATCGATTTTTAATAGTAACCGCATTTAAACCCCGATAATCGATGCAGGGTCTTAAGGTACCATCCTTTTTGGCAACAAAAAAGAACCCTGCCCCTGCAGGCGATGAGGATTTCCGGATGAACCCTCTCTCCAGATTCTCTGCTACATACTCCGACATGGCCTGGGTCTCTGGGATGGACAGAGGGTAGGTACGACCCCTGGGTAGAGTTGCTCCGGGGACAAGATCAATAGCACAGTCAAAAGACCTGTGGGGAGGAAGCACCTCAGCTGATTTTTTACAGAACACATCCCGGTAATCGCTGTATGCGGCGGGAAGATCAGAAGAAACAGAAGTGGCAGCAACCGGAAGGCTCTCCTTGGGGGTCACCTTGAGAAGACACGACGAGAAACATGAGGAACCCCAGGCCAGGATCTGCCCAGAGACCCAGTCCACATGTGGAGAGTGGAGCTGTAGCCAAGGGAGGCCCAATACAACTGGGGTAGAGGCCTTGGGTAGAATAAGAAAGGATATCCACTCCTGGTGGAGAATCCCTACCGACATCCTAATGGGTAGCGTCTGGAAGCGAATAGGGCCCCCTGGGAGAACAGTGCCATCAATTGCCGAGACTACCAATGGGGTAGTGAGAGGTGAAAGGGTAAGCTTCATAGAAGAAGCAGTTCTCCAATCCATGAAATTGCCGGCAGCCCCGGAATCCAGGTATGCAAGGGTTGACTGAGGAGAAGTGCCTACATGAAGGGACACCGGCAAGAGCAGGCGAGAAGGTGATGTTTCTGGGTCCAATACTCCACCTTCCAAATGTATTAGACCCGAGCGTTTCCCGGACGAAGCGAGCAGGAGTCACGAAAATGACCCTTGCCCCCACAATAGAGGCACAAGCCCAGAGTTCTGCGCCTAGCACGTTCTTCGGGGGTTAGTCTGGTCCGGCCCAGCTGCATAGGTTCTTCAGCAGGTAGAGGATGCTCCACGGGATGAAGGGAGGGGAGCTCAGACTGGCTAGGACCCAGAGAGTGCTGGCGTCTTTTTTCTAAGGACCTCTCTTGAAAACGAATGTCGATCTGGTTGCATAATGAAATTACATCGTCCAGACCGACGGGAATGGCTCTTCCCGCTAATTCGTCTTTCACTCGGTCAGAGAGGCCATGTAAAAAGGTAGCGACCAGGGCCTCATTATTCCAGCTCAATTCAGCTGTGTGGATACGGAACTGAAGAGCATATTGCCCCACTGAACTAGATTCTTGGCGAAGACGTAAGACAGCACTAGCCGCTGAAGAAGCCCGAGCCGGCTCTTCGAAGATATTACGAAAGAGCTTCAAGAATTCGGACAGACTGGAAACCACCGGATCGTTCCTCTCCCACAGGGGGGCAGCCCAGGCCAAAGCTTCACCGGAGAGGAGGGAAATGATATAGGCTACCTTAGCCCGGTCAGATAGGAAGCTTTGAGGCTGAAGCTCAAAATGAATAGTGCATTGGCTGAGAAACCCCCTGCAGGCCTTGGAGTCCCCAGAGAAACGGAACGGAGCTGGCAATCTTAGTGAGTGTGAGGCTGCGACTGGTGCGATAGGTACAGCCGCTGGTTGTACTTGGGGTTGCGGATTCGGGGTTCCCAAGGAGACCTGAAGCTGCTCGAATCGAGAAGCCAGATCCTGGAGGAATCGCATCACCTGGGTCTGATTTGATTCCTGGGTCTCAAGTCTTCGAACTATGCCCTGCAATGGATCATCCGCGGGAAGCGGGATGTCAGCCGGGTTCATGGCTGATCAAACTGTCAGGGTCACCTGTGGCCAGGTGACAGATGCACACCGTAGGGGGACAGGAGTGCACCGCGAGGTAGTGAACCCTATGGCTGGCTTCTGTGGATAGGAAACTGGGTGGTTGTGGAAAGCGGGACCAGAGGAGCACAACCGGGATCCCAACGGAAGCGAGAGCCAAGATTCCCCAGGGCGCGGAGTCTAAGACCCAGCTGGTCTTCTCCAGGGCCTCTAGTGGTGAGGATGTTACGCTGCAGGCTGGGACCAGGTCGCGGCCCCTGGAGTTTCCTAGCTCACGCCCCGTAGGATAAGGGGAAGCAGCAGCACACGATAGAGAGAACCGAATAACAAGCCGAAGGTCAGGGGCCACAAGCAGACAAGGATAACGAAGAACGAGCCGAAGGTCAAGGGTCACGAGCAGACAGGGATGGTCGGGGACAAGCCAATAACGTAACAGAGAGACAGACGTAGCACACGGCAGGCAGGAACCCAAACACACAATGCCTAACAAACACGTTGATCAGCAAAGCAGGCTTGCAGTGCACAGGTTAATATAGTGTTCTGTGATAGGGCCTGGGGTGGAGTCAGGCTGGGAGGAGATTATAAAGGAAGCCAGGTGAAGGAGGTCTGGTCTCTAGATGAACACATGAGGAGGAAGGTAAGATGGCAGACAGACATTAATGCATATCCATGACAGGAGGAAGATATATATAGGAGGTATGGATGGAGGAAGATATATATAGGAGGTACGGAGGAAGATATATATAGGACGTATGGATGGAGGAAGATATATATAGGAGGTACGGAGGAAGATATATATAGGAGGTATGGATGGAGGAAGATATATATAGGAGGTATGGAGGAAGATATATATAGGAGGTATGGATGGAGGAAGATATATATAGGAGGTATGGATGGAGGAAGATATATATAGGAGGTATGGATGGAGGAAGATATATATAGGAGGTATGGATGGAGGAAGATATATATAGGAGGTATGGAGGAAGATATATATAGGAGGTATGGAGGAAGATATATATAGGAGGTATGGATGGAGGAAGATATATATAGGAGGTATGGAGGAAGATATATATAGGAGGTATGGAGGAAGATATATATAGGAGGTATGGATGGAGGAAGATATATATAGGAGGTATGGATGGAGGAAGATATATATAGGAGGTATGGAGGAAGATATATATAGGAGGTATGGATGGAGGAAGATATATATAGGAGGTATGGAGGAAGATATATATAGGAGGTATGGATGGAGGAAGATATATATAGGAGGTATGGATGGAGGAAGATATATATAGGAGGTATGGATGGAGGAAGATATATATAGGAGGTATGGATGGAGGAAGATATATATAGGAGGTATGGATGGAGGAAGATATATATAGGAGGTATGGATGGAGGAAGATATATATAGGAGGTATGGAGGAAGATATATATAGGAGGTATGGATGGAGGAAGATATATATAGGAGGTATGGATGGAGGAAGATATATATAGGAGGTATGGATGGAGGAAGATATATATAGGAGGTATGGAGGAAGATATATATAGGAGGTATGGAGGAAGATATATATAGGAGGTATGGATGGAGGAAGATATATATAGGAGGTATGGAGGAAGATATATATAGGAGGTATGGATGGAGGAAGATATATATAGGAGGTATGAAGGAAGATATATATAGGAGGTATGGAGGAAGATATATATAGGAGGTATGGATGGAGGAAGATATATAGGAGGTATGAAGGAAGATATATATAGGAGGTATGGAGGAAGATATATATAGGAGGTATGGATGGAGGAAGATATATATAGGAGGTATGGATGGAGGAAGATATATATAGGAGGTATGGATGGAGGAAGATATATATAGGAGGTACGGAGGAAGATATATATAGGAGGTATGGATGGAGGAAGATATATATAGGAGGTATGAAGGAAGATATATATAGGAGGTATGGAGGAAGATATATATAGGAGGTATGGATGGAGGAAGATATATATAGGAGGTACGGAGGAAGATATATATAGGAGGTATGGATGGAGGAAGATATATATAGGAGGTATGAAGGAAGATATATATAGGAGGTATGGATGGAGGAAGATATATATAGGAGGTATGGATGGAGGAAGATATATATAGGAGGTATGGATGGAGGAAGATATATATAGGAGGTATGGAGGAAGATATATATAGGAGGTATGGATGGAGGAAGATATATATAGGAGGTATGGAGGAAGATATATATAGGAGGTATGGATGGAGGAAGATATATATAGGAGGTATGGATGGAGGAAGATATATATAGGAGGTATGGAGGAAGATATATATAGGAGGTATGGATGGAGGAAGATATATATAGGAGGTATGGATGGAGGAAGATATATATAGGAGGTATGGAGGAAGATATATATAGGAGGTATGGATGGAGGAAGATATATATAGGAGGTATGGAGGAAGATATATATAGGAGGTATGGAGGAAGATATATATAGGAGGTATGGATGGAGGAAGATATATATAGGAGGTATGGATGGAGGAAGATATATATAGGAGGTATGGAGGAAGATATATATAGGAGGTATGGATGGAGGAAGATATATATAGGAGGTATGGATGGAGGAAGATATATATAGGAGGTATGGATGGAGGAAGATATATATAGGAGGTATGGAGGAAGATATATATAGGAGGTATGGAGGAAGATATATATAGGAGGTATGGATGGAGGAAGATATATATAGGAGGTATGGAGGAAGATATATATAGGAGGTATGGATGGAGGAAGATATATATAGGAGGTATGAAGGAAGATATATATAGGAGGTATGGAGGAAGATATATATAGGAGGTATGGATGGAGGAAGATATATATAGGAGGTATGGATGGAGGAAGATATATATAGGAGGTACGGAGGAAGATATATATAGGAGGTATGGATGGAGGAAGATATATATAGGAGGTATGAAGGAAGATATATATAGGAGGTATGGAGGAAGATATATATAGGAGGTATGGATGGAGGAAGATATATATAGGAGGTATGGATGGAGGAAGATATATATAGGAGGTATGGAGGAAGATATATATAGGAGGTATGGATGGAGGAAGATATATATAGGAGGTATGGATGGAGGAAGATATATATAGGAGGTATGGATGGAGGAAGATATATATAGGAGGTATGGATGGAGGAAGATATATATAGGAGGTATGGATGGAGGAAGATGTATATAGGAGGTATGGATGGAGGAAGATGTATATAGGAGGTATGGATGGAGGAAGATATATATAGGAGGTATGGATGGAGGAAGATATATATAGGAGGTATGGAGGAAGATATATATAGGAGGTATGGATGGAGGAAGATATATATAGGAGGTATGGAGGAAGATATATATAGGAGGTATGGAGGAAGATATATATAGGAGGTATGGATGGAGGAAGATATATATAGGAGGTATGAAGGAAGATATATATAGGAGGTATGGAGGAAGATATATATAGGAGGTATGGATGGAGGAAGATATATATAGGAGGTATGGATGGAGGAAGATATATATAGGAGGTATGGAGGAAGATATATATAGGTGGTATGGATGGAGGAAGATATATATAGGCGGTATGGATGGAGGAAGATATATATAGGAGGTATGGATGGAGGAAGATATATATAGGAGGTACGGAGGAAGATATATATAGGAGGTATGAAGGAAGATATATATAGGAGGTATGGAGGAAGATATATATAGGAGGTATGGATGGAGGAAGATATATAGGAGGTATGAAGGAAGATATATATAGGAGGTATGGAGGAAGATATATATAGGAGGTATGGATGGAGGAAGATATATAGGAGGTATGAAGGAAGATATATATAGGAGGTATGGATGGAGGAAGATATATATAGGAGGTATGGATGGAGGAAGATATATATAGGAGGTATGGAGGAAGATATATATAGGAGGTATGGAGGAAGATATATATAGGAGGTATGGAGGAAGATATATATAGGAGGGATGGAGGAAGATATATAGGAGGTATGAAGGAAGATATATATAGGAGGTATGGATGGAGGAAGATATATATAGGCGGTATGGATGGAGGAAGATATATATAGGAGGTATGGAGGAAGATATATATAGGAGGTATGGATGGAGGAAGATATATATAGGAGGTACGGAGGAAGATATATATAGGAGGTATGGATGGAGGAAGATATATATAGGAGGTATGAAGGAAGATATATATAGGAGGTATGGAGGAAGATATATATAGGAGGTATGGATGGAGGAAGATATATAGGAGGTATGAAGGAAGATATATATAGGAGGTATGGAGGAAGATATATATAGGAGGTATGGATGGAGGAAGATATATATAGGAGGTATGGAGGAAAGATCTGCCGGATGGGGGTGGCGGTCTGTATATGGGGGGCCGGGGGGTATATATATTGATTTTTACCGTATAAGTCCGTTGTCTGCTCAGTGTCTGCGATTTGTTAGGAAGAAAGGTTTCCTGAGACGTTGTTTTGGTTGGGGAACGCAGAGTCGGCTGTATATGTGAGGAAATATTGTTATATTAGGAGATAGAAACTGTCACCGCTGTAAAAGCTCAATTTACAAGAAAATTGCAATAGTGCAATTCCATTAACAAGTCCAATTTAGTGGACCCATTAATGGCCGTACACGGTGTGTTCTTATGGGAGGCGAGAAGTACAAGGATGGAATTGTTCCCGATTCTCTCAATGCTTCTGCCATACAACAAAGGTAGGTCGGGGGCAGAGCTCAGCGGGTTCTGTACCTCTGACCCCTCAACCTACCTGCCTTTTCATGGCATCTTCAGGACTGGAAAAGTGGGACTCCAACCTGGAATAATGCAGAGGTGTCACCTTGAGGGGTGTGATCCCCGGCCAGGTCTTTATCTTTGTCACCTCACCCACCCATGGACATCATGGGCCCATCTGGTAGCTGCTGTAGGCTGAACTTCCCCCTTCCCCTGGTGTCCCCAATATTAGGGACCAGTATTATGGTGTCACTGCCTCTAGACAATGCTCCATAGGATTATTTAAAGGCAGAACTCCAAAAAGTGTCACAAGTCCCTGACTGTCATCCTGACGGCAGATCATCCACAATGCAACCAGGGGAGGAACCTAGGGCCCCGATGCCTGGGGGCCCAGCAACATTACCTGATGTATTGCAGATAGTTGAGGTCTGATGGGGCCAACACACACAGTGTACATGGGTGTCTTCTCCGGGACTGTTGCAATCTTTAACCATGTAAGTCAAAGGGATTGGGGGCCAAAGCTGTTACTGTCCATAGGGCCCAATTTGGCCTTATTCCATCTCTGACGCAGAATGCTGTAAGATCCTTCAGCCAGGGCCTCATACAGCAATGAGGATGTAGTAGGGGGTAAATCTCTTCCCCATTCCACCTAGAACTGAAAAGTGGGGTAAAAGAAAGCTTAGATCTCATGTTACCGGACACCTGTGCAAAGAAAGACCACCAACCCACCCATGTTCCACCTTCTCCATGTGGTCCTATTCATTGTGACAGGATGTGGTACAGATAGTGTGATGGCGGAACCTCCATAGTAACACACATTCAAAATACCACAACCTTTCACAGCCGCATGCTGACCTTAGTGAGGTATAGCAGAGTTCTCATTCCTTTTATCTGGCAACAGATTGCCTCATATTTGTATTTTACTGTTTGGCTGCTGATGGATATCTGACTGTCATTCAGAAAAGGTTCTGGATCACAGGATCCCACCAGTTCTCCTCATGCATTGGTTCTTAGTGAAATACGGCTATACGCTACGTGTAATCCATATCTCCTGTGCTAATAAGCACCCATTTCATCTAATGGTATAATGCATCGTACCCATCACTCTATTCCCCGCATATCCCCAAGTAACCAGACAAGACCACCACGCTCTTCTGCCCTCTACACAACACAGCACTTGGTTTTTATTCATAGCCAACAAAAGCAATGACAAACAGGAAGTGATGGTCCCAACAGCCAATCACTTCCTCTGTGAGAAATGACATCACAGGAAATGACCTCACAGGATATGAATGTCAACACAGGAAATCCTTCCAACAGGATTAGTTTATACAACTAATGAATAATGGCTGGGGGAGTCTAATGGGTGTGTCTGGGCAGGGACAGTGTGTATGTTTTAAACACAGACGCTCTCCCTGACCATAACAATTCAAAGACTCCCGTTTTACCGCTTATTCTGCGTTGTTCAGAGAACAGCGCATACCCGTATTATACTACTGTTCCAGCTGATGAGAGATTATCTGCAGGTGCACGCTACGCGTCCCCCTATGTGTTGATCAGGCACACAGAGACATACGAGCGCACATCCCCTAACCGATAATGTCTTTGCAGAGTGAACACAGCCCCCTCAGACAATCGTTCTGTGCATTGCACAGGGGCCCTTTCATCGGCGGACATATCCCCACTCTGCAAACACCTCTCTCCAACCTCAGGAAGTTTTCCACTACCAGACGGGACTCAATCAGCGTCAGTCTGCCCCAGTCAGCTCTTTAGAGCGGGCTGCGGGGGGGCTAACACTGGGCGACACTATGACAATACATATTAAATACATCTTCATAAAATTTACACAACAGGGTTGACCTTACTGACCTCCTGACCACAGGGAGCCCCTAAATCATCATCAACTTTACCCAACCTTCACCACAAGGAACCCCTAAATCATCATCCACCTTACTCAACCTCCCGAACACAGGGAAGTCTTCAATTATCATCAACTTTACCCAACCTCCCGACCACAGGGAACCCCTAAATCATCATCAACCTTATCCAACCTCCACCACAGGGAGCCCCTCAATTATCCTCAACCTTACCCAACCTCTACCACAGGGAACCCTTCAATTATCATCAACTTTACCCAACCTCCACCACAGGGAACCCTTCAATTATCATAAACCTTACCCAACCTCCACCACAGGGAACCCTTAAATCATCATTGACCTTACCCAACCTCCACCACAGGGAACCCATAAATCATGATTGACCTTACCCAACCTCCACCACAGGGAATCCTTAAATCATCATCGACCTTACCCAACCTCCACCACGGGGAACCCTTAAATCATCATTGACCTTACCCAACCTCCACCACAGGGAACCCTTAAATCATCATCGACCTTACCCAACCTCCACCACGGGGAACCCTTAAATCATCATCGACCTTACCCAACCTCCACCACAGGGAACCCTTCAATTATCATAAACCTTACCCAACCTCCACCACAGGGAACCCTTAAATCATCATTGACCTTACCCAACCTCCACCACAGAAACCCTTAAATCATCATTGACCTTACCCAACCTCCACCACAGGGAACCCTTCAATTATCATCAACTTTACCCAACCTCCACCACAGGGAACCCCTCAATTATCATAAACCTTACCCAACGTCCACCACAGGGAACCCTTAAATCATCCTTGACCTTACCCAACCTCCACCACGGGGAACCCTTAAATCATCATCGACCTTACCCAACCTCCACCACAGGGAACCCTTAAATCATCATTGACCTTACCCAACCTCCACCACAGGGAACCCTTAAATCATCATCGACCTTACCCATCCTCCACCACGGGGAACCCTTAAATCATCATCGACCTTACCCAACCTCCACCACAGGGAACCCTTCAATTATCATCAACCTTACCCAACCTCCACCACAGGGAACCCTTAAATCATCATTGACCTTACCCAACCTCCAGCACAGTGGTGTAGTGGTTAGCACTTTCACCTAGCAGCAAAAGGGTCACTGGTTCAAATCCCAACCATGACACCATCTGCCTGGAGTTTGCATGATCTCCCTGTGTCTGCGTGGGTTTCTTCCGGGTACTCCGGTTTCCTCCCACACTCCAAAGACATGCTGGTAGGTTAATTGGATCTAGTCTAAATTGGCCCAGTATATATGTGTGTACGACTGTGTGTCCTAAGCGTGTCAAGATCCTACGGGGTAAAATGACCGCACCAGCCAAGCAGACACTGGCTGCAAAAAGCGCCTAGGAGGCGATTCAGTTCGCATGTGAGCGCTATACAAGTCACTCATTCATTCATTCACTCATTCATTCATTAAATCATCATTGACCTTACCCAACCTCCACCACAGGGAACCCTTAAATCATCATTGACCTTACCCAACCTCCACCACAGGGAACCCTTAAATCATCATTGACCTTACCCAACCTCCACCACGGGGAACCCTTAAATCATCATCGACCTTACCCAACCTCCACCACAGGGAACCCTTAAATCATCATCGACCTTACCCAACCTCCACCACAGGGAACCCTTCAATTATCATCAACCTTACCCAACCTCCACCACAGGGAACCCTTAAATCATCATTGACCTTACCCAACCTCCACCACAGGGAACCCTTCAATTATCATAAACCTTACCCAACCTCCTGACCACAGGGAACCCCTAAATCATCATCAACCTTACCCAACCTCCACTACAGGGAACCCTTAAATCATCATCAACCTTACCCGACCTCCAGACCACGGGGAACCCTTAAATCATGAAGCATTGCAAGGCCGACAGTTACAAGCATGACTCCTGTTGTGGAAATTTTATGAAGATGTATTTAATATGTATTGTCATAGTGTCGCCCAGTGTTAGTACTCCCGCAGCCCGCTCTAAAGAGCTGACTGGGGCAGACTGACGCTGGTTAAGTCTCGACTGGTAGTGGAAAACTTTCTGAGGTTGGAGAGAGGTGTTTGCAGAGTGGGGATATGTCCGCCAGCGAAAGGGCCCCTGTGCGATGCACAGAACGATCGTCTGGAGGGGATATGTTCACTCTGCAAAGACATTATAGGCGGATGTACACTCATGTCACCCCTGTGTGCCTGATCAACACATTTTGGGGCGGCCATGACGTGCCCCTGCAGATAATCTCCCATCCACAGGAATAGTAGTATAATCTGAGTTTGTGTTGTTCTCTGAACACTGCAGAATAAGGATTCATACCAACGGTAAAATGGGAGCTTTTAAGTTGTTATGGTCAGGGAGAGCGTCCATGTTTGCAAGCCATGCGGCTTCCTTTGTCTAGTTGAAGAGCATGGCTTCCAGGTAAAAACATACACACTGTCCCTGCCCAGACACACCCATAAGACTCCCCTAGCCATTATACATTGGTTGTTGTATAAACTAATCCTGTTGGAAGGATTTCCTGTGTTGACATTCATATCCTGTGAGGTCATATCCTGCGAGGTCATTTCCCATGGAGGAAGCGATTGGCTGTTGGGGCGATCACTTCCTGTTCGTCATTGCTTTTGTTGTCTTTGAATAAAAAACCCAGTGTGGTGCTCGGTGGGGGGCAGTCGTGCTGTGATGAGGACGTGAGCTGTGGTCATGTCTGTTTACTTGGGGATATGCGGGGAATAGAGTGATGCTTATTAGCACAGGAGATATGGTTTACGCGTAGCATATAGACATATTTTTCCATGACACTCCAAAAGGCAGAGACATGATGGCAGAGACATGATGGGACTTGCAGTTCCGCAACAGCTTGAGGTATGAGCACCCATGCCTTAAATCAAGAGCCCCCTTACATTGATGGTCAATGGGAGAAGTGCCCCTTTCGTTTGGTGATCAGTTGGAATTGTGTTATCCTGGTGTGGCCAATCAATATGGCTGAAGATCTGGAACCCAAAAGAAGACCAGGAGAAGGTCAGAGGTGGAGTGACAGGAGGTAAGTATAGTTCGGCATTATCAGTCATTGGTTCCATGCCACTGACCCTTCTGAGTGAAGTTGGTGCTGGAACTTTACAGGCCCTGAATCTGCTGCTGCTCTTGGGACCCCGAGCAACATCTGGAGGATCCCTGGTAGAGAAGGGCTGGTATAGACTGGAGATTCCACATGTCACTGGGGGGGATAGGGGTTTCAGGCGCGATCCATTGGTACGGGGTTAAGAGAGTATTATAAAATATAAAATTATTTAGTAATATCAGGAAAGAAGCCAACATGTTTCAGGGGTTATAAGAACTCTCTTCATCAGGGCTGGACCAGGAAATGCTGGAAATGTGACTTTGTTGGCTTCAGAAGCTGGTGTGGCCCATGTACATGAAATTTTCATACCCACCGTGTCTATACACACACACCGTCCAATCCGGTGTCATTCTGGCTCTGTCACCCATGATTGCCATGAATTATGTTTTAAATTCCTACCTTCTGTTATGTCATTGACCAACATTTCCTGCTGCCTGTGGTCCCTCCGATAGTCAAGCTGCCCAATTACAGCAATCACTCCACTAATCATGGACAATGAAGGTATGATGGCACAGGTCAGGTGGGTTAATAGATACCAATCAGGGAGACTCCTCACCCAATACAAGCGCCCAGCCGCCGGGCTCCGGGGGCCACAATCCTCCATTCTGAAGAGCCATCCACTCCTGGAACATAAAAGTGAAATGCTAATGATGGCGTTCTGGCAGCTCCAAATCCGGCTCGGAATAACGCCGGCATTTTACCGTCTGTAATGTTTGTTAATGAGTTTCTTAACAGCTTAAGCACTCTATTCTACATAATAGTGATTTTTAGATTATGATCATTTCATGAGTACCGTCTACAGTTTAATAATGAGCCGAGTATTAGCAGAATTCTACCAGCTTATGTTTATTAATAAGATGTACTGTGGGGGAGGGGAGGGGGTCTGAAAAATCAAATTCAAAGCACTAATGGGGGAAATGCTGTCATATACCCATGTCGGGGCCCCTGTATGTCTTATCAGGGCCCCTGTATGTCTTATCAGGGCCCCTGAGGCTTTTACTAGGACCTCAGTACAGTGAGAAGAAGGAGCTTTTCTATGGTTTGATGTGGCCACAATGATGGGTACAGTAGTCCAGGACTTGGGGAAGACGGTCACCCAACCCCCTCTAATTTTCATCTGTCTACTGACCACACGTGTGTAGCACTACCCCCGTAGGAGCTGCTGGTTAGTATTGGGTCTACACTCTGCCTATCAACCCCCAGAAGTTTGGCTCAAACCCTCCCTTGGCACAACTGGACAATCCTGTGATTGTGGAACCCAATGGCAGTACGGAACCACAATAGTACCATACAGTAATGAATATATATCGTTACCTTGGTGCTGGTCACCTGCCTCACAGCTGCAGCAGACAGAGTCCCACACAGGATGTAGCTTAACCAAAAGTACGTGATCAGACACAGATCCCTATGCAAGTCAATGGAGTATAACGGGTTCAAGATTTTGTTGTGCAAAAGAGCCAATTAATCAACATGACCTGGGGGTGAGACTTGAGTGGGTATATGGTGGAGGAACCTCTCAATACAATGATGCCGGCACTGGGATACCTCTCCACCAAGTCCCACACAACTCACTAAACCAGCAAAACAAGGCCGGATATAGAAGGGTCAAGTTTGTTGCCTTGCTGAGATGAGGGATGAGGTTTATGCCGGCTGGTTAGTCCTCTAGGAAGGGCGTGGTCCTGCTGTGGGTGGGAGAGTTTTGACATGTTTTTGCTGTTGCATCGTACAATGCATGAATGGAGAAGTATATGTCCCCCTATTATTTGGTTTGTGTATCCTTAAAATGTGGTATACTGAGTTTTGGGTGGTTGGGGGTGGGGGGAGGGGGGAGTGGTAGGATGGGGGGAGGGGGGGTGGTTGTTAGCAATGGGGGTGTTTTTTATTTTTTTTCTTCTCTTTTTAGTCACTGCATGTAGTCAGCTGCCTATGTTAGGTAGAATGGGTTACATGTTGATTGTTGACCATGTTGGTCATAGGAGGGCCTGGTGGTTTGTCATGGCCACTCTTTTCACTGTTTGTATGTTTTATAAAAACTTTAATAAACATAATTTTCAAAAAAAAAAAAAAAACAGCAAAACAAGCGGTCATATCAACATGAGTTCATAATCTATATGGCTCCCCCTAGCGGACAGCTCAACTGGTGCGTGTCCCGTGCAGAACTTCTGAAAGTAAACCAAGCTGCTGACTGTTCCTTTTAAATGTCTGATAGTCTTCAGCTAGCTTCGTTGGTGCACTTATCTATTTGTATTCCAATAAAAGATGAAAAGAAATAATAATCACTTGATGCAGTTGAGGTAGTGGTAGAACGAACACTAGTTCTTTTCCAACCGCTGTATTACACGCGGGTCTAACGTATCTCCACTTGCGGCACTGCAGATGCCAGCAAGTACACGTGCAACTATGGACACCACTTTCCTACGGCCCAGTCAACTATGTCAATAGGCAAGTGCCCTCTCACCAGATGAGGCCTGACCTCCCTTCGCCGGTACACTCCGTCAGATTCTCCTACTTGGCTCGTTCTCTCCGTAACTCGAGGCCTCGAGTCCTCCGCGTGACAGTTCACAAGGTGATGGTGAGTAGATGACTCCCAGATGCTGTAAAGTACAGGCCGGTCCCTCTCTGTCCCGACCAGCGAAGCTGTACACATGGATCCCTCCGTCAGGCGATCCTTCCTCTCAGTAACTTTAGGCCCAGGCTTCTCAGGCCTAGGCGCACTCACAGCAGGCCTCTTACCTGTTGAAGATGGCGTCCCGAGAGAGCGAGCTGAGGCCCCGCCTTTGCCTTAAATCAGTTCTCCCAACAGGCTGTGCAGTGGCATTGTGGGTATTGTAGTCTTTAATCCGACCCACGGCAATAGAGTCTCTGTCTCTTGTACTACAATGCCCATCATGCTTTGTCCTTGACATTATTAAACCAAATAACACCATGCTAAAAGGGCACCAGAGGGAGCCAAGTTCCTAATTAGGCACAAATTGCAGTCTGTTCGAGTACGTTCAAATACACGACCTTGCTACACGTGGCTTCTCCAGGATCACAAACTCTTCTCTCCTCTACTCATATAACCATTGGGAAAGCCGATAGGACCAGGCAAAGCGCAGATGTTTCTGAACTCCCCTCCCCATTAATCCTCCTCTCCTCTTTATCTCTTCTCTTCTCCAGTTCTGTCTCTCTCATTCTCCTCTCTCATTCTCCTCTCCTCTCTCCTCTTCTCTTTTCCTCTCCTCTCCTCCTCTCCTCTTCTCTCCTCTTCTCTCCTCTCTCCTCCTCTATTCCTCTCTTCTCTTCCCCTCTCCTCTCTTTTCCTCTCCTCTTCTATATTTTCCTCTCTCCTCTTCTCTTCTCCCCTCTCCTCTCCTCTCTTCCTCTTCTCTCCTCTCTCCTCCTCTATTTCTCTCCTCTCTTCCTCTCCTCTTCTCTCCTCCCCTCTCCTCTCCTTTTTCTCTTCTCTTCTTCTCTCTCTCCCCTCTCCTCTCTCCCTCTTCTCCTCTCCCTTTTCTCTTCTTCTCTCTCTCTCTCTCTCTCCCCTCTCCCTCCTTTCCTCTCTCCTCCCCTCTCCTCTCCCCTCTCCTCTCCTCTCCCCTCTCCTCTCCTCTCCCCTCTCCTCTCCTCTCCCCTCTCCTCTCCTCTCTTTTCCTCTCCTCTTCTCTTCTCCTATCTTCCTGCTCTCCTCTCTTCTCCTCTCCTTTTTCTCTTCTATTCTTCTCTCTCTCTCCCCCCTCTCCTCCTTTCTCTCCTCTCCTCTCTCTTTCCTCTCTCCCTCTTCTCCTCTCCTCTCTCTTCTCTTCCTCTCCTCTCCCCTCTCCTCTCCTCTCCTCCCCTCTCTTCTCTCCCTCTCCTCTCCTCTTTATCTCTTCTCTTCTCCAGTTCTGTCTCTCTCATTCTCCTCTCTCATTCTCCTCTCCTCTCTCCTCTCCTCTTCTCTTCTCTTTTCCTCTCCTCTCCTCCTCTCCTCTTCTCTCCTCTTCTTTCCTCTCTCCTCCTCTATTCCTCTCTTCTCTTCCCCTCTCCTCTCTATTCCTCTCCTCTTCTATATTTTCCTCTCTCCTCTTCTCTCCTCCCCTCTCCTCTCCTCTCTTCCTCTTCTCTCCTCTCTCCTCCTATATTTCTCTCCTCTCTTCCTATCCTCTTCTCTCCTCCCCTCTCCTCTCCCTTTTCTCTTCTCTTCTTCTCTCTCTCTCTCTCTCCCCTCTCCCTCCTTTCCTCTCTCCTCTCCCTCTCCTCTCTCCCTCTCCTCTCCTCTCTCCCCTCTCCTCTCCTCTCCCTCTCCTCTCTCCCTCTCCTCTCCTCTCTCCCCTCTCCTCTCCTCTCCCCTCTCCTCTCCTCTCTCCTCTCTCCTCTCCTCTTCTCCTCTCTTCCTGCTCTCTCTTCTCCTCTCCTTTTTCTCTTCTATTCTTCTCTCTCTCTCTCTCCCCTCTCCTCTCTCTTTCCTCTCTCCCTCTTCTCCTCTCCTCCCCTCTCCTCTCCTCTCCTTCCCTCTCTTCTCTTCCTCTCCTCCCCTCTCTTCTCTCCCTCTCCTCTCCTCTCCCCTCTCTCCCTCTCCCCTCCTCTCTTCTCCTCTCCCCTCTCCTCCTTTCTCTCCTCTCCTCTCCTCTCCCCTCTCTCCCTCTCCCCTCCTCTCTTCTCCTCTCCTCTCCCCTCTCCTCCTTTCTCTCCTCTCCTCTCCCCTCTCTCCCTCTCCCCTCCTCTCTTCTCCTCTCCTCTCCCCTCTCCTCCTTTCTCTCCTCTCCTCTCCTCTCCCCTCTCTCCCTCTCCCCTCCTCTCTTCTTCTCTTCCTCCCCTCTCTCCCTCACCTCTCCTCTCCTCCCTTCTCCTCTCCTCTCTCCTCTCACCCCCTCTCCCGTCTCTCTTTGTCACATGCCCTCAGCCATCCATAGAGATGTGAATTTGGGATAAATAAATGAGTTTGTAGGGCTGAATGGTTTGGACAAGCTGTGCGGCGCTCGTATATCTCAGAGCTGCGGCTGCCCCAAGGAAATGAAATGTTGTTTTAGAGACCTGAGAGATGGATCTTCTCCGCACTTCTGTGTCTGTTTTACAGACGATTGTGTTCTGCAGAACAATAATGTGTCCAAACCGATCCCAATTCCCAACTGTTCCCAACCGGTACATTAGTGTATGGTGTGTGTGTGACTTGTGTATTGTGTGTGTATGACTTGTATATGGTGTATATGGTGTGTGTATGACTTGTGTATTGTGTGTGTGTGACTTGTGTATTGTGTGTGTGTATGACTTGTGTATGGTGTATATGGTGTGTGTGTGACTTGTGTATGGTGTATATGGTGTGTGTGTGACTTGTGTATGGTGTGTGTGTGACTTGTATATGGTGTGTGTGTGACTTGTGTATTGTGTGTGTGTGACTTGTGTATTGTGTGTGTGTGACTTGTGTATGGTGTATATGGTGTGTGTGTGACTTGTGTATGGTGTGTGTGTGACTTGTATATGGTGTATATGGTGTGTGTGTGACTTGTATATGGTGTATATGGTGTGTGTGTGACTTGTGTATTGTGTGTGTGTGACTTGTGTATTGTGTGTGTGTGACTTGTGTATTGTGTATATGGTGTGTGTGACTTGTGTATTGTGTGTGTGTGACTTGTGTATTGTGTGTGTGTGACTTGTGTATGGTGTGTGTGTGACTTGTGTATTGTGTGTGTGTGACTTGTGTATGGTGTGTGTGTGACTTGTATATGGTGTGTGTGTGACTTGTATATGGTGTGTATATTGTGTGTGTGGCTTGTATATGGTGTGTATATTGTGTGTGTGGCTTGTATATGGTGTGTGTGTGACTTGTATATGGTGTGTATATTGTGTGTGTGGCTTGTATATGGTGTGTATATTGTGTGTGTGGCTTGTATATGGTGTGTGTGTGGCTTGTATATGGTGTGTATATTGTGTGTGTGGCTTGTATATGGTGTGTATATTGTGTGTGTGGCTTGTATATGGTGTGTGTGTGACTTGTATATGGTGTGTATATTGTGTGTGTGGCTTGTATATGGTGTGTATATTGTGTGTGTGTGGCTTGTATATGGTGTGTGTGTGGCTTGTATATGGTGTGTGTGTGGCTTGTGTATGGTGTGTGTGTGACTTGTATATGGTGTGTATATGGTGTGTGTGTGGCTTGTATATGGTGTGTGTGTGTGGCTTGTATATGGTGTGTGTGTGGCTTGTATATGGTGTGTGTGTGGCTTGTATATGGTGTATATGGTGTGTGTGTGACTTGTGTATGGTGTGTGTGTGACTTGTGTATGGTGTGTGTGTGACTTGTGTATGGTGTGTGTGTGACTTGTATATGGTGTGTATATTGTGTGTGTGGCTTGTATATGGTGTGTGTGTGACTTGTATATGGTGTGTATATTGTGTGTGTGGCTTGTATATGGTGTGTGTGTGTGACTTGTATATGGTGTGTATATTGTGTGTGTGGCTTGTATATGGTGTGTATATTGTGTGTGTGGCTTGTATATGGTGTGTATATTGTGTGTGTGTGGCTTGTATATGGTGTGTGTGTGGCTTGTATATGGTGTGTGTGTGACTTGTGTATGGTGTGTGTGTGACTTGTATATGGTGTGTATATGGTGTGTGTGTGGCTTGTATATGGTGTGTGTGTGGCTTGTATATGGTGTGTGTGTGGCTTGTATATGGTGTGTGTGTGGCTTGTATATGGTGTATATGGTGTGTGTGTGACTTGTGTATGGTGTGTGTGTGACTTGTGTATGGTGTGTGTGTGACTTGTATATGGTGTGTATATTGTGTGTGTGGCTTGTATATGGTGTGTGTGTGGCTTGTATATGGTGTGTATATTGTGTGTGTGACTTGTGTATGGTGTGTGTGTGGCTTGTATATGGTGTGTGTGTGGCTTGTATATGGTGTGTATATTGTGTGTGTGACTTGTGTATGGTGTGTGTGTGGCTTGTATATGGTGTGTATATTGTGTGTGTGACTTGTATATGGTGTGTGTGTGACTTGTATATGGTGTGTATATGGTGTGTGTGTGGCTTGTATATGGTGTGTGTGTGACTTGTATATGGTGTGTATATTGTGTGTGTGACTTGTGTATGGTGTGTGTGTGGCTTGTATATGGTGTGTGTGTGTGACTTGTATATGGTGTGTATATTGTGTGTGTGGCTTGTATATGGTGTGTGTGTGGCTTGTATATGGTGTGTGTGTGACTTGTGTATGGTGTGTGTGTGACTTGTATATGGTGTGTATATGGTGTGTGTGTGGCTTGTATATGGTGTGTGTGTGGCTTGTATATGGTGTGTGTGTGGCTTGTATATGGTGTGTGTGTGGCTTGTATATGGTGTATATGGTGTGTGTGTGACTTGTGTATGGTGTGTGTGTGACTTGTATATGGTGTGTGTGTGACTTGTATATGGTGTGTATATTGTGTGTGTGGCTTGTATATGGTGTGTGTGTGGCTTGTATATGGTGTGTATATTGTGTGTGTGACTTGTGTATGGTGTGTGTGTGGCTTGTATATGGTGTGTGTGTGGCTTGTATATGGTGTATATGGTGTGTGTGTGACTTGTGTATGGTGTGTGTGTGACTTGTGTATGGTGTGTGTGTGACTTGTGTATGGTGTGTGTGTGACTTGTGTATGGTGTGTGTGTGACTTGTGTATGGTGTGTGTGTGACTTGTGTATGGTGTGTGTGTGACTTGTATATGGTGTGTATATTGTGTGTGTGGCTTGTGTATGGTGTGTGTGTGACTTGTGTATGGTGTGTGTGTGACTTGTGTATGGTGTGTGTGTGACTTGTGTATGGTGTGTGTGTGACTTGTATATGGTGTGTATATTGTGTGTGTGGCTTGTATATGGTGTGTGTGTGGCTTGTATATGGTGTGTATATTGTGTGTGTGACTTGTGTATGGTGTGTGTGTGGCTTGTATATGGTGTGTGTGTGACTTGTATATGGTGTGTGTATTGTGTGTGTGGCTTGTATATGGTGTGTGTGACTTGTATATGGTGTGTATATTGTGTGTGTGGCTTGTATATGGTGTGTGTGTGGCTTGTATATGGTGTGTATATTGTGTGTGTGGCTTGTATATGGTGTGTATATTGTGTGTGTGGCTTGTATATGGTGTGTGTGTGGCTTGTATATGGTGTGTATATTGTGTGTGTGGCTTGTATATGGTGTGTATATTGTGTGTGTGGCTTGTATATGGTGTGTGTATGGTGTTTGTACCCCGGGAGGGGTACTTAGCGGTCATAACAATCCCATGGAGGAGGAGTACTAGGGGGTCACAACAGCTCCCAGGAGTTGGGTACTAGGGTGTCCAACAACCTCCTGGGGGAGGGGTACTAGGGAGTTACAACAATTACTGGGGAAAATGTACTTGGGGGTCACAACAACACCCTGTGAGAGGGGTACTAGGGTGTTGAACAACATTATGGTGAAGGGATACTAGGGGGTCACAACAACTCCCATGGGTAGGGTACTAGGGTGTTGAACAACCCCCCCAGGGGAAGGGTACTAAGAGGTCACAACAACCCCCCCCCGAGAAAAGGGGTACTAGCGGGTCACAATAACCACCCAAGGAAGGGTACTAGGGTGACAAAGGTCAGAACAACCCCCCTCCCTGGAGAAGGGTACTAAGGGGTCAGAACAACCCCCCCCGCCATGGAGAAGGGTACTAAGGGGTCAGAAAACCCCCCCCACCCTCTCTGGGGAAGGGTACTAAGGGGTCAGAACAAACCCCCCATCCCTGGAGAAGGGTACTAGGGGAGTCAGAACAACCCCCCCTCCCTGGAGAAGGGTACTAAGGGGTCAGAACAACCCCCCCGCCCTGGAGAAGGGTACTAAGGGGTCAGAACAACCCCCCCGCCCTGGAGAAGGGTACTAAGGGGTCAGAACAACCCCCCCGCCCTGGAGAAGGGTACTAAGGGGTCAGAACAACCCCCCCCGCCCTGGAGAAGGGTACTAAGGGGTCAGAACAACCCCCCCCCCACCCTGGAGAAGGGTACTAAGGGGTCAGAACAACCCCCCCGCCCTGGAGAAGGGTACTAAGGGGTCAGAACAACCCCCCCCACCCTGGAGAAAAGTACTAAGGGGTCAGAACAACCCCCCCCCCTGGAGAAGGGTACTAAGGGGTCAGAACAACCCCCCTCCTCCCTGGAGAAGGGTACTAAGGGGTCAGAACACCCCCCCCTCCCTGGAGAAGGGTACTAAGGGGTCAGAACCCCCCCTCCCTGGAGAAGGGTACTAAGGGGTCAGAACTCCCCCCCCCTCCCTGGAGAAGGGTACTAAGGGGTCAGAACAACCCCTCCCTGGAGAAGGGTACTAAGGGGTCAGAACAACCCCCCCTCCCTGGAGAAGGGTACTAGGGGGGTCAGAACCCCCCCTCCCTGGAGAAGGGTACTAAGGGGTCAGAACCCCCCCTCCCTGGAGAAGGGTACTAGGGGGGTCAGAACACCCCCTCCCTGGAGAAGGGTACTGAGGGGTCAGAACCCCTCCTCCCTGGAGAAGGGTACTAAGGGGTCAGAACACCCCCCCCTGGAGAAGGGTACTAAGGGGTCAGAACCCCCCCTCCCTGGAGAAGGGTACTAAGGGGTCAGAACACCCCCCTCCCTGGAGAAGGGTACTAAGGGGTCAGAACCCCCCCTCCCTGGAGAAGGGTACTAAGGGGTCAGAACCCCCCCTCCCTGGAGAAGGGTACTAAGGGGTCAGAACCCCCCCTCCCTGGAGAAGGGTACTAAGGGGTCAGAACCCCCCTCCCTGGAGAAGGGTACTAGGGGGGTCAGAACCCCCCCCTCCCTGGAGAAAGGTACTGAGGGGTCAGAACCCCTCCTCCCTGGAGAAGGGTACTAAGGGGTCAGAACACCCCGCCCTGGAGAAGGGTACTAAGGGGTCAGAACAACCCCCCCTCCCTGGAGAAAGGTACTAAGGGGTCAGAACCCCCCCTCCCTGGAGAAGGGTACTAGGGGGGTCAGAACCCTCTCCTCCCTGTAGAAGGGTACTAAGGGGTCAGAACCCCCCCCTCCCTGGAGAAGGGCACTAAGGGGTCAGAACCCCCCCCTCCCTGGAGAAGGGCACTAAGGGGTCAGAACCCCCCCTCCCTGGAGAAGGATACTAATAGGTCAGAACCCCCCCCCTCCATGGAGAAGGGTACTAAGGGGTCAGAACCCCCCCCTCCCTGGAGAAGGGTACTAAGGGGTCAGAACCCCCCTCCCTGGAGAAGGGTACTAAGGGGTCAGAACCCCCCCCCTCCCTGGAGAAGGGTACTAAGGGGTCAGAACCCCCTCCTCCCTGGAGAAGGGTACTAAGGGGTCAGAACCCCCCCTCCCTGGAGAAGGGTACTAAGGGGTCAGAACCCCCCTCCCTGGAGAAGGGTACTAAGGGGTCAGAACCCCCCCCCCTCCCTGGAGAAGGCTACTAAGGGGTCAGAACCCCCTCCTCCCTGGAGAAGGGTACTAAGGGGTCAGAACCCCCCCTCCCTGGAGAAGGGTACTAAGGGGTCAGAACCTCCCCTCCCTGGAGAAGGGTACTAAGGGGTCAGAACCCCCTCCTCCCTGGAGAAGGGTACTAAGGGGTCAGAACCCCCCTCCCTGGAGAAGGGTACTAAGGGGTCAGAACCCCCCCCTCCCTGGAGAAGGGTACTAAGGGGTCAGAACCCCCCCTCCCTGGAGAAGGGTACTAAGGGGTCAGAACCCCCTCCTCCCTGGAGAAGGGTACTAAGGGGTCAGAACCCCCTCCTCCCTGGAGAAGGGTACTAAGGGGTCAGAACCCCCTCCTCCCTGGAGAAGGGTACTAAGGGGTCAGAACCCCCTCCTCCCTGGAGAAGGGTACTAAGGGGTCAGAACCCCCCTCCCTGGAGAAGGGTACTAAGGGGTCAGAACCCCCCCCCCCTGGAGAAGGGTACTAAGGGGTCAGAACCCCCCCCCCTCCCTGGAGAAGGGTACTAAGGGGTCAGAACCCCCTCCTCCCTGGAGAAGGGTACTAAGGGGTCAGAACCCCCCCTCCCTGGAGAAGGGTACTAAGGGGTCAGAACCCCCCTCCCTGGAGAAGGGTACTAAGGGGTCAGAACCCCCCCCCCTCCCTGGAGAAGGCTACTAAGGGGTCAGAACCCCCCTCCCTGGAGAAGGGTACTAAGGGGTCAGAACCCCCTCCTCCCTGGAGAAGGGTACTAAGGGGTCAGAACCCCCTCCTCCCTGGAGAAGGGTACTAAGGGGTCAGAACCCCCTCCTCCCTGGAGAAGGGTACTTAGGGGTCAGAACCCCCCCTCCCTGGAGAAGGGTACTAAGGGGTCAGAACCCCCCCTCCCTGGAGAAGGGTACTAAGGGGTCAGAACCCCCCCTCCCTGGAGAAGGGTACTAAGGGGTCAGAACCCCCTCCTCCCTGGAGAAGGGTACTAAGGGGTCAGAACCCCCCCTCCCTGGAGAAGGGTACTAAGGGGTCAGAACCCCCCTCCCTGGAGAAGGGTACTAAGGGGTCAGAACCCCCCCTCCCTGGAGAAGGGTACTAAGGGGTCAGAACAACCCCCCCTCCCTGGAGAAGGGTACTAAGGGATCAGAACCCCCCCCTCCCTGGAGAAGGGTACTAAGGGGTCAGAACAACCCCCCCCCCCCCCTCCCTGGAGAAGGGTACTAAGGGGTCAGAACAACCCCCCCCTCCCTGGAGAAGGGTACTAGGGGGGTCAGAACCCCCCCTCCCTGGAGAAGGGTACTAAGGGGTCAGAACCCCCCCTCCCTGGAGAAGGGCACTAGGGGGTTAAAGAAGGATTCTGGCCTCTCCTGTGGTGGACATTCTGATTCCAGGACTAATTTGTAGGAAGAGGACATTGGATGGAAGATCTGCCTATTAGCGGTGAGTCTCGGTGAGTCTCGGTGTCACACTCCGGTGATTTGTCACCCAAGTCTTCTAATCACAACTTGTCCTGGTGGACAGAAATCTGAAATATTCTTTCTGTTCAGGAATATTTTAATACTGAAACGTCCAATAAGGCTGCGCCGTGCGACCTCCTGTTCCAGTCTGTGCCATCAGAGAGCGGTGCAGGCGGAGGGACGCGGGGGGGACGCAGGCGGGGGGACGGGGGGGGGGGGGGGCGCTGCCTCTGCTTGCTGCAAAGATAGAAATTCAGTTCAAATATTTGGTCCATTATGGTAAAGCGTGATTTTACATTTAATGTTCGGAGCCTTGAACTGCGAGAAGAGAAAAAGCCACGAATCGTCTGACAGAAATTTCACTCAGATGTTGGAAGGATCACAGCTTCCTAGTTAAATACAAAAACATCTCCGCCAATAACCTACAAGAGCGGCAAGGACACAAACGCCTCATTTTTCACTCGACTTAATCACAGCAAATACCCCGAGCCTCACACCAAAGAACGCCGAGACTGGAAGAGGCGGATGAATGCTGCCGCATACAAGGAAGACGCAGCAAAGCCCACAGAATCCTCCTAACACCGCCTAATACCACTCCTTTTACTCTTAGATTGCAAGCTCTTTGGGCCAGGGTTATTGTCTCAATTTGTACAAAGCAGCAGACCACCTTGTGTTGGAGGGATAGAAATCACAATAGCATTACAGCAGCAATAATAATAATAATAATAATAATAATAGTGAGACTAACCCTAAGGAGCCGGGAGATGTGCAGAGAAAAGCATAAATCCCGTCCGTCTGTCTGTCCATTGCCATCAATTGATGATGATGTCCTTTTTTGTGTGGTCACTGTTGAGACCATCCGTGGTTTTCTCATGGGGATGTGTAAGTGGAAGCAGATTATCTTATAAAATTCTTACCAGGATCAATTAAACGACACACAAGATCCCCTCACATGGTCTGTGGGACGACATTTGGGAACTGAAGCCAGGACACCATTACTGCAGGCCTAACATACTCACCCCCTAATATGGTGATAGGCAATAGGGATGATACGTTTCAGTTTCGCAGCAACCATAGACGTACATAAAATCTTGTTGGTTTGAAATCTACAGTTCCGGCGAATTTAAGTGAAAATTCCCCAGACTGAATTTTTAGCAACCATACTTCTTTGCCTGTCCTTTTAAAATGATGTCAGCTGGTTTCTAAGAGCCAAAAAGGCGGCTCTTTGAGCTGGTTGTGTGCCTGGTTTGGGCCCTAGTGATAGAGCCGGGTCCTAGAGGGTATCACCGTCCAGTTTGAGCCGGATGTGTGCCTGGTTTGGGCTCTAGTGATAGAGCTGGATCCTAGAGGGTATCACCGTCCGGTTTGAGCCGGATATGTGCCTGGTTTTGGCCCTAGTGATAGAGCCGGGTCCTAGAGGGTATCACCATCCGGTTTGAGCCGGATGTGTGCCTGGTTTGGGCCCTAGTGATGAAGCCGGATCCTAGAGGGTATCACTGTCCGGTTTGGGCCCTAGTGATGGAGCCGGGTCCTAGAGGGTATCACCGTTCTGTTTGACCCGGATGTGTGCCTGGTTTGGGCCCTAGTGATGGAACCGGACCCTAGAGGGTATCACTGTCCGGTTTGGGCCCTAGTGATGGAGCCGGATCCTAGAGGGTATCACTGTCTGGTTTGGGCCCTAGTGATGGAGCCGGGTCCTAGAGGGTATCACCGTTCTGTTTGAGCCGGATGTGTGCCTTGTTTGGGCCCTAGTGATGGAGCCGGATCCTAGAGGGTATCACTGTCCGGTTTGGGCTCTAGGGATGGATCGGGGTCCTAGAGGGTATCACCGTCCGGTTTAAGACGGATGTGTGCCTGGTTTGGGCCCTAGTGATGGAGCCGGATCCTAGAGGGTATCACTGTCCGCTTTGGGCCCTAGTTATGGAGCCGGATCCTAGAGGGTATCACTGTCCGGTTTGGGCCCTAGTGATGGAGCCGGATCCTAGAGGGTATCACTGTCTGGTTTGGGCTCTAATGATGGAGCCGGGTCCTAGAGGGTATCACCGTTCTGTTTGACCCAGATGTGTGCCTGACTTGGGCACTAGTGATAGAGCCGGGTCCTAGAGGGTATCGCCGTCCTGTTTGAGCCGGATGTGTGCCTGGTTTAGGCCCTAGTGATAGAGCCGGATCCTAGAGGGAATCACTGTCCGGTTTGGGCTCTAGTGATGGAGCCGGGTCCTAGAGGGTATCACCGTTCTGTTTGAGCCGGATGTGTGCCTGGTTTGGGCCCTAGTGATGGAACCGGACCCTATAGGGTATCACTGTCCGGTTTGGGCCCTAGTGATGGAGCCGGGTCCTAGAGGGTATCACCGTTCTGTTTGAGCCGGATGTGTGCCTGACTTGGGCACTAGTGATAGAGCCGGGTCCCAGAGGTTATCACCGTCCTGTGCTCTAGGGATGGAGCCGGGTTCTAGAGGGTATCACCATCTGGTTTGGGCCCTAGTGATAGAGCTGGGTCCTAGAGGGTATCGCCGTCCTGTTTGAGCCGGATGTGTGCCTGGTTTGGGCCCTAGTGATGGAACCGGATCCTAGAGGGTATCACTGTCCGGTTTGGACTCTAGGGATGGAGCCCGGTCCTAGAGGGTATCACCATCCTGTTTGAGTCAGATGTGTACCTGGTTTGGGCCATAGAGGTGGAGCCGGGTCCAAGAGGGTATTTTCTCTCCCTTTACGGTAAACTATGTGGGCTGCTAGACTCATCACTTGAACACCCGAGCCTCGTTGTTTTAAATTTGTGTGATTCAGTCTATGAGAAATGCATTTTGGCAACTGACAAAAAAAATGGCGACCTTCCGCCTCGTTTGGCCAAACATGTGTAGAGGCAGCGCTGACCCTCAGTGAAGGAAACGAGTGGTATCTCCCAGGAGGGGTCGGTATCTCTCCGGAGTGGTCGGTATCTCTCCGGAGGGGTCGGTATCTCCCCGGAGGGGTCGGTATCTCCCAGGAGGGGTCGGTATCTCTCCGGAGGGGTCGGTATCTCTCCGGAGGGGTCGGTATCTCTCCGGAGGGGTCGGTATCTCTCTGGAAGGGTCAGTATCTCTCTGGAGGGGTCGGTATCTCTCCGGAGGGGTCGGTATCTCTCAGGAGGGGTCGGTATCTCTCTGGAGGGGTCGGTATCTCTCTGGAGGGGTCGGTATCTCTCCGGAGGGGTCGGTATCTCTCCGGAGGGGTCGGTATCTCTCCGGAGGGGTCGGTATCTCTCCGGAGGGGTCGGTATCTCTCCGGAGGGGTCGGTATCTCTCCGGAGGGGTCGGTATCTCCCAGGAGGGGTCGGTATCTCCCAGGAGGGGTCTGTATCTCCCAGGAGGGGTCGGTATCTCTCCGGGGGGGTCGGTATCTCCCAAGAGGGGTCGGTATCTCCCAGGAATCTCCCAGGAGGGGTCGGTATCTCCCAGGAGGGGTCGGTATCTCCCAGGAGGGGTCGGTATCTCTCCGGAGGGGTCGGTATCTCCCAGGAGGGGTTGGTATCTCTCTGGAGGGGTCGTGTGCAAAGTTAGATGATTATTATTAGTATCTAATCGTTCTGCAAATTCTAGTTCTGTATTTCTGCTTCTCGTCATAGAAATCGAACATTTCCCTGAAAATCTGCCGCAGGTTCTGTAAAGCGCCATTTCCCCGGATTAATTCCTCCACCTCTGTGGAGTCTCCGTCTCTGTGCCGTATAGACTGTGAATTTCCAGGAGAACGCAGGGATTGCGATAAGCTCTCTCTCTATTCCCTTCTTCCCTGAAGAGATAAATGTTGTCATTTACGGACAGATTCTTCAACGTGTTTGATCTCAATATCCAGATGCCGTACGAGGAGAAAACAAATCATTGACTCGGCTGCCGATTCCCCAGAGACTTTGTGGTTTACAATCACTTCATAAAGCCGAGTGTGCAAACATGGAAAGAAATGGATCCCACTAATTGTTTAACATGTGGTGAGGGATTCGATGCTTTGTCCTTCAGCTACCTGTAGACATTCGCCCTACACAGAGGGCGACTGTCAGATCAGCACCCACCACCTGTGCTGAAAGAAAGATTGGGGCTGACCTCTGGCTGACACAGAACAAGCATTCCACAAGTCAAGTCAGAACTCTTCATCCGCATCCTTGTTTTGGGTAATTAATGCCGAAAGAAATGGAGCCAATGGATCACCGTAACATGGAACCAGCAGCAGGAGAACCCGGAGAGCCCGGGATAGGTCCTCAGGTCGGGTTTTGTTGAAGAAATGATCGGTTACCAGCAGAACCTCCAATCATGTAAGAGAGATCCTTGGGGAAGCATTGGCCTAAAAATCACTGGAAAGCTAGAAATCCGCCTATCTGTGCCGGGCCATCCCCCCCATTATGGAACCATAGCACACCATGGGGATGATTTACTAAAGAACTGACTGACTATAAGACGACCATCCTGAGATCCTCCTCTTAGTAAATCTCCTGATGTGAGGATCTCCTCCATCCCCCCGATGTGAACATCTCTTCAATCCCCCGATGTGAGGATCTCTTCAATCCCCCCCGATGTGAATATCTCTTCAATCCCCCCCGATGTGAGTATCTCTTCAATCCCCCCCGATGTGAGTATCTCTTCAATCCCCCCCGATGTGAGTATCTCTTCAATCCCCCCCCGATGTGAAGATCTCTTCAATCCCCCCGATGTGAGTATCTCTTCAATCCCCCCCCCGATGTTAGGATCTCTTCAATCCCCCCCGATGTGAAGATCTCTTCAATCCCCCCCCCGATGTGAAGATCTCTTCAGTCCTCCCGATGTGAAGATCTCTTCAATCCCCCCTGATGTGAAGATCTCTTCAATCCCCCGATGTGAGGATCTCTTCAATCCCCCCGATGTGAGTATCTCTTCAATCCCCCCGATGTTAGGATCTCTTCAATCCTCCCAATGTGAGTATCTCTTCAATCCCCCCCGATGTGAAGATCTCTTAAATCCCCCCGATGTGAGGATCTCTTCAATCCCCCCGATGTGAAGGTCTCTTCAATCCCCCCCGATGTGAAGATCTCTTCAATCCCCCCCGATGTGAAGATCTCTTCAATCCCCCCCGATGTGAAGATCTCTTCAATCCCCCCCCGATGTGAAGATCTCTTCAATCCCCCCCGATGTGAAGATCTCTTCAATCCCCCCCGATGTGAGGATCTCTTCAATCCCCCCGATGTGAGGATCTCTTCAATCCCCCCGATGTGAGGATCTCTTCAATCCCCCCGATGTGAAGATCTCTTCAATCCCCCCGATGTGAAGATCTCTTCAATCCCCCCGATGTGAGGATCTCTTCAATCTGCTGCTTTTACCTGAATAGACATCTGTAGGAAAGATCTGGAAATATAAATGGGACTACATATATCAATGTGACCACCAGAACTAGATGTACCAGACATAACCAGCAACCTATCTATGGGGAGCTCCACATACATCGATGTCACCACCAGAACCACAATTTCATCGATATTTTATTCATTAACAAATAATTTCAGCATAAATAATAACCCTTATTGCTGTTCCCTATTACTCTATTGGATACCGAGCACCCCCCCTCCGACTCCCCTGAACAGAAATGACTCTACACTGTATGTGTGTAAATCTGGACATTGCAGTCATCACACCTGGGATAGTCAGGGGATCTCTCAATGAGTAGATACACAACATCGGTAGATTAAAGTGGTTCTAAAGTCAGAAATTTCTTACCTCAATGCATTCTCTGCCTTTCCTCCCAAATACTTACCTGACTCCTCCACCAATCCAGCGCCGTCCCGGCTGCTGCACCAGTCTCCTCTCTTCCTTGTCTCACAGGAGACTTTGAGGGCATCCATTGGCTCCTGTTGCTGTCAGTCAGTTTATGTGAGGAGGGAGCTTGGGGTAGGGCCAAGCCATGCTGTGTGTGTCTATGGTCCCGGCTACACTCATGGTTCACCACCTCAGAGGAGCTGGCGGCTAAGACTCAGCAAAAGTGGGAGTCTTTTTAGGGCAGGGGTCCCAAACTCTGCCATCATGCCTCTGCCTGTGGGAGTCATGCTTGTAACTGTCAGCCTTGCAATGCCTCATGGGACTTGTAGTTTCGCAACAGCTGGAGGGCCACCAGTTCTAAAGCAAGCTCACTGTCAGACCAAATGCATGCCTCAAAGATAGCTGCCTTGCATCAAAAGGACGTAGCGTAACCCTAACCCTAAGTGTTCTTTTGATGGACTGTCTAACACTGTGAACCTGCTTACAGAAGGGTAAGATTAAAGGGATGCTGCTGCTTCTTCATTGTCCAATTTTAGGCTACAGGCGGTTCCTGGGCCAGACTCATCAGATTTACTGCTTTGTACTCTGAAGAGTGGTCTAGAACCTGGTTGTACTGCGCGGTAGGGGTGAGAGGATATTAACATTATTCTGGGTACAACAAATCATACCTGTGTCCTTCACACGTGTATCTAGCTGTTCTAGGAGCTCTGACTGTGAGCTTTATGTGAACAATCTTAGAAATGTGTGCTTCTAGACTGTAATTCTTTGTATGAATAGACTTCGTGTCATATCCTGATAGGGCTGTTCACTGATGGCCATGATGAGGTCATATCCTGATAGGGCTGTTCACTGATGGCCATGATGAGGTCATATTCTGATGGGGCTGTTCACAGACGGCCATGATGAGGTCATATCCTGATGGGGCTATTCACAGACAGCTATGATGAGGTCATATCCCGATGGGGCTTTTCACAGACAGCCATAATGGGGTGATATCCTGATGGGGCTTGTGACAGACCTAGCTGGGACAGAGGCTTTTGGAGAGAACTGAATGCTAGCCTCTTGCCTTCTGATTATGGGCCCTGGATTTTAAGGGAACAATACTCTTTGCGAGGTGTACGCCTGGGGACCTTGAAGTAATGTTACTTTGGATTCAAGTCCATGTCCCCCCAAAACACAAAACTCTGGGAACCCTGTATATGCCATATTATAAATAGTGACTGCTTCATAATGTTGGGGCTCATAGAAGATGCTGATGTTCTACTCCAGCCACCTGTCTGTCTGTTGTCTGCTATAATGTGTTTATTGTAAATAAGGCTAGTGTGGGATCTAAGAGTATTTCACCCATTGTTGTTTGTGTTAATTACTGTAACTCTGCTATTGTGTGATGGTTTTCTGTGTTTCTAGGTATGATAATGTTGAGTGTGTCTTCTGAGCTAAAAGACGGCAAGTCTGTCCTAAAGGTCATGTCTCTGAGTCACCTAGGCTGTCTAAACAATTAGTAATTAGCTCATGTTAATTAGGTTTCTGGTTACAGTTTGTATTGTCATCCTTGTGTATATATTTGTGTGAGATCTCAAATAAAAGGCTATTCCTGATGTACTCCAAGACTGGTGTTGTCTGGTGACTGGGTGGGTTAAAGAGTCTTGGATAGTGCTGGTTCTGGACAAAGGAAGCATTTACGGCGGACAAAGTTCTGTTGAGGACAAGGGTTCGTCACAGGGCTATTCACAGATGGCCATGATGAGGTCCTATCCTGATTGGGCTGTTCACAGACTCTCATGATGGGGTCATATCCTGATGGGGCTGTTCACAGACTGCCATGATTGGGTCATATCCTGATGGGGCTGTTCACAGACAGCCATGATGGGGTCATATCCTGATGGGGCTGTTCACAGACTGCCATGATGGGGTCATATCCTGATGGGGCTGTTCACAGACTGCCATGATGGGGTCATATCCTGATGGGGCTGTTCACAGACAGCCATGATGGTCCCATGTTAGGTCTATGGGCGGGTAGAAACGGATAGGCACTTGTTTACATCTTTTTACTACTGATCCATCACATTTATGTCTGATAAAACGAGAAAATTACACAAAACTTTTCAGACGTTGACAGACTCTGTAATTGGATATAACCAAAAGCACCCCATACACGCTCACCTGCCCATAGAATAACGTGGAGATTCTGTTCAGGTACACTAGAAAATATGTATCTGATTGGAAGAGCCATGGGAAAGGGGTCTAAGAGGGGAGGAGCTGCCATTTTAGAACCTCTGTAATTAAATTCAAGGATGAATTTCTTACCAGTACCTGCTGCTACGGAGGTCAGTGGGGCTTACTTTGTAAACTCAATTGCTGCTTGTGAATAATGGAATGTCTATAGCCCGGCCAACGCAATTCGGTCAGATATCACTTTTAAGAATAAAGCTAGGCCATAAATGGGTAGAATTCTGAACGAAAAGTCTTAGGCCCCATTCTGGCGATGATCGGGGCAGATTCGCTGGGATTCTGCCCGTCAATTCCAAATCGTACTGCAATAGTGGGAAAATACACCATGCCTGTTTGGGTGCCATTCATTTTTATTGCCACCTGAAATGTGGTGTGATGCAATTATCACGTGACAATCGCAGCAAACATCGGGCAAAGCTTGTCGTCCAAAAGAAGCTCATATCATACTCTATTTTTGGCGACAAGCTTCACAAGCTGTGGAATGCCACGATTGTCGCGTGATTTAACGCTCGAAAATTGCGGCAAAACCTCACTGTGTTTGGGGTGCCATTAAAAATCAATGACACCCAAACATGCGCGGTCCGTTTTTGCCACTATTGCAGTACGATTTAGAATTACGGGCCAAAACGCAGTGATGCCAAATCGCCAGATGTGGCCTTAAGAAAATAATGTTTGGTTTTCTAATCATAAGTGGGTCAAATCGATGCTCATTCGACTGCAGTGACAATTAAATTTGAAGGAGCAGGAAGGAAAAATTTCTCAAACAAATTTCTAAAAGTGTATGTGGTTTTCATTCGGTAAATGCTTTAATTCCAAAATAAACCAATAAAAGCAAACAAAATCTTTCAAACGACATTTAAATGTCTGGAGAATGTTCTACGACTTTTCCAATTTTCATTCCAAACTCTATTAATCTATGGTCCGGGTAGGGTGGCTGCAATTCCAATTATTAGCCATACAATCCTCTTTTGTGAACCGCTTTACTGAACCAAATTAGTTGTGTTTTTATAGACATTCCCTAAATTAAGGATTGTCTCACTTAATCTGCAATGTTGGGGTGTTGCATGACCTTGGCACTCAGGGCACATGCCACAGATCTTCTACTGAGTGCCCCTAGCCCCCAACACGCAGGACACATTCCTCAGGTCTTATAATGACTACTCCCAGACCCTGACACCGAAGGCATGGGCCACAGGTCTTCTACTGAGTGCCCCTTGATGCTGACAACCAGGAGACGTTCCCCAGGTCTTCTACTGAGTGTCCTTAAACCCTGATACCCAGGGCATGTTCCCCATTTCTTCTACTGAGTACCCCTAGTCTCTGACACCCAAGGAACATTCCACAGGTCTTCTACTGTGTGCCCTTAGACCCTAACACTCAGGACACGTTACGCAGGCCTTCTACTAAGTTCCCTTAGACCAGGGGTGCCCAACCAGTGGCCCACGGAGCCCTCTGATGTGGCCAGCGACCTCCTGCCCTGGGATGGCGGGTGGGCAAGCCCAGATTGTAGGTTGCCGACCCGCCATCCCAGAGCATCAGTGTTGTGAATGAAGCCGACGGTAGAGGAAGCAAGCGGCTGCAGAGCAGAGCCGCATAATCCAATGCTTCCTGTATAGCACCAGCTCCTGTAATAGGCGGAGTGATACTAAATGTGCTCTGCCTCATGCCCCTCTCCATCTCACTGTATCCCTAGCCAGATCCCCTGGGTTGAAACTTTGACGTCTGTCCAGGTTCTGGGCAATAGATGAGAGACTACAGGAACCAATGATAGAAGCTATTTGTAACTAATGGTTGTTGAACGGACACTCCACTAATGATATGACACTCTGGGATGCTTTCAAAGCTTGGATAAGGGGGGAGTACATATCCCATATCTCCTCCCTGCAGAGAGAGGCTTCTCGGTCCCTGGAGACTCTAGAGGCAGAGGCTATAAGGTGTGAGAAATCATATATTCAATCCCCCAGTGACTCGAACCATATATCTTGGCAGAGGGCCCTTCGGGAACTCTCCTTGCACAATGCTGAACAGACGCAGAAGTCTATGCTGTACTCCAAGCAGAGAATCTTTGAGTATGGCAACAAAAATGGTAGATTGCTGGCTTGGCTGGCAAGGACTCAGGCGGCTTCTACGTACATTGCTGGCGTACGAGATGCTCAGGGTAAACTGGTGTCTTCCCCGGAGGGCATCAGTGCTAGATTTGTCGAGTTCTTTCAGGGGCTATATTCCTTCAGGGCTTGTTTTTCCCCATCGGAACTACAGGACTACTTGGACGCTGTCCCCTTTCCTGCCCTGTCAGAGGAACATAGGGTGCTATTGGACAAGGACATTTCCCTGGAGGAGGTTCAGGCTGCAATTGGGGATCTACAGAGTGGTAAGACCCTGGGTGCAGACGGCCTTCCTACTGAAATTTACTCTCAACATGCGGACCTTCTTGCCCCTAGACTTAAATCCCTTTTCTCTGGACTCGCAGAGACTGCTTCCATGCCCGAATCTATGGAGGAGGCTGTTGTTGTCTTAATCCCCAAGCCTGGTAAGGACCCCCGAGATTGCGCCTCTTACAGGCCCATCTCATTGCTGAATGTGGATGCAAAAATATTGGCGAAGATATTGGCCACCCGCCTGTCTTCGGTAATATCTACACTGATCCATGTCGATCAGACCGGGTTCATGCCAGGCAAGAGCACAGACATAAATATCAGGCATCTCTTTCTGAATCTATCCATTACTCATGACAATGCCGGGTCCCAGGTGATTGCCTCCCTAGATGCCAAAAAGGCATTCGATTCAGTAGAGTGGGAATATCTCTGGGGGGTGCTACAACATTTTGGCTTTGGTCCTGGTTTTCTACGCTGGATCCAGCTACTTTATAGAGCACCGAGGGCTAGGGTGCGTACCAATGACTGGGTTTCTGACTCCTTCCCCCTGTATAGGGGCACACGTCAGGGGTGCCCCCTATCCCCCGGTCTGTTTGCTCTGGCCCTGGAGCCTCTGGCGATTTTGGTCAGGGAGTCTCTGGAGGTCTGGGGGTTGCGGATTGGTGGTCTGGAGGAGAGAATTTCCCTCTATGCGGACGATGCCCTTCTCTATCTGAATGACACTGGCCCTTCCCTGTCCGCTGCCCTAGAGCTATTTGATAAATTTGGATCCTTTTCGGGTGTCCGTATAAATTGGTCCTAATCGGTCCTTTTCCCCCTGGATGCTCGGCCTCCAGCCGGATCCAGTCCCGCACCACTGCAATGGGTTTCGGAGTTCAGGTACCTCAGGGTGAGGGCTGCTAGGGTTCCTTCCCAATACTATTCCCTCAATATACTCCCTTTGCTTCAGATTCTGAAGGAACGATGTCAGTCCTGGTCCCGCCTTCCACTAAATTTGATTGGACGCATTAACATCTTAAAGATGATTATATTACCTAAATTCAATTATCTCTTTCAGAACAGCCCAGTCTGGATCCCGGTGTCCTTCTTCCGGGAGGTGGATAATTGCATTATCTCATTTCTCTGGAATGGGTCTGTCCCCCGATTGGCAAAAACCACACTGCACCTACCAACTCACCTGGGGGGACTCGCCCTCCCGAATTTCAAAATCTATTTTTGGGCCGCAATGCTAGTTACAACATACTGGTGGTTTGAGGATAGTCGTTCTAACGCTGCAGTCTGTGTGGAAGTGACTCGGTTGGGTTCCTTGCAGGAACTTCGGAATCTGGTGTATAGGGGGATAAGGGCATGTAAGGACCTCCCGGCTTCAACCAAGGCGACGGTTAAGGTGTGGGTTGCAGCTCGACGTAGATTCTTCAGGGCAGAGCGCTGGTCCCCGGTCCAACCTCTCTGGGGGAATCCTAATTTGCCTCACTTTAGGACTATACCGGATCCCCATGTCTGGGCGAGATTCGGCATTAAGACACTGAGGGATATCATGCCAGTCGGCACCTTACTGACACTCCCCCAGTTGACTACGAAATATAACTTACCTGGCTGGATGTATTTCCAATATGCCCAACTTTGCCATGCTGCTAGGGCCCAGTTTCCCATTCCCCCATGCCTTAGTTGGACCCGGTGGAGGACCTCCTGTCTTGTGGTGACCTACAGAAGCCTCTCTCTGCCCTATATAGTACGCTGCTCCCCATTGACTCCCTTAAATTGGAAAGGCTCTGGGAATCGTGGAGGGCAGACATACCGGCCCTGGAGAGGGAGGATTGGGAGGATTGCCTAGAGCGGGGCCCCAAGTTGGTTGTCTCTACGGGGGACAAGCTCATACAGACCAAATTTCTTCATAGAGTCTATTTCACTCCGGTACGAATGTCTAGAATATATCCTGATAGAGACCCATGCTGCCCAAGGTGTCAGACGCAGTGGGGCACCTATTTCCACATGTTCTGGACCTGCCCAGCTCTGGTGTCCTTCTGGTCAGGAGTTTTTGTACAGTTAAATGTCCGCCTTGAGCTTTCCGTCCCCATGTCTCCTGAACTGACCTTACTGGGTGTTACGCTGGGAATATTTAGGGGAGACAACAGAATGCTCTCCGGAGGGATATGACTTAGGTGGCCCTGGATTGCTGTGGGAGAGCCTTACAGATTGTTTTGTGTTTGGCGATGAAGGGGAACCTACCCTTGAGGACCTGTGAGAACACAGAGAGGCTATGCTCGGTTTTGCAGGGGTCTCAGAGCTTAAACCTGATCTAGACTATTTGTTAAGGAAGGAACAGTATCTGGAAAGGGCATACAGGAAACTGCTAGAATGCGTTCAGCAGCATGCCAGAGAATCGGCAGTGGAAACACCGGAGATTGCCGTCTCCAAGGTTGAAGTGCTAACAGTGCAGAGCTCTGCTAACCTCTGCCCAACAGCAGCTTCAGCCTCCCTGAGAGAAGAGGTAGTCGGCCTTTCTCCCACAATACTGACAGAGACATGGGATTTTCTGCCAGAAGCATCAGTGGAGTTACAAGTGACTCCTCCAGCTGAAGCGCTGGCAACCGAACACAGGGTCCAAGACCTCTGTCCCACACTTTTAGCAATTCCAGATACTGGGGATTTATTAGACGTTTCTGTAGAGGAGGAACCACCTAGCAAACCCCCAGTAGAAGTGCTGGCAACCGGACAGAGGGCCCAAGACCTCTGCCCTACACCTGAAGAAATTCTGGAGGCCCAGGGTGAGGAGATGGCAGTCTGTCCCGAGCTGCAGATCAGGATCCAAGGAGAGAATGCAGTCGTCACCTCACAACTGCAGCTTTAACTGGTGTCGGTGGATGGGCCTGTGGTCGCCACTCTCAGCCACCCAGCAGAAGTGCTGGCAACAGGGCAGAGTGCTACAAACCTCTGCCCTCCACTAACAAACAATGGATTTCCTGTAAAAGTGGATGGGACTTCAGTCTCCACCTGTCTACCCCAGGGATGCTGGGCAGTCGGCCCAGATCTCCAACAGCATGCCGGAGTGAGCCCAGTCATCCTGTCTTCTCTCCAGCGGCTGAAAGGACTCCAGGGAGAAGGGCCAGTCCAGGCCTCTCCCCAGCGGCGGGCATGTTCTCTGAGAGAGGCAGAGGTTGGCTGGGTAAGTAATGCTATGTTTGGGAAAATTTATTTGGGATACTGTATGGATACCGGCATTGGGGGACTGGAACTACTGACTAACTTCAGGGTCAACCCGTCTGGGGTCTCCTCCTGCGTTAGTCTCCTGCCGAAAGGGAAGATGTGTGACAGGAGTGACTTTGGGTCGGGGGTTTGTGCGGCTCAGCTTGCCCTGGAGAGTTCTGGAGGCTCCTTATCCAGCTTCCCCGACCCTCTCATGTGTAGATCACCCTGTGTCTCTAATAGGGGCACATGAATGAGAACCCCACTATGATCTGTGCTAGTCACTCTCTTTGCAGCCACACTAGAACCTTGTAAAATGTATATAATGTGTGCTGTGCCATGCTGTTGGACTATTTGCTGTGATGGTTTGGGGTGTGACTGTATTCTATTGTCTATTGTGGCTGTCTGCCTAACCTATTATGGGATGTGTAAGTGTGTTTGCTGTGAGGAAAAAGGGAGGGGGGAGGGTTTCTCCAAATCCCCTGCTAAGACTGTATTGAGAAGTTTGAACACACCTGACCTGTGTGGCCATTGTCATTGGACAGTTTGACACGCCCTGTTTTCCAAGGGTGGGAGGGATGTGTTTTGAGGAGAGATATCTGTGTGTCCATGTGTGATAATAAAGTCAGTTTGTTTTTGCCACTCTACCCTGAGGTGTTACAGTGTCTGGTGACTGGGATGGATGGAGAGTCTGGGATAAGTGCTGGTTCTGAACAGAGGAAGCATTGACGGTAGACCTAGATCTGTTTGAGGACAGAGGGTTCGTCACACTCAGCATCTGCACTGGGAGGTTGATTTACTAAAGGCAGATAGACAGTACCCTATGCAAGAGCAGTTGCTCTAGAGCAGTGGTCTTCAAACTGCGTCCCGGGGGCCAGATGCGGCCCCTGTGCTTGTTTTAATCTGATACCAGCAATGGGGCACAATTCCTCCCAATGACACCAACGATGGGGCACAATTCCTCCCAATGACACCAACGATGGGGCACAATTCCTCCCAATGACACCCATGATGGGGCACAATTCCTCCCAATGACACCCACAATAGGGCACAATTCCTCCCAATGACACCCACAATGGGGCACAATTCCTCACAATGACACCAACAGTGGGGCACAATTCCTACCAATGACACCCACGATGGGGCACAATTCCTCCCACTGACACCCACAATGGGGCACAATTCCTCCCATTGACACCAACGATGGGGCACAATTCCTCCCAATGACACCCACGATGGGGCACAATTCCTCCCAATGACACCCACGATGGGGCACAATTCCTCCCAATGACACCAACGATGGGGCACAATTCCTCCCAATGACACCCACGATGGGGCACAATTCCTCCCAATGACACCCACGCTGGGGCACAATTCCTCACAATGACACCAACAGTGGGGCACAATTCCTCCCTGTAACGGGTGGGCACGTGGAACCCAGAAGTTTTTAGAAAGTATGAGACAGAAAATAATGGACATTGAGAATATGTCTTGGATTGCTTTAAAATGGGTCTGTAATATTAATCCACAATATTCCCCAGGATATCTGTAAAGGACTATTTACTGGTTGTTTGATTCTGAACTCAACAGGTTAATTGAGAGATGCTGATGTGTTCAACTCCAACCACCTGGCTGCCTGTGTAATGTTAATGAATCCATACAAATACTGTATCACCATTGTCATTGGACAGTTTAACCCGCCCTGTTCCCCAAGGATGGGAGGGAAGTGTTTTTGAAGAGAAGTGTGTTACCATGTGCTTGCAATAAAGATTCATTCCCTGTTTTGGAACCTCAACACAGAGCGTTGTCTCGTTTGTGCGGGGAGAATTATTTGTATGGGGTCTTATTTGGCTGGTTGGGGTGGTAGCTGCTGTTTGTTCGAGAATGGAATATCCTAAACGACGTTAACCCCTGTTGTTACACTCCCAATGACACCCACGATGGGGCACAATTCCTCCCAATGACACCAACGATGGGGCAATATTTTTTCACACTGAAGTCGGGACCTTTTCTACTCCCATTGGCCACAATCCGGCCCCCCTAAAGTCTGAAGGACACTCAACTGGCCTTTTGTTTAGAAAAGTTTGGAGACCCCTGCTCTCTAGTTTAGTCTGCTGACTTCCATCATCCAAACATGTGCAAGCAAATATGTTGTTTTCTTATTTTCCTTGCTTGTGATTGGGAATTATTTGCGAAGTGAAGCTTTACCTCATTTATTAAGCTTTGGAGCAATTGCACTTCCGCAGTCTTTTTGCCTTTAGTAAATCATCCCCTATGTGTACTTCTTTTGACTAAACAAATGAATGTCCAATAATTAAGAAATATAAATATTTTTGGTACATTATGCTTTTGTCACGATATTTGAAATAATTATTATTTTTTGAGGAGTACAATACGTTGGTTTTTATGTGCAGCTATATATTCCCATTTACACATTACAGATCCGATCCAAAAGGAATTCTTTTCATAGGAATGTGTAGCACCACCTTCCCCCTGGAGACTGTTAGGAACACCCAATGATCTGGTTGGCCAACATTTCATTCAGCCTTTGGACTCTTGACTGTTAGTGGGGTGGGAAAAATTGGGTGTCAATAGGTTGACAGGTCTTCTTAAATTGGAAAGACTCTTGGGAGAGATGGACTAGGGCACAGGATACCCGAAAGGAACAGTGCAGACTTTGGATCTACTTCTAGCCATACACCCTATCCCTATGGAGAGACACACCTGACTGGGGCAGGGGTCCTACAAGTGAATTAAACGGGCAATGTAAAACATCACATACATTTTATCATGGTATTCTACAAACCCTATAACAGTTTATTCTAGGGCCTGGGAGGACCCTCAGAACCACAGTTATGCACCTGATAGGGGGTGGGATCTCCATATAAATGGCCACCTGAGCATGTGCAGTTGGAGAAACCACAGCCAGGTGCCTCCATCATGCTCAATGGGAGGGACTCTAATGTACTTGTAGCGCTGGGCTCTTTAAAATAATTTCCCAGCCGTGCTGACAAAATAAACACAGAAAGGACATTTATTTTCTTCTCTCTTGTGATGGACAGCTACAGGGAGAGAGGGGGCTGGACTGTGCCCTGATTGGCTGTTGCTACAGCTGAAGATGACCCAGGCCCCTAGCAACTCTGAAGAAGGAGGACTCCTGATTAGCTGCCTAAGCCAGGCTGGTTCCTGCCACGCCGTGTCTGGGATTTGATCCCAGGGCCTGGTGTTCATAGACTGTTTTCCTATGTCCTGAGCCACAAGTGAACTGGTTTTATGTTAGCATCGTAGTTATGTTCTTTTTCACTAGTGGGGATGTTTGCTCCTCCCTGGGACCAGCTGTCAGCAGTCTTCTCATTAGTGTCCCTATATATTCCCACTTCCCCGTCCTGTCCGTGCCTTAGGATAGGTTCCTGTTTATGGATGCTCTTGCTTTTTGGTTATCTACTTGGCTCGTCTTGACTACGATTCCTGGATTATCCCTTGAACCTGGTTAACCTTGCTGCCGACCCTCCCTGGCTTGTTCTGACTACGTTACCTGGATTGTCCTTTTCCCTCCTGGGATCCTGTCTTCTGCCTACTAACCGTGAGTTGTTGCTGGGGGTTGTGGTTAGGCTATCTGCACCTTCCTTTGTGGTTCCTTATTTCCTGTCTGTGGGAGATCTCAGCCGTCCCTCCACCTGACACCGGGATAACAAGACTACCGGTCAGGAAAGCGGAGGGACGGTTGTAGTTTCCTGGCAGACCTGACAGTTCCCAATTGGCTGTGGGACTTTTTTTTCAGCCTCTCACCACTGAGAGAAGCAGGAAATGCATGTGGGATCTGAGGGGAGGGCTCTGGGATCCATTTTAGAGAGCCTGGGAACCACTTGAGGAACAGGAGGGCCTGGCCAGTACAATATATCCCCGGAAGGTGTTCTGTGAGGAAAGAAACAGAATTGATTACTTTCTGTGACTGCTATTACAGAGTCTGGGAGCTGAACTGTGCTGTGTGTGCCCAGACAGGGTTAGCCTGGAAGTTTGTGGTACAGGGCTCAGGGCTGCAAGAAGCCACGGGACTGTTGTTTTGACCTGCTAACCACATGCTGTTGCCAGAGGATCTGTTCTGCCAGGAAAAGTGTGCTGCACCTGAATCGCATGCAAAAAAGGGACCAGGCTGTGCGCTGCTGCTATGCTGAACACTACTACACTACTACCCTAAGGTACATTTTATTAGATTTTTTCAAAACAAGACATACAGTAGACAACAAACAAACACATATGAAGCGAACATCGCCCGAACACTACTTAATGCAGTGAAGGAGGAGAGACTATGCTTCTATTCCAGTGTGTTTCAGTTGCTCCCAGTGACTACATGTTCCAGCTACCTGCTAAAGCTGCAAGCTCAAGAGGAAGGACCCTTTCACCAGCCACAGAGGAACCCCTGAGGACTTGAATCAGTCATCAATGGTGAGAGGTTTCCAGACACCATCTTGTTTACTTTAGTGAATACTCCCACGTAAGGGCCCCACCGCCGGCAGACTCTCTACATAGTCCCACTGGCCAGTGATTAGGCAGGACAACTTTGCATTAGGTAGTAGGTAGGCTGTATTGCCTTTAAAAAATGCCATTTGTATTGCTGTACTGTGTTGGATTGTCATTATTCTGCAATTACAAGCCAGTATCGCTCACTAGCATCTGCCTAGTGCACGTTTGTGCACCAGTTGCTTCCCAGGCAGATGTGGTGAACCAACAGTGACACCCTTTGAATGGTGTAACTTAACAAGGTGCCTACATTGCTAATTTTTTCATTATTTTACCCATTCCTTTCTAGGGCTTTTCCATTAAATAAAGACCATTAAAACCTTTGAGGTATGTCAGTGTTCTCAGGTCCAGGAAAGGGGTGAGTCATCACAGGTGCAGGGCAGAAGGGACCCAAAAACAAAATACCAGCGGCTCCTGCGGGGGTGGCGCTACACATGGGGGCTCGTCCGGGATACCTTCTGACCCTTCTCACAGTGTGATAGCCATGCCAATGAGCCAAGTCAGTCAAGTCGTCGAGATGGACCCAGTCACCACCTCCAGGTTGTGCAAAGAATCAGAGCAGTTTGACATCCAGTCAGAAATCGCCACATTGAAGACACAGATATTCCAGATGATGGAGATGGTGACCCAGCTAACAAAAAGAGCTGGGGTGCAATGTGAAGAGATATCACAGACCATTCCAGCAAATAAATTCTCAGGTTCAGTGATCTGTTACAATTGTGAAGGTGTAGGTCATTACCAACAAGAATGCCCAAGTCCGTTAAAGAAGATGGAAGGCTGGCGGAAGTCACAGAGGAAAATTGGAGGGCCCTAGGTGAAGGATCTAGGTGGGTGCCAGGCCAGCTCAGCTTTCGGAAGGCATCGGCTGAAGGAGTCAATCGAGCGCCAGGCCAGCTCAGCTTTCGGAGGGTGCCACATGAAATCACCAGGCAGGTGCCAGACCAACTCAGTTACTTCAGCTAGCTCCCAGTCAAGACGTGACGCAAGAGTAAAGAGAAGGCCTAGGTCTTCAAGAAAAAACCTTTTCTGATACTATAAAGAAACAACTAAAGACCCCCACAGTTGTATCAACTTATGTTGTTCAGGTGAGGAATGTCCACCAACCTCCAAAATGTCACCAGAAACATCATTTTGAACACTGCAGGAGAAAAGAGATGCGAGTCCAGCCAGCCAAACCTGTTCCTTTAAATGCTTCTACCAAACTTTCTGTCAAGTTGGTAGACCCTTCGCATGTAGTGCCTGTTTTAGTTGAAGGAATTTACACAAGAGCCCATCTTGGCTCAGGTGCTCAAGTTACTTTGCTGACTAGAGACTTTTATGAAAAATATCTGGCATACATACCCCTGCAGAAGTTGAAAGACCTAGAGATCCAGGGTGTTAGAATGGAAAATTACCCCTGTGACGGTTACCTGCAAATCAAGTTATCATTTAATCCGGTAATGGTTGGACAGCCTCGGAGCTTTGACACTCTGGCCATTGTGTGTTCTCGGTCACCAGGGTCCATAGGAAGTTCTTTGATCTTGGGAACAAACACAGATCTGGTGAAATGGCTGTTATATCCTGTTGCATCCAGATGTGATTCCTTGCTAGAGTGTGTGCACCCCCAGTTGCAGCCAGTGTACCAGTGTCTGCTTCAAGAGGAAAAGGCCTCAACACTGACTGTGTCTCAGCCAGAAGAGGTATCCTGTGGACATGATGAAAAGATGGAAATTCAGGGTCCTGAAGACACATTATTTCCTCAGCTTTCAGAAGTCATAGTGGAACACTCTGTTAGAGAAACGTTAGAGCCAAAAGATCAGAGGGTTAAGCAAAAGATGCTTCCTACTGTGGAATCAATGAATGAATCTGAAGAGAATAGTTCTGCAGAAGTCATCACTGCTGAAGTTCCCAAAGACTTTGTATCAGTAAGTGACAACCCCTGTCCTCTACCCGACACACCTTGGTGGGAAATTCCACTATGAGTGAGTGAGTGAATAACTTGTATAGCGCTACAATTGCGAACTAAAACGCCTCAAGGCGCTTTGCCTCCGGTGACGTCCTAATCCTTCAGAAGAGGTGGGTCTTAAGTTTTTTCCTGAAGGCCCCATGGTTTTCTTTCATGCGGAAATTCTACTATCTGTGGCTTATGGCCCAGGCAAATGTTCAACTTCAGGTAAATGGTGGGAAGTTCCTTTGCCTGCCTCCTATGTGAACACATGTTATTTGGTTCCCTGACAGTGTTAATGTAATGTTTAGTCATTGTTAAAACTAAAACATTTGTTCTTTGGAGGACCAAAGATTCATTGGTGGGGGGAGAATGTAGCGCTGGGCTCTTTAAAATAATTTCCCAGCCGTGCTGACAAAATAAACACAGAAAGGACATTTTTTTTCTTCTCTCTTGTGATGGACAGCTACAGGGAGAGAGAGGGCTGGACTGTGCCCTGATTGGCTGTTGCTACAGCTGAAGAGGACCCAGGCCCCTAGCAACTATGAAGAAGGAGGACTCCTGATTAGCTGCCTTAGCCAGGCTGGTTCCCAATTGGCTGTGGGACTTTTTTTTCAGCCTCTCACCACTGAGAGAAGCAGGAAATGCATGTGGGATCTGAGGGGAGGGCTCTGGGATCCATTTTAGAGAGCCTGAGAACCACTTGAGGAACAGGAGGGCCTGGCCAGTACAATATATCCCCGGAAGGTGATCTGTGAGGAAAGAAACAGAATTGATTACTTTCTGTGACTGCTATTACAGAGTCTGGGAGCTGAACTGTGCTGTGTGTGCCCAGACAGGGTTAGCCTGGAAGTTTGTGGTACAGGGCTCAGGGCTGCAAGAAGCCACAGGACTGTTGTTTTGACCTGCTGACAACATGCTGTTGCCAGAGGATCTGTTCTGCCAGGAAAAGTGTGCTGCACCTGAATCGCATGCAAAAAAGGGACCAGGCGGTGGGCTGCTGCTATGCTGAACACTACTTAATGCAGTGAGGGAGGAGAGACTATGCTTCTATTCCAGTGTGTTTCAGTTGTTCCCAGTGACTACGTGTTCCAGCTACCTGCTAAAGCTGCAAGCTCAAGAGGAAGGACCCTTTCACCAGCCACAGAGGAACCCCTCAGGACTTGAATCAGTCATCAATGGTGAGAGGTTTCCAGACACCATCTTGTTTACTTTAGTGAATACTCCCACGTAAGGGCCCCACTGCCGGCAGACTCTCTACATAGTCTCACTGCCCAGTGGTTAGGCAGGACAACTTTGCATTAGGTAGTAGGTAGGCTGTATTGCCTTTGAAAAATGCCATTTGTATTGCTGTACTGTGTTGGATTGTCATTATTCTGCAATTACAAGCCAGTATCGCTCACTAGCACCTGCCTAGTGCACGTTTGTGCACCAGTTGCTTCCCAGGCAGATGTGGTGAACCAACAGTGACACCCTGTGAATGGTGTCACTTAACAAGGTGCCTACATTGCTAATTTTTTCATTATTTAACCCATTCCTTTCTAGGGCTTTGCCATTAAATAAAACCCATTTAAACCTTTGAAGTGTGTCAGTGTTCTCGGGTCCAGGAAAGGGGTGAGTCATCACAGGTGCAGGGCAGAAGGGACCCAAAAACAAAATACTAGCGGCTCCTGCAGGGGTGGCGCTACATACTTTAAGGGGCTCTCATTGAATAAAGGGGGTGCAGCTGGACAGGGCTAAACCCAGAAGTAGGGCTGGGGAAAAAAATCGATTTGAATCTTGAATCGAGTTGCAAGGGCAAATCGATTAAAATTTTGACCAAATCGATTTTTTGGAATTTTTTCCATAGGACCGGTTCTCCGCGGACTAGGCCGAAGCCGCGACCTCCCCTAAAAAATCCTGCCCGCAGCTCGCCGCGATCCTGGGAAAAGGCAGCGAGGCTGGATGCCGCGGACTAGGCCTAACCCACAGCATCGCGGCGAGCTGCGGGCGTCGGTCCTAAGGAACTGCAAGCAGGAGTTTTTAGGCGGGCCGCGGCTTCAGCCTAGCCTGCTGCCTTTTCCCAGGATCCCAGGTTTCCATCAGGAAAAAAAAGCTTGATTCGAATCATGAATTTTTTTTTTTTTTAAATCTCAGATTTTTTTTTGCCCCAAAATCGCCCAGCTCTACCCAGAAGCTCTACAAACACAGAAAGTATAAATTACAGAGATGCAGAGAAAAGGCTTTCCCTGCTAATAGGAATAGAAGGCCCCTCATGTTTCCTGCTTTTGGGCAGGAATGTTAGTTTTATATGTTTAAAAGGCTTGACAGGTTTACTTTAAGAAAAATCTGTGTTATCATTTTTACTTATAGCTGAACGTGCTTTATTGGGCTTATCTGAGAAATAATCAATATCAAGATTTACTTGTATGGATACTAGGACAGAATGAAGGTGCATTGTCTGCTAAACCTCATGCAATGAAGGAACCAGCAGAGCGATACAGATCAATAAACATAATTCTAGGAATCTATTCCATCTACAACTTAGTTTTATGCTACCTTCTCTGCTATTACTGGCTTTGCCTGTTTAAATAATGCCACGGCCAAGGTGACATTGTACAAAGCCTCCTGACTGCGTTGCCTATGATCATTCATTGTCACTTTCTTCGAAGGGAAACAATGTCCATAAGGTGTGTGATAAAAATAGCCCCAGATGTGTTCTAACGTCTTTTTTGTCTCCTTTTCTCAGGTCTTATTGTCCTGACCCTCGCCGTTTGCTGGATGCCCAACCAAGCCCTTCGCATTATGGCTGCAAGCACTCCAAAGCAGGAATGGTCCATCTCCTACCTCCGTATCTACATGACATTGCTCCCAATTGCTGACACCTTCTTCTACCTCAGCTCGGTGGTGAACCCCCTCTTATATAACATCTCTTCAAAGCAGTTCCGAGATGTTTTTCTGCAAGTCCTTCGTTGTCGCCTTACTCTGGAACATGCAAACAAAGAGAGGCTCCGGAGAGTCCACTTAAACTCTGCTGCCAGCAGCACCAACTATAAGCGTCCATTAATGTCTTTAAAACGTAACCACTCCTCTAGGTTTACCGAGAAACATTCCTTTAGTACTTTTCAGAGTGAGCCTGAGAGGAGGCCGAACATTCTGAAATCTCAGGAGCTTCTAATGGAGATAAAACCAAAGACATCTGTCAGAAATGGCCTGTGTGAAAGTGAGATCTAAGCCCAGCTGTGTGGAAGGAACTTATTGTGCTTTTATTAACAGAACATTTTCTATATAAATAATGGCAGCAGAACAAAAATCACTGAAGTCTTTGAAAGCAGGTCAGAACATATTATCTAGAAAAATCCAGAAGGGATCAAGCTACAGGAGATATATGGGGGGGGGGGGGGGGGGCAAGAAAACCAGAAAACAGTAGAACGCGGTGTGGAAAAAACGTACAGGAGAACATGATGTAGAGGAAACATAGAGGAGGACACGATGTAGAGGAAACATAGAGGAGAACACGATGTAGAGGAAACATAGAGGAGGACACGATGTAGAGGAAACATAGAGGAGGACACGATGTCGAGGAAACATAGAGGAGGACACGATGTCGAGGAAACAGAGGAGAACACGATGTAGAGGAAACATAGAGGAGGACACGATGTAGAGGAAACATAGAGGAGGACACGATGTAGAGGAAACATAGAGGAGGACACGATGTCGAGGAAACATAGAGGAGGACACGATGTCGAGGAAACATAGAGGAGGACACGATGTCGAGGAAACATAGAGGAGGACACGATGTAGAGGAAACATAGAGGAGGACACGATGTAGAGGAAACATAGAGGAGGACACGATGTAGAGGAAACATAGAGGAGGACACGATGTAGAGGAAACATAGAGGAGGACGCGATGTAGAGGAAACATAGAGGGGAACGCGATGTAGAGGAAACATAGAGGGGAACGCGATGTAGAGGAAACATAGAGGAGGACACGATGTAGAGGAAACATAGAGGAGGACACGATGTAGAGGAAACATAGAGGAGGACACGATGTAGAGGAAACATAGAGGAGGACGCGATGTAGAGGAAACATAGAGGAGGACACGATGTAGAGGAAACATAAAGGAGGACACGATGTAGAGGAAACATAGAGGGGAACGCGATGTAGAGGAAACATAGAGGGGAACACGATGTAGAGGAAACATAGAGGAGGACACGATGTAGAGGAAACATAGAGGAGGACACGATGTAGAGGAAACATAGAGGAGGACACGATGTAGAGGAAACATAGAGGAGGACACGATGTAGAGGAAACATAGAGGAGGACACGATGTAGAGGAAACATAGAGGAGGACGCGATGTAGAGGAAACATAGAGGGGAACGCGATGTAGAGGAAACATAGAGGGGAACGCGATGTAGAGGAAACATAGAGGAGGACACGATGTAGAGGAAACATAGAGGAGGACACGATGTAGAGGAAACATAGAGGAGGACACGATGTAGAGGAAACATAGAGGAGGACGCGATGTAGAGGAAACATAGAGGAGGACACGATGTAGAGGAAACATAAAGGAGGACACGATGTAGAGGAAACATAGAGGGGAACGCGATGTAGAGGAAACATAGAGGGGAACACGATGTAGAGGAAACATAGAGGAGGACACGATGTAGAGGAAACATAGAGGAGGACACGATGTAGAGGAAACATAGAGGAGGACGCGATGTAGAGGAAACATAGAGGAGGACGCGATGTAGAGGAAACATAGAGGGGAACGCGATGTAGAGGAAACATAGAGGGGAACGCGATGTAGAGGAAACATAGAGGAGGACACGATGTAGAGGAAACATAGAAGAGGATACAATGTAGAGGAAACATAGAAGAGGATACAATGTAGAGGAAACATAGAGGAGGACATGATGTAGAGGAAACATAGAAGAGGATACAATGTAGAGGAAACATAGAAGAGGATACAATGTAGAGGAAACATAGAGGAGGACACGATGTAGAAGAAACAGAGGATTGGATTTAAAAAAAAAATTGAGGAGGGCATGATGTTAAATAAACATAGAGGACATGCTTCTGCCAGTAGGCCTGGGGCTCTGGGGTCTCTCCTTTTACCTTCCCTTTTCTTTCTTCACTTATTTTATTCTTCTTCCCTCTCCTCCTCTTTCTCTTGCTTTTTTTTTTCTCCCTTTCCTTTTTTTGTCTTCTACCTTTTCCTTTCTTTATGAATAACGGCAGGCTCCCACAGCTAGGTTGGGCCCGGGCCTTTCTTTTTTTTATCCTCACTTACCTATAGGTGACCACAGGCAAGTGTTTATACCTCCCAATCAATCGTACATTGGCAATCGGATCTGGGCCTTACTGTAGCTTTGCTTGCTAATATGCCCATGGCCTTTCATGTGATATTTTCCTAACTGTTCCCCTCGGTTTCGAAGTCATAAGACTAATGTGTTTCTGTTAATTCTCACTACCTAATGGATTATTTATTTAACGTGACCTGTTTCAACAGTCCTTGCGAACTCTTCCGGCGAGAAGAGCATGTTAGATTTTAGCACTTATGTTACTTTGTACAATGGCCATCTACATCTGTATTTTGTACAAACAATCAACGTATACTGGTTGTATGTATATTTCACTTTTTGAATAAAAACGAACTGAAAGAAACATAGAGGATATAATGTAGAAGCAACATGGAAGAGGACATGACATAGAGGAAACATTGAGAACATGCCATAGAGGAAACATGGAGAACATGGCATAGAGGAAACATGGAAGAGGACATGACATAGAGGAAACATTGAGAACATGACATAGAGGAAACATGGAGAACATGACATAGAGGAAACATTGAGAACATGACATAGAGGAAACATTGAGAACATGACATAGAGGAAACATGGAAGAGGACATGACAGAGGAAACATGGAAGAGGACATAGTGTATTAGAAACATAAAGGGAGACATGACGTGGAGGAAACAGAGCACAAGACTTGACATACAGAAAAAAATAAAGGAGGCCATGATATAGAAAAAACATAGAAGACAAGATAATGAGAGGAAATAGGGGAACATCATGTAGAGGAGACATAGAGGAGGACATAATGTTGAGAAAGCGAAGACAACATGACCTAGTGGGAAGAGAACACAGCACATGACATAGAGAAAACATGGAAGAGGGCATGATGTAGGAGAAACAGAGAGTAGAGCATGAAACAGAGATGAAGACACAATGTAGAGGAGAGAGTGATGGAGAAGAAACATGATGTAGAGCAGGGGTAGTGAATTAAAATTCACGGGGGTCCGGTCAGAAAAATGTTCTTCTAGCGGTGGTCTGAGTGTCATATTGGTGCTATGACTCCACATGATATCCTCCAAATCACAGCCTCCTGTGCATGTCACAGGCCCCTCATCTCAGACCCCCCATCAAAGACTGGCCCCCCTATCACAGACTGGCCCCCCTATCACAGACTGGCCCCCCATCACAGACTGGCCCCCCATCACAGACTGGCCCCATCACAGATTGGCCCCCCATCACAGACTGGCCCCCCATCACAGACTGGCCCCCCCATCACAGACTGGCCCCCCCATCACAGACTGGCCCCCCATCACAGACTGGCCCCCCATCACAGACTGGTCCCCTAATCACAGACTGACCCCCCATCACAGACTGACCCCCCATCACAGACTGGCCCCCCATCACAGACTGGCCCCCCCATCACAGACTGGCCCCCCCATCACAGACTGGCCCCCCCATCACAGACTGGCCCCCCATCACAGACTGGTCCCCGATCACAGACTGGTCCCCCATCACAGACTGGCTCCCCATCACAGACTGGCTCCCCATCACAGACTGGCCCCCATCACAGACTGGCCCCCATCACAGACTGACCTCCATCACAGACCGACCCCCCTCGATAGTAGACGCCTGTCCTCATAACAGCACAGCACTCCCCCTTCCCACAGAACCCTACCTTATTCACACAAGATAAGAAGCATGGCAGCCCTGGACAACATGCAGGAGTTTTCACGTTAAAGGTGAGCGATTGCTGGGACCGCCATCCCGCTGCGTAGCAACCAATCACCCGTTTCTTAACTTAAAAAGTCTGACCCTTTGTCCAGAGCGGTCGCGCTTCTCATCTTGTGTGAATAAGACAGTCGGGGGGCGGGGGCAGTGCAGCGATCTTTGCAAAGGGACAGACCCATGTGCGGCGTGCTTGCCATGCTGTGAACATAGCAGGAGCAGGCAGACGAGCCGGCGGCGCGGAGAGGACACACAGGCAACTATTTGGCGAGGCTGCGGTCCGGATAATATGGCTACTGGGGCCGGAACTGGACCACGGTCTGCCATTTAGTGATGCATGATGTAGAGGAAACATAGAGGAGAGAGTGATGGAGAAGAAACATGGTGTAGAGGAAACGTAGAGGAGAGAGTGATGAAGAAGAAACATGGTGTAGAGGAAACGTAGAGGAGAGAGTGATGGAGAAGAAACATGGTGTAGGGGAAACAGAGGAGAGAGTGATGGAGAAGAAACATGATGTAGAGGAAACGTAGAGGAGAGAGTGATGGAGAAGAAACATGATGTAGAGGAAACGTAGAGGAGAGAGAGATGGAGAAGAAACATGATGTAGGGGAAACAGAGGAGAGAGTGATGGAGAAGAAACATGATGTAGGGGAAACAGAGGAGAGAGTGATGGAGAAGAAACATGGTGTAGGGGAAACAGAGGAGAGAGTGATGGAGAAGAAACATGGTGTAGGGGAAATGTAGAGGAGAGAGCGATGGAGAAGAAACATGGTGTAGAGGAAACGTAGAGGAGAGAGTGATGGAGAAGAAACATGATGTAGAGGAGAGAGTGATGGAGAAGAAACATGGTGTAGGGGAAACAGAGGAGAGAGTGATGGAGAAGAAACATGGTGTAGAGGAAACGTAGAGGAGAGAGTGATGGAGAAGAAATATGGTGTAGGGGAAACGTAGAGGAGAGAGTGATGGAGAAGAAACATGATGTAGAGGAAACAGAGGAGAGAGTGATGAAGAAGAAACATGGTGTAGAGGAAACATAGAGGAGAGAGTGGTGGAGAAGAAACATGGTGTAGAGGAAACGTAGAGGAGAGAGTGATGGAGAAGAAACATGGTGTAGAGGAAACGTAGAGGAGAGAGTGATGGAGAAGAAACATGATGTAGAGGAAATGTAGAGGAGAGAGTGATGGAGAAGAAACATGATGTAGAGGAAACAGAGGAGAGAGTGATGGAGAAGAAACATGGTGTAGGGGAAACGTAGAGGAGAGAGTGATGGAGAAGAAACATGGTGTAGAGGAAACAGAGGAGAGAGTGATGGAGAAGAAACATGGTGTAGAGGAAACGTAGAGGAGAGAGTGATGGAGAAGAAACATGATGTAGAGGAAACATAGAGGAGAGAGTGATGGAGAAGAAACATGGTGTAGGGGAAACGTAGAGGAGAGAGTGATGGAGAAGAAACATGGTGTAGAGGAAACGTAGAGGAGAGAGTGATGAAGAAGAAACATGGTGTAGAAGAAACAGAGGAGAGAGTGATGGAGAAGAAACATGGTGTAGAGGAAACGTAGAGGAGAGAGTGATGGAGAAGAAACATGGTGTAGAGGAAACGTAGAGGAGAGAGTGATGGAGAAGAAACATGGTGTAGGGGAAACGTAGAGGAGAGAGTGATGGAGAAGAAACATGGTGTAGAGGAAACGTAGAGGAGAGAGTGATTGAGAAGAAACATGATGTAGAGGAAACGTAGAGGAGAGAGTGATGGAGAAGAAACATGGTGTAGAGGAAACGTAGAGGAGAGAGTGATTGAGAAGAAACATGGTGTAGGGGAAACATAGAGGAGAGAGTGATGGAGAAGAAACATGGTGTAGGGGAAACGTAGAGGAGAGAGTGATGGAGAAGAAACATGGTGTAGAAGAAACAGAGGAGAGAGTGATGGAGATGAAACATGGTGTAGGGGAAACGTAGAGGAGAGAGTGATGGAGAAGAAACATGGTGTAGAGGAAACGTAGAGGAGAGAGTGATGGAGAAGAAACATGGTGTAGAGGAAACGTAGAGGAGAGAGTGATGGAGAAGAAACATGGTGTAGGGGAAATGTAGAGGAGAGAGCGATGGAGAAGAAACATGGTGTAGAGGAAACGTAGAGGAGAGAGTGATGGAGAAGAAACATGATGTAGAGGAGAGAGTGATGGAGAAGAAACATGGTGTAGGGGAAACATAGAGGAGAGAGTGATGGAGAAGAAACATGGTGTAGGGGAAACGTAGAGGAGAGAGTGATGGAGAAGAAACATGGTGTAGAGGAAACGTAGAGGAGAGAGTGATTGAGAAGAAACATGGTGTAGGGGAAACAGAGGAGAGAGTGATGGAGAAGAAACATGGTGTAGGGGAAACGTAGAGGAGAGAGTGATGGAGAAGAAACATGGTGTAGAAGAAACAGAGGAGAGAGTGATGGAGATGAAACATGGTGTAGGGGAAACGTAGAGGAGAGAGTGATGGAGAAGAAACATGGTGTAGAGGAAACGTAGAGGAGAGAGTGATGGAGAAGAAACATGGTGTAGAGGAAACGTAGAGGAGAGAGTGATGGAGAAGAAACATGGTGTAGGGGAAATGTAGAGGAGAGAGCGATGGAGAAGAAACATGGTGTAGAGGAAACGTAGAGGAGAGAGTGATGGAGAAGAAACATGATGTAGAGGAGAGAGTGATGGAGAAGAAACATGGTGTAGGGGAAACATAGAGGAGAGAGTGATGGAGAAGAAACATGGTGTAGGGGAAACGTAGAGGAGAGAGTGATGGAGAAGAAACATGGTGTAGGGGAAACGTAGAGGAGAGAGTGATGGAGAAGAAACATGATGTAGAGGAAACGTAGAGGAGAGAGTGATGGAGAAGAAACATGGTGTAGGGGAAACATAGAGGAGAGAGTGATGGAGAAGAAACATGGTGTAGAGGAAACAGAGGAGAGAGTTTTGGAGAAGAAACATGGTGTAGGGGAAACGTAGAGGAGAGAGTGATGGAGAAGAAACATGGTGTAGGGGAAACGTAGAGGAGAGAGTGATGGAGAAGAAACATGGTGTAGAGGAAACGTAGAGGAGAGAGTGATGGAGAAGAAACATGGTGTAGAGGAAACGTAGAGGAGAGAGTGATGGAGAAGAAACATGGTGTAGGGGAAACGTAGAGGAGAGAGTGATGGAGAAGAAACATGGTGTAGAGCAGTGTTTCTCAACTCCAGTCCTCAAGGCGCCCCAACAGGTCATGTTTTCAGGGTTTCCATTATTTTGCACAGGTGATTTGATCAGTTTCACTGCCTTAGTAATCACCACAGCTGTTTCATCTGAGGGAAATCCTGAAAACATGACCTGTTGGGGCGCCTTGAGGACTGGAGTTGAGAAACACTGGTGTAGAGGAAACAGAGGAGAGAGTGATGGAGAAGAAACATAATGTAGAGGAAACGTAGAGGAGAGAGTGATGGAGAAGAAACATGGTGTAGGGGAAACATAGAGGAGAGAGTGATGGAGAAGAAACATGGTGTAGAGGAAACAGAGGAGAGAGTTTTGGAGAAGAAACATGGTGTAGGGGAAACGTAGAGGAGAGAGTGATGGAGAAGAAACATGGTGTAGGGGAAACGTAGAGGAGAGAGTGATGGAGAAGAAACATGGTGTAGAGGAAACGTAGAGGAGAGAGTGATGGAGAAGAAACATGGTGTAGAGGAAACGTAGAGGAGAGAGTGATGGAGAAGAAACATGGGGTAGAGGAAACAGAGGAGAGAGTGATGGAGAAGAAACATGGTGTAGAGGAAACGTAGAGGAGAGAGTGATGGAGAAGAAACATGATGTAAAGGAAACGTAGAGGAGAGAGTGATGGAGAAGAAACATGGTGTAGAGGAAACGTAGAGGAGAGAGTGATGGAGAAGAAACATGGTGTAGAGGAAACGTAGAGGAGAGAGTGATGGAGAAGAAACATGGTGTAGAGGAAACAGAGGAGAGAGTGATGGAGAAGAAACATGGTGTAGAGGAAACGTAGAGGAGAGAGTGATGGAGAAGAAACATGGTGTAGGGGAAACGTAGAGGAGAGAGTGATGGAGAAGAAACATGGTGTAGAGGAAACGTAGAGGAGAGAGTGATGGAGAAGAAACATGGTGTAGGGGAAACGTAGAGGAGAGAGTGATGGAGAAGAAACATGGTGTAGAGGAAACGTAGAGGAGAGAGTGATGGAGAAGAAACATGGTGTAGGGGAAACGTAGAGGAGAGAGTGATGGAGAAGAAACATGGTGTAGAGGAAACAGAGGAGAGAGTGATGGAGAAGAAACATGGTGTAGGGGAAACGTAGAGGAGAGAGTGATGGAGAAGAAACATGGTGTAGAGGAAACAGAGGAGAGAGTGATGGAGAAGAAACATGGTGTAGAGGAAACGTAGAGGAGAGAGTGATGGAGAAGAAACATGATGTAAAGGAAACTGAGAAAAATGTGATTTAAGGAAGATGAGGTGGGAATGAGGGAAAGATAGTTGCCAGAGTCACAGATAGACAATTGATCTGAAGAGGGACAGAGTGGGTCATGAAGTACGGAAGGAACACTGGAGAATGTACAATATGGGAGGACACAAAGGTGCTGACATTGTGGAGGATTACATGGAGGGGAGACAAAGGAAGATATAACATGAGGATGCAATGCAAAGCAACATAGATGGATTCACTAAAAGCAAATAAACGGTCATCTATGCTAGGGAAATTGCACTGCAGCATAATAAATGAGACAAAATTTCATTTTGTAAAGAATATCCAATCACATGCAAGGAAAATAAAAAAACAGCATTTCTGCTTGCACATGATTGGGTGATGGGAGTCAGCAGAGCTTCCTCTCATTTGCTAAGCTTTGAAGAAATGCCCTTGCAGAGTGCTCAGTCTATCTGCCTTTAGTAAATCCCCCGTAAATTGTACAGTAGAGGGGAACATACATTGTGCAATTAGAGACGTAGAATATTGAAGAAACACAGATAGACATACAATGCAGAGATGACATATAATTGGGATGAGCGGGAGGAAGCAGGTGCTGATATCAGTCAGTTCATGGTTGGCTAAACAACCAGAAAGTTGTAGAAGCTCCAATCTGGAATTACGGGAGGCTTCTGGGTCAGGAGAGGAGACAGCATCATCCCTGTCAGTCACATGTGAGTCGGCTGTCCATTATCTCTGATACAACCACCTGCTCCCCAGCTGTTTCCACGCTATTCTTCCCATTTATTGACTGCGGCTCTAAGTAGAGTATTGAAATTCTGAAGTAACATCTACACTTGCCTGACGCATTTCTACCTTCCAGGTGGCCTTGTCAAGATTCCAATAAACCTTTCAGCCATCATACTTCTGTCTACCATTGTTCAATGACAAGTGATAGGCAACCAGCAGATCTCCAGCTCCTCTGAAGTCCCCGCTCTCCTTCTAGCCATAGAATGTACATAGTCAGCCAGGAGTGGATAGGCATGCTGCCATTTATAGTTCCACAACAGCAAGAAAGCTATTTGTTGCCTGGCACTGCCCTAGACAGACGTACATTACATGTGTCAGAAAGATGAGGGGTTGCAAAGTTAATTGTAAGTTATGTAACAGGTCTGAAATATAAGGGGCATCCAATGGGCGCGCTATCACATAGACGCAGCAAGGAAAGCCGCCAATTATTTCACAGCCAGCTCCTCTGGGAGAGAAATGCCCATCTACAGCTCATACACATATAATAACCAGCTTGCAGGAATCAGTGGCCTCCATCTGGGGTCTGTAGGACATGAGGAGGACATTGCTGAAGATATGAGGAGGACATTGCTGAAGATATGAGGAGGACATTGATGAAGATATAAGGAGGACATTGATGAAGATATAAGGAGGACATTGATGAAGATATGAGGAGGACATTGATGAAGGACATTGCTGAAGATATGAGGAGGACATTGATGAAGATATAAGGAGGACATTGATGAAGATATGAGGAGGACATTGCTGAAGATATGAGGAGGACATTGATGAAGATATGAGGAGGACATTGATGAAGATATAAGGAGGACATTGATGAAGATATAAGAAGGACATTGATGAAGATATGAGGAGGACATTGATGAAGGACATTGATGAAGATATGAGGAGGACATTGATGAAGGACATTGATGAAGATATGAGGAGGACATTGATGAAGGACATTGCTGAAGATATGAGGAGGACATTGATGAAGATATGAGGAGGACATTGATGAAGATATAAGGAGGACATTGATGAAGATATGAGGAGGACATTGATGAAGATATAAGGAGGACATTGATAAAGATATAAGGAGGACATTGATGAAGATATGAGGAGGACATTGATGAAGATCTAAGGAGGACATTGATGAAGATATGAGGAGGACATTGATGAAGATATGAGGAGGACATTGATGAAGATATGAGGAGGACATTGATGAAGATATAAGGAGGACATTGATAAAGATATAAGGAGGACATTGATGAAGATATGAGGAGGACATTGATGAAGATATAAGGAGGACATTGATGAAGATATGAGGAGGACATTGATGAAGATATGAGGAGGACATTTATGAAGGACATTGATGAAGATATGAGGAGGACATTGATGAAGGACATTGATGAAGATATAAGGAGGACATTGATGAAGATATGAGGAGGACATTGATGAAGATATAAGGAGGACATTGATGAAGATATGAGGAGGACATTGATGAAGGAAATTGATGAAGATATGAGGAGGACATTGATGAAGATATGAGGAGGACATTGATGAAGATATAAGGAGGACATTGATAAAGATATAAGGAGGACATTGATGAAGATATGAGGAGGACATTGATGAAGATCTAAGGAGGACATTGATGAAGATATGAGGAGGACATTGATGAAGATATGAGGAGGACATTGATGAAGATATGAGGAGGACATTGATGAAGATATAAGGAGGACATTGATAAAGATATAAGGAGGACATTGATGAAGATATGAGGAGGACATTGATGAAGATATAAGGAGGACATTGATGAAGATATGAGGAGGACATTGATGAAGATATGAGGAGGACATTTATGAAGGACATTGATGAAGATATGAGGAGGACATTGATGAAGGACATTGATGAAGATATAAGGAGGACATTGATGAAGATATGAGGAGGACATTGATGAAGATATAAGGAGGACATTGATGAAGATATGAGGAGGACATTGATGAAGGAAATTGATGAAGATATGAGGAGGACATTGATGAAGATATGAGGAGGACATTGATGAAGATATAAGGAGGACATTGATGAAGATATGAGGAGGACATTGATGAAGGAAATTGATGAAGATATGAGGAGGACATTGATGAAGATATGAGGAGGACATTGATGAAGGAAATTGATGAAGATATGAGGAGGACATTGATGAAGGACATTGATGAAGATATAAGGAGGACATTGATGAAGTGAAGGTATCACTCTCAGTTACTGATCAGGATTCGGTCAGCCTCCATCGGAGCGCTGGAAGGGGGTGGGGCCTCGGGGAGTCTCAGCTCCATCCAGACATTTCACAGACCAATCACCGAGCCAAACATGGTAGAACCTTCCAGGCTGAATCGTGAAGTGTTCCTATTGATCGATTCCTATAGAAGAGCATTCTGGGATTCATGGCTTGTTCTTTTGTGTCACTTTTTAGACAAATGGGCTGCAAAAGGCAAATGATCAGAAACAAAGGACTCAATTTATAGATCGTGTCATCTACAGACATTGATAAATCTTCCATTTGCTTCCATTTATTCTCTGTGCGCAAAAAAAGAATGGCCTTTATTAAAGTGCAGTTTTAAAATACAACGGAGGATTCATCTTACTGGAGCCCAGCAAGAAATATAACAAAATAGATTTTTGGTGACCTGTCATGTTTGCTTTTCCAACAAACCAACAAGAATTTCAGTTCCTGGGGGCCCCGGCAGCGAGCAGTCCTGAGTGTAGTCCCACCTATAGCTGCTTTGTCAGCAGGCCCACCACTAGAGACATGAGTATTGCCGGGGAACTCCCATGATGCATCACTGCGGCGCTCCGGTTCCTTTTGGTGCGGGGTCCATTGCAGAGGGACGTGTCACAGCAGCTGATACAAACGGAATTGACTTTACCCGGAGTGCAGAAAGACTGGTATCCAGCAGAAGCGATAAGACAAGCGGCTGATGAAGCACATGACTTGCGATATAATATGCCTGGAAAAACAAGAAGAGCCAATTACTTTCAGATCAGAGAAACGCTGATCTGTGAAATGAACTATTGATATTCTGGGAGATAGAAGCCGATCTCCTCCACCTGCTTCTTGACTATCGAGCTGGCGGAATGACCCAATCATTGTTCCTGATCAGCATAATGTGCCATGAATATAAAAACATACACCAGAGCCAAGGGATGTGCCACCCGTGTCCTGTGAAGGTCACCACATCACCTTGTGCATCTACTCACACCGATAGGACAACGCTAGGGTAACACTAAGACAATGCTAGGGTAATACTAAGACACCACTAGGCCAACGCTAAGACAAAGCTAGGACAATGCTAGGGTAACACTAAGACACCAATAGGACAACGCTAGAGTAACACTAAGACACCACTAGGACAACGCTAGGGTAACACTAAGACAACTCTAGGGTAACACTAAGACAACACTAGGGTAACGCTAAGACAATACTAGGACAACGCTAGGGTAACACTAAGACAACTCTAGGGTAACACTAAGACAACACTAGGGTAACGCTAAGACAATACTAGGACAAGGCTAGGGTAACGCTAGGATAACGCTAGGACACCACTAGTGTACGGTACAGAACCTTCTCTGTAAAGGTCACCGCATCACCTTGTGCGTCTACTCACACTGCTAGGACAACGCTGGGACACCGCTAGGACACCGCGAGGACAAGGCTAGTACAGAACCTTCTCTGTGAAGTCAGCCATGCACAAGCAGCCTCAGTCTTTTCTATTGTGGAGGGAGCCGATCTCCAGCAGGCTAAATGGGCCATCCTGGTAGGTCAGCTCCAGTCAATGAGCCCAGTGTGCTGCCAGTATTTATTTCTCTGATTATATTGATAATGTTGGATGCTGGAAAATTCACACTAACTGCGGCCAAACCATCCCGAATGCTGGAAGACACCTGTCCAATGCCATTCAGCCTGACGGTGATCATCACAGCCTACTCTGTACCGAATCCCAGCCCTGTGTTTATGGAGGGAGAACAAAATATCATATCTTAGGAGCTGGTGAGGGTCAGGAAGAAAGAATGTGGATTCGGGGAATTGTCACTTTAAGGCCTCAAGCATGCTGGACGTTATAAAATGGTCAGTATGTCAGCGGGGTGTAGGGTGTAGTGGCTTACAGAAGTAATCACACGTACTGATTTTATAAACCAGACAACGTTTATTACCGGAGAGATGGTAGTAGCAAGAGTATTACAGCAGTAAGCATGGAGGCACAGATACACAGCATAGTCACTTCTGGTGTAAGCGGTAGTTGTATTCATCAGCACTAGGGATGAGCTTCGAGTTCGAGTCGAACTCATGTTCGACTCGAACATTGCCTGTTCGCCCGTTCGCCGAACAGCGAACAATTTGGGGTGTTCGCGGCAAATTCGAAAAGTCTATGGGAGAAATCTAAAGTGCTAATTTTAAGGGCTTATATGCAAGTTATTGTCCTAAAAAGGGTTTGGGAACCCGGGTCCTGCCCCAGGGGACATGTATCAATGCAAAAAAAGTTTTAAAAATGCATACAGTGAAACAATAAAAGTGAAATATTCCTTTAAATTTCGTACCTGGGGGGTGTGTATAGTATGCCTGTAAAGTAGCGCTTGTCTCCCGTGCTTAGAACTGTCCCTGCACAAAGTGTAATTTCTGAAGGAAAAAAAGTCATTTAAAACTCAAGCCTCATACACACGGCCGAGATTCTCGTCGAAAAAAAATGTCGTTTTTTTCGACGAGATTCTTGGACAAGAAACTTGTCCCGGCCGAGTGTACACCCGCGGTTCTTTGAATGGAGCGAACGCGGTGACGTCATCGAATATGACGAGCATGCGCTCGTCACATTCGATGCCGTCGCCGCCATCTTGGTTCACCCTACCTATGCCTAGGAAGCTACCGCGCATGCGTCAGTCATTTCGAGCATGCGCGGGCTTCCCGGCGAAAAGGTAAGTGTACACACACACACAATTATCTCGTCAAGAAACAGGCTGACGAGAATCTCGACGAGAAAATAGAGAGCAGGTTCTCTATTTTCTCGTCGAGATTCTTGTCGCTTTTCTTGACGAGAAACCATACACACGAACGAATTTCTCGGCAAAAAATCTCTGCCAGCAAGTTTCTTGCTGGTTTTTGCCGAGAAACTCGTTCGTGTGTACGAGGCTTAACTCGCGGCTATTAATGAATTGTCGGCTCCCGGCAATACATAGAAAAGTCATTGATAAAAAATAAAATAAATGCGTGGGGGTCCCCCCAAATTCAATTACCAGGCCCTTCAGGTCTGGTATGGATATTAAGGGGAACCCTGCCACAATTTAAAAAAAAAATGTGTGGGGTTCCCCCCAAATATCCATACCAGGCCCTACCACCGAGCAAGGGTTGTGGGGATGAGGCCCTTGTCCCCATCAACATGGGGACATCCTCCCCATGTTGAGGGAATGTGGCCTGGTACGGTTCAGGAGGGAGGGGGGGCGCACTGCGGCCTGCCAGGTTGTGTGCTTGGATAAAGGGTCTGGTACGGATTTTTGGGGAAACTCCACGCCATTTTTTAAAAAATTTGGGGTGGAGTTCCCCTTAAGATCCATACCAGACCTGAAGGGCCTAGTATGGATATTTGGGGGAACCCCACGCATTTTTTTTTTAAATTTGCGGCAGGGTTCCCCTTAATATCCATACCAGACATGAAGGGCCTGGTAATTGAATTTGGGGGGACCCCCACGGATTTTTTTTTTATCAATGACTTTTCTATGTATTGCCGGTGTCTTGTCGACCTAGTTCCGCTAACAATATGGTTCCGAGCTCAACTGCGCAGGCGCTGCCGAACAGCTGTTCATGCTCGGAGATTTCCGTCGGCTTGGCTTGCGCCTGCGCAGTCAAGAGGGAACCAGATCGATAGGAGGAACCATAGGCTCGGCAGCTGTGGACGCGCTCACTCCCGTTGCTTAGATACACACGCCGCTTTCCTCTTCATACAGCAAGGGGCGGCTCACATGTGATATTGAGCAGTGCGATTTGTTTGTTTATACACGACGCTCTATCCAGTCCCTTGCTGTATGAAGAGGAAAGCGGCGTGTGTATCTAAGCAACGGGAGCGAGCGCGTCCTATCGATATGCTTCCCCCCTTTGACTGCGCAGGCGCTGCCGAACAGCTGTTAAAGCTTGGAGATTTCCGTCGCCTCGGCTTGCGCCTGCGCAGTCGAGCTCGGAACCATACAGATAGGCGGAACCAGCTTGGCAGATCACCGGCAGCCAACAATTCATTATAGCCGCGAGTTTTAAATGACTTTTATTCCTTCAGAAATGACACTTTTGTGCAGAGACAGTTCTAAGCACGGGAAACAAGCGCTGCTTTACAGGCATACTATACACACCCCCCAGGTACGAAATTTAAAGGAATATTTCACTTTTATTGTTTCACATTATTAAAATCACTGCTCCCGAAAAAACTGCCGTTATTAAAACTTTTTTTTGCATTGATACATGTCCCATGGGGCAGAACCCGGTCCCCAAACACTTTTTAGGACAATAACTTGCATATTAGCCTTTATAATAAGCACTTTTGATTTTGAACATTCGAGTCCATTGTATTTAATAGGGTTCTAAAGTTCACGCGAACTTTCTGTCTGTTCGCAGGTTCTGGTGCGAACCGAACAGGGGGGTATTCGGCTCATCCCTAGTCACCACATCACCTTGTACTCACACCGATAGGACAACACTAGGGTAACACTAAGACAACGCTAGGACAACACTAGGGTAACACTAAGACAACGCTAGGACAACACTAGGGTAACACTAAGACAACGCTAGGGTAACACTAAGACAATGCTAGGGTAACACTAAGACAATGCTAGGGCAATGCTAGGGCAACGCTAGGACAACGCTAGGACAACGCTAGGACAACGCTAGGACACCGCTAGGGTAAACACTAAGACACCGCTAGGATAACGCTACAGAACCTTCTCTGTGAAGGTTACTGCGTCACCTTTTGTGTCTACTCACACTGCTAGGACAACGCTAGGACACCGCTAGGATAATGCTAGGACACTACTAGGATAACGCTAGGACACCGCTAGTGTACAGTACAGAACCTTCTCTGTAAAGGTCACCGCATCACCTTGTGCGTCTACTCTCACTGCTAGGACAGCGCGAGGACAAGGCTAGTACCGAACCTTCTCTGTGAAGGTCACTGCATCACCTTGTGCGTCTACTCTACTCTCACTGCTAGGACAGCGCGAGGACAAGGCTAGTACCGAACCTTCTCTGTGAAGGTCACTGCATCACCTTGTGCGTCTACTCTACTCTCACTGCTAGGACAGCGCGAGGACAAGGCTAGTACCGAACCTTCTCTGTGAAGGTCACTGCATCACCTTGTGCGTCTACTCTACTCTCACTGCTAGGACAGCGCGAGGACAAGGCTAGTACCGAACCTTCTCTGTGAAGGTCACTGCATCACCTTGTGCGTCTACTCTCACTGCTAGGACAACGCGAGGACAAGGCTAGTACCGAACCTTCTCTGTGAAGGTCACTGCATCACCTTGTGCGTCTACTCTCACTGCTAGGACAGCGCGAGGACAAGGCTAGTACTGAACCTTCTCTGTGAAGGTCACTGCATCACCTTGTGCGTCTACTCTCACTGCTAGGACAACGCGAGGACAAGGCTAGTACCGAACCTTCTCTGTGAAGGTCACTGCATCACCTTGTGCGTCTACTCTCACTGCTAGGACAACGCGAGGACAAGGCTAGTACCGAACCTTCTCTGTGAAGGTCACTGCATCACCTTGTGCGTCTACTCACACTGCTAGGACAACGCTGGGACACCGCTAGGACAACGCGAGGACAAGGCTAGTACCGAACCTTCTCTGTGAAGTCAGCCATGCACAAGCAGCCTCAGTCTTTTCTATTGTGGAGGGAGCCGATCTCCAGCAGGCTAAATGGGCCATCCTGGTAGGTCAGCTCCAGTCAATGAGCCCAGTGTGCTGCCAGTATTTATTTCTCTGATTATATTGATAATGTTGGATGCTGGAAAATTCACACTAACTGCGGCCAAACCATCCCGAATGCTGGAAGACACCTGTCCAATGCCATTCAGCCTGACGGTGATCATCACAGCCTACTCTGTACCGAAACCCAGCCCTGTGTTTATGGAGGGAGAACAAAATATCGTATCTTAGGAGCTGGTGAGGGTCAGAAAGAAAGAATGTGGATTCGGGGAATTGTCACTTTAAGGCCTCAAGCACGCTGGACGTTATAAAATGGTCAGTATGTCAGCGGGGTGTAGGGTGTAGCGGCTTACAGAGGGAATCACACGTACTGATTTTATAAACCAGACAACGTTTATTACCGGAGAGATGGTAGTAGCAAGAGTATTACAGCAGTAAGCATGGAGGCACAGATACACAGCACAGTCACTTCTGGTGTAAGCGGTAGTTGTATTCATCAGCACTATAGGCATTTCTCACTGACTGGCAGTATAAACCCCGAGCACACAATGCGTATCTGTAGAGGCCGATATTCACACACGTTACCCGGTAACAACGGCATTCTTTCAGCAGAGGGGTATATCCGAAACAGGGAGTCTTTCATCCGACCAGGATTGCTGATACCAGACTCCGGAGGAACCCTGAGCTATCCCTCACAGGCCGGAACACTCTCCCTACCTTCTCCTAACTCTCCCACACAAGCGGGATCTCTGTCCCTGTCTCCACACACACGTGTTCTGCCCTCAACATACCTGGGCTTTCCTATATATAAGATATCCACCCAAACATGGCCGACCAAATCTCCTGAGATTTTGCTGTCCTATCAGGACACCAGGCTTCTCTAAAATGGTGCTGGAGACAATTATAGAGGCCAAAGAGCTCTGAACATATGTACACATAACATATCAAATGGGCTGAAAAGTGAGTATATACACTTGCTAACCCACTTCCTCTTGCAGCCAGCTAGGCTGCCCTGCACTACAGCTGCCTACACCCCCCCCCCCCCTTACGAATTGCAATCCCTTGCATGCACCTAGGGAGAAGTAATTAACACAGTGCAATAATATAGCAAGAAAGAAAACAAGAAATACATAACAGTTCAAGTCACATAGTCAGAATACTTGACAGGTTTCAATCCCATGGTAATACGCTTGGGTAAGCGAAACCCCGGAACTTCCAAATGTCCATCTCCTTCCGAGGTAGCAGGGCCGTGTCCCTCCTCCACAACAGGATCGGTAGGCGCTATTTCATCCATAAGAGGCTCATCCTCCTCAGGAGTGGGGACATCGTGCACATCTGGCTCCCTCATAGATAAGTCCCATTCAGTAGCAGCAGCCTGGTTCTCTGTATCTCCCCCACCTAGGGATAAGGTCTCTACCGTCAGCAGAGGGGGCAGGGATAGGTTGAAAAGTCACTGTTGAGGACATCCTGGCTGTTGTCCCATCTAGCAGATGGGGGGAAAGACAGGAATAGGATTATCCGTTCGTGAATCAGCACTGAACACACAGGGACGAAGGAGATTACGATACAGTCTCCTGTGAGGTCCATCCGGCTTCTCTGAAACCAGATCATACACAGGCCGCCCAGGGAAAGGTTGTTGCTTGACTCGATATGGACAGGGCTCCCACTTGGGCTCCAGCTCTCTGCCCCTCAGGTGTTTAGGATTCATCACCAAGACTCTGGTGTAAGTGGCAACAATTGAACAGAACTTTCCTCGGCTAAATCCTGGTGCTTTCCCAGTACTATCTGTTTGACTTGATCCAGGCGGTGCCAGTGATCTTGGACCCATTCCTCTGGGGTCCTTCACGTAATAGGCTCTGGAGTTTCTAAGAGTAAATCTACTGGTAAATGGTCACAGCGCCCGAACATCAGAAAATGGGGAGTATAACCAGTGGCTTAATGCACAGTCTGATTGTAAGCCCAAACCACATCTCCTACATACTGCGGCCAACGTTCTCGATGCTCTTGCTCAGCCCTCAAATTTTCCACTCGCCTACTTGCATTTTGCGTGTGGAAAATGAGGTCTGGCGAGGAGCTGGGCTGCCTGGGAGAGGGGGGGGGGGGCGAGCACCGCCGGCGGGCGGGGTTGATCGGGAGACGTTCCCCCAGCGCGATGTGGAAGAGAGCATATAGGAAGAGGAAAGCTGCAGGATCGCAGAGCAGTAAAACACGCTGTAACAGCTGACATTGTCTCCGCTCTGCTTACTCTCACACAGCCCCGCCTCCTCCTGACCCTGCGCTTGTAATAGACAGAATGCTGGTCCAATGCTGGGATGTATTCTGTCTCACAGGCGCGGGGTCAGGAGGAGGTGGGGCTGTGTGAGAGTAAGCAGAGTGGAGACAACAGTGGGGTACAGTGAAGCTGCAATTTGGGGCTCAATGAGGCTGCAATTCGGGGCCGAGTAGGGGTTGGGTGGGGCAACTGGTGACGAGTAACCCCTGAGGCCTGGCTAGTAGCTCAGGACTTGAAATTTTGAGCCCTGCTCTTGCTCTAATGTGCAAATCAATCCCAACAATGTATGATTAAAGTGTTCATAGGCCCCATTTCCCTGGGGGTGGTAAAGAGTAGTATGAGACTTCCGAATACCACTAGGACGGCACAGTTCAGAAAACACCTTGGACTCAAAGTTCGCCCCTTGGTCGGACAGAATCCGTTTGGGGCACCTGTAGGGCTGGACTACATGGGTCCAGAACAGTTTAGCCGTGGTGACTACCGTTAAACAAATCGAGTTTAAAGGAACTGTAGTTGGTCGGGTTACGTTCGGTAGGGCGTAAACTCCGACTTGCATAGGCGATCACACGCTCTGTTTCATCTTGTTCTTGAGAAAGCACAGCCCCCAATCCTTGGAGACTGGCATTGGTGTACACCCGAAAGGGTTTACAATAGTCAGCGTAAGCCAATATGGGAGCGGAAGTCAGCTCCGCCTTGAGGGCCTTCAATGCCTCACTTTTTGCTGCCCCCCCAACTGTCAGTAATGCTGGGAGAAGATTTTCCTTTTTGATGGGCCAAAGGGGCTGCGATAGTAGCAAAGTTCGGAATGAATCTGCGGTAGTAACCCACAAGCCCCAAGAAAGAGCGAAGCTCTGTTACCGTTTTAGGGATTGTCCATGTCTGTACAGCCTGAATTTTGTCGGGATCGGGGGACACCCCTTTTGCCTCGACCACATGCCCCAAATTCTGGATTTTTGTTTTCACAAGATTACATTTTTCCGGTTTGAGCTGAAGGCCATACTAAGCTAGCTGCTGGGGGACATGATCCAGATGTAGCAAATGGTCCTCGAACGTTCTGGAAAAGATGATGTCATCTAAGTAAATCAGGACAGATTCAAAGTTCAAGTCTCCCAAGCAACGTTCCATTAGCCTTTGGAACGTAGTGGGGGCATTAGTCAGGCCAAAGGGCATCCGATTAAACTCGTATAGTCCTATAGGGGTGATAAAGGCCGTTTTTTCACGATCTTGCTCTTTTACCGGGACCTGCCAATATCCGCTGGCCAAATCTAGCATGGAGAAGTACTGGGCCTGTCCCAAGGCCATTAGGGATTCTTTAACCCGGGGCAAACGTAAGTTGCCATCCTTTTTCCGCACAAGAACTATGGGCGCAGCCTAGGGACTACGACTGTTTCGAAATCACCCCCCCCCCCTTGCAGCATACCGTGTAATAGGTCTTTGACCTCTTGACAAAGAGCCGGGGGTATATTACGATACCTTTCCCGAATAGGAGCCGTGTCTCCAGTGTGGATAGAATGATCCAAAGCATTAGTACAGCCGTAGTCTTCAGGGCCTTGAGAGAATGCCACCAAATGTCTGGGAACTCGTTGCTGGAGCTTGTTTCTTTGTTCCGGAGTCATCCCCTGCACCGGAAGTACCAGTTGTGTTAACAATTTCAGGAGATGGGTCTCAGCTGAATCAGGTAGAGCCGTCTGCAAAGCAGCACAGGCGGCCTCCACCCCAGGGCAAGGATCAGTAATGCAGCTTTTGGGTACTATATACAAATCTGCAATGGCCACGTCCATGGGAACTTGGATAGGTGTGGACCCCAAGTTAACCAGTTGCACCAACACTTGTCCCTGCCAGACAACAGACAGAGTTCTGGCTACCAACCATTCACCTTTGGTTTCCAGGCTGCGTTGTGGTTCGACCATCACAGTGGCCCCTCTTACGTGTCTCCTAGCTATCAAAGGAAGGGGGCACACCAACTCTTGACGTGGGGGTATAATAACCCGATGACGGGCAGGGAGACGGATGACCCCCACTTTCTCTGTATGTTTATGACTCAGCGTCTAAACAGTCCGACAAGCGTTGATCAGATTCTGCAGCTGTGGTTCTGACTGCCCGGATGCTTGCGTTGAAGCCTCCCGCAGAAGGCGAGTTAAGTCCTGTTCTTTTAGGGCGTTTATGCCCAATACCACTGGAATTTCTGGGAAGGAGGATTTTTGGGTCACCACAACCCCGACCCTAGGGAGGGTTTGCTCATAAACTTTCATGGACATCCAAGTGACCCCTACTACTGGAATAGGTAGGTTGTTCGCAGCATTCAGCCTCAACCAGGAGGGGTCTAGAGTTGGGGTTGGCCCAAAATGTTGCTGGTAGAACGAATAGGCCATAGTGGTGACTTCTGATCCAGTGTCCACCAGACATCTAGTCGGCTGTCCGTTGAGCATCACTGTCGCCACTGGGCACCCAGAAATTATTGCAGGATCATGTTGAGGTAGTGAACGAACATTTCCCGTGGGTCATCCTTCTGCCACAGGAATCTCTAGTTTAAAGGATGGCTTTGTACGTTCTGAGTTTCCCGTCTCACACAAATCCTTGCGACATGGCCTAACCGTCCACACTTCCAGCATTTTCGGTCAATATCGGGGTCCCTCTGGAGGGGGTTGATCGCCGCCCAGGATTGTTCGGACCCACTCCGCAGAGCTGCCACCTCTTGCCTAAGGGAGACGACCATATCAACTAGGTCTCGTACGACCTTATCCATCGAGGGCATCCCCGCATTCAAAGCGGTGGCAGGGCATGGGGCAGTCGCTTCTTCCCACTCCACTGGCCACCTGGCTCCTTGAGTGAGGGTAACCTGGCTTCTGGCACCAACCCGTTCATGGTCCGGCTCTTCCTGTTCCCTCTCAATGGCCTCTTGTAGAATAGCAGCTAATTTCACCGTACCATCAGCCCTCACTTGATCCCTTAAGGCTCTCTTTAAGGAAGAGGACCATACATCAGCGAGGAACTGGTCCCAGGTAAGCTGATCGGAGTTAGCGACCCCAGTTCCAGCGGGAGCCATTTTCTCCTCCAACCAGCACAAGATTTCTTTTTAGGCCACTGCAAATTGAGGGATAGTCTCTCGGTCGTGCTGCTCCCGACAATAGAAACTCTTTTGGAGTTTGGCTATGGACAGGGCAGGACTTAGGGTGGTGGGGGCCCCTGGGCTTGAGTCACTTTTGGGCCCTACCATACAAAAAATAGACGTGGTTCACGCAAAATAGTGGCCGTGGCTCAAATGGGCGTGGCTCGGAAGGGTGTGTGGTTAGAGTCTGAGATGAATGAGGGATGGAGGGAGAAAGAAAGAAAGAAAGAAAGAAAGAAAGAAAGAAAGAAAGCAGAGGCATGGGGGACGCCGGTCATAAAAATGCACCTTGCACTGAGAGGGTCATTACTATTAGACACTCATACATTATATAGCGATGCATGGCACTTAGTGAGGCATGATTGCACTGACCCTAAAGTGGCACTGACAGGGGCATGGGGCACTGACCATAAAGATGCACCCTGCACTGACAGAGACAACAGACACCGACCATTATGTTGCACATTGCAGTGAGTGAGGCATGAGGCACATACCAAAAGGTTGCACTGAGGGGGGCACTAACCACAAAATAGCATTCTGCACCGAGCGAGGCATTGGGCACTCATGCAGTATATAGTTATGCATGGCTCTTAGCGAGGCACTGACTAGGGCATGAGAGCATTGGTCATAGAGTTGCACCTTGCACTGATAGAGGCATCAGACATGGACTACTATAAAGTTGCACCTTGCACTGAGTGAGGCATGAGGCACTAAGCATAAAGTAGCACCTTGCACTAACAGAAGCCTGAAGCACTTACCATAAAAAAAGTTCCACCTAGCACTGAATGAGGCATAAGGCACAGACCAGAAAGTCACACTGACAGAGGCACTGAGGATAAAATTGCAATGAGTAAGGTATGAGGCACTGACCTGGAGCAGTATATAACATTATGCATGACACAGAGAGAGGTATGAGGCACTGATCTGCAGTATAGAAAGTTATGCATTGCACTGATATAGGCAGCACTGACAAAAGTATGAGGCACTGTCGCTGACCTGGTGCTGGTGATATAGGTAGGTATTTAGGGTGACTTTCCTGGTTGATCACTCTTCCGAGTCTTCCGTCCCCTACTACAAGCCGACTGTCCACTTTGAGCGCCCGCCCTGCAGTGCATTCTGGGAGGTGTAGTCTCTGCAGCGTGTAGGCACAGCCCAGCCGAGTCTAGTGTGTGCTGTTGAGAACTACATCTCCCATCATGCAATGTGGTGCCAACTAGGACAGCGGTGGAGCCTGCTATTGGCTGCTGCCGCTGATGAGGGTGTAACAGGGGGGGGGGAACTTTTAATGTGTGTCGGCGGTGATGTTCTTTCTGTCACGCTAATCTGACAGAACGCCGGCCCACTCCGCCAGCTTTTGCCTAATTAGAGAGCCGCCTCTGCAGGCAGGGGCCCCCTATTGGGCGGGCCCATGGGCTTGAGCCCAGTCAAGCCCAATGGTAAGTCCGGCCCTGGCTATGGTGGTACTCTCGCCATACAAGCTTTTTAGGTGGTCCACAATAGCTGTTCTGCTATCCCTTTCCTTCTCGGGCAGAACCATCACAGCCCAGCGGGCTTCTCCTTCAAGCGCATTAACAGCCAAATCTGCAAAGTGTGCTGGGGGTATTTCAAACAAGCGGACTGAACTGTCCAATCGCTCCACCAAGTCTGTCAGGGGAATATTTGTGCCATTCAATTTTGGCGTCAGGGCCAAAGCCACTCCATATAGTGCCATGATTGACCCTCTAGCCACTCCCCCGCTTGAGGACGATGGTTCCGACATCCTGCCGACTACGCCAAAATGTAAGCGGGGTGTAGGGTGTAGCGGCTTACAGGGGGAATCACACGTACTGATTTTATAAACCAGACAACGTTTATTACCGGAGAGATGGTAGTAGCAAGAGTATTACAGCAGTAAGCATGGAGGCACAGATACACAGCACAGTCACTTCTGGTGTAAGCGGTAGTTGTATTCATCAGCACTATAGGCATTTCTCACTGACTGGCAGTATAAACCCCGAGCACACAATGCGTATCTGTAGAGGCCGATATTCACACACGTTACCCGGTAACAACGGCATTCTTTCAGCAGAGGGGTATATCCGAAACAGGGAGTCTTTCATCCGACCAGGATTGCCGATACCGGACTCCGGAGGAACCCTGAGCTATCCCTCACAGGCCGGAACACTCTCCCTACCTTCTCCTAACTCTCCCACACAAGCGGGATCTCTGTCCCTGTCTCCACACACATGTCTTCTGCCCTCACTGTACCTGGGCTTTCCTATATATAAGATATCCACCCAAACATGGCCGACCAAATCTCCCGAGATTTTGCTGACACCAGGCTTCTCCAAAATGGTGCTGGAGACAATTATAGAGGCCAAACAGCTCTGAACATATGTACACAAAACATATCGAATTGGCTGAAAAGTGAGTATATACACTTGCTAACCCACTTCCTCTTGCAGCCAACTAGGCTGCCCTGCACTACAGCTGCCTACAAGTAGCCTTACAGTGAATGTTTTTTTGTGTTTTTTTTTTTTATATCTGTGCTTCTTCAATGTAGTCCCTGCACTACTTTGGTCCGACTTTGATGTGAGTTGAGGTCCATAGACCTCAAATTTACACAGGCATTCCCTGGAATCTCACCGGCCTGGATCCACGTCAGGTGCCAACTCACATATCTGCCTGCGTTGGTTTCCTCCCACACTACAAAGACATTGCATTGCTCCTCCTCCCAGCATTGACTCAGCAGATCAGCTCACCCTGCTCCTCCTCCCAGCAATTAATCAGCAGCTCAGCTCACCCTGCTCCTCCCCCCAGCGATTAATCAGCAGCTCAGCTCACCCTGCTCCTCCTCCCAGCAATGACTCAGCAGCTCAGCTCACCCTGCTCCTCCTCCCAGCAATGACTCAGCAGCTCAGCTCAGCCTGCTCCTCCTCCCAGCAATGACTCAGCAGCTCAGCTCATCCTGCTCCTCTTCCCAACAATGACTCAGCAGCTCAGCTCACCCTGCTTCTCCTCCCAGCAATGACTCAGCAGTCCAGCTCACCCTGCTCCTCCTCCCAGCTATGACTCAGCAGCTCAGCTCACCCTGCTCCTCCTCCCAGCAATGACTCAGCAGCTCAGCTCACCCTGCTCCTCCTCCCAGCAATGACTCAGAAGCTCAGCTCACCCTGCTCCTCCTCCCAACAATGACTTAGCAGTTCAGCCAACCCTGCTCCTCCTCCCAGCAATGGCCCTGTTCTGCCTTGTGATACTACTGGGTGGGTCACTAATGTATTACTGGCCTTTCATGAGAATGATAGAACTTTGTCTGATGGTGTAAATAGTCTATTGTTGGAGAATCCCTCTATTGGTCAGATGTTGGAGAATCCCTCTATTGGTCAGATGTTGGAGAATCCCTCTATTGGTCAGATGTTGGAGAATCCCTCTATTGGTCAGATGTTGGAGAATCCCTCTATTGGTCAGATGTTGGAGAATCCCTCTATTGGTCAGATGTTGGAGAATCCCTCTATTGGTCAGTTGTTGGTGAATCCCTCTATTGGTCAGTTGTTGGTGAATCCCTCTATTGGTCAGATGTTGGAGAATCCCTCTATTGGTCAGATGTTGGAGAATCCCTCTATTGGTCAGATGTTGGAGAATCCCTCTATTGGTCAGATGTTGGAGAATCCCTCTATTGGTCAGATGTTGGAGAATCCCTCTATTGGTCAGATGTTGGAGAATCCCTCTATTGGTCAGATGTTGGAGAATCCCTCTATTGGTCAGATGTTGGAGAATCCCTCTATTGGTCAGATGTTGGAGAATCCCTCTATTGGTCAGATGTTGGAGAATCCCTCTATTGGTCAGATGTTGGAGAATCCCTCTATTGGTCAGTTGTCGGTTATCGGAGATTCTGGTTAGTAGAATAATTAGTTGCCTATCTTTAGTGTTACCAATCATGAGATAATTTACCAAGATTGTATCCTGTCTTCGGGGACCAAAGACTTTCAAGTGGGGGGAGGATGTAGCCGACAGCGTATAGGGGGTCCCCGACTTCCGAACAACTCCTACTTACGAAAGGCACCGTATCTGCCGTTCTGCGCATGCGCGGCCATTTTCGACGGCGGACACATTAGAAAAACATTGGAAAAGACGTATCTCCCGTTCTACGCACGGAACGTCGGAAAACGTCGGAAAATTGTCGTTCTGCGCATGCGGTACCGGAACATTTCCGACTTCAGAACAAACCTGAAGTCCCTAAGCGGTTGGTAAGTCGGGGGCCCCTGAAGACTTCCCCTTCTGTCTCTGTGTCCCCCTAGAACTGGCTTCAGATTACATCATCAGCCTGAGCCAATCATAGAGCTTTGTGGGAACTTCCTTTCCTGATCTGCAGAACAAAACCTCCCAGCGGCCGGCTGCTCCAGGGAAAGAAATACAAATCTCTATTTGTGGGAAGAAAATGATAGAAATGTCGTTTTGGTAAAAGTATCACATGACCGCGCAATTGTCATTCAAAGTGCGAGAATTGTCCTGGGCAGGGGGGGGGGGGGGTTAAAGGGACACACCACTAGTGCCTATATTACTTCATCTCTCATTAGGATTAAAGGTATAATGGGGGGGGGTGGGGTTCCCCGGGGGTGGGGTATGATACACCCCCGACCTCTACAATCCATTCATTGGCTGAACGCCTTGAGATTGGATTCCTGTCATTGCTTTGGGGGGGTCTGGGCTCCTATCAGAATATTAGTCCTGGATATGAAGACACTCCTCTTGGTAAGTAAATCATGAGAGACGATCGCTATACGTTCTGCCAGAACATGTCTGAACCTAGAGTGTCAGGAGGGCTGGAAAGTTCACAGGGTCAAGGTGACGGAGATGGATTCTAAGCAACCCCCAAGGGGGAAGACTGGTCTAGACCAAAATGATGTCATCCATCCCAGGAGCCTGGAGGAGGGGCTTTCTCAGCTAAGCACACCCCCCTGCCTGCACGCCAGTGCTAAAGGCAGATGGATTCCAGGAAGTAAATGCTACATGAATCATCTGCCCTTACTCAAGATGGCTGCAGCTAGGAATGCTAAAGGCGGTGGAAGGGGGGATCAAAGTTATTTCTCAGCAGAATAAAGCATGGAGGGATGGATGGAGAGATGGAGAAATGGGATGAGGGATGGAGAGAGGGATTGGGGGAGGGATGGATGGAGTGATAGGGGGAGGGATGGTTGGGGAGATAGGGGGGAGGAATGGATGGATAGAGGGATGGATGGAGTCATTGGAGGAGGGATGGATGGAAGGATGGAGGCATTGGGGGAGGGATGGATGGATGGAGGGAAGGGATGGATGGAGGGATGAATGGAGGGATAGGAGGGAGGGAGGGATGGAGGGATGAATGGAGGGAGGGAGGGATGGAGGGATGAATGGAGGGAGGGATGGATAGGAGGGAGGGAGGGATGGAGGGATGAATGGAGGGAGGGATGGATGGAGGGATAGGAGGGAGGGATGGAGGGATGGATGGAGGGAGGAATGGTTGGAGGGATGGGAGGGAGTGAGGGATGGATGGAGGGATGGATGGATGGATGGAGGGAGGGATGCATGGATGGGGGAATGAAGGGAGGGAGGGGAGGGAGGGATGGATGGAGGGATGGGAGGGATGGATGGAGGGATGAATGGATGAGGGATGGATGAATGAAGGGGATGGGAGGGAGGGATGGATGGATGGATGAAGGGAGGGATGGAGTGAGGGAGGGATGGATGGAGGGATGGGAGGGATGGAGGAATGGATGGAGGGATGGAGGGATGGATGGAGGGATGGGAGGGAGGAATGGATGGAGGGATGGGATGGATGGAGGGATGGGAGGGAGGGATGGATGGAGGGAGAGATGGATGGAGGGATGGGAGGGGAGGGAGTGAGGGATGGATGGATGGAGAGATGGATGGAGGGATGAATAGAGGGAGTGAGGGAGGGATGGATGGATGAAGGGATGGGAGGGAGGGGAGGGATGGATGGATGGATGGATGAAGGGATGGGAGGGAGGGGAGGGATGGATGGATGAAGGGATGGGAGGGAGGGGAGGGATGGATGGATGGATGGATGGAGGGAGTGAGGGAGGGATGGGAGGGAAGGGATGGATGGATGGAGGGAGGGATGGAGTGATGGATGGAGGGAGGGGAGGGATGGATGGATGAAGGGATGGATGGAGGGATGGAGGGGAGGGATTGATGGAGGGAGGAATGGATGGAGGGAGGGAGGAATGGATGGAGGGATGGAGGGAGAGAGGGATGGAGGGAGAGAGGGATGGAGGGAGAGAGGGATGGAGGAGAGAGGGATGGAGGGAGAGAGGGATGGAGGAATGGAGGGAGGGATGGAGGGAGGGATGGATGGATGGATGGAGGAATGGTTGGAGGGATGGGAGGGAGTGAGGGATGGATGGAGGGATGGATGGATGGGGGAATGGATGGAGGGATGGGAGGGATGGATGGAGGGATGGGAGGGATGGGAGGGATGGATGGAGGGATGGGAGGGATGAGAGGGATGGATGGAGGGATGGATAAATGGAGGGAGGGAGGGATGAATGAAGGGATGGGAGGGAGGGGTGGGATGGATGGATGAAGGGAGGGAGGGAGGGAGGAATGGATGGATGGAGGGATGGGATGGATGGAGGGATGATGGAGGGATGGATGGAGGGAGGGAGGGATGGAGGAATGGATGGAGGGATGGGATGGAGGGAGGGATGGATGGATAGGAGGGAGGGATGGATGGATGGAGGGAGGGATCGATGGAGGGAGAGATGGATGGATGGATGGAGGGATGGGATGGAGTGAGTGAGTGAGGGATGGAGGGAGGGATGGAGGGAGGAATGGATCGAGGGGAGGGATGGATGGATGGATGGATGGATGGAGGGAGAGATGGATGGATGGGAGGGAGGGATGGAGGGAGTGGAGGGATGGATGGAGGGAGGGATGGATGGAGGGAGGGATGGGAGGGAGGGAGGAATGGATGGAGAGATGGATGGATGGGAGGGAGGGATGGATGGAGGGAGGAATGGATGGAGAGATGGATGGATGGGAGGGAGGGGATGGATGGAGGGAGGGATGGAGGAATGGTTGGAGGGATGGGATGGATGGAGGGATGGATGGAGGGATGGATGAATGAAGGGATGGGAGGGAGGGGAGGGATGGATGGATGAAGGGAGGGATGGAGGGAGGGAGGAATGGAATGGAGGGGAGGGATGGGAGGGATGGGAGGGAGGGATGGAGGGAGGGATGGAAGAGGGATGGATGGATGGATGAAGGGAGAGATGGATGGATGGAGGGATGGGAGGGAGGGAGGGAAGGAAGGATGGAGGGATGGAGGGAGGGATGGATGGAGGGAGTGAGGGAGGGATGGAAGGATGGAGGGATGGATGGAGGGGAGGGAGGGATGGATGAATGGAGGGAGTGAGGGGATGGATGGATGAAGGGATGGGAGGGAGGGGAGGGATGGATGGATGAAGGGATGGATGGATGGATGAAGGGATGGATGGATGGAGGGAGGGAGGGATGGGATGGAGTGAGTGAGTGAGTGAGTGAGTGAGGGAGGGAGGGAGGGAGGAATGGATCGAGGGGAGGGATGGATGGAGGGATGGGAGGGATGGATGGATGGAGAGATGGATGGATGGGAGGGATGGGAGGGATGGAGGGAGGGAGGGAGGGAAGGATGGAGGGATGGGAGGGAGGGATGAATGGAGGGAGGGGAGGGATGGATGGATGAAGGGATGGATGGATGGATGAAGGGATGGATGGATGGAGTGAGGGATGGAAGGATGGATGGAGGGATGGATGGAGGGAGGGATGGATGGAGGGATGGATGGAGAGATGGATGGATGGATGGAGAGAGAGATGGATGGATGGATGGAGGGAGGGGATGGATGGAGGGAGGGGATGGATGGAGGGAGGGGATGGATGGAGGGAGGGATGGAGGAATGGTTGGAGGGATGGGATGGATGGGAGGGATGGGAGGGAGGGGAGGGAGGGATGGATGGAGGGATGGGAGGGATGGATGAAGGGATGGATGAATGAAGGGAGGGATGGATGGAGAGATGGATGGATGGATGGAGAGAGAGATGGATGGATGGAGGGAGGGGATGGATGGAGGGAGGGATGGGAGGGAGGGGAGGGATGGATGGAGGGATGGGAGGGATGGATGGAGGGATGGATGAAGGGATGGATGAATGAAGGGAGGGATGGAGGGAGGGATGGGATGGAGGGAGGGATGGATGGATGGATGGATGGATGGAGGGAGGGATGGATGGAGGGAGGGATGGAGAGAGAGATGGATGGATGGATGGAGAGAGAGATGGATGGATGGATGGAGGGAGGGGATGGATGGAGGGAGGGGATGGATGGAGGGAGGGGATGGATGGAGGGAGGGATGGAGGAATGGTTGGAGGGATGGGATGGATGGATGGATGGGAGGGAGGGGAGGGAGGGAGGGATGGAGGGATGGATGGAGGGATGGATGAAGGGATGGATGAAGGGATGGATGAATGAAGGGAGGGATGGGATGGAGGGAGGGAGGGATGGATGGAGGGAGGGATGGAGGAATGGATGGAGGGATGGGATGGAGGGGAGGGATGGATGGAAGGGATGGATGGATGGAGGGAGGGATGGATGGAGGGGAGGGATGGAAGAGGGATGGATGGATGGATGAAGGGAGAGATGGAGGGATGGATGGAGGGAGTGAGGGAGGGAGGGATGGAAGGAAGGATGGAAGGATGGAGGGATGGATGAATGGAGGGAGTGAGGGATGGATGGATGGATGAAGGGATGGGAGGGAGGGGAGGGATGGATGGATGAAGGGATGGATGGATGGATGAAGGGATGGATGGATGGAGGGATGGAGGGAGTGATGGATGGATGGATGAAGGGATGGATGGATGGATGAAGGGATGGATGGATGGAGGGGGGGATGGATGGAGGAATGGATGGATGGATGAAGGGAGGGATAGAGGGAGGGATGGAGGAGGGATGGATGGAGGAGGGATGGAGGGAGGGAGGGATGGAGGGATGGAGGGAGTGATGGAGGGAGGGAGTGAGGGAGTGACACAGCGACCCCCACAAACACAGCGACCCCCACATACACAGCGATCCCCACATACACAGCGACCCCCACATACACAGCGATCCCCACATACACAGCGATCCCCACATACACAGCGACCCCCACATACACAGCGATCCCCACATACACAGCGATCCCCACATACACAGCGACCCCCACATACACAGCGATCCCCACATACACAGCGATCCCCACATACACAGCGACCCCCACAAACACAGCGATCCCCACATACACAGCGATCCCCACATACACAGCGACCCCCACAAACACAGCGACCCCCACAAACACAGCGACCCCCACATACACAGCGATCCCCACATAGAAAGCTCCAACAAGGACAACATTTTCTGACATCAGTGTAGAACACCTCCCAACATTTTGGGATGGGAATGAGGGACACCTACTAGCAAACTTATGTAGGCATAGGACACGCCCCCTGCCACACCCCCTTAAAGGAGAATTAACCAATAAAAAAGGTTAATTAATCCCACAAGTGCTTTATTTTTACCACCAATATTCCTTTATATCGGCTTTTAAATTTACAAATGAAATGTTTATCTCTGCATTTTATATACAACTATAGAGATCAGAACAAACTTAGGGACAAATGAGAGGGACAAATGGGGGGCAGAGGGACAAATGAGAGGGACAGAGGGACAAATGAGGAGGGAAGAGGGACAAATGAGGAGGGAAGAGGGACAAATGAGGAGGGAAGAGGGACAAATGAGGAGGGAAGAGGGACAAATGAGGAGGGAAGAGGGACAAATGAGGAGGGAAGAGGGACAAATGAGGAGGGAAGAGGGACAAATGAGGGGGGCAGAGGGACAAATGAGAGGGGAAGAGGGACAAATGAGCAGGGAAGAGGGACAAATGAGCAGGGAAGAGGGACAAATGAGCAGGGAAGAGGGACAAATGAGCAGGGAAGAGGGACAAATGAGGGGGGCAGAGGGACAAATGAGGGGGGCAGAGGGACAAATGAGGAGGGAAGAGGGACAAATGAGGAGGGAAGAGGGACAAATGAGGAGGGAAGAGGGACAAATGAGGAGGGAAGAGGGACAAATGAGGAGGGAAGAGGGACAAATGAGGAGGGAAGAGGGACAAATGAGGGGGGCAGAGGGACAAATGAGAGGGGAAGAGGGACAAATGAGGAGGGAAGAGGGACAAATGAGCAGGGAAGAGGGACAAATGAGCAGGGAAGAGGGACAAATGAGCAGGGAAGAGGGACAAATGAGCAGGGAAGAGGGACAAATGAGGAGGGAAGAGGGACAAATGAGGAGGGAAGAGGGACAAATGAGGAGGGAAGAGGGACAAATGAGGAGGGAAGAGGGACAAATGAGGGGGGCAGAGGGACAAATGAGAGGGGAAGAGGGACAAATGAGGAGGGAAGAGGGACAAATGAGGAGGGAAGAGGGACAAATGAGGAGGGAAGAGGGACAAATGAGGAGGGAAGAGGGACAAATGAGGAGGGACAGAGGGACAAATGAGGAGGGACAGAGGGACAAATGAGGAGGGACAGAGGGACAAATGAGGAGGGACAGAGGGACAAATGAGGGGGCAGAGGGGGCAGAGGACAAATGAGGGGGGCAGAGGGACAAATGAGGAGGGAAGAGGGACAAATGAGGGGGACAGAGGGACAAATGAGGGGGACAGAGGGACAAATGAGGAGGGAAGAGGGACAAATGAGGGGGACAGAGGGACAAATGAGGAGGGAAGAGGGACAAATGAGGAGGGAAGAGGGACAAATGAGGAGGGAAGAGGGACAAATGAGGAGGGAAGAGGGACAAATGAGGGGGACAGAGGGACAAATGAGGGGGACAGAGGGACAAATGAGGGGGGAAGAGGGACAAATGAGGAGGGAAGAGGGACAAATGAGGGGGGGAAGAGGGACAAATGAGGAGGGAAGAGGGACAAATGAGGGGGGAAGAGGGACAAATGAGGAGGGAAGAGGGACAAATGAGGGGGACAGAGGGACAAATGAGAGGGACAGAGGGACAAATGAGGGGGACAAATGAGGGGGACACGACAGAGGGACAAATGAGGAGGGCAGAGGGACAAATGAGAGGGACAAATGAGGGGGGCAGAGGGACAAATGAGGGGGGCAGAGGGACAAATGAGGAGGGAAAAGGGACAAATGAGGGGGACAGAGGGACAAATGAGGGGGACAGAGGGACAAATGAGGGGGACAGAGGGACAAATGAGGAGGGAAGAGGGACAAATGAGGAGGACAGAGGGACAAATGAGGAGGACAGAGGGACAAATGAGGAGGGAAGAGGGACAAATGAGGAGGGAAGAGGGACAAATGAGGAGGGAAGAGGGACAAATGAGGAGGGAAGAGGGACAAATGAGGAGGGAAGAGGGACAAATGAGGAGGGAAGAGGGACAAATGAGGAGGGAAGAGGGACAAATGAGGGGGACAAATGAGGGGGGCAGAGGGACAAATGGAGGAAAAAAGGGACAAATGAGGGGGACAGAGGGACAAATGAGGGGGACACGACAGAGGGACAAATGAGGAGGGCAGAGGGACAAATGAGGAGGGAAGAGGGACAAATGAGGGGACAGAGTTACAAATGAGGAGGGAAGAGGGATAAATGAGGGGGCAGAGGGACAAATGAGGGGGACAGAGGGACAAATAAGGAGGAAAGAGGGACAAATGAGGGGGCAGAGGGACAAATGAGGGGGGCAGAGGGACAAATGAGGAGGACAGAGGGACAAATGAGGGGGCAGAGGGACAAATGAGGGGGGGCAGAGGGACAAATGAGGAGGACAGAGGGACAAATGAGGAGGACAGAGGGACAAATGAGGGGGACAGAGGAACAAATGAGGGGGACAGAGGGACAAATGAGAGGGACAGAGGGACAAATGAGAGGGACAGAGGGACAAATGAGAGGGACAGAGGGACAAATGAGGAGGGAAGAGGGACAAATGAGAGGGACACGACAGAGGGACAAATGAGGGGGACACGACAGAGGGACAAATGAGGGGGACACGACAGAGGGACAAATGAGGGGGACACGACAGAGGGACAAATGAGGGGGACAGAGGGACAAATGAGGGGGGGCAGAGGGACAAATGAGAGGGACAGAGGGACAAATGAGGGGGACACGACAGAGGGACAAATGAGGGGGACACGACAGAGGGACAAATGAGGGGGACACGACAGAGGGACAAATGAGGGGGACACGGCAGAGGGACAAATGAGGGGGACACGGCAGAGGGACAAATGAGGGGGGCAGAGGGACAAATGAGAGGGACATCAGGGACAGTTGGGATCTCTGGGGGAGGTGAACATGGATCTCAGTTTTCTTCCCATGAATTTCTCAGCACACGGTATGGAGGTGTTTTCCTCTATATTGGTGTGATGGAGAATTTCCGGGACAGAAGGAGTCCCTGTGGTGTAAGGCGTGGTCCTCGTGGCACGAGAGGCGATAACCCCACAGAGCTCCTTTGTTGCTGCAATTTCAGGGCTACAAACTTTTCCAAAAGGTCAGGAAGTTTCCAGCAATATGCAGAAGATCCTCCGCCGGCCTCATGAATTCCAACAACACGACGCGCTTCTCCCAAAACATCATTTCTACAAAGTCTCCACCGTATCCCAGATGGGTCTCATGACAGGGGGGTATCTCATGACGGGGGGGGGTCTCGTGACAGGGGGGGGTCTCGTGACAGGGGGGGGTCTCGTGACAGGGGGGGGTCTCGTGACAGGGGGGGGGTCTCGTGACAGGTGGGGGGGGGGTCTCGTGACAGGTGGGGTCTCATGACAGGGGGGGGTCTCATGACAGGGGGGGGGGGATCTCATGACAGGGGGGGGGGATCTCATGACAGGGGGGGGGGGATCTCATGACAGGGGGTGACAGGGGGGTCTCATGACAGGGGGTCTCATGACAGGGGGGTCTCATGACAGGGGGGGTCTCATGACAGGGGGGGGGTCTCATAACAGGGGGGGGGTCTCATGACAGGGGGGGGGTCTCATGACAGGGGGGGTCTCATGACAGGGGGGTCTTATGACAGGGGGGGGATCTCATGACAGGGGGTGACAGGGGGGTCTCATGACAGAGGGGGGGGGTCTAATGACAGGGGGGTCTCATGACAGGGGGGTCTTATGAAAGGGGGGTCTCGTGACAGGGGGGTCTCGTGACAGAGGGGGGTCTCATGACAGAGGGGGGTCTCATGACAGGGGGGTCTCATGACAGGGGGGGTCTCATGACAGGGGGGTCTTATGACAGGGGGGATCTCATGACAGGGGGTGACAGGGGGTCTCATGACAGAGGGGGGGGTCTCATGAGAGGGGGGGTCTAATGACAGGGGGGTCTTATGAAAGGGGGGTCTCATGACAGGGGGGTATCTCATGACGGGGGGGGTATCTCATGACAGGGGGGTCTTATGACAGAGGGGGGTCTCATGACAGGGGGGTCTTATTACAGAGGGGGGTCTCATGACAGGGGGGGTCTCATGACAGGGGGGGTCTCATGACAGGGGGGGTCTCATGACAGGGGGGGTCTCATGACAGGGATGTCTTATGAAAGGGGGGTCTCATGACAGGGGGGTCTCATGACAGGGGGGGGTCTCATGACAGGGGGGTCTCATGACAGGGGGGGTATCATGACAGAGGGGGGTATCATGACAGAGGGGGGTATCATGACAGAGGGGGGTATCTCATGACAGGGGGTGACAGGGGGGTCTCATGACAGGGGGGGTCTCATGACAGGGGGGGGTCTCATGACAGAGGGGGGTATCATGACAGAGGGGGTATCTCATGACAGGGGGTGACAGGGGGGTCTCATGACAGAGGGGGGTCTCATGACAGGGGGGGTATCATGACAGGGGGGGGTATCATGACAGAGGGGGGTATCTCATGACAGAGGGGGGTATCATGACAGAGGGGGGTATCTCATGACAGAGGGGGGTATCTCATGACAGGGGGTGACAGGGGGGTCTCATGACAGGGGGGGTCTCATGAAAGGGGGGTATCATGACAGAGGGGGGTATCATGACAGGGGGTGACAGGGGGCTCTCATGACAGGGGGGGGTCTCATGACAGGGGGGGTCTCATGACAGGGGGGGGTCTCATGACAGGGGGGGGTCTCATGACAGGGGGGGGTCTCATGACAGGGGGCAGTTGGGGTCTTTGTAGGCATTAATGTTTTGGAAGAGTCCAGAGTGTGACCCGTCTAAGGTCTGGCGTCTGTTGGATCCCAGTTAATAGTGGGAAGAAGGAAGGATCTGCGGTGATCGGTGTGTTGCGTTGTTGGGGATCGGTAAGGATTATCGTAGATAAATAACCTGAATTTGGTACTTTGGTGACTCCCAAGACCGGCACCCTTTATCTTACCGGATTGTTTCTGTTTTAAGGAATGTTCTTTTGTTTATTTGGTAATAAATGGCCAACGTGGCCAAATGTTCTCCAAATCGGTGTAATTCTTCGTTTTCTTCTAGTCCTAATGCCGCGTACACACGATCGATTTTCTCGACGGTGAAAACGAGAGAACGGCTTGGTTCCCTACACACGGCCGTTTTTCCCGACATTTTTTTTTGGTCGAGAAAAACGACCGTGTGTGGGCTCCCTATGGGGAAAACTGCCGCGGAAAAAAACGACGGGACTCACGACAAGAAAAATAAGAACATGTTCTCATTTTTCTCGTCATGATTAATGCCGTTCTTCCAGTCGAGAAAAACGACAAAGAGCCCAACAGACGATCGCTTTTCTCGTCCAAAGGAAAAAATGTCATTTTTACCGACGGGAAAAACGGTCGTGTGTACGCGGCATAAGTGTGGGAATGATGTACTGGGCGGAGTCCTCTGGTACCCGAGTCATGAGCGAGAGACGAGATCCTCCGAGGACCTACACTACCATCTGGAAGGACCAATCATCGATTGACGCAGAAAGATTAGAAGTTCCATCAGAATAAGAAAGATCCAAGGAGTTGGCCAAACTACCAGAACACCGTAATGTGTGCCGAGAGAACAAGGTCTGCCATGTTCCTTGCCGGTGGACGGAAAGTATTATCTCTGCCGTCCACATAACAAGTTAGGGTTTTCTGCCATCAGGGAGATTCCCCTTCACTTCCTGTCCCAGAACTATAACAGGAAGTGAGAGGAAATCTCTCCAAAGTGAGGGAATCCTGTGTTGTCACCAGAACTTGTGTCCCCATTGGAAGATTTCCCCTCTATTACTGGTCTGGCGACAACCCAAAATTTGTAATTTTCTGGCAGCATTTGATGGCACAGTGGCTGCACTTGATGGCACAGTGGCTGCGTTTGATGGACACAGTGGCTGCGCTTGATGGGCACAGTGGCTGCGCTTGATGGGCACAGTGGCTGCGCTTGATGGGCACAGTGGCTGCCCTTGATGGGCACAGTGGCTGCTTTTGATGGCACAGTGGCTGCCCTTGATGGGCACAGTGGCTGCCCTTGATGGGCACAGTGGCTGCCCTTGATGGGCACAGTGGCTGCTTTTGATGGGCACAGTGGCTGCCCTTGATGGGCACAGTGGCTGCTTTTGATGGGCACAGTGGCTGCCCTTGATGGGCACAGTGGCAGCGTTTGATGGGCACAGTGGCTGCGCTTGATGGCACAGTGGCTGCCCTTGATGGGCACAGTGGCTGCGCTTGATGGGCACAGTGGCTGCGCTTGATGGGCACAGTGGCTGCGCTTGATGGGCACAGTGGCTGCGCTTGATGGGCACAGTGGCTGCGTTTGATGGGCACAGTGGCTGCGTTTGATGGCACAGTGGCTGCCCTTGATGGGCACAGTGGCTGCGCTTGATGGGCACAGTGGCTGCGCTTGATGGGCACAGTGGCTGCCCTTGATGGGCACAGTGGCTGCCCTTGATGGGCACAGTGGCTGCCCTTGATGGGCACAGTAGCTGCGCTTGATGGGCACAGTGGCTGCCCTTGATGGGCACAGTGGCTGCGCTTGATGGGCACAGTGGCTGCGCTTGATGTTTTTTTTCCAGTATGTTTGCGCCCCCCAAAAATTTTCAGCACCAGCCGCCACTGCTTAGTACTAATGGTCACCAGGAGAAATAGAGAGGACAAATCTCCATAATGCGGACACAGATGGCAATACAAAAATCTGACAGGGGGTCTCATCCCTCGCCACTCCATCCAGCCTTCAGTTACAATGTAAGAAGAGAAATAATTTCAGTATTTATTGGTGAGAAATGTCTTCAACTCAGCACAAATCCATCGACTTGCATGACTAGAATACTATAGAGAGGCAGGAGAGGTTTAAACCAAGGTAAACAAATCCTTCTACCTAAGTTGTACCGGTTTATCTGCCCTCTTCTCTACAGCCATTCGAAGACCAGAATTTATACAGCTTGTCTGATATTCAGAAGGCAGGGGGCGGGGGTCTGAGGTCACACACTCCACAGCACAGAGCACAGTAATCTGAATGGAAGGAATGGACACACCCTCGTACACACTCATAGGGAACATGCACAGCTGAGGCTATCAATCATAGGCTGTGTGCTGGAGCTCCCCTTGACCCTTGGAATCTGCACAATTGGCATGTAGCAAAGGAAGGAGGCAGCAGACAGAAATCACACCTAGACCTTACATAACCTAACCTGGACCCCCATCTACACCCTGCACACCCAACCTGGACCTCCATCTACACCCCACGCAACCCAACCTGGACCCCCATCTACACCGAGCACACCCAACCTGGACCCCCATCTACACCCTGCACACCCAACCTGGACCCCCATCTACACCCTGCACACCCAACCTGGACCCCATGTACACCCCGCGCAACCCAACCTGGACCCCCATCTACACCCTGCACACCCAACCTGGACCCCCATCTACACCCTGCACACCCAACCTGGACCCCCATCTACACCCCGCGCAACCCAACCTGGACCCCCCATCTACACCCCGCGCAACCCAACCTGGACCCCCATCTACACCCTGCACACCCAACCTGGACCCCCATCTACAACCCCGCGCAACCAAACCTGGACCCCCATCTACACATAGCGCAACCAAACCTGGACCCCCATCTACACCCTGCACACCCAACCTGGACCCCCATCTACACCACGCGCAACCCAACCTGGACCCACATCTACACTCTGCACACCCAACCTGGACCCCATCTACACCCCGCGCAACCCAACCTGGACCCCCCATCTACACCCCGCGCAACCCAACCTGGACCCCATCTACACCCCGCGCAACCCAACCTGGACCCCCATCTACACCCCGCGCAACCCAACCTGGACCCCCATCTACACCCCGCGCAACCCAACCTGGACCCCCCATCTACACCCCGCGCAACCCAACCTGGACCCCCATCTACACCCCGCGCAACCCAACCTGGACCCCCATCTACACCCTGTGGAGTACAGTGGACCCAATAATAACATGGTGTCAGTGGATGGAAAAATAACCCCCAGCATTGGTGTCAGTGGATGGAATAATAACCCCCAGCATTGGTGTCAGTGGATGGAATAATAACCCCCAGCATTGGTGTCAGTGGATGGAATAATAACCCCCAGCATTGGTGTCAGTGGATGGAATAATAACCCCCAGCATTGGTGTCAGTGGATGGAATAATAACCCCCAGCATTGGTGTCAGTGGATGGAATAATAACCCCCAGCATTGGTGTCAGTGGATGGAATAATAACCCCCAGCATTGGTGTCAGTGGATGGAATAATAACCCCCAGCATTGGTGTCAGTGGATGGAATAATAACCCCCAGCATTGGTGTCAGTGGATGGAATAATAACCCCCAGCATTGGTGTCAGTGGATGGAATAATAACCCCCAGCATTGGTGTCAGTGGATGGAATAATAACCCCCAGCATTGGTGTCAGTGGATGGAATAATAACCCCCAGCATTGGTGTCAGTGGATGGAATAATAACCCCCAGCATTGGTGTCAGTGGATGGAATAATAACCCCCAGCATTGGTGTCAGTGGTTGGAATAATAGATATTTACTTACGATAATCGGGAATCATCTGATCAGTTAACGGAACCCTAATTCTATGTGAGTTATGACGCCGGCTTAGCGGCGGCCATATTGGGTCAGTAGAACGTTGGTGATGGCGGCGGCGGCCCGGTCTCGGATTTTGGCGCCCAGCCCCGGTAATGAAGAATAAAGTGGATTGAGCTTCTCCGGCTCTGATGTCTCTTTCATGTCTGAGTGAAAGTAAATAGAGTAGAAAATGGGGAGCGTGAGGCGAGGCGCCGGGAAGAGTCGTCTTATCCGCCGCGATTTGGTATTTGTGAAGGTGGAGGAGATGGAAGTCACATATCGGGACGAAGGCTGAAAAGGAATGAAAGTCAGCGGAGCACAAAGGCCGTCCAATAATCCCGCTCTCCATCATGTGCGCGCCGCTAAAATCGCACGCTTCCTGCAACCCTCATCTCTAGACAGTCCGCCGACTCACCACATTTTACAGCCCGTAAAATCACAATTTATTAGACGCTCTCCACAGTTTCGGCTTATTTAAGGCACCTAATCCGCTTTATCTGCCGTTCGCCTGAAAGTATTGGAAGCGATTTATTAATAAATGAAGACGCCCTGCAGGCGGCGCGCTGCGATATTTCCCGCGTCAGGCTCATTGCGTGCTGAAAATTCATGACAGATGCTGGAAGTCCGCATTCACTTGGAAGTTTGTTTATCAGCAGCTGCAGGCGCCCGCCCCGCGCCCCATGCCCCGCGCATCACTTAGATGTGTAAATCACGCCGACTACATCGCCGCACATCAAATTCTTTTCACACTTTAGAAACATCTTTTCATATCAGATCTCTGCGTCTCCCGAGCCGAGCTTTCATCCTTGTAAACACGCCAAATTCTACGAAGAACGCGGCCCGCCGGCTCGCACCACACCGATTCTCAGTGAAATGTTTACTAAAGAATGCAGAGAGGGGGCCGGACCGTTCTCCGAATGTGTGCCGGACTTCCAGGGATCACCGACTTCCAGGACTTCCAGGGATCACCGACTTCCAGGGATCACCGACTTCCAGGGATCACCGACTTTCAGATATCACCGACTTTCAGATATCACCGACTTTCAGATATCACCGACTTTCAGATATCACCGACTTTCAGATATCACCGACTTTCAGATATCACCGACTTTCAGATATCACCGACTTTCAGATATCACCGACTTTCAGATATCACCGACTTTCAGATATCACCGACTTCCACATATCACCGACTTCCACGACTTCCAGGGATCACCGACTTCCAGGGATCACCGACTTTCAGATATCACCGACTTTCAGATATCACCGACTTTCAGATATCACCGACTTTCAGATATCACCGACTTTCAGATATCACCGACTTTCAGATATCACCGACTTTCAGATATCACCGACTTTCAGATATCACCGACTTTCAGATATCACCGACTTTCAGATATCACCGACTTTCAGATATCACCGACTTCCACATATCACCGACTTCCACGACTTCCAGGGATCACGACTTCCAGGGATCATGACTTCCAGGGATCATGACTTCCAGGGATCATGACTTCCAGGGATCATGACTTCCAGGGATCATGACTTCCAGGGATCATGACTTCCAGGGATCATGACTTCCAGGGATCATGACTTCCAGATATCATGACTTTCAGATATCATGACTTTCAGATATCACCGACTTTCAGATATCACCGACTTTCAGATATCACCGACTTTCAGATATCACCGACTTTCAGATATCACCGACTTTCAGATATCACCGACTTTCAGATATCACCGACTTTCAGATATCACCGACTTCCACGACTTCCAGGGATCATGACTTCCAGGGATCATGACTTCCAGGGATCATGACTTCCAGGGATCATGACTTCCAGGGATCATGACTTTCAGATATCACCGACTTTCAGATATCACCGACTTTCAGATATCACCGACTTTCAGATATCACCGACTTTCAGATATCACCGACTTCCACGACTTCCAGGGATCACGACTTCCAGGGATCACGACTTCCAGGGATCATGACTTCCAGGGATCATGACTTCCAGGGATCATGACTTCCAGGGATCATGACTTTCAGATATCACCGACTTTCAGATATCACCGACTTTCAGATATCACCGACTTTCAGATATCACCGACTTTCAGATATCACCGACTTCCACGACTTCCAGGGATCACGACTTCCAGGGATCACGACTTCCAGGGATCATGACTTCCAGGGATCATGACTTCCAGGGATCATGACTTCCAGGGATCATGACTTCCAGGGATCATGACTTCCAGGGATCACGACTTCCAGGGATCACGACTTCCAGGGATCACGACTTGCAGATATCACGACTTCCAGATATCAGGCAACTCTTCATTAATATCATCCCCAATATAGACCTCTGGGGCTGGGGGCCCGGGGCCCATATTGGAACCTGTGAACATATTAAGAATTAAAATGGAGCTGAAACTATTAGAATGTATTCCTATAGAAATATGGGGTGTCACCGGCACAGGAAGTGAGAGGAAATCTCTCCCTGTAGTCAGGCAGGTGGAGCATACAGGGGTAGATAGGTTGTTTGTCACGTCCTCTATGTTTTCCCAATAACTCATTGGGCGCCAAGTGCTGCTTCATATGGAAGGCCTGCCCCGGTGTGGGTTCTTCTGGGCTATGTCAGGCACTTGGTCACAGGGTCACCTCACACACAGGGTCCTTTTACTTTGTGCCGTCTTCATCAATGCTCCAGGACAAGTCTGAGGTCGCCAGGGTGAATAATCCACCTTAAGGGGGGCCTCTACTCCTAGAGATGAACGCACAACATGTACACTGAACTGCGACTCTTCTCCAGTCACGTCTCGCTTCTCGCTTCTCCAGTCACCTCTCGCTTCCCCAGTCACCTCTCGCTTCCCCAGTCACCTCTCGCTTCCCCAGTCACCTCTCGCTCCCCCAGTCACCTCTCGCTCCCCCAGTCACCTCTCGCTCCCCCAGTCACCTCTCGCTCCCCCAGTCACCTCTCGCTCTCCCAGTCACCTCTCGCTCTCCCAGTCACCTCTCGCTTCCCCAGTCACCTCTCGCTTCCCCAGTCACCTCTCCCCAGTCACCTCTCGCTTCTCCAGTCACCTCTCGTCACCTCTCGCTTCTCCAGTCACCTCTCGTCACCTCTCGCTTCTCCAGTCACCTCTCGTCACCTCTCGCTTCCCCAGTCACCTCTCGTCACCTCTCGCTTCCCCAGTCACCTCTCGTCACCTCTCGCTTCCCCAGTCACCTCTCGTCACCTCTCGCTTCCCCAGTCACCTCTCGCTTCTCCAGTCACCTTTCCCCAGTCACCTCTCGCTTCTCCAGTCACCTCTCGCTTCTCCAGTCACCTCTCGCTTCTCCAGTCACCTCTCGCTTCCCCAGTCACCTCTCGCTTCCCCAGTCACCTCTCGCTTCCCCAGTCACCTCTCGCTTCCCCAGTCACCTCTCGCTTCCCCAGTCACCTCTCGCTTCCCCAGTCACCTCTCGCTTCTCCAGTCACCTTTCCCCAGTCACCTCTCGCTTCCCCAGTCACCTCTCGCTTCCCCAGGACAATGTACACCTTCCATTCAGGGGGGACACATTGAGCTCTGTCATCATCCGCCTGTCCAGCATTTTCCACTACAACCCCCAGTAGCGGGGGGGGGGGGGGGGGGGGGCCCGCCGTGCGCGTAAATTCACTCTTCACATTCCATGTCGACAAAATCTCCCTCATTGCTAGAGGCCGTTCCACCTATAACCGGCAGGCTGCTGGTTACACTTCTGTTACCCATAGTAACCACACGTGTCTTCACTTCATTCCACGCTGATATCTACATACCCCGAAGTGTAACACCCACTACATGGACTGTGTGCCGGTTACTTACCATACACCTCTTTAATAACGTCAGACCAGGCAGGGACAATGTTTCAATACTCTTACTTAGAAAAAGGGCAAAAATAAACATTCCACAGTCCAACGTACAAGAGTTTTTCTATGTCCCTACTCCTAACTACAGGCTCGTGTGCTGCCCTGGCATACCTGCATTGGAACAGTCCATTCTTTGCAGAGCCCATTCTTGACAGAGTCCATTCTTTAACCGAGTCCATACTTGGCCAAGTCCATTCTTTAACCGAGTCCATACTTGGCCAAGTCCATTCTTTAACCGAGTCCATACTTGGCCAAGTCCATTCTTTAACCGAGTCCATACTTGGCCAAGTCCATTCTTTAACCGAGTCCATACTTGGCCAAGTCCATTCTTCGCCGAGTCCATACTTGGCCAAGTCCATTCTTCGCCGAGTCCATACTTGGCCAAGTCCATTCTTCGCCGAGTCCATACTTGGCCAAGTCCATTCTTCGCCGAGTCCATACTTGGCCAAGTCCATTCTTCGCCGAGTCCATACTTGGCCAAGTCCATTCTTCGCCGAGTCCATACTTGGCCAAGTCCATTCTTCGCCGAGTCCATACTTGGCCAAGTCCATTCTTCGCCGAGTCCATACTTGGCCAAGTCCATTCTTCGCCGAGTCCATACTTGGCCAAGTCCATTCTTCGCCGAGTCCATACTTGGCCAAGTCCATTCTTCGCCGAGTCCATACTTGGCCAAGTCCATTCTTCGCCGAGTCCATACTTGGCCAAGTCCATTCTTCGCCGAGTCCATACTTGGCCAAGTCCATTCTTCGCCGAGTCCATACTTGGCCAAGTCCATTCTTCGCCGAGTCCATACTTGGCCAAGTCCATTCTTCGCCGAGTCCATACTTGGCCAAGTCCATTCTTCGCCGAGTCCATACTTGGCCAAGTCCATTCTTCGCCGAGTCCATACTTGGCCAAGTCCATTCTTCGCCGAGTCCATACTTGGCCAAGTCCATTCTTCGCCGAGTCCATACTTGGCCAAGTCCATTCTTCGCCGAGTCCATACTTGGCCAAGTCCATTCTTCGCCGAGTCCATACTTGGCCAAGTCCATTCTTCGCCGAGTCCATACTTGGCCAAGTCCATTCTTCGCCGAGTCCATACTTGGCCAAGTCCATTCTTCGCCGAGTCCATACTTGGCCAAGTCCATTCTTCGCCGAGTCCATACTTGGCCAAGTCCATTCTTCGCCGAGTCCATACTTGGCCAAGTCCATTCTTCGCCGAGTCCATACTTGGCCAAGTCCATTCTTCGCCGAGTCCATACTTGGCCGAGTCCATACTTCGCCAAGTCCATTCTTCGCCAAGTCCATTCTTCGCCAAGTCCATTCTTCGCCAAGTCCATTCTTCGCCAAGTCCATTCTTGGACAAGTCCATACTTGGACAAGTCCATTCTTCGCCGAGTCCATACTTGGCAGAGTCCATTCTTCGCCAAGTCCATTTTTCGCCGAGTCCATACTTGGCCAAGTCCATTCTTCGCCGAGTCCATACTTGGCCGAGTATATTGTTGGCCGAGTCCATTCTTGGCAGATTCCAGGAATTGGCATCTTCAGGTAGGACGTCAGGTTACAGCAATCCTCCTACATTTTGCTGGCTGTGTAAGCAAGTCTTCCTTCTAGGCAGACCTCTTCCTGCAGTAGCTCTGTGTAGTGACTGGAGACTACATGCTGGATCTTGTCCTCTTTCATGCAGACTGTGTGAGGGCAGCCCCTCCCCCTTCTATTCACAGCACAGGAAGAGAGAGGCGGGGCTTAGTGAAAAATTTGGGAAATTGGTTAACCCTCTCCTCCCTGCTCAGGGCAGCAGCTGTCTCACCACTCAACATTTCTCATCATGTTTTGTCATCTACAGACGATCATCACAGGATTTCAATTCTTTACTCCCTGCAACTCATAGTCCCACCCCTGTAACATGTGACAGGAACTTCCCAGAATGCAGCTGGGAAGTCAAGGTGACATCACCAGCACCTCACTCAGCCAGGAATCAAAAGCAAAAGATAAATAGAGGATAATTTCCTGTCCCCTGCAGAGCCGTACACCGCGGGGGAGGGGTCCGCTCTAAGTCCAGCCCAGACTATGAATTTACCGAACCTAATAAGGTCTATTGAAGCTTCCAGCATCGGGACTCCTCCATATACAGACTGAAGACAGCCCTGTGAGAAGCTTCATCTGTGGGGTGACGCAAGATCAGAGAGGCACACGAGCCAAAGAAATTCTGCCTGTTAGATGCCAGAAATGCAAATAAGAAGGCGGGACAAATCCATCCACTTCCTGTACAGCACCACCCCTCCCCCCTTTCCTGTGGCTCTTTACACCAATCACTACAAGTCACACCGCTCCACCCCAAACACCGACCCACCTTCCTCTAATTCTCTCCACCCCAAACACCAACCCACCTTACTCTAAATCTCTCCACCCCAAACACCAACCCCACCTTACTCTAAATCTCTCCACCCCAAACACAACCCACCTTACTCTAAATCTCTCCACCCCAAACACCGACCCACCTTACTCTAATTCTCTCCACCCCAAACACCAACCCCACCTTACTCTAAATCTCTCCACCCCAAACACCAACCCACCCTGCTCTAAATCTCTCCACCCCAAACACCAACCCACCTTACTCTAATTCTCTCCACCCCAAACACCAACCCACCTTACTCTAATTCTCTCCACCCCAAACACCAACCCACCTTCCTCTAATTCTCTCCACCCCAAACACCAACCAAACCTTCCTCTAAATCTCTCCACCCCAAACACCAACCCCACCTTACTCTAATTCTCTCCACCCCAAACACCAACCCACCTTACTCTAATTCTCTCCACCCCAAACACCAACCCACCTTACTCTAATTCTCTCCACCCCAAAAAACAACCCCACCTTACTCTAATTCTCTCCACCCCAAACACCAACCCCACCTTACTGTAAATCTCTCCACCCCAAACACGACCCACCTTACTCTAATTCTCTCCACCCCAAACACCAACCCACCTTACTCTAAATCTCTCCACCCCAAACACCAACACACCTTATTCTAAATCTCTCCACCCCAAACACCAACCCACCTTCCTCTAAATCTCTCCACCCCTAACACCAACCCACCTTCCTCTAAATCTCTCCACCCCAAACACCAACCCCACCTTACTCTAATTCTCTCCACCCCAAACACCAACCCACCTTACTCTAATTCTCTCCACCCCAAACACAACCCACCTTACTCTAATTCTCTCCACCCCAAACACCAACCCACCTTCCTCTAAATCTCTCCACCCCAAACACCAACCCACCTTACTCTAATTCTCTCCACCCCAAACACCAACCAAACCTTCCTCTAAATCTCTCCACCCCAAACACCGACCCACCTTACTCTAATTCTCTCCACCCCAAACACCGACCCACCTTACTCTAATTCTCTCCACCCCAAACACCGACCCACCTTCCTCTAATTCTCTCCACCCCAAACACCAACCCACCTTCCTCTAAATCTCTCCACTCCAAACACCGACCCACCTTCCTCTAAATCTCTCCACTCCAAACACCGACCCACCTTCCTCTAATTCTCTCCACCCCAAACACCAACCCACCTTCCTCTAAATCTCTCCACTCCAAACACCGACCCACCTTCCTCTAAATCTCTCCACTCCAAACACCGACCCACCTTCCTCTAAATCTCTCCACTCCAAACACCGACCCACCTTACTCTAAATCTCTCCACCCCAAACACCAACCCCACCTTACTGTAATTCTCTCCACCCCAAACACCGACCCACCTTCCTCTAATTCTCTCCACCCCAAACACCAACCCACCTTCCTCTAAATCTCTCCACTCCAAACACCGACCCACCTTCCTCTAAATCTCTCCACTCCAAACACCGACCCACCTTACTCTAAATCTCTCCACCCCAAACACCGACCCACCTTCCTCTAATTCTCTCCACCCCAAACACCAACCCACCTTCCTCTAAATCTCTCCACTCCAAACACCGACCCACCTTACTCTAATTCTCTCCACCCCAAACACCGACCCACCTTACTCTAAATCTCTCCACCCCAAACACCAACCCACCTTCCTCTAAATCTCTCCACCCCAAACACCAACCCACCTTACTCTAAATCTCTCCACCCCAAACACCAACCCCACCTTACTGTAAACGTGTCTGTAGCTGCATTGGAATCTGTGTCCTCAGAGCTGACGAGATGAACCATCAATGAGGGAAGTAGACAGACAGAGAATACCAGCGGTGGCATCAGCCTCATTCACATAAAAACCAGCAAATAACAAATCTGCAATTATGAATTTTTTGGGGCCACAATCATGGACAAACTCACCAAGGGGCCCCAATCATGGACAAAGTCACTAAGGGGCCCATGTGGGAGATCATTTGTCAGCTGCTGCCCAGTCACTGACAAATCATTTAGAAGAGATTTGGTTTCACCTGCTCTACAGGTGAGCATGAGCAATAGCCATCTCTATATGACAGATAATGGAGTCCAATCCTGGCCAGATTTCCTGTAAGTTCCAGAGGGCCCCTGTGGAGCCATGCACAGTCTGCCCACACCATATCTCCGCTATTGTCTGCCCCCCCCCCCCCCAGTCACATCCATCTCCTCGTCATTCTCACAATCACCTGCGCAGCACTTCCAGCAGACTTTACCGTCCAATCTGATCCCATCTCAGCCGGCGGTCCTCTGCAAAGCTGCCAAATAAACGGGCCGCCTCAGGCAAGGTATAATTGAGAGAAGACGGAGAAATTAAATGGCAGCCCTGTTAATAAAAGAGAAAACTGCAGACAAGACTTCCATAATGAGGATTTCCAGGAACGCCGTTTAATATTCCCTACCAGAGAGATTCTTACTTTCTCCCCAAATAAATACTGATCTCAGGACATAATAGGCGAGAGTGCAGGCCGCCCCATCCCCCCTCCCCCCGGAAGAGACGGGAGAATGTCAGGTATGACACCAATAATTGTAATAAAACCCGTCCCTGAGTGGAGAAAACACGCCAATACGGTTTATGGTAGAAGTTCCATCACACTGAGCTAATCACATATATTCCTTAATCTCAGTACAATCCCCCAATATAACTCCACCAACAACTGGAATGTAGGAGCTTAAACAACCAACCGCTGTGCCCATTATGTGGGGTTCCCACCATCCCTGTGCTGAGTTCCCGGGTCTGTACACCCGCTGTGCCCATTATGAGGGGTTCCCACCATCCCTGTGCTGAGTTCCCGGGTCTGTACACCCGCTGTGCCCATTATGAGGGGTTCCCACCATCCCTGTGCTGAGTTCCCGGGTCTGTACACCCGCTGTGCCCATTATGAGGGGTTCCCAACATCCCTGTGCTGAGTTCCCGGGTCTGTACACCCGCTGTGCCCATTATGAGGGGTTCCCAACATCCCTGTGCTGAGTTCCCGGGTCTGTACACCCGCTGTGCCCATTATAAGGGTTCCCACTATCCCTGTGCTGAGTTCCCGGGTCTGTACACCCGCTGTGCCCATTATGAGGGGTTCCCACCATCCCTGTGCTGAGTTCCCGGGTCTGTACACCCGCTGTGCCCATTATGAGGGGTTCCCACCATCCCTGTGCTGAGTTCCCGGGTCTGTACACCCGCTGTGCCCATTATGAGGGGTTAATTTTGTTTATTGAAAATCTTACAAACAACAACTTATATACAATAAAACCATAATAAATAAAACATATTTACAAAATAATTGAATATGACTATACAAATGAGAAAGAACAAAATAAACGGTGCAAACCAAATTGCGCACAACATAATCCCTATGAGAGAGCCAGACTAAGGAACATCACCATCACCATGCATGGAGCCTTTTATCAAAAATATATTTGATCTGAAAATCTAGGGGAGTGAAGCAAGGACAGAAAGAAAGCCGCACACCCCGAGATCAACAGGCAGCAGCTAAAGAGTCCTGATATTCCTCCATGCCCTCATCCAGGCCTCCTGCCGCCACCTGTCTTTCTCAAGACCCCGAATCTTCCCAACCTCACCCAGAATGTCCTGCACCACCACTTCGACAGGGAGGATTTTACTCCGTAGGGATACCTGACACCGTGCACTACATGTGAAATAACGGACTACTAGACTAACTAGAAAAAGTGTTTCCAAATCATAATCCCGACGAGTCTGGAATGCCCCATACACCCACTCTGCATAACTCATATGGGGGAGGAAGGGTATACTCAGAGCCCCCCCCCCACCCTCTTGTACACCTCTATATTAAAAGGGCACTGAAGAAGAAAGTGATCCATGGACTCCACCACTCCTCCACACTCCATTCTCGGGCAACCCCGATCACTCATGGAAAAAAACTTCAAGTTGCCCTTCACATATAGTTTTCCATGAAAGGCAAGCCAAGCCTGATCCCTAAACTTCATTGGGATTCTCTCCAAATTAATCAATCGCAAACCCTCCCTCAAAACTAGGCTTGGGCAATCCCTCAAGGCCAGTGGCTCGCAAAAAGCAGAGCTCATGATCCGCTTCTCAAGAAGTTTCCTTGGAAGAGATCTGACTTCGCCTGCTGTTACTTGCCACTGCCGAAGCATTTTCAAACACGGGGCAACATAAGTCGGGAGCTTATCTTGCTTGACCCTCAGGCTTTTCACTGGCCCACCATTTTCCCAGTCTCGCAGAAAGGGCCTAAACCAGGACTGGAAAATACCAACCCACCCAGGCGGTCTCTCTGCCAACATGTTACCAAGATTATACTTCAAAAACATTAGAGAGAAAAAGACTACAGGGTTGATCATCCCTAGACCACCCTACCGCCTCGGAAGGTAAGTCACATTCCTTTTGACAAGGTTTATTCTGTTCCCCCATAACAGCTGGAAGAAACAACCATAGACCCTGGTATAGAGAGAAACTGGCAAAACGCAAACAAACCTGACATACAGAAAAATCGGAATCAGGTAAGTCTTGATCAGATCAACCTTTTCCCTTAAGGAAAGCCGCCATTCTTTCCAGCTTGCCACCTTGGCATCGGCATTCTCCAGCCTGTTCACCCAATTTGCATGGCCATAGTCACCTGGGCCGAATTCAATGCCTAGGACTCTAATTTTTTGTTGGGGCTCCGGGAAGTCATCCGGGAGAACAAAGCTCTCACCTTCCATGCCCATCCAGAAAGCTTCACACTTGTCCTGGTTGACCTTTGAACCCGATGCCTCTGTATACTGCCTTATCACTGAGACCACCTCCTGCGCCTCCACAGTCCCAGAGACAAAAACAGAAACATCATCAGCATAGGCCACAACCTTCAAAGGAGGCTCACCAGCGATGCCCAAAGGTACCCCACACAATGGTCCACTCTCTAGCCTTCTGATGAAGGGGTCGATTGCAAACACATATAGCAGAGGACTCAAAGGGCACCCCTGACGCACACCCGAGCCGACCACAAAGGTCTGCCCGACCCAACCATTAACCAGAGGAAAGCTTTCAGCCCCTTTGTACAAAATCTTGAGCCAATCAATGAAACCCCCCTCCAGGCCGTATTTGCCAAGAAGGAGCCATAAGTACTCATGATTAACCCAATCAAAGGCCTTAGCCTGATCCAATGTCAGCAAAAATTTACCCCAACCAGCAGCCCTACAAACGCTCCAAGGCCTCCCGGACAGCTAACACTGCTGAGAAAGTGCTTCTACCTTGGACCGAGCAGTGCTGGTGGTGGGATAACAAACTGCCTGCCACTGGTGATAATCGCCAGAAAAAAATCTTTGCCAGTATCTTTCTATCGACATTAAGAAGGCTAATGGGGCGCCAATTCCCAATCATCGAAGGATCTTTACCCTTTGACAGAAGGATCACTGCAGATTACCTCATGGAGGGAGGGAGAGAACCCTCTTGCAAACAGCCATTAAAAACCTCCGCAAGGTAGGGAGCCAGGATCGTCTTAAAACATTTATAAAATTCGGCTGTCAAACCATCTGGCCCTGGAGTTTTCTTCATGGCCAGTTTATCAATAGCCTGGATTACCTCATCTGCAGTGATTTCATCTGTCAAATTCATCAAAGGAACATTACTTTCCAGTCCTGATGTAGAGTCCAAAAAACCCAACATCCTTGTCCGATCAAGGTTCCTTCCTCCCAGGAGATCGGCATAGTATGACCTGACAACCTCCAGGATCCCTGACCTAGACTTCGTCAGAGAGCCCGTACTGTCCTTCAGGCCATTGACCGTCTTAACTGCTACGCTCTGTTTACAGTTCTGGTAAGGGTCAGGCGAATGGTATTTCCCGTAATCCCTCTCCTGAACCAAAGAGGCGTGCCGGTCATATTGATGTCTCCTAAGGAGGAGCTTCACCTCAGAGATCGCCCCAGAATCTCCTCCATTTGAAACAAGGCGGTCAAGTTTCCTCCGCAAACGCTGGTAGGTGATATACTTATCCTGCTGCTTCTTTCTTCCTATGACCTTGAAAAGCCCAACAGTCCGCTGTTTTACAAGCTCCCACCATTCTGACTTGTGCAAAAGTCTAGGATCGTTACCTGTGCTTGAAAAAACACCTCAAAGGATTGTCTTACTCTCTCGTCTTCCAGGAGGGCCGAATTCAATCTCCAGATACCCCTCCCCCTAGGCGGCATGTCTGAGGCATTCAGAGTCACAGATAGAATACAGTGATCAGAAAACTCCACTGCCCGACACACAGGTGCCGAAAAAGCAGAGTCTCCCTTTAAAAAAAAAACCTATCTATCCTACTCTGACTACTACCTCGCTGAAAAGTGAACCCTGTGCTGTCTGGGCAGCGCTTAATGTGCGCATCTACCAGACCTGCTTCCCTAACTATCGCATTGAGAAAAAGGGTGTCATAGCCCAGCTTACCTCTGACACCTCTCCTGTCTTTAGACCTAGTAATGGTGTTGAAATGACCTCCAAAGATAACCTGCTGGGCCGTAAAAAGAAAAGGCTAAATCTTTGTAAAGAGGCATTTCCTGTCCCACTTCGTCTGGGGACCATAGATGTTAATCAGGCGCAGGTCCTGCCCCTTCACAGAGACGTCCAAGACCATGCATCTCCCTATCTCTACCTCAATTACCCGCCGGCACGTTACCATACCAGAAAAAAGGACTGCAACCCCGCTGTAAGGCTCGGCCGCAAGAGACCAAAATGAGGGACCACGTCTCCACTCCTTCTTTGCCAGATGTATATCGGCCAGACTACTCAAAATGTCAGCATCAAATTCGCTGAGCAAAAATAAGGCCATATGACGAGCGATAACTGATCTTAAGCTGGCAACATTAATGGTTGCCACTTTTAAACGGAGCGGGAACTGCCATTAGGGTAGTTGAGGCAGCCGTTTCTTAGCCTGACTACTCCCTCTCCCTCTTCGTTGCACCCTGGCACTCATCATCCATAGAGGATGCTGAACTGAATGAGTCCCATTCATCATCATGATTATCATCACCATCATCATCAGACAGTACCTTAAATTTATTCGCCAAAGGCAAAACCGTAGGACTTAAGGTAACTGTACCCCCTTTTTTTTTCTTCCTTTTGCCCCTCCTCCTTTTATCCTCCAACCACTCCATATCATCCTTAGACAAACCGGAGTCAACAGCCTCCCCACACCTATCCTCCCCTTCACCCCCCTCCCCCCCACACTCCCTTCCCTTATCTACTACTAGGCCAGCCTCTTCACCATCCTCCCTACTCCTCTGCACCCCACGATCCTTAACAGGAACCCTGCAGCGTTGAGGGAGGGGGACTGGCACCGCACTTGATGCACCTGCCTCAGCACCTCTTGCTGCCTCTGTAATTTTAGAAGACACAGACACAGAAGGATTGGACACATTCTCTGCAACTGACCCCTTACCTACAGACTGGGAAGACACTGGCACACTAGGTAAACGCACAGACTGGGGCACCACAGACTGGGGAGACACAGACACATTGGGTGTTGGCACAGACTGGGGCACCACAGACTGGGGAGACAAAGACACATTGGGTGTTGTCACAGACTCAGATGGACTCATAGGCACTCCAGCTGCTGAGCTCTGAGCATCCTCCATGTCCAGGTGGAAGAACTCTCTCATGAGCTCAGGCTTGTTGTGCATTGCCTCAGGACACAGACTGTAAGGATGTCCCACCGCATTGCACAGATTACACCTTATAGTATTACAGTCTTTAGCCAAATGTCCTTCCTCCTGACACAGAGAGCACTTCATCACTGGACAGGAGGATGCAAAATGTCCTTTGATTCCACATTTGTTGCAGAGCTTTGGCTGGCCTGGATAAAAGATGGTCAGCCTGTCCCTCCCCAGGAAAGCTGAGGATGGCAGATGCTGGACAACATTATCAATGACCTTTAATTTTAGCTGTACAGACCATCCCCCCGTCCATATTCCCCGATCGTCCAAAATCTTTTTCAGGGAACTCAGGACGTCTCCATATCTTCTCAACCAAACAGATAAATCCCCCTGTGGTATGGACTCATTACAGACAAGAATTGTCACCATTTTAATGAGTGGCTGGCGGGATATAAGCTTGGGGATGAGCCCTTTCCAGTCCGGCAGGCCCCTACACACGTGTTCATACTTCTCCCAAAATATGTCCAAAGACTCCGGACGGATAAAGGACAAATTATATTCATAGGAACCTGCCGGACTGATCAGGGCGAAGATATCTGCGGGTGTAAACCCCATCTGTAGGATTTTATCCACCACTGCCCTCCTATGTGGGGGGATTCCACCGCCTACCCATTTTAACTGCACAACATTCCTCCTTTTAAACAGGGAGGAAGAAAAAACATTCCCATATTCCTTCCCTGCTTGCTCCCCCTTCCCAGATCTGCAGCAATACCAGCATAAGATTTCCTTTCACCCCCAGTATTTGCAGTCTTGTCCTTTTCATTCAAAGCTGCTGGCAGAGAGTCTGAATCAGCTGGGATAGCAGTCACTGAATTAGCAGAGGCAGGACCCACCCTCTGCTTTGAGCACACAGCTCCAATCCTGTCCACTGCAGACTCCTGGAGAGTTGTGGCACTACTGCACCCAGCATCTCCTCCACCATTCACAAGAACAGCCGCTGTGCCTGGTCCAGGCAAAGTCTCTGTATTGTCCTTGGACCTCCCTGCAGATTCTTCCCTCAGAAGCTTACTATTGCTCTCAGCAGTTTCAGCTGAAGCTTTGTTTTGAACAGGTAAATCAGACTGCATTGTATGTTGTACATTGTCTATGGGATTGGGCTGACTGCCCGTAGTACTACAACCCCCAGCAAGCCCATTGTCACCAATAAAGTTCACACCACCATCCTGCACACACACTGTACCTGCTTGCTGGGTTGTTACCTTTACAATGGTATGGCTGACGGTGGGATCGGACTTCCCCCCAGCTGCTGCAGGTTTTATGGTGGATCTTGCTCTTGCCACAGGTTTCTCCTTCACAGGACTAGGAATGGTGTCCATCTTCTCATCACCATCCTGGGAAGCCGCATCCGGAGGGGATTCCAACTTGGTGATGAATTCCAGCAAGCCAGAACCTTCACCTTCCTGAGATGTTCCACATTGCTGGGGTGGGAAGGGGACAGAGGCCTCCGCCATTGAGGGCTCAGCAGATGTCTGAGGTGTTGAAGAGCTGGGCTCATCCTCCGGGCCACTTTCTCACTCTCTGCTGAGTCTGTCAGTTCCTGCATCTCCTCACCCTCCATGCAGGATGCGGCACCTCTCCTCATGCGATTAAATCGCTCCTCATTCCTATATTTTTCTTTAAATATTCTGCTATTCTCCTTCAGAGAACTCACCAAATCCCTCTGCTTCCTCACAGCTTGTTCCAGGTCCTTCAACTCAGGCCTCAGAGCCGGTCTTTTCTTGCTGTACACTTTTGCACAGATCTGCTTTTTCTTCCTGAAATCAGCCATCAACTTCTCCTCTTCCTTCTCAATCCTCTTTAGTTTGCTGACAGTCCTCTGTCTAAAGGCAGATAAGGACTCATCTCTCTTTTGGCTAGGCCCAGAATCTTCCACAGGACTATCCAGGGGGCCCCTGCCAGGGTCCTCCCCAGGATCCAGCATCCCTCCTGAGACAGAGAAGCAACTCTAGTCCCTGGTCTCTGGAAGCACAGGAGCAAAGGAACTAGCAACCGCACACCTCACTGACAAGGAGCAGAATGGCAGTTTCCCACCATCCCTGTGCTGAGTTCCTGGGTCTGTACACCCGCTGTGCCCATTATGAGGGGTTCCCACCATCCCTGTGCTGAGTTCCCGTGTCTGTACACCCGCTGTGCCCATTATGAGGGGTTAATTTTGTTTATTGAAAATTGTAACGGGAAGGCCCGGGGAACTCAGAATCGCTTAGAAAGTATGAGATACCCTTGCTTCAGCTCCCCCAATGCCTCTTATGTGTCAACCACCCTGTGTCTCTATTAGGGGCACAGGGTGAATGAAAACCCCAATATGGCCTATGATGGCCATATTCAATGCTGCACATACATTGTATCTAGATTGGATGTGTACTGTGAGGGGGTTGTGTAATCATTGCTGTGAGGAGTTAAGGTGATTTGCATTCTATTGTCTTTTATGAATTAAGTCTGCTACTGTGACGATGTGGATTGGAGCTTGGTAGACCGTCTGGCTGCCTATTATGAGATGTTTAAGTGTCTTGCTGTGAGGAAAGGGGGGGAATCACTCCAGCAACCCCTCCTGCTAAGACTGTTTACTGAAGGAGAAGTTTGAACACACCTGACCTGTATCACCATTGTCATTGGACAGTTTAACCCGCCCTGTTCCCCAAGGATGGGAGGGAAAGGGTTTTGAAGAGAAATGTGTTACCATGTGTTTTGAAAATAAAGTCATTCCCTGTTTTGGAACTTGAATACAGAGCGTTGTCTCGTATCTGGGGGGAGAATCATTCGTATGGGGTCTTATTCAGCTGGTTGGAGTGTCTGGTGGCTGTCGTGTGGTTGGAAAGGGAATATCCTAACGGTGTTAACCCCTTTCATACTTGGGGTGCCGTTACAATTGTTGGCAAGCAGTGGGATTGATTCCCACAGCCGGAAGGACAGCTACAAGAGGACACAGGACAATGGAAGCACAGTATGAACGGCTAAAGCTCCCTTCCCTCAAGGACTTACTGGAGAACCGGGGAAGACCGGCCAACAACCGTAAGAAGAGGGACATTATCAGAGAACTAGTCAAAATGGATGGAACCGAAAGGCCCAGCGTAACAGACAGGACACCCGAAGAGGCAAGTTTTGATCGGGCTGTTAAACTAAGACTGGCACAGTATGGTCCTAACCCTCCAGCGGAGATCATAGACCTAGTTATAGCGGCTGTGGACGCAAATTGGCTACATCAAAAAGGTGCTGCAGCAGCAGAAGTCACAGCAGCACCAACTGCAAGGAGAGGAGAGGTACAGATACCAGCCTCCATGGAAGAGGAAGTCAGAAGGAGGTTACAAGAGATGCAGATACAGCATAGAGGACCAGTATCAGAGGAGGTCCTGCTGGGATGGTCTGATTCGATCCGCTGCGAACTCTGGAAGAAAGCGCTAGCTCTCGAGCAGCAACACCAGGGAAAGGTTCTCCCCTCCATCTATGTAAGGTACTGGTCGCAGTATGATGTACGAATGCCGTTATTGGGGGAACAACCAAAGCAGGAGTGGACAACTGAGTTAGGCAGGCTGATCCGGGTAGAGATGCGGTTGGACGAGAGCTACAGAGCCCTCTGGTGGTATGTAGCCCAAGAGTGCCCATGGTCAGCGGATGACAACCCCACGGAAGGCTTTGACTATGATGGCCTGGGATTGTTGTATTGGAGGCTGTCCGAGGACCCTGACTTTGGGAGTGATCGGAAGTGGCGTTTGGAGGAAATAATGGAGCACAGAGAGCGAAAACTGAATGTCTCGGAAGGGCACTGGGCAGAGGAAGATTTGGAGTTTCTGGCCTTTCAGGAATAGGAGCTGGAGATTGCCTACAGACAGCTGCTAGACTCGGCTCAGCAGCAGGGTGGGGCTCCCTTTGCCTGGGACTATCAGGAAATACCAGTTGACAACTATGAAATCCTGGCTGAAGAATCAGCAGTGGAAAATCTGAAGATTGCCATCCCTAAAGCCGAAGTGAATGATACAGAGTTCCAGGGAGCTAGACTGGCTGAAGAATCGGCAGTGGAAAATCTGAAGATTGCCATCCCTAAAGCCGAAGTGAATGATATGGAGTTCCAGGGAACTAGCCTGGCTGAAGAATCGGCAGTGGAAAATCTGAAGATTGCCACCCCTAAAGCTGAAGTGGATGATATGGAGTTCCAGGGAGCTAGGGCAGTTGGCTCATCTTCCCAGCTACAGATTACAGAAGGTATGGACTTAAGGGACTGTTCAGAGGATGTTATGGATTATGCATCGCCTGCCCAAGTACTGGCAGCAGGACAGAGTACTGCAGACCCCTGCTCTACACCCGTGGTAGTTTTGGAGGCCCCAGATGAGAAGGTAATGGTTCCTCTTTCCCAGGGGATTTCAGAGATGCAGGGGGGAGAAGCAGCCCTTTTCCCTCCCCAACAGTTAGCCAGAGCAGATGGTGTGGAGTACCCAGCAGAAGTGCTGGCAACAGGGCAGAGTGCTAGCAACCTCTGCCCAGCACCGGAAACAACTGTGGAGTTTCAGGGAGCCGGGGCAGTTGGCCCATCTCTCCAGCAACAAGCTGAGGTGGTAAAGCTTTTACCCCCAGCTGAATCACTGGCAGCAAGGCAGAATGCTACTGGCCGCTGCACACAACTGCCACTTGAGCGGATATCGGTGGATGGGACTACGGTCTCCACTCACAGCAACCCAGCGGAAGAGCTGGCAACAGAGCAGAGTGCCGCGGGCCTCTGCTCTCAACTAACAGAAGAGTGAGTTCCTGTGGTACTGGATGGGACTTCGGTCCTCACTGACACAACCCCAGAAAATGGTGTGACACTGGGACAGGAGGATGTCAGCCTTGCTTTGCAAGCACTGGGGGATTTTCACCTACCACAAGTGGATGGGACTTCGGTCTCCACTTGTGTACCTCGGGGATGCTGGGCAGTTGGCCCGGATCCCTAGCGGCATGAAAGACTGAGCCCAGTCACCCTGTCTTCTCCCCAGCGGCGGGTATGTTCTCTGAGAGAGGCAGAGGTTGGCTGGGTAAGTGATGCTCTGTTTGGAGCAATTTATTTGGGGTACGGTGTGGATACCGGCATTAGAAGAAGGGACCTATAAACTAACTTCGGAGTCAACCCGTCTGGGGTCCCCTCCTCTGTTAGTCTCCTGCCGAAAGGGGAGAGATGTAACGGGAAGTCAGAATCGCTTAGAAAGTATGAGATACCCTTGCTTCAGCTCCCCCAATGCCTCTTATGTGTCAACCACCCTGTGTCTCTATTAGGGGCACAGGGTGAATGAAAATCCCAATATGGTCTATGATAGCCATATTCAATGCTGCACATACATTGTATCTAGATTGGATGTGTACTGTGAGGGGGGGGGGGGGGGTTGTGTAATCATTGCTGTGAGGAGTTAAGGTGATTTGCATTCTATTGTCTTTTATGAATTAAGTCTGCTACTGTGACGATGTGGATTGGAGCTTGGTAGACCGTCTGGCTGCCTATTATGGGATGTTTAAGTGTCTTGCTGTGAGGAAAGGGGGGGGGGGGATCACTCCAGCAACCCCTCCTGCTAAGACTGTTTACTGAAGGAGAAGTTTGAACACACCTGACCTGTATCACCATTGTCATTGGACAGTTTAATCCGCCCTGTTCCAAGGATGGGAGGGAAGGGTTTTGAAGAGAAATGTGTTACCATGTGTTTTGAAAATAAAGTCATTCCCTGATTTGGAACTTGAGGGGAGAATCATTCGTATGGGGTCTTATTCGGCTGGTTGGAGTGTCTGGTGGCTGTCGTGTGGTTGGAAAGGGAATATCCTAACGGTGTTAACCCCTTTCATACTTGGGGTGCCGTTAAAAAAATCTTACAAACAACAACTTATATACAATAAAACCATAATAAATAAATAAAACATATTTACAAAATAATTGAATAGGACTATACAAGACAGAAAGAACAAGAACATAATAAACGGTGCAAACCAAATTGCGCACAACATAATCCCTATGAGGGAGCCAGACTAAGGAACATCACCATGCATGTAGCCTTTTTTCAAAAATATATTTGATCTGAAAATCTAGGGGAGTGAAGCAAGGACAGAAAGAAAGCCGCACACCCCAAGATCAACAGGCAGCAGCTAAAAAGTCCTGATATTCCTCCATGCCCTCATCCAGGCCTCCTGCTGCCACCTGTCTTTCTCAAGACCCCGAATCTTCCCAACCTCACCCAGAACGTCCTGCACCACCACTTCGACAGGGAGGATTTTACTCCGTTAGGATACCTGACACCGTGCACTCCACGTGAAATAACGGACTACTAGACTAACTAGAAAAAGTGTTTCCAAATCATAATCCCGACGAGTCTGGAATGCCCCATACACCCACTCTGCATAACTCATATGGGGGAGGAAGGGTATACTCAGAGCCCTCCCCACCCTCTTGTACACCTCTATATTAAAAGGGCACTGAAGTAGAAAGTGATCCATGGACTCCACCACTCCTCCACACTCCATTCTCGGGCAACCCCGATCACTCATGGAAAAAAACTTCAAGTTGCCCTTCACATATAGTTTTCCATGAAAGGCAAGCCAAGCCTGATCCCTAAACTTCATTGGGATTCTCTCCAAATTAATCAATCGCAAACCCTCCCTCAAAACTAGGCTTGGGCAATCCCTCAAGGCCAATGGCTCGCAAAAAGCAGAGCTCATGATCCGCTTCTCAAGAAGTTTCCTTGGAAGAGATCTGACTTCGCCTGCTGTTACTTGCCACTGCCGAAGCATTTTCAAACACGGGGCAACATAAGCCGGGAGCTTATCATGCTTGACCCTCAGGCTTTTCACTGGCCCACCATTTTCCCAGTCTCGCAGAAAGGGCCTAAACCAAAACTGGAAAATACCAACCCACCCAGGCGGTCTCTCTGCCAACATGTTACCAAGATTGTACTTCACAAACATCAGAGAGAAAAAGACTACAGGGTTGATCATCCCTAGACCACCCTCCCGCCTAGGAAGGTAAGTCACATTCCTTTTGACCAGGTTTATTCTGTTCCCCCATAACAGCTGGAAGAAACATCCATAGACCCTGGTATAGAGAGAAACTGGCAAAACGCAAACAAAACTGACATACAGAAAAATCGGAATCAGGTAAGTCTTGATCAGATCAACCTTTTCCCTCAAGGAAAGTCGCCAACCTTTCCAGCTTGCCACCTTGGCATCGGCATTCTCCAGCCTGTTCACCCAATTTGCATGGCCATAGTCACCTGGGCCGAATTCAATGCCTAGGACTCTAATTTTTTGTTGGGGCTCCGGGAAGTCATCCGGGAGAACAAAGCTCTCACGTTTCACGCCTATCCAGAAAGCTTCACACTTGTCCTGGTTGACCTTTGAACCTGATGCCTCTGTATACTGCCTTATCACTGAGACCACCTCCTGCGCCTCCCCAGTCCCAGAGACAAAAACAGAAACATTATCATCAGCATAGGCCACAACCTTCAAAAGAGGCTCACCAGCGATGCCCAAAAGGTACCCCACACAATGGTCCACTCTCTAGCCTTCTGATGAAGGGGTCGATTGCAAACACATATAGCAGAGAACTCAAAGGGCACCCCTGACGCACACCCGAGCCGACCACAAAGGGCTGCCCAACCCAACCATTAACCAGAGGAAAGCTTTCAGCCCCTTTGTACAAAATCTTGAGCCAATCAATGAAACCCCCCCTCCAGGCCATATTTGCCTAGAAGGAGCCATAAGTACTCATGATTAACCCAATCAAAGGCCTTAGCCTGATCCAATGTCAGCAAAAATTTACCCCAACCAGCAGCCCTACAATGCTCCAAGGCCTCCCGGACAGCTAACACTGCTGAGAAAGTGCTTCTTCCTTGGACCGAGCAGTGCTGGTGGTGGGATAACAAACTGCCTGCCACTGGTGATAATCGGCAGAAAAAAATCTTTGCCAGTATCTTTCTATCGACATTAAGAAGGCTAATGGGGCGCCAATTCCCAATCATCGAAGGACCTTTACCCTTTGACAGAAGGATCATTGCAGATTGCCTCATGGAGGGAGGGAGAGAGAACCCTCTTACAAACAGCCATTAAAAACCTCCGCAAGGTAGGGAGCCAGGATCGTCTTCAAACATTTATAAAATTCGGCTGTCAAACCATCTGGCCCTGGAGTTTTCTTCATGGCCAGTTTATCAATAGCCTGGATTACCTCATCTGCAGTGATTTCATCTGTCAAATTCATCAAAGGAACATTACTTTCCAGTCCTGATGTAGAGTCCAAAAAACCCAACATCCTTGTCCGATCAAGGTTCCTTCCTCCCAGGAGATCGGCATAGTATGACCTGACAACCTCCAGGATCCCTGACCTAGACTTCGTCAGAGAGCCCGTACTGTCCTTCAGGCCATTGACCGTCTTAACTGCTACGCTCTGTTTACAGTTCTGGTAAGGGTCAGGCGAATGGTATTTCCCGTAATCCCTCTCCTGAACCAAAGAGGCGTGCCGGTCATATTGATGTCTCCTAAGGAGGAGCTTCACCTCAGAGATCGCCCCAGAATCTCCTCAATTCGAAACAAGGCGGTCAATTTTCCTCTGCAAACGCTGGTAGGTGATATACTTATCCTGCTGCTTCCTTCTTCCTATGGCCTTAAAAAGCCCAACAGTCCGCTGTTTTACAAGCTCCCACCATTCTGACTTGTGCAAAAGTCTAGGACCGTTACCTGTGCTTGAAAAAACACCTCAAAGGATTGTCTTACTCTCTCATCTTCCAGGAGGGCCGAATTCAATCTCCAGATACCCCTCCCCCTAGGTGGCATGTCTGAGGCATTCAGAGTCACAGATAGAATACAGTGATCAGAAAACTCCACTGCCCGACACACAGGTGCCGAAAAGGCAGAGTCTCCCTTTAAAAAAAAAAAACTATCTATCCTACTCTGACTACTACCTCGCTGAAAAGTGAACCCTGTGCTGTCTGGGCAGCGCTTAATGTGCGCATCTACCAGACCTGCTTCCCTAACTATCGCATTGAGAAAAAGGGAGTCATAGCCCAGCTTACCTCTGACACCTCTCCTGTCTTTAGACCCAGTAATGGTGTTGAAATGACCTCCAAAGATAACCCACTGGGCCGTAAAAAGAAAAGGCTTAATCTTTGTAAAGAGGTATTTCCTGTCCCACTTCGTCTGGGGACCATAGATGTTAATCAGACGCAGGTCCTGCCCCTTCACAGAGACGTCCAAGACCATGCATCTCCCTATCTCTACCTCAATTACCCGCCGGCACGTTACCATACCAGAAAAAAGGACTGCAACCCCGCTGTAAGGCTCGGCCGCAAGAGACCAAAATGAGGGACCACGTCTCCACTCCTTCTTTGCCAGATGTATATCAGCCAGACTACTCAGATGGGTCTCTTGCAAAAACAAAATGTCAGCATCAAACTCGCTGAGCAAAAATAAGGCCATATTATGAGCACTTACTGATCTTAAGCCGGCAACATTAATGGTTGCCACTTTTAACGGAGTGGGAACTGCCATTAGGGTAGTTGAGGCAGCCGTTTCTTAGCCTGACTACTCCCTCTCCCTGGAGAACCAGCGCGCTTCGTTGCACCCTGGCACTCATCATCCATAGAGGATGCAGAACTGAATGAGTCCCATTCATCATCATCATTATTATGATTATCATCACCATCATCATCAGACAGTACCTTAAATTTATTCGCCAAAGGCAAAACTGTAGGACTTAAGGTAACTGTACCCCCTTTTTTTTTCTTCCTTTTGCCCCTCCTCCTTTTATCCTCCAACCACTCCATATCATCCTTAGACAAACCGGAGTCAACAGCCTCCCCACACCTATCCTCCCCTTCACCCCCCTCCCCCCCACACTCCCTTCCCTTATCTACCACTAGGCCAGCCTCTTCACCATCCTCTACACTCCTCTGCACCCCACGATCCTTAACAGGAACCCTGCAGCGTCGAGGGAGGGGGACTGGCACCGCACTTGATGCACCTGCCTCAGCACCTCTTGCTGCCTCTGTAATTTTAGAAGACACAGACACAGAAGGATTGGACACATTCTCTGCAACTGACCCCTTACCTACAGACTGGGAAGACACTGGCACACTAGGTAAACGCACAGACTGGGAAGACACTGACACACTAGGTAAATGCACAGACTGGGAAGACACTGACACACTAGGTAAACGCACAGACTGGGAAGACACTGACACACTAGGTAAACGCACAGACTGGGACAGACTTTTGTTTACAATTCAGCTGTCAGTGGGGAAGTCCGCTGACAGCTGATAAGTCATTGGTTGTTAAGGATGTGGCGGCTGGCTTCCCGGCCCCTCCTTAACCACTTAAGCCCAGGACCATTTGGCTGGCAAAAGCCCAGGCCACTTTTTGCAATTCGGCACTGCGTCGCTTTAACTGACAATTGCCTGGTCGTGCGACGTGGCTCCCAAACAAAATTGACATCCTTTTTTTCCCACAAATAGAGCTTTCTTTTGGTGGTATTTGATCACCATTTTGGGACCATTGTAATTTTTACAGCGATCAGTGCCATCAATATGCACTGATTACTGTAAAAATGACACTGGCAGTGAAGGGGTTAACCACTAGGGGGCGCTGAATGGGTTAAGTGTGTCCTAGGGAGTGATTCTAACTGTTAGGGGGCGTGGCTACGAGTGACACGTCACTGATCACTGTGACAGATGAGAGGGAGCATGTGATCAGTGACATGTCACTAGGAAGAACGGAGAGATGTTGTGTTTGCACTGGCATCTCCCCGTTCTTCAGCTCTGTGACACGATGGCGGGACACTGGCGGACATCAAGTCCACGGAGCTCGCGACAGGGTCAAGAGCGCGCCGCCGCCGGCAAATTAAAGGGGACGTACCTGTACGCCCATTTGCCTGTCTGTGCTATTCTGTCAACGTAAATCTGCGTGCGGCGGTCCTTAAGCGGTTAACAACCAGTTGTTCTTCACACAGGATTTGAATCGTTCAATCATTTTTCGACCGATCTGAACTTAAAACTTTCAGAAAATTTTGAATTTTGGAATTTGTTAGAAAATGTATAAACGGAACGGAATACAATGAAACTAAACGAAACAAATTCCGAAACAAAATTAGTAACTTAATGAATCTATCCGAAATAAAACAAATGTTTCCGTCCTGCACATGTCTAAGCATTACAAAGTAGGTACTGTATATGGTTCATATACCTACATTAAGTCCTATACACAGAACACATCCACCGATGAGATGATACAACATATGATTGTAAGGGAAGCAAATATAAGAAAATGAGAGGTCTGATCAGCGTGTGGGGAGGGGGGTGGGGGGGTTGTGAAGAAGAAAAGGAAAATGTAGGGAAGAACCTAAAATAGGACATTTCAATGCGGAGGACATATTTCATAAGAACTCTGTGACAGATCTAGCCGGGACAGAGGCTTTTGGAGAGGACTGAATGCTAGCCTCCTGCCTTCCGATTATGGGCCAGGGCCTCAAGACAGGAATGCGGATGGGTTATCCCGGCAGACAGACCTGAAACCTTAAGACTACTTTTCCAACATCCCCGAGTTGACCCATTTGGGGTCCCACTGTGGCTGTTGGACTATTTCCCAGGAGGGAGTATTGTCATGAACCTTTGAATACCGAAGTATTTCTCCTTTGAATCTATTACACAGTGGGGGGTCTTCTGCCCTGTCTTAAGGCTAACCCCCCCCTCCAGACGGCTCCATGGTCTGGAAGAAAAGCATTGTTCTGTGTTAGACTGTTTGTTTATGTACTTTAATTACCCCCTGGGGCTTCTGTGTCAACACACATCTCAGTTCTCCTATTCAAGCTATCGGACCAATCCCTGCTGACCCTGTTTCAAGTTCTCATTTGCATGGCCAAGAGAACCTAATTGAGAACTACAATGTACTTTACAATTGACCAATAGGAAAAGTGGTTGTTGGGGGCGGGGTGTTCAAAACTGCTGTATAAGAGTGTGTGTGTGCATCCAATAAAATGAGATTCCTGTATGAACTTACATACAGCCTGCCTGGTGTTTGTTCTGAGCTATCACAAATGGATTAGAATGGCACATAGCTGTAGTTTGAATCCTGGAGCATCGGATGACCGAACCATCAGATGTTGCGATCTGCAATATGATCCAATAGTAGCAGAGGAGTGTCGGAGAGTGGAACCGAGCGAGCAAGGGGCTCGTTACAAACTCCATACTTCAGTAGCTCGTGTGGTTGCTAAATTATTTACTACTATTTATTTTCCTCTAAGTGTTGGAGGTGCGGAGCATCTCGAGGAGATTTCTTCTGGACTTGCCCATATATAGTCCATTTTGGGCGGAGGTAGTGGAGTAATTACATTCTATCACCTCTGCTCTTGTACCGGTTTCAGTGTCGGGTTGTCTGTGGGCGGAGGTAGTGGAGTAATTACATTCTATCACCTCTGCTCTTGTACCGGTTTCAGTGTCGGGTTGTCTGCTGGGCTTGGTAGAGGATATTACCCCTATAGTGACCCAGCGAATATTTATCAATACAACATTATTTTACGCAAGAAAAGCTATCACATTATATTGGAAGAAGCCTCATCCTCCAACGCTTATATATTGGAAACAATTGATAAATAATAATCTTCAATTGTATAGAGATACCTGTAGGAATGGGGGTCACCCTGGTAAATATGATAAAGTTTGGGCAAAGTGGTTGGACAAATCATACATGGCATAGATGGAGGTAACGATTCATGGAAGGGATGTTCCCCATATGAGATACTAAGAAACGATGGTAATAATAGTGATAACTACTCTAATTATCCTTTATTTCTTGTTTTTGCTATGCAAGGTGATGGGATTGTGTTATTTTACCAATATATTTCGGATTTAACCACTTGACGACCGCCGCATTACCATATACTTCGACAGAATGGCACGGCTGGGCATAAGGGCGTACAGGTACGTCTCCTTTATGATGCGAGCCGTAGGAGCTCCGTGACCACGCCCGCGGACCCGATCACCGCCGGTGTCCCGCGATCGGGTCCCAGAGCTGAAGAACGGGGAGAGGTAAGTGTAAACAAACCTTTCCCCGTTCTTCCTAGTGTGAGTGTCACTGATCGTTTGTTCCCTGTCATCGGGAACAGTGATCAGTGACGTGTCACGCTAAGCCACGCCCCCTAACAGTTACAAGCACTCCCTAGGTCACACTTAACCCCTTCAGCGCCCCCTACAGGTTAACCCCTTCGCTGCCAGTGTCATTTTCACAGTAATCAGTTCATTTTTATAGCACTGATCACTATATAAATGACAATGGTCCCAAAATAGTGTAAAAAGTGTCAGATGTGTCCGCCATAATGTCGCAGATCGCCGCCATTACTAGTAAAAAAAAAAAATATTAATAAAAATGCCATAAAACTATCCCCTATTTTGTAGACGCTATAACTTTTGCGCAAACCAATCAATAAAAGCTTATTGCGATTTTTTTTACTAAAAATATGTAGAAGAAAACGTATCGGACTAAACTGAGAAAAAAATTTTTTTATATATTGTTTGGGGATATTTATTATAGCAAAAAGTCAAAAATATTGAATTATTTTCAAAATTGTCGCTCTATTTTTGTTTATAGCGCAAAAAATAAAAACCGCAGAGGTGATCAAATTCCACCAAAAGAAAGCTCTATTTGTGGGGGAAAAAAAAGGACATCAATTTTGTTTGGGAGCCACGTCGCACAATTGTCAGTTAAAGCGACGCAGTGCCGAATCGCAAAAAGTGGCCTGGTCTTTGACCAGCGAAATGGTCCGGGGCTGAAGTGGTTAAAGGGGTGTTCCAGGCAACCCCGGGCAAAAAATAAATAAATTAAAAGCCAGCAGCTACACATAGTGCAGCTGCTGGCTTTTATTAAATGGAGACTTACCTGTCCTGGTGTCCCTCGATGTCGGCACATCAGCTGATGTTTCACATCAGCTGTCGGGTGCTGCTGTCGCCATTGCGGGTAAGGGAACCCGGCAGTGAAACCTTTCGGCTTCACGCCGGGAACCCTACTGCCCATGCGCGAGGCCCCGCTCCTCTCTCCTATTAGCCCAGTGTCCAGGGGAGGAGGAGGGAGGAGGGAGGAGGGAGGAGGGAGGAGGGAGGAGGGAGGAGGGAGGAGGGAGGAGGGAGGAGGGAGGGAGGGAGGAGAGGAGGGAGGAGGGAGGAGGGAGGAGGGAGGAGGGAGGGAGGGAGGGAGGAGGGAGGAGGAGGGGAGGAGGGAGGAGGAGGGAGGAGGAGGGAGGAGGAGGGAGGAGGAGGAGGGAGCCTTGCGTGACTTCACCGCCGCGGCCGGACTCCAGTAAGTGTCTTTGACAGGTATCCTGTCCCCCCTCCCCCCGAAAGGTGCCAATTGTGGCACCGGAGGGGGGGGAGGAATCCGATGAGCGGAAGTTCCACTTTAGGGTGGAGCTCCGCTTTAATGTGTATGATGTGTTGTCATGTCTTGTTTTGTTTTTTGTTTAAGAAATTAAATAAGAAGATTTATAGATTTACTACTATTTCTGTATATAGTGTTGTTTTCTATATATTCTATGCCTCTATCATAATAGATACAGTCATTATATCTCTACTATTGATAGACATTTTATCTGAGGAAGAAGGAGGCTTCATCTGTTACTCCACTTTAATAAACATTTTGATTGGACCTCAGTAATCCCCGCCCCCAGAGTCATCCAAGGAGCCTTCTTTTCTAGGAGCCCCGGAGCAGCTCCTTCATACTCACCATCACTCTTCTCCATGACTTCCTTCTGACATGTGTCCTGGACATTGACTGTACAATTGACAATAAATTCTGGGGATGAGCAGTCATCTCGCTGGAATTCTTCACACTGGTAGCACTGGATCTGCAGAGCCAGACCTACAAGAAAGAGACAGACAAGAGAAATATGGTGAGACCAGGTGAAGGAAATCTTCTTCTGATGGTGAGAAAGAGAGTTAATGGTGGAAAAAAATGAATAGTGATGAGCTGCACTGCCCGGGGGTGGGTCTGAGTGATGTTCAGTGAATATCAAACTCTGATGTCCCCAAATCCCATTGAAATCAAGAGGTGCCGAATCTGTCAAATGAAAAATGCCCATTTTCTGGCATGGAGATTTGCGCTGCCCTGGAGAACATGAACAAAAAAAAAAAAACGTTTTTCAAAATTCCATTTGGCAGGAGCCGTGATTTTTAAATGCTTAAAGTGAACCATTAGAAGTGCCCAGTCCCTTTAATCAACATACCTGGGGGATCCTTATCCTGCCTGTGAAGGGGTATGTCTGTGATGTACAGAAAGTGCTGCAGCAGCGCTACCCCCATAGGAGACGCAGATGTCAGGGCTCCCCACAGCCAGGCACACAGCACTTACTTCTTTCCACACACAGAAAACAGTCTTTTGGTTTGTTTTTGTTGTTCTTAGGGGATGATAACTTGGATGGGGTAAGGATTTTGGGATGCCCAACAAACAGAACCAGGGACATCTTCCTCCCTATATACAGCTTCTTCTTCCTCCTGCACAGCACTTGACTCTTTCCTGGGTCCCTCCTTTCTGGGAACTAACAGTCTCTCGTTAGATCAACAATAGCCCCTTACAGGCAGGAACTCTCGGTCCCTTGTGGAAAATGGCACATGTGGAGAGAACTGCACCCTATATCACCTTTCGCTTCCTTGTAGACACTGGTCACAACTCTGCTTCCCACAGAAATGCCAGCCCACTCTGCTGCCACTTCCCCAGCCCACCCGGCCGCCTCCTCTTCCCAGTCTACCCAACTGACACACTGGAGATCTCCCAGGACAAGGTTAGATGACGACTTGGCACACCGCTGTCTTCAAGAGAGCACTGCTACATATGGCAGTCTGTCCCTTTGTCTGTCCCTGCACCATGCTGATCTACTCACTATCTCTCCTTACTCTCTCCGGATAGGGTCCCTCCAGCTGCCTGCTGTGGTGGGATCCTTCCAGGCCAGCCCCCTAAACTCCAGCCCAAGGAAAAACCCCTCCCCGGCAGGGGTCCCTCAAGTGCCACCGACAGCACTGCTTCTCCATCTTCCACCCAAACTTCCTGGTTGGCATGGCTCATTTCTATTTAAGGGCTCCTTAGTTCCTTGCCAGGCCCACTTCAAGGCAACCCCTCCTGGCTTTCACCCACTAACTTCCAGAATGTTCCCCAACGTTCTAGAAACAGGGGGAAGCACCAGAGAGCTGCCAGGATAAGTCATCCAGCCCTGACCTCTAATAACCCTGACCCAGATTCAGTGACTCAGGTTTATCCCTGGGCCAGGCTATAATTTGCCTACTCTATACTAGTAGTACACACTAGAGGGTGCTACATTTGCAAAGGGAGAAAGATTTAAAATTGCTGGCAAATGACATTTCATTCCCGGCTTCTTTAAAAAAAAACAAAAAAACAACAACAGCACTTAAACAGGTACGCTGTTCTTTTCAATAAGCTGACAATGAACGTCATTTGCCAGCAGTTTACACTCTATGATTGTTTGCAAATGTCACTTCTGCTGTAACAGATTTTATAGGGAACCTTATACAGAAAAAAAAACAAAGAAAAAAGCTCCCCATAAAATTCATACCAGACCCCTAATCCAAACATGCAGCCTGGCCTGGACCATACCATGCTCTCAACATGAGGGGGGGGGGGGCGCAACTTGGCCCCTTCATGATGAGGACAAGGGCCTTGACCCCACAACCCTGGCTGGTGCAGGGGGGGGGGGGCTTATCAGAATCTAGAAGACCCTTAATAATAAAGAGGCTGCCAATTCGTGCCTTTCCCCTCACATGACTGGTTTTGAGGTACATACCCCTAATCATTCACCCAAACATTCGGACACAGACCACCTCTGTTCCCTAAGTGGAGTCATCCTGACTCCTGGGCACAGACCTCCTCTGTCTCCTAGGTGGAACACTCCTGACTCCTGGGCACAGACCTCCTCTGTCTCCTAGGTGGAACACTCCTGACTCCTGGGCACAGACCTCCTCTGTCTCCTAGGTGGAACACTCCTGACTCCTGGGCACAGACCTCCTCTGTATCCTAGGTGGAACACTCCTGACTCCTGGGCACAGACCTCCTCTGTCTCCTAGGTGGAACACTCCTGACTCCTGGGCACAGACCTCCTCTGTATCCTAGGTGGAACACTCCTGACTCCTGGGCACAGACCTCCTCTGTCTCCTAGGTGGAACACTCCTGACTCCTGGGCAGAGACCTCCTCTGTCTCCTAGGGGGAACACTCCTGACTCCTGGACACAGACCTCCTCTGTCTCCTAGGTGGAACACTCCTGACTCCTGGGCACAGACCTCCTCTGTCTCCTAGGTGGAACACTCCCCACTCCTGGGCACAGACCTCCTCTGTCTCCTAGGTGGAGCACTCCTGGGCACAGACCTCCTCTGTCTCCTAGGCGGAACACTCCTGACTCCTGGGCACAGACCTCCTCTGTCTCCTAGGGGGAACACTCCTGACTCCTGGGCACAGACCTCCTCTGTCTCCTAGATGGAACACTCCTGACTCCTGGGCACAGACCTCCTCTGTCTCCTAGGTGGAACACTCCTGACTCCTGGGCACAGACCTCCTCTGTCTCCTAGATGGAACACTCCTGACTCCTGGGCACAGACCTCCTCTGTCTCCTAGGTGGAACACTCCTGACTCCTGGGCACAGACCTCCTCTGTCTCCTAGGTGGAACACTCCTGACTCCTGGGCACAGACCTCCTCTGTCTCCTAGGTGGAACACTCCTGGGCACAGACCTCCTCTGTCTCCTAGATGGAACACTCCTGACCCCTGGGCACAGACCTCCTCTGTCTCCTAGGGGGAACACTCCTGACTCCTGGGCACAGACCTCCTCTGTCTCCTAGGTGGAACACTCCTGACTCCTGGGCACAGACCTCCTCTGTCTCCTAGGTGGAACACTCCTGACTCCTGGGCACAGACCTCCTCTGTCTCCTAGATGGAACACTCCTGACTCCTGGGCACAGACCTCCTCTGTCTCCTAGGTGGAACACTCCTGACTCCTGGGCACAGACCTCCTCTGTCTCCTAGGTGGAACACTCCTGGGCACAGACCTCCTCTGTCTCCTAGATGGAACACTCCTGACCCCTGGGCACAGACCTCCTCTGTCTCCTAGGGGGAACACTCCTGACTCCTGGGCACAGACCTCCTCTGTCTCCTAGGGGGAACACTCCTGACTCCTGGGCACAGACCTCCTCTGTCTCCTAGGTGGAACACTCCTGACTCCTGGGCACAGACCTCCTCTGTCTCCTAGGTGGAACACTCCTGACCCCTGGGCACAGACCTCCTCTGTCTCCTAGGTGGAACACTCCTGACCCCTGGGCACAGACCTCCTCTGTCTCCTAGGTGGAACACTCCTGACTCCTGGGCACAGACCTCCTCTGTCTCCTAGGGGGAACACTCCTGACTCCTGGGCACAGACCTCCTCTGTCTCCTAGGTGGAACACTCCTGGGCACAGACCTCCTCTGTCTCCTAGATGGAACACTCCTGACTCCTGGGCACAGACCTCCTCTGTCTCCTAGGGGGAACACTCCTGACTCCTGGGCAGAGACCTCCTCTGTCTCCTAGGTGGAACACTCCTGACTCCTGGGCACAGACCTCCTCTGTCTCCTAGGTGGAACACTCCTGGGCACAGACCTCCTCTGTCTCCTAGGTGGAACACTCCTGGGCACAGACCTCCTCTGTCTCCTAGGTGGAACACTCCTGACTCCTGGGCACAGACCTCCTCTGTCTCCTAGGTGGAACACTCCTGGGCTTATCAGAATCTAGAAGACCCTTAATAATAAAGAGGCTGCCAATTCGTGCCTTTCCCCTCACATGACTGGTTTTGAGGTACATACCCCTAATCATTCACCCAAACATTCGGACACAGACCACCTCTGTTCCCTAAGTGGAGTCATCCTGACTCCTGGGCACAGACCTCCTCTGTCTCCTAGGTGGAACACTCCTGACTCCTGGGCACAGACCTCCTCTGTCTCCTAGGTGGAACACTCCTGACTCCTGGGCACAGACCTCCTCTGTCTCCTAGGTGGAACACTCCTGACTCCTGGACACAGACCTCCTCTGTCTCCTAGGTGGAACACTCCTGACTCCTGGGCACAGACCTTTTCTGTCTCCTAGGTGGAACACTCCTGACTCCTGGACACAGACCTCCTCTGTCTCCTAGGTGGAACACTCCTGACTCCTGGACACAGACCTCCTCTGTCTCCTAGGGGGAACACTCCTGACTCCTGGACACAGACCTCCTCTGTCTCCTAGGGGGAACACTCCTGACTCCTGGACACAGACCTCCTCTGTCTCCTAGGTGGAACACTCCTGACTCCTGGGCACAGACCTCCTCTGTCTCCTAGGTGGAACACTCCCCACTCCTGGGCACAGACCTCCTCTGTCTCCTAGGTGGAGCACTCCTGGGCACAGACCTCCTCTGTCTCCTAGGTGGAACACTCCTGGGCACAGACCTCCTCTGTCTCCTAGATGGAACACTCCTGACCCCTGGGCACAGACCTCCTCTGTCTCCTAGGGGGAACACTCCTGACTCCTGGGCACAGACCTCCTCTGTCTCCTAGGTGGAACACTCCTGACTCCTGGGCACAGACCTCCTCTGTCTCCTAGGTGGAACACTCCTGACTCCTGGGCACAGACCTCCTCTGTCTCCTAGGTGGAACACTCCTGACTCCTGGGCACAGACCTCCTCTGTCTCCTAGGTGGAACACTCCTGACCCCTGGGCACAGACCTCCTCTGTCTCCTAGGTGGAACACTCCTGACCCCTGGGCACAGACCTCCTCTGTCTCCTAGGTGGAACACTCCTGACTCCTGGGCACAGACCTCCTCTGTCTCCTAGGGGGAACACTCCTGACTCCTGGGCACAGACCTCCTCTGTCTCCTAGGTGGAACACTCCTGGGCACAGACCTCCTCTGTCTCCTAGATGGAACACTCCTGACTCCTGGGCACAGACCTCCTCTGTCTCCTAGGTGGAACACTCCTGACTCCTGGGCACAGACCTCCTCTGTCTCCTAGGTGGAACACTCCTGACTCCTGGGCACAGACCTCCTCTGTCTCCTAGGTGGAACACTCCTGACCCCTGGGCACAGACCTCCTCTGTCTCCTAGGTGGAACACTCCTGACCCCTGGGCACAGACCTCCTCTGTCTCCTAGGTGGAACACTCCTGACTCCTGGGCACAGACCTCCTCTGTCTCCTAGGGGGAACACTCCTGACTCCTGGGCACAGACCTCCTCTGTCTCCTAGGTGGAACACTCCTGGGCACAGACCTCCTCTGTCTCCTAGATGGAACACTCCTGACTCCTGGGCACAGACCTCCTCTGTCTCCTAGGTGGAACACTCCTGACTCCTGGGCACAGACCTCCTCTGTCTCCTAGGTGGAACACTCCTGACTCCTGGGCAGAGACCTCCTCTGTCTCCTAGGTGGAACACTCCTGACTCCTGGGCAGAGACCTCCTCTGTCTCCTAGGTGGAACACTCCTGGGCACAGACCTCCTCTGTCTCCTAGGTGGAACACTCCTGGGCACAGACCTCCTCTGTCTCCTAGGTGGAACACTCCTGGGCACAGACCTCCTCTGTCTCCTAGGTGGAACACTCCTGGGCACAGACCTCCTCTGTCTCCTAGGTGGAACACTCCTGGGCACAGACCTCCTCTGTCTCCTAGGTGGAACACTCCTAACTCCTGGGCAGAGACCTCCTCTGTCTCCTAGGTGGAACACTCCTGACTCCTGGGCAGAGACCTCCTCTGTCTCCTAGGTGGAACAATCCTGACTCCTGGGCACAGACCTCCTCTGTCTCCTAGGGGGAACACTCCTGACTCCTGGGCACAGACCTCCTCTGTCTCCTAGGTGGAACACTCCTGACTCCTGGGCACAGACCTCCTCTGTCTCCTAGGTGGAACACTCCTGACTCCTGGGCACAGACCTCCTCTGTCTCCTAGGTGGAACACTCCTGACTCCTGGACACAGACCTCCTCTGTCTCCTAGGTGGAACACTCCTGGGCACAGACCTCCTCTGTCTCCTAGGTGGAACACTCCTGGGCACAGACCTCTTCTGTCTCCTAGGTGGAACACTCCTGGGCACAGACCTCCTCTGTCTCCTAGGTGGAACACTCCTGACTCCTGGGCAGAGACCTCCTCTGTCTCCTAGGTGGAACAATCCTGACTCCTGGGCACAGACCTCCTCTGTCTCCTAGGTGGAAAACTCCTGACTCCTGGGCAGAGACCTCTTCTGTCTCCTAGGTGGAACACTCCTGACTCCTGGGCAGAGACCTCTTCTGTCTCCTAGGTGGAACACTCCTGACTCCTGGGCAGAGACCTCTTCTGTCTCCTAGGTGGAACACTCCTGACTCCTGGGCAGAGACCTCTTCTGTCTCCTAGGTGGAACACTCCTGACTCCTGGGCAGAGACCTCTTCTGTCTCCTAGGTGGAACACTTCTGGGCACAGACCTCCTCTGTCTCCTAGGTGGAAAACTCCTGACTCCTGGACAGAGACCTCCTCTGTTTCCTAGGTGGAACACTCCTGACTCCTGGGTAGAGACCTCCTCTGTCTCCTAGGTGGAACACTTCTGACTTCTGGGCACAGACCTCCTCTGTCTCCTAGGTAGACCACTCCTGACTTCTGGGCACAGACCTCCTCTGTCTCCTAGGCGGAACACTCCTGACTCCTGGGCACAGACCTCCTCTGTCTCCTAGGTGGAACACTCCTGACTCCTGGGCACAGACCTCCTCTGTCTCCTAGGGGGAACACTCCTGACTCCTGGGCACAGACCTCCTCTGTCTCCTAGGTGGAACACTCCTGACTCCTGGGCACAGACCTCCTCTGTCTCCTAGGTGGAACACTCCTGACTCCTGGACACAGACCTCCTATGTCTCCTAGGTGGAACACTCCTGACTCCTGGGCACAGACCTCCTCTGTCTCCTAGGGGGAACACTCCTGACTCCTGGGCACAGACCTCCTCTGTCTCCTAGGTGGAACACTCCTGACTCCTGGGCACAGACCTCCTCTGTCTCCTAGGTGGAACACTCCTGGGCACAGACCTCTTCTGTCTCCTAGGTGGAACACTCCTGACTCCTGGGCAGAGACCTCTTCTGTCTCCTAGGTGGAACACTCCTGGGCACAGACCTCCTCTGTCTCCTAGGTGGAACACTCCTGGGCACAGACCTCTTCTGTCTCCTAGGTGGAACACTCCTGACTCCTGGGCAGAGACCTCTTCTGTCTCCTAGGTGGAACACTCCTCACTCCTGGGCACAGACCTCCTCTGTCTCCTAGGTGGAACACTCCTCACTCCTGGACACAGACCTCCTCTGTCTCCTAGGTGGAACACTCCTGGGCAGAGACCTCCTCTGTCTCCTAGGTGGAACACTCCTCACTCCTGGGCAGAGACCTCCTCTGTCTCCTAGGTGGAACACTCCTGGGCACAGACCTCCTCTGTCTCCTAGGTGGAACACTCCTGACTCCTGGGCACAGACCTCCTCTGTCTCCTAGGGGAAACAGTCCTGACTCCTGGGCAGAGACCTCCTCTGTCTCCTAGGGGGAACAGTCCTGACTCCTGGGCAGAGACCTCCTCTGTCTCCTAGGGGGAACACTCCTGGGCACAGACCTCCTCTGTCTCCTAGATGGAACACTCCTGACTCCTGGGCACAGACCTCCTCTGTCTCCTAGGTGGAACACTCCTGACTCCTGGGCACAGACCTCCTCTGTCTCCTAGGTGGAACACTCCTGGGCACAGACCTCCTCTGTTTCCTAGGTGGAACACTCCTGACTCCTGGGTAGAGACCTCCTCTGTCTCCTAGGTATAACACTCCTGACTCCTGGGCAGAGACCTCCTCTTTCTCCTAGGGGGAACACTCCTGACTCCTGGGCACAGACCTTTTCTGTCTCCTAGGTGGAACACTCCTCACTCCTGGGCACAGACCTCCTCTGTCTCCTAGGTGGAACACTTCTGACTCCTGGGCACAGACCTCTTCTGTCTCCTAGGGGAAACACTCCTGACTCCTGGGCACAGACCTCCTCTGTCTCCTAGGTGGAACACTCCTGACTCCTGGGCAGAGACCTCCTCTGTCTCCTAGGTGGAACACTCCTCACTCCTGGGCAGAGACCTCCTCTGTCTCCTAGGTGGAACACTCCTCACTCCTGGGCAGAGACCTCCTCTGTCTCCTAGGTGGAACACTCCTCACTCCTGGGCACAGACCTCCTCTGTCTCCTAGGTGGAACACTCCTTACTCCTGGGCAGAGACCTCCTCTGTCTCCTAGGTGGAACACTCCTCACTCCTGGGCACAGACCTCCTCTGTCTCCTAGGTGGAACACTCCTGGGCACAGACCTCCTCTGTCTCCTAGGTGGAACACTCCTGGGCACAGACCTCCTCTGTCTCCTAGGTGGAACACTCCTGGGCACAGACCTCCTCTGTCTCCTAGGTGGAACACTCCTGGGCACAGACCTCCTCTGTCTCCTAGGTGGAACACTCCTGGGCACAGACCTCCTCTGTCTCCTAGGTGGAACACTCCTGGGCACAGACCTCCTCTGTCTCCTAGGTGGAACACTCCTGGGCACAGACCTCCTCTGTCTCCTAGGTGGAAAACTCCTGACTCCTGGGCAGAGACCTCCTCTGTCTCCTAGGGGGAACACTCCTGACTCCTGGGCACAGACCTCCTCTGTCTCCTAGGGGGAACACTCCTGACTCCTGGGCACAGACCTCCTCTGTCTCCTAGGTATAACACTCATGACTCCTGGGCAGAGACCTCCTCTGTCTCCTAGGTATAACACTCCTGACTCCTGGGCACAGACCTCCTCTTTCTCCTAGGTGGAACACTCCTGACTCCTGGGCACAGACCTCCTCTGTCTCCTAGGTGGAGCACTCCTGGGCACAGACCTCCTCTGTCTCCTAGGTGGAACACTCCTGACTCCTGGGCAGAGACCTCCTCTGTCTCCTAGGTGGAACACTCCTGACTCCTGGGCACAGGCCTCCTCTGTCTCCTAGGTGGAACACTCCTGACTCCTGGACACAGACCTCCTCTGTCTCCTAGGTGGGACAGTAGTGGGGGGCAGTAGTGGGGGCAGTAGTGGGGACAGTAGCGGGGACAGTAGTGGGGGGCAGTAGTGGGGGGCAGTAGTGGGGGGCAGTATTAGGGGGCAGTATTAGGGGGCAGTAGTGGGGGGCAGTAGTGGGGGGCAGTAGTGGGGGGCAGTACGAAGGAAATTAGCAATGGTGGAGGTGAAGGTACAGGGAAAGTGGTGGGGCAGTATTAGGGGGCAGTATTGGGGGCAGTAGCGGGGGGCAGTACGAAGGAAATTAGCAATGGTGGAGGTGAAGGTACAGGGAAAGTGGTGGGGCAGTATTAGGGGGCAGTAGTGGGGACAGTAGTGGGGACAGTAGTGGGGGGCAGTACGAAGGAAATTAGCAATGGTGGAGGTGAAGGTACAGGGAAAGTGGTGGGGCAGTATTAGGGGGCAGTATTAGGGGGCAGTAGTGGGGGGCAGTAGTGGGGGGCAGCAGCGGGGGGCAGTACGAAGGAAATAAGCAATGGTGGAGGTGAAGGTACAGGGAAAGTGGTGGTACTCAGGAAGGCAGCAATGGTGGAGGTGGAGGTGGTTCTCGTGGCGAGGTAAAGAAACCAGGGGGCACCAGATGAAGCTGCATTATGATAACTGAGGAGTGGCCATTATATAAACCCCCATTAATAGTGGAGACCCCATAAAAGGGTAGACTGCGGTCTCTCTGCCACCATTAATAATGCTCTTAGTAGAGGGTCGGTGCCGATTAGCACACAACAAAAGCCAAAGAAAATTGTGATAGGAAACAGAGAACCTGAAGAAAATGACATAAAAGCACAAAGTGACCGATAATCACAGCTGCCCATCGCGTCTTTCTGATCTCCTTCCTTCTCCGTGCCCCGGACCACTCACTGCCAACATACTAATGGAATCCTAATAACAGTGTGCAGCTCCTACCGAGGAGAAAGGCACCACGGGCCCCCAATCCGCACCACGGGCCCCCCCCCCCGCACCACGGGGCCCCCCCAACCGCGAAAAGACTGACAGAGAGAGCAAATTAAGTGCTGGCCACACCGGCCAAAAAGACAATGTGAGCTCCAGGAGGGCTTTGGGGACCTCAATACCAAGACTGTCACAAAGGGATTCGAGGAATGAGTGTCGGGGAAACTGAGAGAGAAAACATACGAGAGCGACTATGGAAGGAAGCGAGATGGAAAGACTCCACTAAACAGAGAGACCGAGACAGAGAGAGAGACAGAGAGAGAGACAGAGAGAGAGAGAGACAGAGACAGAGAGAGAGAGACAGAGAGACAGAGAGACAGAGAGACAGAGAGACAGAGAGACAGAGAGACAGAGAGACAGACCATTAGAGAGAGACAGAGAGACAAAGAGACAGACCATCAGAGAGACAGACCATCAGAGAGACAGAGAGACAAAAGAGACAGACCATCAAAGAGACAGACCATCAAAGAGACAGAGAGACAGACCATCAAAGAGACAGACCATCAAAGAGACAGAGAGACAGACCATCAGAGAGACAGAGAGACAGAGAGACAGAGAGACAGAGAGACAGAGAGACAGAGAGACAGACCATCAGAGAGACAGAGAGACAGACCATCAGAGAGACAGAGAGACAGACCATCAGAGAGACAGACCATCAGAGAGACAGAGAGACAGACCATCAGAGAGACAGAGAGACAGACCATCAGAGAGACAGAGAGACAGACCATCAGAGAGACAGAGAGACAGACCATCAGAGAGACAGAGAGACAGACCATCAGAGAGACAGAGAGACAGACCATCAGAGAGACAGACCATCAGAGAGACAGACCATCAGAGAGACAGACCATCAGAGAGACAGACCATCAGAGAGACAGAGAGACAGACCATCAGAAAGACAGAGAGACAGACCATCAGAAAGACAGAGAGACAGACCATCAGAGAGACAGACCATCAGAGAGACAGACCATCAGAGAGACAGACCATCAGAGAGACAGACCATCAGAGAGACAGACCATCAGAGAGACAGACCATCAGAGAGACAGACCATCAGAGAGACAGACCATCAGAGAGACAGACCATCAGAGAGACAGACCATCAGAGAGACAGACCATCAGAAAGACAGAGAGACAGACCATCAGAGAGACAGAGAGACAGACCATCAGAGAGACAGAGAGACAGACCATCAGAGAGACAGAGAGACAGACCATCAGAGAGACAGACCATCAGAGAGACAGACCATCAGAGAGACAGACCATCAGAGAGACAGACCATCAGAGAGACAGACCATCAGAGAGACAGACCATCAGAGAGACAGAGAGACAGACAGAGACAGACCATCAGAGAGACAGAGAGACAGGACCTAATGCCCGGTACACATGTCGGAATTGCGCTCAGGCTCGTCTTGCACACACACGGTCACACAAGTTCTCTGAACTTTCGAGCGTTAAGAACGTGGTGAGGTACAACACTACGACGAGGCGAGAAAAAGAAGTTCACTGTTTCCGAGCATGCGTCAAATTGTTTCCGAGCATGCGTGTTTTTTTTCCCGTCGTAATTCCATACAGACGAACGGATTTCCCGATAGGAATTTTTTCCGTCTGAAAAATTGGGAACCTGCTCTCTATCTAAGTCCATCGGAAATTCCGACGGAAAAAGTCCCATGGGGCACACTGTCAGGATATCCGATGAAAAGTTCCCATCGGAAAATTCGCTCTTCTGTACAGGGCATAAGAATGAGACCGCCAGAGAGAATATACAAGAGAGATACTATGAGAGGAGGAGAGACAGAAGACACCCCTAAAGAGAACATAGGAGAGAGATTCCGAGAGGGAGAGAGGTGCAGCAGAGTCATAGAGAGGGAGAGAGGTGGAGAGGGAGAGAGGTGCAGCAGAGTCATAGAGAGGGGGAGAGGTGCAGCAGAGTCATAGAGAGGGAGAGAGGTGCAGCAGAGTCATAGAGAGGGAGAGAGGTGCAGCAGAGTCATAGAGAGGGAGAGAGGTGCAGCAGAGTCATAGAGAGGGAGAGAGGTGCAGCAGAGTCATAGAGAGGGAGAGAGGTGCAGCAGAGTCATAGAGAGGGAGAGAGGTGCAGCAGAGTCAGAGAGGGAGAGAGGTGCAGCAGAGTCATAGAGAGGGAGAGAGGTGCAGCAGAGTCATAGAGAGGGAGAGAGGTGCAGCAGAGTCATAGAGAGGGAGAGAGGTGCAGCAGAGTCATAGAGAGGGAGAGAGGTGCAGCAGAGTCATAGAGAGGGAGAGAGGTGCAGCAGAGTCATAGAGAGGGAGAGAGGTGCAGCAGAGTCATAGAGAGGGAGAGAGGTGCAGCAGAGTCATAGAGAGGGAGAGAGGTGCAGCAGAGTCATAGAGAGGGAGAGAGGTGCAGCAGAGTCAGAGAGGGAGAGAGGTGCAGCAGAGTCATAGAGAGGGAGAGAGGTGCAGCAGAGTCATAGAGAGGGAGAGAGGTGCAGCAGAGTCATAGAGAGGGAGAGAGGTGCAGCAGAGTCATAGAGAGGGAGAGAGGTGCAGCAGAGTCATAGAGAGGGAGAGAGGTGCAGCAGAGTCATAGAGAGGGAGAGAGGTGCAGCAGAGTCATAGAGAGGGAGAGAGGTGCAGCAGAGTCATAGAGAGGGAGAGAGGTGCAGCAGAGTCATAGAGAGGGAGAGAGGTGCAGCAGAGTCATAGAGAGGGAGAGAGGTGCAGCAGAGTCATAGAGAGGGAGAGAGGTACAGCAGAGTCATAGAGAGGGAGAGAGGTACAGCAGAGTCATAGAGAGGGAGAGAGGTACAGCAGAGTCATAGAGAGGGAGAGAGGTACAGCAGAGTCATAGAGAGGGAGAGAGGTACAGCAGAGTCATAGAGAGGGAGAGAGGTACAGCAGAGTCATAGAGAGGGAGAGAGGTACAGCAGAGTCATAGAGAGGGAGAGAGGTACAGCAGAGTCATAGAGAGGGAGAGAGGTACAGCAGAGTCATAGAGAGGGAGAGAGGTACAGCAGAGTCATAGAGAGGGAGAGAGGTACAGCAGAGTCATAGAGAGGGAGAGAGGTGCAGCAGAGTCATAGAGAGGGAGAGAGGTGCAGCAGAGTCATAGAGAGGGAGAGAGGTGCAGCAGAGTCATAGAGAGGGAGAGAGGTGCAGCAGAGTCATAGAGAGGGAGAGAGGTGCAGCAGAGTCATAGAGAGGGAGAGAGGTGCAGCAGAGTCATAGAGAGGGAGAGAGGTGCAGCAGAGTCATAGAGAGGGAGAGAGGTGCAGCAGAGTCATAGAGAGGGAGAGAGGTGCAGCAGAGTCATAGAGAGGGAGAGAGGTGCAGCAGAGTCATAGAGAGGGAGAGAGGTACAGCAGAGTCATAGAGAGGGAGAGAGGTACAGCAGAGTCATAGAGAGGGAGAGAGGTACAGCAGAGACATAGAGAGGGAGAGAGGTACAGCAGAGTCATAGAGAGGGAGAGAGGTACAGCAGAGTCATAGAGAGGGAGAGAGGTGCAGCAGAGTCATAGAGAGGGAGAGAGGTGCAGCAGAGTCATAGAGAGGGAGAGAGGTGCAGCAGAGTCATAGAGAGGGAGAGAGGTGCAGCAGAGTCATAGAGAGGGAGAGAGGTGCAGCAGAGTCATAGAGAGGGAGAGAGGTACAGCAGAGTCATAGAGAGGGAGAGAGGTACAGCAGAGTCATAGAGAGGGAGAGAGGTACAGCAGAGTCATAGAGAGGGAGAGAGGTGCAGCAGAGTCATAGAGAGGGAGAGAGGTGCAGCAGAGTCATAGAGAGGGAGAGAGGTGCAGCAGAGTCATAGAGAGGGAGAGAGGTACAGCAGAGTCATAGAGAGGGGGAGAGGTACAGCAGAGTCATAGAGAGGGAGAGAGGTACAGCAGAGTCATAGAGAGGGAGAGAGGTACAGCAGAGTCATAGAGAGGGAGAGAGGTGCAGCAGAGTCATAGAGAGGGAGAGAGGTACAGCAGAGTCATAGAGAGGGAGAGAGGTGCAGCAGAGTCATAGAGAGGGAGAGAGGTGCAGCAGAGTCATAGAGAGGGAGAGAGGTACAGCAGAGTCATAGAGAGGGGGAGAGGTACAGCAGAGTCATAGAGAGAGAGAGAGAGAGAGAGGGGTACAGCAGAGTCATAGAGAAGGAGAGAGGTACAGCAGAGTCATAGAGAAGGAGAGAGGTACAGCAGAGTCATAGAGAGGGGGAGAGGTACAGCAGAGTCATAGAGAGAGAGAGAGAGGGGTACAGCAGAGTCATAGAGAGAGAGAGAGAGGTACAGCAGAGTCATAGAGAGGGAGAGAGGTACAGCAGAGTCATAGAGAGGGAGAGAGGTACAGCAGAGTCATAGAGAGGGAGAGAGGTACAGCAGAGGCATAGAGAGGGAGAGAGGTACAGCAGAGTCATAGAGAGGGAGAGAGGTACAGCAGAGTCATAGAGAGGGAGAGAGGTACAACAGAGTCATAGAGAGGGAGAGAGGTACAACAGAGTCATAGAGAGGGAGAGAGGTACAGCAGAGTCATAGAGAGGGAGAGAGGTACAGCAGAGTCATAGAGAGGGAGAGAGGTACAACAGAGTCATAGAGAGGGAGAGAGGTACAACAGAGTCATAGAGAGGGAGAGAGGTACAGCAGAGTCATAGAGAGGGAGAGAGGTACAGCAGAGTCATAGAGAGGGAGATAGGTGCAGCAGAGTCATAGAGAGGGAGAGAGGTGCAGCAGAGTCATAGAGAGGGAGAGAGGTACAGCAGAGTCATAGAGAGGGAGAGAGGTACAGCAGAGTCATAGAGAGGGAGAGAGGTACAACAGAGTCATAGAGAGGGAGAGAGGTACAACAGAGTCATAGAGAGGGAGAGAGGTACAGCAGAGTCATAGAGAGGGAGAGAGGTACAGCAGAGTCATAGAGAGGGAGATAGGTGCAGCAGAGTCATAGAGAGGGAGAGAGGTGCAGCAGAGTCATAGAGAGGGAGAGAGGTACAGCAGAGTCATAGAGAGGGAGAGAGGTACAGCAGAGTCATAGAGAGGGAGATAGGTGCAGCAGAGTCATAGAGAGGGAGAGAGGTACAGCAGAGTCATAGAGAGGGAGAGAGGTGCAGCAGAGACATAGAGAGGGAGAGAGGTGCAGCAGAGACATAGAGAGGGAGAGAGGTGCAGCAGAGACATAGAGAGGGAGAGAGGTGCAGCAGAGACATAGAGAGGGAGAGATGAGAGTACAGAGAGAGGAGAGTACAGAGAGAGGAGAGTACAGCTCAGCCTCACCAGTGCCCATCAATGAAGCCATACCAATGCCTATCAATGCAGTCTGATGGGCACTGATGAGGCTGCATTGATGGGCACTGATGAGGCTGCGCTGATTGGCACTGGTGAGGCTGCACTGATGGGCACTGGTGAGGCTGCACTGATGGGCACTGGTGAGGCTGCACTGATGGGCACTGGTGAGGCTGCACTGATGGGCACTGGTGAGGCTGCACTGATGGGCACTGGTGAGGCTGCACTGATGAGGCTGCATTGATGGGCACTGGTAAAGCTGCACTGATGGGCACTGGTGAGGCTGCAATGATGAGGCTGCATTGATGGGCACTGATGAGGCTGCATTGATGGGCACTGATGAGGCTGCGCTGATTGGCACTGATGAGGCTGCGCTGATTGGCACTGGTGAGGCTGCGCTGATTGGCACTGGTGAGGCTGCGCTGATGGGCACTGGTGAGGCTGCACTGATGGGCACTGGTAAAGCTGCACTGATGGGCACTGGTAAAGCTGCACTGATGGGCACTGGTAAAGCTGCACTGATGAGGCTGCACTGATGGACACTGATGAGGCTGCACTGATGGACACTGATGGACACTGATGAGGCTGCACTGATGGGCACTGGTGAGGCTGCACTGGTGAGGCTGCACTGATGGGCACTGGTGAGGCTGCACTGATGGGCACTGGTGAGGCTGCACTGATGGGGCTGCATTGATGGGCACTGGTAAAGCTGCACTGATGGGCACTGGTAAAGCTGCACTGATGGGCACTGGTAAAGCTGCACTGATGGGCACTGGTGAGGCTGCACTGATGGGCACTGGTGAGGCTGCACTGATGGGCACTGGTGAGGCTGCGCTGATGGGCACTGATGAGGCTGCGCTGATGGGCACTGATGAGGCTGCACTGATGGGCACTGGTGAGGCTGCACTGATGGGCACTGGTGAGGCTGCACTGATGGGCACTGGTGAGGCTGCACTGATGGGCACTGGTGAGGCTGCACTGATGGGCACTGGTGAGGCTGCACTGATGGGCACTGGTGAGGCTGCACTGATGGGCACTGGTGAGGCTGCACTGATGGGGCTGCATTGATGGGCACTGGTAAAGCTGCACTGATGGGCACTGGTGAGGCTGCATTGATGGGCACTGATGAGGCTGCACTGATGAGGCTGCATTGATGGGCACTGGTAAAGCTGCACTGATGGGCACTGGTGAGGCTGCACTGATGGGCACTGGTGAGGCTGCACTGAAGAGGCTGCATTGATGGGCACTGGTAAAGCTGCACTGATGGGCACTGGTGAGGCTGCATTGATGGGCACTGATGAGGCTGCACTGATGAGGCTGCGCTGATGAGCACTGGTGAGGCTGCACTGATGGGCACTGGTGAGGCTGCACTGATGGGCACTGGTGAGGCTGCACTGATGGGCACTGGTGAGGCTGCACTGATGAGGCTGCATTGATGGGCACTGGTGAGGCTGCACTGATGGGCACTGGTGAGGCTGCACTGATGAGGCTGCATTGATGGGCACTGGTAAAGCTGCATTGATGGGCACTGGTGAGGCTGCACTGATGAGGCTGCATTAATGGGCACTGACGAGTCTGCACTGATGGGCACTGGTGAGGCTGCATTGATGGGCGCTGGTGAGGCTACACTGATGGGCACTGGTGAGGCTACACTGATGGGCACTGGTGAGGCTACACTGATGGGCACTGGTGAGGCTACACTGATGGGCACTGGTGAGGCTACACTGATGGGCACTGGTGAGGCTGCATTGATGGGCACTGGTGAGGCTGCATTGATGGGCACTGGTGAGGCTGCATTGATGGGCACTGGTGAGGCTGCACTGATGGGCACTGGTGAGGCTGCACTGATGGGCACTGGTGAGGCTGCACTGATGGGCACTGGTGAGGCTGCACTGATGAGGCTGCACTGATGAGGAGGCACTGATAGGCACTGGTGAGGCTGCACTGATGGGCACTCGTGAGGCTGCACTGATGGGCACTGATGAGGCTGCATTGATGGGCACTGGTGAGGCTGCACTGATTGGCACTGGTGAGGCTGCACTGATGGGCACTGGTGAGGCTTCACTGAGTGGCACTGGTGAGGCTGCACTGATTGGCACTGGTGAGGCTGCACTGATGGGCACTGGTGAGGCTGCACTGATGGGCACTGGTGAGGCTGCACTGATGGGCACTGGTGAGGCTGCACTGATGGGCACTGGTGAGCCAGGCAGCAACCAGCAAATATGATAATAGATGGTGGTGGACAGTAGTCTGGAGATGATAGGGGTAATAGATGGTGGTGGACAGTAGTCTGGAGATGATAGGGGTAATAGATGGTGGAGGGACAGTAGTCTGGAGATGATGGGGGTAATAGATGGTGGAGGACAGTAGTCTGGAGATGATGGGGGTAATAGATGGTGGTGGACAGTAGTCTGGAGATGATGGGGGTAATAGATGGTGGAGGGACAGTAGTCGGGAGATGATGGGGGTAATAGATGGTGGAGGGACAGTAGTCTGGAGATGATGGGGGTAATAGATGGTGGTGGACAGTAGTCTGGAGATGATAGGGGTAATAGATGGTGGTAGACAGTAGTCTGGAGATGATAGGGGTAATAGATGGTGGAGGGATAGTAGTCTGGAGATGATGGTGGACAGTAGTCTGGAGATGATGGGGGTAATAGATGGTGGAGGACAGTAGTCTGGAGATGATGGGGGTAATAGATGGTGGTGGACAGTAGTCTGGAGATGATGGGGGTAATAGATGGTGGAGGGACAGTAGTCTGGAGATGATGGGGGTAATAGATGGTGGAGGGACAGTAGTCTGGAGATGATGGGGGTAATAGATGGTGGTGGACAGTAGTCTGGAGATGATGGGGGTAATAGACGGTGGTGGACAGTAGTCTGGAGATGATGGGGGTAATAGATGGTGGAGGGACAGTAGTCGGGAGATGATGGGGGTAATAGATGGTGGTGGACAGTAGTCTGGAGATGATGGGGGTAATAGATGGTGGAGGGACAGTAGTCGGGAGATGATGGGGGTAATAGATGGTGGTGGACAGTAGTCTGGAGATGATGGGGGTAATAGATGGTGGAGGACAGTAGTCTGGAGATGATAGGGGTAATAGATGGTAGAGGGACAGTAGTCTGGAGATGATGGGGGTAATAGATGGTGGAGGGACAGTAGTCTGGAGATGATAGGGGTAATAGATGGTGGAGGGACAGTAGTCTGGAGATGATGGGGGTAATAGATGGTGGAGGGACAGTAGTCTGGAGATGATGGGGGTAATAGATGGTGGAGGACAGTAGTCGGGAGATGATGGGGGTAATAGATGGTGGAGGGACAGTAGTCTGGAGATGATAGGGGTAATAGATGGTGGAGGGACAGTAGTCTGGAGATGATGGGGGTAATAGATGGTGGAGGGACAGTAGTCTGGAGATGATGGGGGTAATAGATGGTGGTGGACAGTAGTCGGGAGATGATGGGGGTAATAGATGGTGGTGGACAGTAGTCTGGAGATGATGGGGGTAATAGATGGTGGTGGACAGTAGTCTGGAGATGATGGGGGTAATAGATGATGGTGGACAGTAGTCTGGAGATGATGGGGGTAATAGATGGTGGAGGGACAGTAGTCTGGAGATGATAGGGGTAATAGATGGTGGTGGACAGTAGTCTGGAGATGATGGGGGTAATAGATGGTGGAGGGACAGTAGTCTGGAGATGATGGGGGTAATAGATGGTGGAGGGACAGTAGTCTGGAGATGATGGGGGTAATAGATGGTGGAGGGACAGTAGTCTGGAGATGATGGGGGTAATAGATGGTGGAGGGACAGTAGTCGGGAGATGATGGGGGTAATAGATGGTGGTGGACAGTAGTCTGGAGATGATGGGGGTAATAGATGGTGGAGGGACAGTAGTCTGGAGATGATGGGGGTAATAGATGGTGGAGGGACAGTAGTCGGGAGATGATGGGGGTAATAGATGGTGGTGGACAGTAGTCTGGAGATGATGGGGGTAATAGATGGTGGAGGGACAGTAGTCTGGAGATGATGGGGGTAATAGATGGTGGAGGGACAGTAGTCTGGAGATGATGGGGGTAATAGATGGTGGTGGGACAGTAGTCTGGAGATGATAGGGGTAATAGATGGTGGTGGGACAGTAGTCTGGAGATGATAGGGGTAATAGATGGTGGAGGGACAGTAGTCTGGAGATGATGGGGGTAATAGATGGTGGAGGGACAGTAGTCTGGAGATGATGGGGGTAATAGATGGTGGAGGGACAGTAGTCTGGAGATGATGGGGGTAATAGATGGTGGAGGGACAGTAGTCTGGAGATGATGGGGGTAATAGATGGTGGAGGGACAGTAGTCTGGAGATGATGGGGGTAATAGATGGTGGAGGGACAGTAGTCTGGAGATGATGGGGGTAATAGATGGTGGAGGGACAGTAGTCTGGAGATGATGGGGGTAATAGATGGTGGAGGGACAGTAGTCTGGAGATGATGGGGGTAATAGATGATGGTGGACAGTAGTCTGGAGATGATGGGGGTAATAGATGGTGGAGGGACAGTAGTCTGGAGATGATGGGGGTAATAGATGGTGGAGGGACAGTAGTCTGGAGATGATGGGGGTAATAGATGGTGGTGGACAGTAGTCTGGAGATGATAGGGGTAATAGATGGTGGAGGGACAGTAGTCTGGAGATGATAGGGGTAATAGATGGTGGAGGGACAGTAGTCTGGAGATGATGGGGGTAATAGATGGTGGTGGACAGTAGTCTGGAGATGATGGGGGTAATAGATGGTGGAGGGACAGTAGTCTGGAGATGATGGTGGACAGTAGTCTGGAGATGATGGGGGTAATAGATGGTGGTGGACAGTAGTCTGGAGATGATAGGGGTAATAGATGGTGGAGGGACAGTAGTCTGGAGATGATGGGGGTAATAGATGGTGGAGGGACAGTAGTCGGGAGATGATGGGGGTAATAGATGGTGGAGGGACAGTAGTCTGGAGATGATAGGGGTAATAGATGGTGGTGGACAGTAGTCGGGAGATGATGGGGGTAATAGATGGTGGAGGGACAGTAGTCTGGAGATGATGGGGGTAATAGATGGTGGAGGGACAGTAGTCTGGAGATGATGGGGGTAATAGATGGTGGTGGACAGTAGTCTGGAGATGATGGGGGTAATAGATGGTGGTGGACAGTAGTCGGGAGATGATGGGGGTAATAGATGGTGGAGGGACAGTAGTCTGGAGATGATGGGGGTAATAGATGGTGGAGGGACAGTAGTCGGGAGATGATGGGGGTAATAGATGGTGGTGGACAGTAGTCTGGAGATGATGGGGGTAATAGATGGTGGTGGACAGTAGTCTGGAGATGATAGGGGTAATAGATGGTGGTGGACAGTAGTCTGGAGATGATGGGGGTAATAGATGGTGGTGGACAGTAGTCTGGAGATGATGGGGGTAATAGATGGTGGTGGACAGTAGTCGGGAGATGATGGGGGTAATAGATGGTGGTGGACAGTAGTCTGGAGATGATGGGGGTAATAGATGGTGGAGGGACAGTAGTCGGGAGATGATGGGGGTAATAGATGGTGGTGGACAGTAGTCTGGAGATGATAGGGGTAATAGATGGTGGAGGGACAGTAGTCTGGAGATGATGGGGGTAATAGATGGTGGTGGACAGTAGTCTGGAGATGACGGGTAATAGATGGTGGTGGACAGTAGTCTGGAGACAATGGGGGTAATAGATGGTGGAGGACAGTAGTCTGGAGATGATGGGGGTAATAGATGGTGGAGGGACAGTAGTCTGGAGATGATGGGGGTAATAGATGGTGGAGGGACAGTAGTCTGGAGATGATGGGGGTAATAGATGGTGGTGGACAGTAGTCTGGAGATGATGGGGGTAATAGATGGTGGTGGACAGTAGTCTGGAGATGATGGGGGTAATAGATGGTGGTGGACAGTAGTCTGGAGATGATGGGGGTAATAGATGGTGGAGGGACAGTAGTCTGGAGATGATGGGGGTAATAGATGGTGGTGGACAGTAGTCTGGAGATGATGGGGGTAATAGATGGTGGAGGGACAGTAGTCTGGAGATGATGGGGGTAATAGATGGTGGAGGGACAGTAGTCTGGAGATGATGGGGGTAATAGATGGTGGTGGGACAGTAGTCTGGAGATGATGGGGGTAATAGATGGTGGAGGGACAGTAGTCTGGAGATGATGGGGGTAATAGATGGTGGTGGACAGTAGTCTGGAGATGACGGGTAATAGATGGTGGTGGACAGTAGTCTGGAGACAATGGGGGTAATAGATGGTGGAGGGACAGTAGTCGGGAGATGATGGGGGTAATAGATGGTGGTGGACAGTAGTCGGGAGATGATGGGGGTAATAGATGGTGGAGGACAGTAGTCTGGAGATGATGGGGGTAATAGATGGTGGAGGGACAGTAGTCTGGAGATGATGGGGGTAATAGATGGTGGAGGGACAGTAGTCGGGAGATGATGGGGGTAATAGATGGTGGTGGACAGTAGTCGGGAGATGATGGGGGTAATAGATGGTGGAGGACAGTAGTCTGGAGATGATGGGGGTAATAGATGGTGGAGGGGACAGTAGTCTGGAGATGATGGGGGTAATAGATGGTGGAGGGACAGTAGTCTGGAGATGATGGGGGTAATAGATGGTGGTGGACAGTAGTCTGGAGATGATAGGGGTAATAGATGGTGGTGGACAGTAGTCTGGAGATGATGGGGGTAATAGATGGTGGAGGACAGTAGTCTGGAGATGATGGGGGTAATAGATGGTGGAGGGACAGTAGTCTGGAGATGATGGGGGTAATAGATGGTGGAGGGACAGTAGTCTGGAGATGATGGGGGTAATAGATGGTGGTGGACAGTAGTCTGGAGATGATAGGGGTAATAGATGGTGGTGGACAGTAGTCTGGAGATGATGGGGGTAATAGATGGTGGTGGACAGTAGTCTGGAGATGATGGGGGTAATAGATGGTGGTGGACAGTAGTCGGGAGATGATGGGGGTAATAGATGGTGGTGGACAGTAGTCTGGAGATGATGGGGGTAATAGATGGTGGTGGACAGTAGTCTGGAGATGATGGGGGTAATAGATGGTGGTGGACAGTAGTCGGGAGATGATGGGGGTAATAGATGGTGGTGGACAGTAGTCTGGAGATGATAGGGGTAATAGATGGTGGTGGACAGTAGTCGGGAGATGATGGGGGTAATAGATGGTGGTGGACAGTAGTCTGGAGATGATGGGGGTAATAGATGGTGGTGGACAGTAGTCGGGAGATGATGGGGGTAATAGATGGTGGTGGACAGTAGTCTGGAGATGATGGGGTAATAGATGGTGGAGGGACAGTAGTCTGGAGATGATAGGGGTAATAGATGGTGGTGGACAGTAGTCTGGAGATGATGGGGGTAATAGATGGTGGAGGACAGTAGTCTGGAGATGATAGGGGTAATAGATGGTGGTGGGACAGTAGTCTGGAGATGATGGGGGTAATAGATGGTGGTGGACAGTAGTCTGGAGATGATGGGGGTAATAGATGGTGGAGGGACAGTAGTCTGGAGATGATGGGGGTAATAGATGGTGGTGGACAGTAGTCAGGAGATGATGGGGGTAATAGATGGTGGTGGACAGTAGTCTGGAGATGATGGGGGTAATAGATGGTGGAGGGACAGTAGTCTGGAGATGATGGGGGTAATAGATGGTGGAGGGACAGTAGTCTGGAGATGATGGGGGTAATAGATGGTGGAGGGACAGTAGTCTGGAGATGATGGGGGTAATAGATGGTGGAGGGACAGTAGTCTGGAGATGATGGGGTAATAGATGGTGGAGGGACAGTAGTCGGGAGATGATGGGGGTAATAGATGGTGGAGGGACAGTAGTCTGGAGATGATGGGGGTAATAGATGGTGGAGGACAGTAGTCTGGAGATGATGGGGGTAATAGATGGTGGAGGGACAGTAGTCGGGAGATGATGGGGGTAATAGATGGTGGTGGACAGTAGTCTGGAGATGATGGGGGTAATAGATGGTGGAGGGACAGTAGTCGGGAGATGATGGGGGTAATAGATGGTGGTGGACAGTAGTCTGGAGATGATGGGGGTAATAGATGGTGGAGGACAGTAGTCTGGAGATGATAGGGGTAATAGATGGTGGAGGGACAGTAGTCGGGAGATGATGGGGGTAATAGATGGTGGTGGACAGTAGTCTGGAGATGATGGGGGTAATAGATGGTGGAGGGACAGTAGTCTGGAGATGATGGGGGTAATAGATGGTGGTGGACAGTAGTCGGGAGATGATGGGGGTAATAGATGGTGGTGGACAGTAGTCTGGAGATGATGGGGGTAATAGATGGTGGTGGACAGTAGTCGGGAGATGATGGGGGTAATAGATGGTGGTGGACAGTAGTCTGGAGATGATGGGGGTAATAGATGGTGGTGGACAGTAGTCTGGAGATGATGGGGGTAATAGATGGTGGAGGGACAGTAGTCGGGAGATGATAGGGGTAATAGATGGTGGTGGACAGTAGTCGGGAGATGATGGGGGTAATAGATGGTGGTGGACAGTAGTCGGGAGATGATGGGGGTAATAGATGGTGGAGGGACAGTAGTCGGGAGATGATGGGGGTAATAGATGGTGGTGGACAGTAGTCTGGAGATGATGGGGGTAATAGATGGTGGTGGACAGTAGTCGGGAGATGATGGGGGTAATAGATGGTGGTGGACAGTAGTCGGGAGATGATGGGGGTAATAGATGGTGGTGGACAGTAGTCTGGAGATGATGGGGGTAATAGATGGTGGTGGACAGTAGTCGGGAGATGATGGGGGTAATAGATGGTGGTGGACAGTAGTCTGGAGATGATGGGGGTAATAGATGGTGGTGGACAGTAGTCGGGAGATGATGGGGGTAATAGATGGTGGTGGACAGTAGTCTGGAGATGATGGGGGTAATAGATGGTGGTGGACAGTAGTCTGGAGATGATGGGGGTAATAGATGGTGGAGGGACAGTAGTCTGGAGATGATGGGGGTAATAGATGGTGGAGGGACAGTAGTCTGGAGATGATGGGGGTAATAGATGGTGGTGGACAGTAGTCTGGAGATGATGGGGGTAATAGATGGTGGAGGGACAGTAGTCTGGAGATGATGGGGGTAATAGACGGTGGTGGACAGTAGTCTGGAGATGATGGGGGTAATAGATGGTGGAGGACAGTAGTCTGGAGATGATGGGGGTAATAGATGGTGGAGGGACAGTAGTCTGGAGATGATGGGGGTAATAGATGGTGGAGGGACAGTAGTCTGGAGATGATGGGGGTAATAGATGGTGGAGGGACAGTAGTCGGGAGATGATGGGGGTAATAGATGGTGGTGGACAGTAGTCTGGAGATGATGGGGGTAATAGATGGTGGTGGACAGTAGTCGGGAGATGATGGGGGTAATAGATGGTGGTGGACAGTAGTCGGGAGATGATGGGGGTAATAGATGGTGGTGGACAGTAGTCGGGAGATGATGGGGGTAATAGATGGTGGAGGGACAGTAGTCGGGAGATGATGGGGGTAATAGATGGTGGTGGACAGTAGTCTGGAGATGATGGGGGTAATAGATGGTGGAGGGACAGTAGTCTGGAGATGATGGGAGTAGAAGATTGTGGCGGTGGACAGTAGTCGGGAGATGATGGGGGTGTAGAGGAGTCGGGAGATGACGGGTAATAGATGGGGGTGGGATAGTAGTCGGGAGAGGATGGGGTAGATCTCGGACCTACCTGCCCCCAGAAGCCCCCAGCAGCAGCACGCCGCACAAATCAGCTGCATCCACATGGTGTCTCCGGAGGTCTCCTCTCCTCTCCGGATCCCGGGGGTCTCCTCTCTTCTCCGCCGCTCCGAGCATCTCTTCCAACATCACCACCAGCCGGGCCCCGCCCACTGCCCGCCCGGGCCCCGCCCCCTAACCGCCCGGGCCCCGCCCCCTAACCGCATCACCCGCCGCCCCGTCCTCAATCCCTCCCACCGATCTCCTCCCCCCATCGCCCTCCGTGCCTCTTCCACCGATCTCCTCCCCCCATCCCCCTCCGTGCCTCTTCCACCGATCTCCTCCCCCCATCCCCCTCCGTGCCTCTTCCACCGATCTCCTCCCCCCATCCCCCTCCGTGCCTCTTCCACCGATCTCCTCCAACCATCCCCCTCCATGCCTCTCCCACCGATCTCCTCCAACCATCCCCCTCCGTGCCTCTTCCACCGATCTCCTCCAACCATCCCCCTCCATGCCTCTCCCACCGATCTCCTCCCCCCATCCCCCTCCGTGCCTCTTCCACCGATCTCCTCCCCCCATCCCCCTCCGTGCCTCTTCCACCGATCTCCTCCCCCCATCCCCCTCCGTGCCTCTTCCACCGATCTCCTCCCCCCATCCCCCTCCGTGCCTCTTCCACCGATCTCCTCCCCCCATCCCCCTCCGTGCCTCTTCCACCGATCTCCTCCAACCATCCCCCTCCATGCCTCTCCCACCGATCTCCTCCAACCATCCCCCTCCGTGCCTCTTCCACCGATCTCCTCCAACCATCCCCCTCCATGCCTCTCCCACCGATCTCCTCCAACCATCCCCCTCCGTGCCTCTTCCACCGATCTCCTCCCCCCATCCCCCTCCGTGCCTCTTCCACCGATCTCCTCCCCCCATCCCCCTCCGTGCCTCTTCCACCGATCTCCTCCAACCATCCCCCTCCATGCCTCTCCCACCGATCTCCTCCAACCATCCCCCTCCGTGCCTCTTCCACCGATCTCCTCCAACCATCCCCCTCCATGCCTCTCCCACCGATCTCCTCCAACCATCCCCCTCCGTGCCTCTTCCACCGATCTCCTCCCCCCATCCCCCTCCGTGCCTCTTCCACCGATCTCCTCCCCCCATCCCCCTCCGTGCCTCTTCCACCGATCTCCTCCAACCATCCCCCTCCATGCCTCTCCCACCGATCTCCTCCAACCATCCCCCTCCGTGCCTCTTCCACCGATCTCCTCCAACCATCCCCCTCCATGCCTCTCCCACCGATCTCCTCCAACCATCCCCCTCCGTGCCTCTTCCACCGATCTCCTCCCCCCATCCCCCTCCGTGCCTCTTCCACCGATCTCCTCCCCCCATCCCCCTCCGTGCCTCTCCCACCGATCTCCTCCCCCCATCCCCCTCCGTGCCTCTTCCACCGATCTCCTCCCCCCATCACCCTCCGTGCCTCTTCCGCCGATCTCCTCCAACCATCCCCCTCCGTGCCTCTTCCACCGATCTCCTCCCACCATCCCCCTCCATGCCTCTCCCACCGATCTCCTCCCCCATCCCCCTCCGTGCCTCTTCCACCGATCTCCTCCCCCCATCACCCTCCGTGCCTCTTCCACCGATCTCCTCCCCCCATCCCCCTCCGTGCCTCTTCCACCGATCTCCTCCCCCCATCCCCCTCCGTGCCTCTTCCACCGATCTCCTCCAACCATCCCCCTCCATGCCTCTCCCACCGATCTCCTCCAACCATCCCCCTCCGTGCCTCTTCCACCGATCTCCTCCAACCATCCCCCTCCATGCCTCTCCCACCGATCTCCTCCAACCATCCCCCTCCGTGCCTCTTCCACCGATCTCCTCCCCCCATCCCCCTCCGTGCCTCTTCCACCGATCTCCTCCCCCCATCCCCCTCCGTGCCTCTTCCACCGATCTCCTCCAACCATCCCCCTCCATGCCTCTCCCACCGATCTCCTCCAACCATCCCCCTCCGTGCCTCTTCCACCGATCTCCTCCAACCATCCCCCTCCATGCCTCTCCCACCGATCTCCTCCAACCATCCCCCTCCGTGCCTCTTCCACCGATCTCCTCCCCCCATCCCCCTCCGTGCCTCTTCCACCGATCTCCTCCCCCCATCCCCCTCCGTGCCTCTCCCACCGATCTCCTCCCCCCATCCCCCTCCGTGCCTCTTCCACCGATCTCCTCCCCCCATCACCCTCCGTGCCTCTTCCGCCGATCTCCTCCAACCATCCCCCTCCGTGCCTCTTCCACCGATCTCCTCCCACCATCCCCCTCCATGCCTCTCCCACCGATCTCCTCCCCCATCCCCCTCCGTGCCTCTTCCACCGATCTCCTTCCCCCATCACCCTCCGTGCCTCTTCCGCCGATCTCCTCCAACCATCCCCCTCCGTGCCTCTTCCACCGATCTCCTCCAACCATCCCCCTCCATGCCTCTCCCACCGATCTCCTCCCCCCATCCCCCTCCGTGCCTCTTCCACCGATCTCCTCCCCCCATCCCCCTCCGTGCCTCTTCCACCGATCTCCTCCCCCCCATCCCCCTCCGTGCCTCTTCCACCGATCTCCTCAAACCATCCCCCTCCGTGCCTCTTCCACCGATCTCCTCCCCCCATCACCCTCCGTGCCTCTCCCACCGATCTCCTCCCCCCATCCCCCTCCGTGCCTCTTCCACCGATCTCCTCCCCCCATCCCCCTCCGTGCCTCTTCCACCGATCTCCTCCCACCATCCCCCTCCGTGCCTCTTCCACCGATCTCCTCCCACCATCCCCCTCCGTGCCTCTTCCACCGATCTCCTCCCCCCATCCCCCTCCGTGCCTCTTCCACCGATCTCTCCCCCCATCCCCCTCCGTGCCTCTTCCACCGATCTCCTCCCCCCATCACCCTCCGTGCCTCTTCCGCCGATCTCCTCCAACCATCCCCCTCCGTGCCTCTTCCACCGATCTCCTCCAACCATCCCCCTCCATGCCTCTCCCACCGATCTCCTCCCCCATCCCCCTCCGTGCCTCTTCCACCGATCTCCTCCCCCCATCACCCTCCGTGCCTCTTCCACCATCTCCTCCCCCCATCCCCCTCCGTGCCTCTTCCACCGATCTCCTCCCACCATCCCCCTCCGTGCCTCTCCCACCGATCTCCTCCCCCATCACCCTCCGTGCCTCTTCCACCGATCTCCTCCCCCCATCCCCCACCGTGCCTCTTCCACCGATCTCCTCCCACCATCCCCCTCCGTGCCTCTTCCACCGATCTCCTCCCCCCATCACCCTCCGTGCCTCTCCCACCGATCTCCTCCCCCCATCCCCCTCCGTGCCTCTTCCACCGATCTCCTCCCCCCATCCCCCTCCGTGCCTCTCCCACCGATCTCCTCCCCCCATCCCCCTCCGTGCCTCTTCCACCGATCTCCTCCCCCCCATCACCCTCCGTGCCTCTTCCACCGATCTCCTCCAACCATCCCCCTCCGTGCCTCTTCCACCGATCTCCTCCCCCCATCACCCTCCGTGCCTCTTCCACCGATCTCCTCCAACCATCCCCCTCCGTGCCTCTTCCACCGATCTCCTCCCACCATCCCCCTCCATGCCTCTCCCACCGATCTCCTCCCCCCATCACCCTCCGTGCCTCTTCCACCGATCTCCTCCCCCCATCCCCCTCCGTGCCTCTTCCACCGATCTCCTCCAACCATCCCCCTCCGTGCCTCCTCCACCGATCTCCTCCCCCCATCACCCTCCGTGCCTCTCCCACCGATCTCCTCCCCCCATCACCCTCCGTGCCTCTTCCGCCGATCTCCTCCAACCATCCCCCTCCGTGCCTCTTCCACCGATCTCCTCCCCCCATCACCCTCCGTGCCTCTTCCGCCGATCTCCTCCAACCATCCCCCTCCGTGCCTCTTCCACCGATCTCCTCCAACCATCCCCCTCCATGCCTCTCCCACCGATCTCCTCCAACCATCCCCCTCCGTGCCTCTTCCACCGATCTCCTCCCCCCATCCCCCTCCGTGCCTCTTCCACCGATCTCCTCCCCCCATCCCCCTCCGTGCCTCTTCCACCGATCTCCTCAAACCATCCCCCTCCGTGCCTCTTCCACCGATCTCCTCCCCCCATCACCCTCCGTGCCTCTCCCACCGATCTCCTCCCCCCATCCCCCTCCGTGCCTCTTCCACCGATCTCCTCCCCCCATCCCCCTCCGTGCCTCTTCCACCGATCTCTTCCCACCATCCCCCTCCGTGCCTCTTCCACCGATCTCCTCCCACCATCCCCCTCCGTGCCTCTTCCACCGATCTCCTCCCCCCATCCCCCTCCGTGCCTCTTCCACCGATCTCCTCCCCCCATCCCCCTCCGTGCCTCTTCCACCGATCTCCTCCCCCCATCACCCTCCGTGCCTCTTCCGCCGATCTCCTCCAACCATCCCCCTCCGTGCCTCTTCCACCGATCTCCTCCAACCATCCCCCTCCATGCCTCTCCCACCGATCTCCTCCCCCATCCCCCTCCGTGCCTCTTCCACCGATCTCCTCCCCCCATCACCCTCCGTGCCTCTTCCACCGATCTCCTCCCCCCATCCCCCTCCGTGCCTCTTCCACCGATCTCCTCCCCCCATCCCCCTCCGTGCCTCTTCCACCGATCTCCTCCCACCATCCCCCTCCGTGCCTCTTCCACCGATCTCCTCCCCCCATCCCCCTCCGTGCCTCTTCCACCGATCTCCTCCCCCCATCCCCCTCCGTGCCTCTCCCACCGATCTCCTCCCCCCATCCCCCTCCGTGCCTCTTCCACCGATCTCCTCCCCCCATCACCCTCCGTGCCTCTTCCGCCGATCTCCTCCAACCATCCCCCTCCGTGCCTCTTCCACCGATCTCCTCCAACCATCCCCCTCCATGCCTCTCCCACCGATCTCCTCCCCCATCCCCCTCCGTGCCTCTTCCACCGATCTCCTCCCCCCATCACCCTCCGTGCCTCTTCCGCCGATCTCCTCCAACCATCCCCCTCCGTGCCTCTTCCACCGATCTCCTCCAACCATCCCCCTCCATGCCTCTCCCACCGATCTCCTCCAACCATCCCCCTCCGTGCCTCTTCCACCGATCTCCTCCCCCCATCCCCCTCCGTGCCTCTTCCACCGATCTCCTCCCCCCATCCCCCTCCGTGCCTCTTCCACCGATCTCCTCAAACCATCCCCCTCCGTGCCTCTTCCACCGATCTCCTCCCCCCATCACCCTCCGTGCCTCTCCCACCGATCTCCTCCCCCCATCCCCCTCCGTGCCTCTTCCACCGATCTCCTCCCCCCATCCCCCTCCGTGCCTCTTCCACCGATCTCCTCCCACCATCCCCCTCCGTGCCTCTTCCACCGATCTCCTCCCACCATCCCCCTCCGTGCCTCTTCCACCGATCTCCTCCCCCCATCCCCCTCCGTGCCTCTTCCACCGATCTCCTCCCCCCATCCCCCTCCGTGCCTCTTCCACCGATCTCCTCCCCCCATCACCCTCCGTGCCTCTTCCGCCGATCTCCTCCAACCATCCCCCTCCGTGCCTCTTCCACCGATCTCCTCCAACCATCCCCCTCCATGCCTCTCCCACCGATCTCCTCCCCCATCCCCCTCCGTGCCTCTTCCACCGATCTCCTCCCCCCATCACCCTCCGTGCCTCTTCCACCGATCTCCTCCCCCCATCCCCCTCCGTGCCTCTTCCACCGATCTCCTCCCACCATCCCCCTCCGTGCCTCTTCCACCGATCTCCTCCCCCCATCACCCTCCGTGCCTCTCCCACCGATCTCCTCCCCCCATCCCCCTCTGTGCCTCTTCCACCGATCTCCTCCCCCCATCCCCCTCCGTGCCTCTTCCACCGATCTCCTCAAACCATCCCCCTCCGTGCCTCTTCCACCGATCTCCTCCCCCCATCCCCCTCCGTGCCTCTTCCACCGATCTCCTCCCCCCATCCCCCTCCGTGCCTCTCCCACCGATTTCCTCCCCCCATCCCCCTCCGTGCCTCTTCCACCATCTCCTCCCCCCATCACCCTCCGTGCCTCTCCCACCGATCTCCTCCAACCATCCCCCTCCGTGCCTCTTCCACCGATCTCCTCCCCCCATCCCCCTCCGTGCCTCTTCCACCGATCTCCTCCCACCATCACCCTCCGTGCCTATTCCACCGATCTCCTCCCCCCATCACCCTCCGTGCCTCTTCCACCGATCTCCTCCAACCATCACCCCCCGTGCCTCTTCCACCGATCTCCTCCCACCATCACCCTCCGTGCCTATTCCACCGATCTCCTCCCACCATCACCCTCCGTGCCTCTTCCACCGATCTCCTCCAACCATCACCCTCCATGCCTCTTCCACCGATCTCCTCCCCCCATCACCCTCCGTGCCTCTTCCACCGATCTCCTCCAACCATCCCCCTCCGTGCCTCTTCCACCGATCTCCTCCAACCATCCCCCTCCATGCCTCTTCCACCGATCTCCTCCCCCCATCACCCTCCGTGCCTCTCCCACCGATCTTCTCCCACATCACCCTCCGTGCCTCTCCCACCGATCTCCTCCCACATCACCCTCCGTGCCTCTCCCACCGATCTCCTCCCACATCACCCTCCGTGCCTCTCCCACCGATCTCCTCCCCCCATCACCCTCCAGGCCTCTCCCACCGATCTCCTCCAACCATCCCCCTCCGTGCCTCTTCCACCGATCTCCTCCAACTATCACCCTCCGTGCCTCTTCCACCGATCTCCTCCCACCATCACCTTCCGTGCCTCTCCCACCGATCTCCTCCCCCATCACCCTCCGGGCCTCTCCCACCGATCTCCTCCAACCATCACCCTCCGGGCCTCTCCCACCGATCTCCTCCCACATCACCCTCCGTGCCTCTCCCACCGATCTCCTCCCACATCACCCTCCAGGCCTCTTCCACCGATCTCCTCAAACCATCCCCCTCCGTGCCTCTCCCACCGATCTCCTCCCCCCATCACCGGGCCTCTCCCACCGATCTCCTCCAACCATCACCCTCCGGGCCTCTCCCACCGATCTCCTCCAACCATCAGCCCTCCCATGACCTCCCCTCCATCCAACAATTCTTTCTTACGCCATGCCTTTTCCATACCTCCCTTACCACTAGTTACCAATCTATACCCCTTAACCCTCTGACAACCAACACCCCTTTAACACCCCATAACTTCTCCATTCCCCAAAGTTCCACCAAACCAACACCCTTTCCATACTCCATACCTCCTCTCCAACCAATTCTCTTTTCATACCTCATACCTCTTACATATCTTCTCTACCCAACACCACTTTTATATCCCATACCTCCCTTCCAATCAACACCCCTTTCCAGACTTCCCTCCAACCAAAGCCCCTTCCATACCCCATACCTCCCCTCCAACCAATACTCCTTCCATACCCCATACCTCCCCTCCAACCAATACTCCTTCCATACCCCATACCTCCCCTCCAACCAAAACCCCTTCCGAAACCCATACCTCCCCTCCAACCAATACTCCTTCCATACCCCATACCTCCCCTCCAACCAATACTCCTTCCATACCCCATACCTCCCCTCCAACCAAAACCCCTTCCAAACCCCATACCTCCCCTCCAACCAAAACCCCTTCCGAAACCCATACCTCCCCTCCAACCAATACTCCTTCCATACCCCATACCTCCCCTCCAACCAATACTCCTTCCATACCCCATACCTCCCCTCCAACCAATACTCCTTCCATACCCCATACCTCCCCTCCAACCAATACTCCTTCCATACCCCATACCTCCCCTCCAACCAATACTCCTTCCATACCCCATACCTCCCCTCCAACCAATACTCCTTCCATACCCCATACCTCCCCTCCAACCAAAACCCCTTCCGAAACCCATACCTCCCCTCCAACCAATACTCCTTCCATACCCCATACCTCCCCTCCAACCAATACTCCTTCCATACCCCATACCTCCCCTCCAACCAAAACCCCTTCCAAACCCCATACCTCCCCTCCAACCAAAACCCCTTCCGAAACCCATACCTCCCCTCCAACCAATACTCCTTCCATACCCCATACCTCCCCTCCAACCAATACTCCTTCCATACCCCATACCTCCCCTCCAACCAATACTCCTTCCATACCCCATACCTCCCCTCCAACCAATACTCCTTCCATACCCCATACCTCCCCTCCAACCAATACTCCTTCCATACCCCATACCTCCCCTCCAACCAAAACCCCTTCCGAAACCCATACCTCCCCTCCAACCAATACTCCTTCCATACCCCATACCTCCCCTCCAACCAATACTCCTTCCATACCCCATACCTCCCCTCCAACCAAAACCCCTTCCAAACCCCATACCTCCCCTCCAACCAAAACCCCTTCCGAAACCCATACCTCCCCTCCAACCAATACTCCTTCCATACCCCATACCTCCCCTCCAACCAATACTCCTTCCATACCCCATACCTCCCCTCCAACCAATACTCCTTCCATACCCCATACCTCCCCTCCAACCAATACTCCTTCCATACCCCATACCTCCCCTCCAACCAATACTCCTTCCATACCCCATACCTCCCCTCCAACCAAAACCCCTTCCGAAACCCATACCTCCCCTCCAACCAATACTCCTTCCATACCCCATACCTCCCCTCCAACCAATACTCCTTCCATACCCCATACCTCCCCTCCAACCAAAACCCCTTCCAAACCCCATACCTCCCCTCCAACCAAAACCCCTTCCGAAACCCATACCTCCCCTCCAACCAATACTCCTTCCATACCCCATACCTCCCCTCCAACCAATACTCCTTCCATACCCCATACCTCCCCTCCAACCAAAACCCCTTCCAAACCCCATACCTCCCCTCCAACCAAAACCCCTTCCGAAACCCATACCTCCCCTCCAACCAAAACCCCTTCCGAACCCCATACCTCCCCTCCAAACAAAACCCCTTCCGAACCCCATACCTCCCCTCCAACCAAAACCCCTTCCGAACCCCATACCTCCCCTCCAACCAAAACCCCTTCCGAACCCCATACCTCCCCTCTAACCAAAGCCCCTTCCATACCCCCATACCTCCCCTTCAACCAAAGCCCCTTCCGAACCCCATACCTCCCCTCCAACCAATACTCCTTCCATACCCCATACCTCCCCTCCAACCAATACTCCTTCCATACCCCATAACTCCCCTCCAACCAAAACTCCTTCCATACCCCATACCTCCCCTCCAACCAATACTCCTTCCATACCCCATACCTCCCCTCCAACCAAAACCCCTTCCGAACCCCATACCTCCCCTCCAACCAATACTCCTTCCATACCCCATACCTCCCCTCCAACCAATACTCCTTCCATACCCCATACCTCCCCTCCAACCAATACTCCTTCCATACCCCATACCTCCCCTCCAACCAATACTCCTTCCATACCCCATACCTCCCCTCCAACCAATACTCCTTCCATACCCCATACCTCCCCTCCAACCAAAACCCCTTCCGAAACCCATACCTCCCCTCCAACCAATACTCCTTCCATACCCCATACCTCCCCTCCAACCAATACTCCTTCCATACCCCATACCTCCCCTCCAACCAAAACCCCTTCCAAACCCCATACCTCCCCTCCAACCAAAACCCCTTCCGAAACCCATACCTCCCCTCCAACCAATACTCCTTCCATACCCCATACCTCCCCTCCAACCAATACTCCTTCCATACCCCATACCTCCCCTCCAACCAAAACCCCTTCCAAACCCCATACCTCCCCTCCAACCAAAACCCCTTCCGAAACCCATACCTCCCCTCCAACCAAAACCCCTTCCGAACCCCATACCTCCCCTCCAAACAAAACCCCTTCCGAACCCCATACCTCCCCTCCAACCAAAACCCCTTCCGAACCCCATACCTCCCCTCCAACCAAAACCCCTTCCGAACCCCATACCTCCCCTCCAACCAAAGCCCCTTCCATACCCCCATACCTCCCCTTCAACCAAAGCCCCTTCCGAACCCCATACCTCCCCTCCAACCAATACTCCTTCCATACCCCATACCTCCCCTCCAACCAATACTCCTTCCATTCCCCATACCTCCCCTCCAACCAATACTCCTTCCATACCCCATACCTCCCCTCCAACCAATACTCCTTCCATACCCCATACCTCCCCTCCAACCAAAACCCCTTCCGAAACCCATACCTCCCCTCCAACCAATACTCCTTCCATACCCCATACCTCCCCTCCAACCAATACTCCTTCCATACCCCATACCTCCCCTCCAACCAAAACCCCTTCCAAACCCCATACCTCCCCTCCAACCAAAACCCCTTCCGAAACCCATACCTCCCCTCCAACCAATACTCCTTCCATACCCCATTCCTCCCCTCCAACCAATACTCCTTCCATACCCCATACCTCCCCTCCAACCAAAACCCCTTCCAAACCCCATACCTCCCCTCCAACCAAAACCCCTTCCGAAACCCATACCTCCCCTCCAACCAATACTCCTTCCATACCCCATACCTCCCCTCCAACCAATACTCCTTCCATACCCCATACCTCCCCTCCAACCAAAACCCCTTCCGAACCCCATACCTCCCCTCCAACCAAAACCCCTTCCGAACCCCATACCTCCCCTCCAAACAAAACCCCTTCCGAACCCCATACCTCCCCTCCAACCAAAACCCCTTCCGAACCCCATACCTCCCCTCCAACCAAAACCCCTTCCGAACCCCATACCTCCCCTCCAACCAAAGCCCCTTCCATACCCCCATACCTCCCCTTCAACCAAAGCCCCTTCCGAACCCCATACCTCCCCTCCAACCAATACTCCTTCCATACCCCATACCTCCCCTCCAACCAAAACCCCTTCCGAACCCCATACCTCCCCTCCAACCAAAGCCCCTTCCATACCCCCATACCTCCCCTTCAACCAAAGCCCCTTCCGAACCCCATACCTCCCCTCCAACCAATACTCCTTCCATACCCCATACCTCCCCTCCAACCAAAACCCCTTCCGAACCCCATACCTCCCCTCCAACCAAAACCCCTTCCGAACCCCATACCTCCCCTCCAACCAAAACCCCTTCCGAACCCCATACCTCCCCTCCAACCAATACTCCTTCCATACCCCATACCTCCCCTCCAACCAATACTCCTTCCATACCCCATACCTCCCCTCCAACCAAAACCCCTTCCGAACCCCATACCTCCCCTCCAACCAAAACCCCTTCCGAACCCCATACCTCCCCTTCAACCAAAGCCCCTTCCGAACCCCATACCTCCCCTCCAACCAATACTCCTTCCATACCCCATACCTCCCCTCCAACCAAAACCCCTTCCGAACCCCATACCTCCCCTCCAACCAAAACCCCTTCCGAACCCCATACCTCCCCTCCAAACAAAACCCCTTCCGAACCCCATACCTCCCCTCCAACCAATACTCCTTCCATACCCCATACCTCCCCTCCAACCAAAGCCCCTTCCGAACCCCATACCTCCCCTCCAACCAAAACCCCTTCCGAACCCCATACCTCCCCTCCAACCAAAGCCCCTTCCATACCCCATACCTCCCCTCCAACCAATACTCCTTCCATACCCCATACCTCCCCTCCAACCAATACTCCTTCCATACCCCATACCTCCCCTCCAACCAAAACCCCTTCCGAACCCCATACCTCCCCTCCAACCAATACTCCTTCCATACCCCATACCTCCCCTCCAACCAAAACCCCTTCCAAACCCCATACCTCCCCTCCAACCAAAACCCCTTCCGAAACCCATACCTCCCCTCCAACCAAAGCCCCTTCCATACCCCCATACCTCCCCTTCAACCAAAGCCCCTTCCGAACCCCATACCTCCCCTCCAACCAATACTCCTTCCATACCCCATACCTCCCCTCCAACCAATACTCCTTCCATACCCCATACCTCCCCTCCAACCAAAACCCCTTCCGAACCCCATACCTCCCCTCCAACCAAAACCCCTTCCGAACCCCATACCTCCCCTCCAACCAATACTCCTTCCATACCCCATACCTCCCCTCCAACCAAAACCCCTTCCGAACCCCATACCTCCCCTCCAACCAAAACCCCTTCCGAACCCCATACCTCCCCTCCAACCAATACTCCTTCCATACCCCATACCTCCCCTCCAACCAAAACCCCTTCCGAACCCCATACCTCCCCTCCAACCAAAACCCCTTCCGAACCCCATACCTCCCCTCCAACCAAAGCCTCTTCCATACCCCCATACCTCCCCTCCAACCAAAGCCCCTTCCGAACCCCATACCTCCCCTCCAACCAATACTCCTTCCATACCCCATACCTCCCCTCCAACCAAAGCCCCTTCCGAACCCCATACCTCCCCTCCAACCAATACACCTTCCATACCCCATACCTCCCCTCCAACCAATACTCCTTCCATACCCCATACCTCCCCTCCAACCAAAACCCCTTCCGAACCCCATACCTCCCCTCCAACCAAAACCCCTTCCGAACCCCATACCTCCCCTCCAACCAAAACCCCTTCCGAACCCCATACCCCCCCTCCAACCAAAACCCCTTCCATACCCCCATACCTCCCCTCCAACCAATACTCCTTCCATACCCCATACCTCCCCTCCAACCAAATCCCCTTCCGAACCCCATACCTCCCCTCCAACCAAAACCCCTTCCGAACCCCATACCTCCCCTCCAACCAATACTCCTTCCATACCCCATACCTCCCCTCCAACCAATACTCCTTCCATACCCCATACCTCCCCTCCAACCAATACTCCTTCCATACCCCATACCTCCCCTCCAACCAAAACCCCTTCCGAACCCCATACCTCCCCTCCAACCAAAACCCCTTCCGAACCCCATACCTCCCCTTCAACCAATACTCCTTCCATACCCCATACCTCCCCTCCAACCAATACTCCTTCCGAACCCCATACCTCCCCTCCAACCAAAGCCCCTTCCGAACCCCATACCTCCCCTCCAACCAATACTCCTTCCATACCCCATACCTCCCCTCCAACCAAAGCCCCTTCCGAACCCCATACCTCCCCTCCAACCAATACACCTTCCATACCCCATACCTCCCCTCCAACCAATACTCCTTCCATACCCCATACCTCCCCTCCAACCAAAACCCCTTCCGAACCCCATACCTCCCCTCCAACCAAAACCCCTTCCGAACCCCATACCTCCCCTCCAACCAAAACCCCTTCCGAACCCCATACCCCCCCTCCAACCAAAACCCCTTCCATACCCCCATACCTCCCCTCCAACCAATACTCCTTCCATACCCCATACCTCCCCTCCAACCAAATCCCCTTCCGAACCCCATACCTCCCCTCCAACCAAAACCCCTTCCGAACCCCATACCTCCCCTCCAACCAATACTCCTTCCATACCCCATACCTCCCCTCCAACCAATACTCCTTCCATACCCCATACCTCCCCTCCAACCAATACTCCTTCCATACCCCATACCTCCCCTCCAACCAAAACCCCTTCCGAACCCCATACCTCCCCTCCAACCAAAACCCCTTCCGAACCCCATACCTCCCCTTCAACCAATACTCCTTCCATACCCCATACCTCCCCTCCAACCAATACTCCTTCCGAACCCCATACCTCCCCTCCAACCAAAACCCCTTCCGAACCCCATACCTCCCCTCCAACCAAAACCCCTTCCGAACCCCATACCTCCCCTCCAACCAATACTCCTTCCATACCCCATACCTCCCCTCCAACCAATACTCCTTCCGAACCCCATACCTCCCCTCCAACCAATACTCCTTCCATACCCCATACCTCCCCTCCAACCAAAACCCCTTCCGAACCCCATACCTCCCCTCCAACCAAAACCCCTTCCGAACCCCATACCTCCCCTCCAACCAAAACCCCTTCCGAACCTCATACCTCCCCTCCAACCAATACTCCTTCCATACCCCATACCTCCCCTCCAACCAATACTCCTTCCATACCCCAAACCTCCCCTCCAACCAAAACCCCTTCCGAACCCCATACCTCCCCTCCAACCAAAACCCCTTCCGAACCCCATACCTCCCTTCCAACCAATACTCCTTCCATACCCCATACCTCCCCTCCAACCAATACTCCTTCCATACCCCATACCTCCCCTCCAACCAATACTCCTTCCATACCCCATACCTCCCCTCCAACCAAAACCCCTTCCGAACCCCATACCTCCCCTCCAACCAAAACCCCTTCCGAACCCCATACCTCCCCTCCAACCAAAGCCTCTTCCATACCCCCATACCTCCCCTCCAACCAAAGCCCCTTCCGAACCCCATACCTCCCCTCCAACCAATACTCCTTCCATACCCCATACCTCCCCTCCAACCAAAACCCCTTCCGAACCCCATACCTCCCCTCCAACCAAAACCCCTTCCGAACCCCATACCTCCCCTCCAACCAATACTCCTTCCATACCCCATACCTCCCCTCCAACCAATACTCCTTCCATACCCCATACCTCCCCTCCAACCAAAACCCCTTCCGAACCCCATACCTCCCCTCCAACCAAAACCCCTTCCGAACCCCATACCTCCCCTCCAACCAAAGCCTCTTCCATACCCCCATACCTCCCCTCCAACCAAAACCCCTTCCGAACCCCATACCTCCCCTCCAACCAAAACCCCTTCCGAACCTCATACCTCCCCTCCAACCAATACTCCTTCCATACCCCATACCTCCCCTCCAACCAATACTCCTTCCATACCCCAAACCTGAACCTCATACCTCCCCTCCAACCAATACTCCTTCCATACCCCATACCTCCCCTCCAACCAATACTCCTTCCATACCCCAAACCTCCCCTCCAACCAAAACCCCTTCCGAACCCCATACCTCCCCTCCAACCAAAACCCCTTCCGAACCCCATACCTCCCTTCCAACCAATACTCCTTCCATACCCCATACCTCCCCTCCAACCAATACTCCTTCCATACCCCATACCTCCCCTCCAACCAATACTCCTTCCATACCCCATACCTCCCCTCCAACCAAAACCCCTTCCGAACCCCATACCTCCCCTCCAACCAAAACCCCTTCCGAACCCCATACCTCCCCTCCAACCAAAGCCTCTTCCATACCCCCATACCTCCCCTCCAACCAAAGCCCCTTCCGAACCCCATACCTCCCCTCCAACCAATACTCCTTCCATACCCCATACCTCCCCTCCAACCAAAACCCCTTCCGAACCCCATACCTCCCCTCCAACCAAAACCCCTTCCGAACCCCATACCTCCCCTCCAACCAATACTCCTTCCATACCCCATACCTCCCCTCCAACCAATACTCCTTCCATACCCCATACCTCCCCTCCAACCAAAACCCCTTCCGAACCCCATACCTCCCCTCCAACCAAAACCCCTTCCGAACCCCATACCTCCCCTCCAACCAAAGCCTCTTCCATACCCCCATACCTCCCCTCCAACCAAAGCCCCTTCCGAACCCCATACCTCCCCTCCAACCAATACTCCTTCCATACCCCATACCTCCCCTCCAACCAAAGCCCCTTCCGAACCCCATACCTCCCCTCCAACCAATACTCCTTCCATACCCCATACCTCCCCTCCAACCAATACTCCTTCCATACCCCATACCTCCCCTCCAACCAAAACCCCTTCCGAACCCCATACCTCCCCTCCAACCAAAACCCCTTCCGAACCCCATACCTCCCCTCCAACCAAAACCCCTTCCGAACCCCATTCCCCCCTCCAACCAAAACCCCTTCCATACCCCCATACCTCCCCTCCAACCAATACTCCTTCCATACCCCATACCTCCCCTCCAACCAAATCCCCTTCCGAACCCCATACCTCCCCTCCAACCAAAACCCCTTCCGAACCCCATACCTCCCCTCCAACCAATACTCCTTCCATACCCCATACCTCCCCTCCAACCAATACTCCTTCCATACCCCATACCTCCCCTCCAACCAATACTCCTTCCATACCCCATACCTCCCCTCCAACCAAAACCCCTTCCGAACCCCATACCTCCCCTCCAACCAAAACCCCTTCCGAACCCCATACCTCCCCTCCAAACAAAACCCCTTCCGAACCCCATACCTCCCCTCCAACCAAAACCCCTTCCGAACCCCATACCTCCCCTCCAACCAAAACCCCTTCCGAACCTCATACCTCCCCTCCAACCAATACTCCTTCCATACCCCATACCTCCCCTCCAACCAATACTCCTTCCATACCCCATACCTCCCCTCCAACCAAAACCCCTTCCGAACCCCATACCTCCCCTCCAACCAAAACCCCTTCCGAACCCCATACCTCCCCTCCAACCAATACTTCTTCCATACCCCATACCTCCCCTCCAACCAATACTCCTTCCATACCCCATACCTCCCCTCCAACCAATACTCCTTCCATACCCCATACCTCCCCTCCAACCAAAACCCCTTCCGAACCCCATACCTCCCCTCCAACCAAAACCCCTTCCGAACCCCATACCTCCCCTCCAACCAAAGCCTCTTCCATACCCCCATACCTCCCCTCCAACCAAAGCCCCTTCCGAACCCCATACCTCCCCTCCAACCAATACTCCTTCCATACCCCATACCTCCCCTCCAACCAAAGCCCCTTCCGAACCCCATACCTCCCCTCCAACCAAAGCCCCTTCCATACCCCCATACCTCCCCTCCAACCAAAGCCCCTTCCGAACCCCATACCTCCCATCCAACCAATACTCCTTCCATACCCCATACCTCCCCTCCAACCAAATCCCCTTCCATGCCCCATACCTCCCCTCCAACCAAAGCCCCTTCCGAACCCCATACCTCCCCTCCAACCAATACTCCTTCCATACCCCATACCTCCCCTCCAACCAAAGCCCCTTCCGAACCCCATACCTCCCCTCCAACCAAAGCCCCTTCCGAACCCCATACCTCCCCTCTAACCAATACTCCTTTCATACCCCATACCTCCCCTCCAACCAAAGCCCCTTCCGAACCCCATACCTCCCCTCCAACCAATATTTCTTCCATACCCCATACCTCTCCTCCAACCAAAACACCTTTCTTACCCCATACCTCCCCTCTAACCAAAACACCTTTCTTACCCCATACCTCCCCTCCAACCAAAACCCCTTCCATACCCCATACCTCCCCTCCAACCAAAACACCTTTCTTACCCCATACCTCCCCTCCAACCAAAACCCCTTTCATACCCCATACCTCCCCTCCAACCAAAACCCCTTCCATACCCCATACCTCCCCTCCAACCAAAGCCCTTTCCGAACCCCATACCTCCCCTCCAACCAAAACCCCTTCCTTACCCCATACCTCCCCTCCAACCAAAACCCCTTCCATACCCCATACCTCCCCTCCAACCAAAACCCCTTCCTTACCCCATACCTCCCCTCCAACCAAAACCCCTTTCATACCCCATACCTCCCCTCCAACCAAAACCCCTTCCATACCCCATACCTCCCCTCCAACCAAAACCCCTTCCTTACCCCATATCTCCCCTCCAACCAAAACCCCTTTCATACCCCATACCTCCCCTCCAACCAAAATCCCTTCCATACCCCATACCTCCCCTCCAACCAAAACCCCTTCCTTACCCCATACCTCCCCTCCAACCAAAACCCCTTCCTTACCCCATACCTCCCCTCCAACCAAAACCCCTTCCATACCCCATACCTCCCCTCCAACCAAAACCCCTTCCTTACCCCATACCTCCCCTCCAACCAAAACCCCTTTCATACCCCATACCTCCCCTCCAACCAAAACCCCTTCCATACCCCATACCTCCCCTCCAACCAAAACCCCTTCCTTACCCCATACCTCCCCTCCAACCAATACTCCTTCCATACCCCATACCTCCCCTCCAACCAAAGCCCCTTCCGAACCCCATACCTCCCCTCCAACCAAAGCCCCTTCCGAACCCCATACCTCCCCTCTAACCAATACTCCTTTCATACCCCATACCTCCCCTCCAACCAAAGCCCCTTCCGAACCCCATACCTCCCCTCCAACCAATATTTCTTCCATACCCCATACCTCTCCTCCAACCAAAACACCTTTCTTACCCCATACCTCCCCTCTAACCAAAACACCTTTCTTACCCCATACCTCCCCTCCAACCAAAACCCCTTCCATACCCCATACCTCCCCTCCAACCAAAACACCTTTCTTACCCCATACCTCCCCTCCAACCAAAACCCCTTTCATACCCCATACCTCCCCTCCAACCAAAACCCCTTCCATACCCCATACCTCCCCTCCAACCAAAGCCCTTTCCGAACCCCATACCTCCCCTCCAACCAAAACCCCTTCCTTACCCCATACCTCCCCTCCAACCAAAACCCCTTCCATACCCCATACCTCCCCTCCAACCAAAACCCCTTCCTTACCCCATACCTCCCCTCCAACCAAAACCCCTTTCATACCCCATACCTCCCCTCCAACCAAAACCCCTTCCATACCCCATACCTCCCCTCCAACCAAAACCCCTTCCTTACCCCATATCTCCCCTCCAACCAAAACCCCTTTCATACCCCATACCTCCCCTCCAACCAAAACCCCTTCCATACCCCATACCTCCCCTCCAACCAAAACCCCTTCCTTACCCCATACCTCCCCTCCAACCAAAACCCCTTCCTTACCCCATACCTCCCCTCCAACCAAAACCCCTTCCATACCCCATACCTCCCCTCCAACCAAAACCCCTTCCTTACCCCATACCTCCCCTCCAACCAAAACCCCTTTCATACCCCATACCTCCCCTCCAACCAAAACCCCTTCCATACCCCATACCTCCCCTCCAACCAAAACCCCTTCCTTACCCCATACCTCCCCTCCAACCAATACTCCTTCCATACCCCATACCTCCCCTCCAACCAAAGCCCCTTCCGAACCCCATACCTCCCCTCCAACCAAAGCCCCTTCCGAACCCCATACCTCCCCTCTAACCAATACTCCTTTCATACCCCATACCTCCCCTCCAACCAAAGCCCCTTCCGAACCCCATACCTCCCCTCCAACCAATATTTCTTCCATACCCCATACCTCTCCTCCAACCAAAACACCTTTCTTACCCCATACCTCCCCTCTAACCAAAACACCTTTCTTACCCCATACCTCCCCTCCAACCAAAACCCCTTCCATACCCCATACCTCCCCTCCAACCAAAACACCTTTCTTACCCCATACCTCCCCTCCAACCAAAACCCCTTTCATACCCCATACCTCCCCTCCAACCAAAACCCCTTCCATACCCCATACCTCCCCTCCAACCAAAGCCCTTTCCGAACCCCATACCTCCCCTCCAACCAAAACCCCTTCCTTACCCCATACCTCCCCTCCAACCAAAACCCCTTCCATACCCCATACCTCCCCTCCAACCAAAACCCCTTCCTTACCCCATACCTCCCCTCCAACCAAAACCCCTTTCATACCCCATACCTCCCCTCCAACCAAAACCCCTTCCATACCCCATACCTCCCCTCCAACCAAAACCCCTTCCTTACCCCATATCTCCCCTCCAACCAAAACCCCTTTCATACCCCATACCTCCCCTCCAACCAAAACCCCTTCCATACCCCATACCTCCCCTCCAACCAAAACCCCTTCCTTACCCCATACCTCCCCTCCAACCAAAACCCCTTCCTTACCCCATACCTCCCCTCCAACCAAAACCCCTTCCTTACCCCATACCTCCCCTCCAACCAAAACCCCTTCCGAACCCCATACCTCCCCTCCAACCAAAACCCCTTCCGAACCCCATACCTCCCCTCCAACCAAAGCCCCTTCCATACCCCCATACCTCCCCTCCAACCAAAGCCCCTTCTGAACCCCATACCTCCCCTCCAACCAAAACCCCTTTCATACCCCATACCTCCCCTCCAACCAATACTCCTTCCATACCCCATACCTCCCCTCCAACCAAAGCCCCTTCCGAACCCCATACCTCCCCTCCAACCAAAGCCGCTTCCGAACCCCATACCTCCCCTCCAACCAATACTTCTTCCATACCCCATACCTCCCCTCCAACCAAAGCCCCTTCCGAACCCCATACCTCCCCTCCAACCAATATTTCTTCCATACCCCATACCTCCCCTCCAACCAAAACACCTTTCTTACCCCATACCTCCCCTCCAACCAAAACCCCTTCCATACCCCATACCTCCCCTCCAACCAAAACACCTTTCTTACCCCATACCTCGCCTCCAACCAAAACCCCTTCCATACCCCATACCTCCCCTCCAACCAAAACCCCTTCCATACCCCATACCTCCCCTCCAACCAAAGCCCTTTCCTTACCCCATACCTCCCCTCCAACCAAAACCCCTTTCATACCCCATACCTCCTCTCCAACCAAAACCCCTTTTCATACCCCATACCTCCCCTCCAACCAAAACCCCTTCCATACCCCATACCTCCCCTCCAACCAAAACCCCTTCCTTTTCCCATACCTCCCCTCCAACCAAAACTCCTTCCTTACCCCATACCTCCCCTCCAACCAAAACCCCTTCCATACCCCATACATCCCCTCCAACCAAAACCCCTTTCATACCCCATACCTCCCCTCCAAACAAAACCCCTTCCATACCCCATACCTCCCCTCCAACCAAAGCCCCTTCCATGCCCCCATACCTCCCCTCCAACCAAAACCCCTTCCTTACCCCATACCTCCCCTCCAACCAAAACCCCTTCCATACACCCATACCTCCCCTCCAACCAAAACCCCTTCCATACCCCATACCTCCCCTCCAACCAAAACCCCTTCCTTACCCCATACCTCCCCTCCAACCAAAACCCCTTTCATACCCCATACCTCCCCTCCAACCAAAATCCCTTCCATACCCCATACCTCCCCTCAAACCAAAACCCCTTCCTTACCCCATACCTCCCCTCCAACCAAAACCCTTTTCATACCCCATACCTCCCCTCCAACCAAAACCCCTTTTCATACCCCATACCTCCCCTCCAACCAAAACCCCTTCCATACCCCATAACTCCCCTCCAACCAAAACCCCTTCCTTACCCCATACCTCCCCTAGTAACCAAAACCCCTACCATACCCCATACCTCCCCTCCAACCAAAGCCCCTTCCGAACCCCATACCTCCCCTCCAACCAAAACCCCTTCCATACCCCATACCTCCCCTCCAACCAAAGCCCCTTCCATACCCCCTAACTCCCCTCCAACCAAAACCCCTTCCGAACCCCATACCTTCCCTCCAACCAAAACCCCTTCCATACCCCATACCTCCCCTCCAACCAAAGCCCTTTCCGAACCCCATACCTCCCCTCCAACCAAACCCCTTCCTTACCCCATACCTCCCCTCCAACCAAAACCCCTTCCATACCCCATACCTCCCCTCCAACCAAAACCCCTTCCTTACCCCATACCTCCCCTCCAACCAAAACCCCTTTCATACCCCATACCTCCCCTCCAACCAAAACCCCTTCCATACCCCATACCTCCCCTCCAACCAAAACCCCTTCCTTACCCCATACCTCCCCTCCAACCAAAACCCCTTTCATACCCCATACCTCCCCTCCAACCAAAACCCCTTCCATACCACATACCTCCCCTCCAACCAAAACCCCTTTCATACCCCATACCTCCCCTCCAACCAAAACCCCTTCCATACCCCATACCTCCCCTCCAACCAAAGCCCTTTCCGAACCCCATACCTCCCCTCCAACCAAACCCCTTCCTTACCCCATACCTCCCCTCCAACCAAAACCCCTTCCATACCCCATACCTCCCCTCCAACCAAAACCCCTTCCTTACCCCCATACCTCCCCTCCAACCAAAACCCCTTTCATACCCCATACCTCCCCTCCAACCAAAACCCCTTCCATACCCCATACCTCCCCTCCAACCAAAACCCCTTCCTTACCCCATACCTCCCCTCCAACCAAAACCCCTTTCATACCCCATACCTCCCCTCCAACCAAAACCCCTTCCATACCCCATACCTCCCCTTCAACCAAAACCCCTTCCTTACCCCATACCTCCCCTCCAACCAAAACCCCTTTCATACCCCATACCTCCCCTCCAACCAAAACCCCTTCAGAACCCCATACCTCCCCTCCAACCAAAACCCCTTCTGAACCCCATACCTCCCCTCCAACCAAAGCCCCTTCCATACCCCCATACCTCCCCTCCAACCAAAGCCCCTTCCGAACCCCATACCTCCCCTCCAACCAAAACCCCTTTCATACCCCATACCTCCCCTCCAACCAATACTCCTTCCATACCCCATACCTCCCCTCCAACCAAAGCCCCTTCCGAACCCCATACCTCCCCTCCAACCAAAGCCCCTTCCGAACCCCATACCTCCCCTCCAACCAATACTCCTTCCATACCCCATACCTCCCCTCCAACCAAAGCCCCTTCCGAACCCCATACCTCCCCTCCAACCAAAGCCCCTTCCGAACCCCATACCTCCCCTCTAACCAATACTCCTTCCATACCCCATACCTCCCCTCCAACCAAAGCCCCTTCCGAACCCCATACCTCCCCTCCAACCAATATTTCTTCCATACCCCATACCTCTCCTCCAACCAAAACACCTTTCTTACCCCATACCTCCCCTCTAACCAAAACACCTTTCTTACCCCATACCTCCCCTCCAACCAAAGCCCCTTCCGAACCCCATACCTCCCCTCCAACCAATATTTCTTCCATACCCCATACCTCCCCTCCAACCAAAACACCTTTCTTACCCCATACCTCCCCTCCAACCAAAACACCTTTCTTACCCCATACCTCCCCTCCAACCAAAACCCCTTCCATACCCCATACCTCCTCTCCAACCAAAACACCTTTCTTACCCCATACCTCCCCTCCAACCAAAACCCCTTTCATACCCCATACCTCCCCTCCAACCAAAACCCCTTCCATACCACATACCTCCCCTCCAACCAAAACCCCTTTCATACCCCATACCTCCCCTCCAACCAAAACCCCTTCCATACCCCATACCTCCCCTCCAACCAAAGCCCTTTCCGAACCCCATACCTCCCCTCCAACCAAACCCCTTCCTTACCCCATACCTCCCCTCCAACCAAAACCCCTTCCATACCCCATACCTCCCCTCCAACCAAAACCCCTTCCTTACCCCATACCTCCCCTCCAACCAAAACCCCTTTCATACCCCATACCTCCCCTCCAACCAAAACCCCTTCCATACCCCATACCTCCCCTCCAACCAAAACCCCTTCCTTACCCCATACCTCCCCTCCAACCAAAACCCCTTTCATACCCCATACCTCCCCTCCAACCAAAACCCCTTCCATACCCCATACCTCCCCTCCAACCAAAGCCCTTTCCGAACCCCATACCTCCCTTCCAACCAATACTCCTTCCATACCCCATACCTCCCCTCCAACCAATACTCCTTCCATACCCCATACCTCCCCTCCAACCAATACTCCTTCCATACCCCATACCTCCCCTCCAACCAAAACCCCTTCCGAACCCCATACCTCCCCTCCAACCAAAACCCCTTCCGAACCCCATACCTCCCCTCCAACCAAAGCCTCTTCCATACCCCCATACCTCCCCTCCAACCAAAGCCCCTTCCGAACCCCATACCTCCCCTCCAACCAATACTCCTTCCATACCCCATACCTCCCCTCCAACCAAAACCCCTTCCGAACCCCATACCTCCCCTCCAACCAAAACCCCTTCCGAACCCCATACCTCCCCTCCAACCAATACTCCTTCCATACCCCATACCTCCCCTCCAACCAATACTCCTTCCATACCCCATACCTCCCCTCCAACCAAAACCCCTTCCGAACCCCATACCTCCCCTCCAACCAAAACCCCTTCCGAACCCCATACCTCCCCTCCAACCAAAGCCTCTTCCATACCCCCATACCTCCCCTCCAACCAAAACCCCTTCCGAACCCCATACCTCCCCTCCAACCAAAACCCCTTCCGAACCTCATACCTCCCCTCCAACCAATACTCCTTCCATACCCCATACCTCCCCTCCAACCAATACTCCTTCCATACCCCAAACCTCCCCTCCAACCAAAACCCCTTCCGAACCCCATACCTCCCCTCCAACCAAAACCCCTTCCGAACCCCATACCTCCCTTCCAACCAATACTCCTTCCATACCCCATACCTCCCCTCCAACCAATACTCCTTCCATACCCCATACCTCCCCTCCAACCAATACTCCTTCCATACCCCATACCTCCCCTCCAACCAAAACCCCTTCCGAACCCCATACCTCCCCTCCAACCAAAACCCCTTCCGAACCCCATACCTCCCCTCCAACCAAAGCCTCTTCCATACCCCCATACCTCCCCTCCAACCAAAGCCCCTTCCGAACCCCATACCTCCCCTCCAACCAATACTCCTTCCATACCCCATACCTCCCCTCCAACCAAAACCCCTTCCGAACCCCATACCTCCCCTCCAACCAAAACCCCTTCCGAACCCCATACCTCCCCTCCAACCAATACTCCTTCCATACCCTATACCTCCCCTCCAACCAATACTCCTTCCATACCCCATACCTCCCCTCCAACCAAAACCCCTTCCGAACCCCATACCTCCCCTCCAACCAAAACCCCTTCCGAACCCCATACCTCCCCTCCAACCAAAGCCTCTTCCATACCCCCATACCTCCCCTCCAACCAAAGCCCCTTCCGAACCCCATACCTCCCCTCCAACCAATACTCCTTCCATACCCCATACCTCCCCTCCAACCAAAGCCCCTTCCGAACCCCATACCTCCCCTCCAACCAATACTCCTTCCATACCCCATACCTCCCCTCCAACCAATACTCCTTCCATACCCCATACCTCCCCTCCAACCAAAACCCCTTCCGAACCCCATACCTCCCCTCCAACCAAAACCCCTTCCGAACCCCATACCTCCCCTCCAACCAAAACCCCTTCCGAACCCCATTCCCCCCTCCAACCAAAACCCCTTCCATACCCCCATACCTCCCCTCCAACCAATACTCCTTCCATACCCCATACCTCCCCTCCAACCAAATCCCCTTCCGAACCCCATACCTCCCCTCCAACCAAAACCCCTTCCGAACCCCATACCTCCCCTCCAACCAATACTCCTTCCATACCCCATACCTCCCCTCCAACCAATACTCCTTCCATACCCCATACCTCCCCTCCAACCAATACTCCTTCCATACCCCATACCTCCCCTCCAACCAAAACCCCTTCCGAACCCCATACCTCCCCTCCAACCAAAACCCCTTCCGAACCCCATACCTCCCCTCCAAACAAAACCCCTTCCGAACCCCATACCTCCCCTCCAACCAAAACCCCTTCCGAACCCCATACCTCCCCTCCAACCAAAACCCCTTCCGAACCTCATACCTCCCCTCCAACCAATACTCCTTCCATACCCCATACCTCCCCTCCAACCAATACTCCTTCCATACCCCATACCTCCCCTCCAACCAAAACCCCTTCCGAACCCCATACCTCCCCTCCAACCAAAACCCCTTCCGAACCCCATACCTCCCCTCCAACCAATACTTCTTCCATACCCCATACCTCCCCTCCAACCAATACTCCTTCCATACCCCATACCTCCCCTCCAACCAATACTCCTTCCATACCCCATACCTCCCCTCCAACCAAAACCCCTTCCGAACCCCATACCTCCCCTCCAACCAAAACCCCTTCCGAACCCCATACCTCCCCTCCAACCAAAGCCTCTTCCATACCCCCATACCTCCCCTCCAACCAAAGCCCCTTCCGAACCCCATACCTCCCCTCCAACCAATACTCCTTCCATACCCCATACCTCCCCTCCAACCAAAGCCCCTTCCGAACCCCATACCTCCCCTCCAACCAAAGCCCCTTCCATACCCCCATACCTCCCCTCCAACCAAAGCCCCTTCCGAACCCCATACCTCCCATCCAACCAATACTCCTTCCATACCCCATACCTCCCCTCCAACCAAATCCCCTTCCATGCCCCATACCTCCCCTCCAACCAAAGCCCCTTCCGAACCCCATACCTCCCCTCCAACCAATACTCCTTCCATACCCCATACCTCCCCTCCAACCAAAGCCCCTTCCGAACCCCATACCTCCCCTCCAACCAAAGCCCCTTCCGAACCCCATACCTCCCCTCTAACCAATACTCCTTTCATACCCCATACCTCCCCTCCAACCAAAGCCCCTTCCGAACCCCATACCTCCCCTCCAACCAATATTTCTTCCATACCCCATACCTCTCCTCCAACCAAAACACCTTTCTTACCCCATACCTCCCCTCTAACCAAAACACCTTTCTTACCCCATACCTCCCCTCCAACCAAAACCCCTTCCATACCCCATACCTCCCCTCCAACCAAAACACCTTTCTTACCCCATACCTCCCCTCCAACCAAAACCCCTTTCATACCCCATACCTCCCCTCCAACCAAAACCCCTTCCATACCCCATACCTCCCCTCCAACCAAAGCCCTTTCCGAACCCCATACCTCCCCTCCAACCAAAACCCCTTCCTTACCCCATACCTCCCCTCCAACCAAAACCCCTTCCATACCCCATACCTCCCCTCCAACCAAAACCCCTTCCTTACCCCATACCTCCCCTCCAACCAAAACCCCTTTCATACCCCATACCTCCCCTCCAACCAAAACCCCTTCCATACCCCATACCTCCCCTCCAACCAAAACCCCTTCCTTACCCCATATCTCCCCTCCAACCAAAACCCCTTTCATACCCCATACCTCCCCTCCAACCAAAACCCCTTCCATACCCCATACCTCCCCTCCAACCAAAACCCCTTCCTTACCCCATACCTCCCCTCCAACCAAAACCCCTTCCTTACCCCATACCTCCCCTCCAACCAAAACCCCTTCCATACCCCATACCTCCCCTCCAACCAAAACCCCTTCCTTACCCCATACCTCCCCTCCAACCAAAACCCCTTTCATACCCCATACCTCCCCTCCAACCAAAACCCCTTCCATACCCCATACCTCCCCTCCAACCAAAACCCCTTCCTTACCCCATACCTCCCCTCCAACCAATACTCCTTCCATACCCCATACCTCCCCTCCAACCAAAGCCCCTTCCGAACCCCATACCTCCCCTCCAACCAAAGCCCCTTCCGAACCCCATACCTCCCCTCTAACCAATACTCCTTTCATACCCCATACCTCCCCTCCAACCAAAGCCCCTTCCGAACCCCATACCTCCCCTCCAACCAATATTTCTTCCATACCCCATACCTCTCCTCCAACCAAAACACCTTTCTTACCCCATACCTCCCCTCTAACCAAAACACCTTTCTTACCCCATACCTCCCCTCCAACCAAAACCCCTTCCATACCCCATACCTCCCCTCCAACCAAAACACCTTTCTTACCCCATACCTCCCCTCCAACCAAAACCCCTTTCATACCCCATACCTCCCCTCCAACCAAAACCCCTTCCATACCCCATACCTCCCCTCCAACCAAAGCCCTTTCCGAACCCCATACCTCCCCTCCAACCAAAACCCCTTCCTTACCCCATACCTCCCCTCCAACCAAAACCCCTTCCATACCCCATACCTCCCCTCCAACCAAAACCCCTTCCTTACCCCATACCTCCCCTCCAACCAAAACCCCTTTCATACCCCATACCTCCCCTCCAACCAAAACCCCTTCCATACCCCATACCTCCCCTCCAACCAAAACCCCTTCCTTACCCCATATCTCCCCCCCAACCAAAACCCCTTTCATACCCCATACCTCCCCTCCAACCAAAACCCCTTCCATACCCCATACCTCCCCTCCAACCAAAACCCCTTCCTTACCCCATACCTCCCCTCCAACCAAAACCCCTTCCTTACCCCATACCTCCCCTCCAACCAAAACCCCTTCCATACCCCATACCTCCCCTCCAACCAAAACCCCTTCCTTACCCCATACCTCCCCTCCAACCAAAACCCCTTTCATACCCCATACCTCCCCTCCAACCAAAACCCCTTCCATACCCCATACCTCCCCTCCAACCAAAACCCCTTCCTTACCCCATACCTCCCCTCCAACCAATACTCCTTCCATACCCCATACCTCCCCTCCAACCAAAGCCCCTTCCGAACCCCATACCTCCCCTCCAACCAAAGCCCCTTCCGAACCCCATACCTCCCCTCTAACCAATACTCCTTTCATACCCCATACCTCCCCTCCAACCAAAGCCCCTTCCGAACCCCATACCTCCCCTCCAACCAATATTTCTTCCATACCCCATACCTCTCCTCCAACCAAAACACCTTTCTTACCCCATACCTCCCCTCTAACCAGAACACCTTTCTTACCCCATACCTCCCCTCCAACCAAAACCCCTTCCATACCCCATACCTCCCCTCCAACCAAAACACCTTTCTTACCCCATACCTCCCCTCCAACCAAAACCCCTTTCATACCCCATACCTCCCCTCCAACCAAAACCCCTTCCATACCCCATACCTCCCCTCCAACCAAAGCCCTTTCTGAACCCCATACCTCCCCTCCAACCAAAACCCCTTCCTTACCCCATACCTCCCCTCCAACCAAAACCCCTTCCATACCCCATACCTCCCCTCCAACCAAAACCCCTTCCTTACCCCATACCTCCCCTCCAACCAAAACCCCTTTCATACCCCATACCTCCCCTCCAACCAAAACCCCTTCCATACCCCATACCTCCCCTCCAACCAAAACCCCTTCCTTACCCCATATCTCCCCTCCAACCAAAACCCCTTTCATACCCCATACCTCCCCTCCAACCAAAACCCCTTCCATACCCCATACCTCCCCTCCAACCAAAACCCCTTCCTTACCCCATACCTCCCCTCCAACCAAAACCCCTTCCTTACCCCATACCTCCCCTCCAACCAAAACCCCTTCCGAACCCCATACCTCCCCTCCAACCAAAACCCCTTCCGAACCCCATACCTCCCCTCCAACCAAAGCCCCTTCCATACCCCCATACCTCCCCTCCAACCAAAGCCCCTTCTGAACCCCATACCTCCCCTCCAACCAAAACCCCTTTCATACCCCATACCTCCCCTCCAACCAATACTCCTTCCATACCCCATACCTCCCCTCCAACCAAAGCCCCTTCCGAACCCCATACCTCCCCTCCAACCAAAGCCGCTTCCGAACCCCATACCTCCCCTCCAACCAATACTTCTTCCATACCCCATACCTCCCCTCCAACCAAAGCCCCTTCCGAACCCCATACCTCCCCTCCAACCAATATTTCTTCCATACCCCATACCTCCCCTCCAACCAAAACACCTTTCTTACCCCATACCTCCCCTCCAACCAAAACCCCTTCCATACCCCATACCTCCCCTCCAACCAAAACACCTTTCTTACCCCATACCTCGCCTCCAACCAAAACCCCTTCCATACCCCATACCTCCCCTCCAACCAAAACCCCTTCCATACCCCATACCTCCCCTCCAACCAAAGCCCTTTCCTTACCCCATACCTCCCCTCCAACCAAAACCCCTTTCATACCCCATACCTCCTCTCCAACCAAAACCCCTTTTCATACCCCATACCTCCCCTCCAACCAAAACCCCTTCCATACCCCATACCTCCCCTCCAACCAAAACCCCTTCCTTTTCCCATACCTCCCCTCCAACCAAAACTCCTTCCTTACCCCATACCTCCCCTCCAACCAAAACCCCTTCCATACCCCATACATCCCCTCCAACCAAAACCCCTTTCATACCCCATACCTCCCCTCCAAACAAAACCCCTTCCATACCCCATACCTCCCCTCCAACCAAAGCCCCTTCCATGCCCCCATACCTCCCCTCCAACCAAAACCCCTTCCTTACCCCATACCTCCCCTCCAACCAAAACCCCTTCCATACACCCATACCTCCCCTCCAACCAAAACCCCTTCCATACCCCATACCTCCCCTCCAACCAAAACCCCTTCCTTACCCCATACCTCCCCTCCAACCAAAACCCCTTTCATACCCCATACCTCCCCTCCAACCAAAATCCCTTCCATACCCCATACCTCCCCTCAAACCAAAACCCCTTCCTTACCCCATACCTCCCCTCCAACCAAAACCCTTTTCATACCCCATACCTCCCCTCCAACCAAAACCCCTTTTCATACCCCATACCTCCCCTCCAACCAAAACCCCTTCCATACCCCATACCTCCCCTCCAACCAAAACCCCTTCCTTACCCCATACCTCCCCTAGTAACCAAAACCCCTACCATACCCCATACCTCCCCTCCAACCAAAGCCCCTTCCGAACCCCATACCTCCCCTCCAACCAAAACCCCTTCCATACCCCATACCTCCCCTCCAACCAAAGCCCCTTCCATACCCCCTAACTCCCCTCCAACCAAAACCCCTTCCGAACCCCATACCTTCCCTCCAACCAAAACCCCTTCCATACCCCATACCTCCCCTCCAACCAAAGCCCCTTCCGAACCCTATACCTCCCCTCCAACCAATACTCCTTCCATACCCCATACCTCCCCTCCAACCAAAGCCCCTTCCGAACCCCATACCTCCCCTCCAACCAAAGCCCCTTCCATACCCCCATACCTCCCCTCCAACCAAAGCCCCTTCCGAACCCCATACCTCCCATCCAACCAATACTCCTTCCATACCCCATACCTCCCCTCCAACCAAAGCCCCTTCCGAACCCCATACCTCCCCTCCAACCAATACTCCTTCCATACCCCATACCTCCCCTCCAACCAAAGCCCCTTCCATACCCCCATACCTCCCCTCCAACCAAAACCCCTTCCGAACCCCATACCTCCCCTCCAACCAATACTCCTTCCATACCCCATACCTCCCCTCCAACCAAAGCCCCTTCCGAACCCCATACCTCCCATCCAACCAAAACCCCTTCCATACCCCCATACCTCCCCTCCAACCAATACTCCTTCCATACCCCATACCTCCCCTCCAACCAAAGCCCCTTCCATACCCCCATACCTCCCCTCCAACCAAAACACCTTCCGAAGCCCATACCTCCCCTCCAACCAAAACCCCTTCCGAACCCCATACCTCCCCTCCAACCAAAGCCCCTTCCATACCCCCATACCTCCCCTCCAACCAAAGCCCCTTCCGAACCCCATACCTCCCCTCCAACCAATACTCCTTCCATACCCCATACCTCCCCTCCAACCAAAGCCCCTTCCGAACCCCATACCTCCCCTCCAACCAAAGCCCCTTCCGAACCCCATACCTCCCCTCTAACCAATACTCCTTCCATACCCCATACCTCCCCTCCAACCAAAGCCCCTTCCGAACCCCATACCTCCCCTCCAACCAATATTTCTTCCATACCCCATACCTCCCCTCCAACCAAAACACCTTTCTTACCCCATACCTCCCCTCCAACCAAAACACCTTTCTTACCCCATACCTCCCCTCCAACCAAAACCCCTTCCATACCCCATACCTCCTCTCCAACCAAAACACCTTTCTTACCCCATACCTCCCCTCCAACCAAAACCCCTTTCATACTCCATACCTCCCCTCCAACCAAAACCCCTTCCATACCACATACCTCCCCTCCAACCAAAACCCCTTTCATACCCCATACCTCCCCTCCAACCAAAACCCCTTCCATACCCCATACCTCCCCTCCAACCAAAGCCCTTTCCGAACCCCATACCTCCCCTCCAACCAAACCCCTTCCTTACCCCATACCTCCCCTCCAACCAAAACCCCTTCCATACCCCATACCTCCCCTCCAACCAAAACCCCTTCCTTACCCCATACCTCCCCTCCAACCAAAACCCCTTTCATACCCCATACCTCCCCTCCAACCAAAACCCCTTCCATACCCCATACCTCCCCTCCAACCAAAACCCCTTCCTTACCCCATACCTCCCCTCCAACCAAAACCCCTTTCATACCCCATACCTCCCCTCCAACCAAAACCCCTTCCATACCACATACCTCCCCTCCAACCAAAACCCCTTTCATACCCCATACCTCCCCTCCAACCAAAACCCCTTCCATACCCCATACCTCCCCTCCAACCAAAGCCCTTTCCGAACCCCATACCTCCCCTCCAACCAAACCCCTTCCTTACCCCATACCTCCCCTCCAACCAAAACCCCTTCCATACCCCATACCTCCCCTCCAACCAAAACCCCTTCCTTACCCCATACCTCCCCTCCAACCAAAACCCCTTTCATACCCCATACCTCCCCTCCAACCAAAACCCCTTCCATACCCCATACCTCCCCTCCAACCAAAACCCCTTCCTTACCCCATACCTCCCCTCCAACCAAAACCCCTTTCATACCCCATACCTCCCCTCCAACCAAAACCCCTTCCATACCCCATACCTCCCCTTCAACCAAAACCCCTTCCTTACCCCATACCTCCCCTCCAACCAAAACCCCTTTCATACCCCATACCTCCCCTCCAACCAAAACCCCTTCAGAACCCCATACCTCCCCTCCAACCAAAACCCCTTCTGAACCCCATACCTCCCCTCCAACCAAAGCCCCTTCCATACCCCCATACCTCCCCTCCAACCAAAGCCCCTTCCGAACCCCATACCTCCCCTCCAACCAAAACCCCTTTCATACCCCATACCTCCCCTCCAACCAATACTCCTTCCATACCCCATACCTCCCCTCCAACCAAAGCCCCTTCCGAACCCCATACCTCCCCTCCAACCAAAGCCCCTTCCGAACCCCATACCTCCCCTCCAACCAATACTCCTTCCATACCCCATACCTCCCCTCCAACCAAAGCCCCTTCCGAACCCCATACCTCCCCTCCAACCAAAGCCCCTTCCGAACCCCATACCTCCCCTCTAACCAATACTCCTTCCATACCCCATACCTCCCCTCCAACCAAAGCCCCTTCCGAACCCCATACCTCCCCTCCAACCAATATTTCTTCCATACCCCATACCTCCCCTCCAACCAAAACACCTTTCTTACCCCATACCTCCCCTCCAACCAAAACACCTTTCTTACCCCATACCTCCCCTCCAACCAAAACCCCTTCCATACCCCATACCTCCTCTCCAACCAAAACACCTTTCTTACCCCATACCTCCCCTCCAACCAAAACCCCTTTCATACCCCATACCTCCCCTCCAACCAAAACCCCTTCCATACCACATACCTCCCCTCCAACCAAAACCCCTTTCATACCCCATACCTCCCCTCCAACCAAAACCCCTTCCATACCCCATACCTCCCCTCCAACCAAAGCCCTTTCCGAACCCCATACCTCCCCTCCAACCAAACCCCTTCCTTACCCCATACCTCCCCTCCAACCAAAACCCCTTCCATACCCCATACCTCCCCTCCAACCAAAACCCCTTCCTTACCCCATACCTCCCCTCCAACCAAAACCCCTTTCATACCCCATACCTCCCCTCCAACCAAAACCCCTTCCATACCCCATACCTCCCCTCCAACCAAAACCCCTTCCTTACCCCATACCTCCCCTCCAACCAAAACCCCTTTCATACCCCATACCTCCCCTCCAACCAAAACCCCTTCCATACCACATACCTCCCCTCCAACCAAAACCCCTTTCATACCCCATACCTCCCCTCCAACCAAAACCCCTTCCATACCCCATACCTCCCCTCCAACCAAAGCCCTTTCCGAACCCCATACCTCCCCTCCAACCAAACCCCTTCCTTACCCCATACCTCCCCTCCAACCAAAACCCCTTCCATACCCCATACCTCCCCTCCAACCAAAACCCCTTCCTTACCCCATACCTCCCCTCCAACCAAAACCCCTTTCATACCCCATACCTCCCCTCCAACCAAAACCCCTTCCATACCCCATACCTCCCCTCCAACCAAAACCCCTTCCTTACCCCATACCTCCCCTCCAACCAAAACCCCTTTCATACCCCATACCTCCCCTCCAACCAAAACCCCTTCCATACCCCATACCTCCCCTTCAACCAAAACCCCTTCCTTACCCCATACCTCCCCTCCAACCAAAACCCCTTTCATACCCCATACCTCCCCTCCAACCAAAACCCCATACCTCCCCTCCAACCAAAACCCCTTCCGAACCCCATACCTCCCCTCCAACCAAAGCCCCTTCCATACCCCCATACCTCCCCTCCAACCAAAGCCCCTTCCGAACCCCATACCTCCCCTCCAACCAAAACCCCTTTCATACCCCATACCTCCCCTCCAACCAATACTCCTTCCATACCCCATACCTCCCCTCCAACCAAAGCCCCTTCCGAACCCCATACCTCCCCTCCAACCAAAGCCCCTTCCGAACCCCATACCTCCCCTCCAACCAATACTCCTTCCATACCCCATACCTCCCCTCCAACCAAAGCCCCTTCCGAACCCCATACCTCCCCTCCAACCAATATTTCTTCCATACCCCATACCTCCCCTCCAACCAAAACACCTTTCTTACCCCATACCTCCCCTCCAACCAAAACCCCTTCCATACCTCATACCTCCCCTCCAACCAAAACACCTTTCTTACCCCATACCTCCCCTCCAACCAAAACCCCTTCCATACCCCATACCTCCCCTCCAACCAAAACCCCTTCCATACCCCATACCTCCCCTCCAACCAAAGCCCTTTCCGAACCCCATACCTCCCCTCCAACCAAAACCCCTTCCTTACACCATACCTCCCCTCCAACCAAAACCCCTTCCATACCCCATACCTCCCCTCCAACCAAAACCCCTTCCTTACCCCATACCTCCCCTCCAACCAAAACCCCTTTCATACCCCATACCTCCCCTCCAACCAAAACCCCTTCCATACCCCATACCTCCCCTCCAACCAAAACCCCTTCCTTACCCCATACCTCCCCTCCAACCAAAACCCCTTCATACCCCATACCTCCCCTCCAACCAAAACCCCTTCCATACCACATACCTCCCCTCCAACCAAAACCCCTTCCATACCCCATACCTCCCCTCCAACCAAAGCCCCTTCCATACCCCATACCTCCCCTCCAACCAAAACCCCTTCCGAACCCCATACCTCCCCTCCAACCAAAACCCCTTCCTTACCCCATACCTCCCCTCCAACCAAAACCCCTTCCTTACTCCATACCTCTCCTCCAATCAAAACCCCTTCCATACCCCATACCTCCCCTCCAACCAAAACCCCTTCCTTACCCCATACCTCCCCTCCAACCAAAACCCCTTTCATACCCCATACCTCCCCTCCAACCAAAACCCCTTCCTTACCCCATACCTCCCCTCCAACCAAAACCCCTTTCATACCCCATACCTCCCCTCCAACCAAAACCCCTTCCATACCCCATACCTCCCCTCCAACCAAAGCCCCTTCCATGCCCCCTAACTCCCCTCTAACCAAAACCCCTTCCTTACCCCATACCTCCCCTCCAACCAAAACCCCTTCCATACCACATACCTCCCCTCCAACCAAAGCCCTTTCCGAACCCCATACCTCCCCTCCAACCAAAGCCCCTTCCATACCCCATACCTCCCATCCAACCAAAACCCCTTCCATACCCCATACCTCCCCTCCAACCAAAGCCCCTTCCATGCCCCCTACCTCCCCTCCAACCAAAACCCCTTCCATACCCCATACCTCCCCTCCAACCAAAGCCCCTTCCGAACCCCATACCTCCCCTCCAACCAAAGCCCCTTCCATACCCCATACCTCCCCTCCAACCAAATCCCCTTCCGAACCCCATGGCTCCCCTCCAACCAACACCCCTTTCATACCCCATACCTCCCCTCCAACCAAAACCCCTTCCATACCCCATACCTCCCCTCCAACCAAAGCCCTTTCCGATCCCCATACCTCCCATCCAACCAAAACCCCTTCCATACCCCCATACCTCCCCTCCAACCAAAGCCCCTTCCGAACCCCATACCTCCCCTCCAACCAAAACCCTTTCCGAACCCCATACCTCCCCATCAACCAAAACCCCTTCCATACCCCATACCTCCCCTCCAACCAAAACCCCTTCCATACCACATACCTCCCCTCCAACCAAAACCCCTTCCATACCCCATACCTCCCCTCCAACCAAATCCCCTTCCGAACCCCATGCCTCCCCTCCAACCAAAACCCCTTCCATACCCCATACCTCCCCTCCAACCAAAACCCCTTCCATACCCCCTACCTCCCCTCCAACCAAAGCCCCTCCGAACCCCATATCTCCCATCCAACCAAAACCTCTTCCATACCCCCTACCTCCCCTCCAACCAAAGCCCCTCCGAACCCCATACCTCCCCTCCAACCAAAGCTTCTTCCGAACCCCATACCTCCCCTCCAACCAAAACCCCTTCCGAACCCCATACCTCCCCTCCAACCAAAACCCCTTCCTTACCCCATACCTCCCCTCCAACCAAAACCCCTTTCATACCCCATACCTCCCCTCCAACCAAAACCCCTTCCTTACCCCATACCTCCCCTCCAACAAAACCCCTTCCATACCCCATACCTCCCCTCCAACCAAAGCCCCTTCCGAACCCCATACCTCCCCTCCAACCAAAACCCCTTCCATACCCAATACCTCCCCTCCAACCAAAGCCCCTTCCATACCCCCTAACTCCCCTCCAACCAAAACCCCTTCCGAACCCCATACCTCCCCTCCAACCAAAACCCCTTCCATACCCCATACCTCCCCTCCAACCAAAGCCCCTTCCATACCCCCTAACTCCCATCCAACCGATACTTCTTCCATACCTTCTACATATCTCTCCTCCAACCAAAACCCCTTCCATACCCCATACCTCCCCTCCAACCAAAACCCCTTCCATACCCCATACCTCCCCTCCAACAAAAACCCCTTCCATACCCCATACCTCCCCTCCAACCAAAACCCCTTCCATACCCCCTAACTCCCCTCCAACCAAAACCCTCACCATACCCCATACCTCCCCTCCAACCAAAGCCCCTTCCGAACCCCATACCTCCCATCCAACCAAAACCCCTTCCATACCCCATACCTCCCCTCCAACCAAAACCCCTTCCGAACCCCATACCTCCCCTCCAACCAAAACCCCTTCCATACCCCCTAACTCCCCTCCAACCAAAACCCTCACCATACCCCATACCTCCCCTCCAACCAAAGCCCCTTCCGAACCCCATACCTCCCATCCAACCAAAACCCCTTCCATACCCCATCCCTCCCCTCCAACCAAAACCTCTTCCGAACCCCATACCTCACCTTCAACCAAAACCCCATCCATACCCCATACTTTCCCAAAACCAATAACCCTTCCATACCTTCTATATACCTCCTGCTGTTTTATACCCCATGCCTACCCCTTACCTTCTGTCCAACCAATACTCATTTCATACCTCTTCCATCCCTCCCCTCCAACCAAAGCCCTCTCCATACCCCATACCTTCCATCTCACCAATAATTATTCCATACCTCCCCTCCAACTTAAACCCTCTCCATACCCCATACCTCCCATCCAACCAATACTCCTTCCATACCGCCCCTCCAACCAAAACCCTCTCCATACCCCATACCTCCCATCCAACCAATACTCCTTCCATACCTCCCCTCCAACCAAAACCCTCTCCATACTCCATACCTCCCATCCAACCAATACTCCTTCCATACCTCCCCTCCAACTAAAACCCTCTCCATACCCCATACCTCCCATCCAACCAATATTCCTTCCATACCTCCCCTCCAACCAAAACCCTCTCCATACCCCATACCTCCCATCCAACCAATACTCCTTCCATACCTCCCCTCCAACCAAAACCCTCTCCATACCCCATACCTCCCGTTCAACCAATACTCCTTCCATACCGCCCCTCCAACCAAAACCCTCTCCATACCCCATACCTCCCATCCAACCAATACTCCTTCCATACCTCCCCTCCAACCAAAACCCTCTCCATACCCCATACCTCTCATCCAAATAATACTCCTTCCATACCGCTCCTCCAACCAAACCCCTCTCCATACCCCATACCTCCCATCCAACCAATACTCCTTCCATACCGCCCCTCCAACCAAAACCCTCTCCATACCCCATACCTCCCATCCAACCAATACTCCTTCCATACCGCCCCTCCAACCAAAACCCTCTCCATACCCCATACCTCCCATCCAACCAATACTCCTTCCATACCGCCCCTCCAACCAAAACCCTCTCCATACCCCATACCTCCCATCCAACCAATACTCCTTCCATACCGCTCCTCCAACCAAAACCCTCTCCATACCCCATACCTCCCATCCAACCAATACTCCTTCCATACCGCCCCTCCAACTAAAACCCTTCTATACTTCATACCTCCTGCCCAACCAAAACCCCTTTCATTTTCCAAAACCAATAGCCCTTCCATACCTTCTATATACCTCCGCTCCTGCAAATACCCCTTTTATACCCCATACCTCCCGTCCAACCAATACTCCTTCCATACCTCCCATCCAACTGAAACCCTGTCTATACCTCATACCTCCCATCCAACCAATACTCCTTCCATACCTCCTCCATACCTACCCTTAAACCAAAACCCTCTTCATACACCATACCTTCCATTTCACCAAGACTTCTTCCATACCTCCACCATACCTCCCCTCCACCCAAAACCCTCTCCATACCCAATACCTCCCGTCCAACCAAAACCCCTTTCATTTCCCAAAACCAATAACCCTTCCATACCTTCTATATACCTCCTGCTGTTTTATACCCCATGCCTACCCCTTACCTTCTGTCCAACCAATACTCATTTCATACCTCTTCCATCCCTCCCCTCCAACCAAAGCCCTCTCCATACCCCATACCTTCCATCTCACCAATAATTATCCCATACCTCCCCTCCAACCAAAACCCTCTCCATACCCGATACCTCCCATCCAACCAATACTCCTTCCATACCGCCCCTCCAACCAAAACCCTCTCCATACCCCATACCTCCCATCCAACCAATACTCCTTCCATACCTCCCCTCCAACCAAAACCCTCTCCATACCCCATACCTCCCATCCAACCAATACTCCTTCCATACCGCCCCTCCAACCAAAACCCCTTCCATACCCCATACCTCCCATCCAACCAATACTCCTTCCATACCGCCCCCCCCCCAACCAAAACCCTCTCCATACCCCATACCTCCCATCCAACCAATTCTCCTTCCATACCGCCCCTCCAACCAAAACCCTCTCCATACCCCATACCTCCCATCCAACCAATACTCCTTCCATACCGCCCCTCCAACCAAAACCCTCTCCATACCCCATACCTCCCATCCAAGCAATACTCCTTCCATACCGCCCCTCCAACCAAAACCCTCTCCATACCCCATACCTCCCATCCAACCAATACTCCTTCCATACCGCCCCTCCAGCCAAAACCCTCTCTATACCCCATACCTCCCATCCAGCCAATACTCCTTCCATACCGCCCTTCCAACCAAAACCCTCTCCATACCCCATACCTCCCATCCAACCAATACTCCTTCCATACCGCCCCCCCAACCAAAACCCTCTCCATACCCCATACCTCCCATCCAACCAATACTCCTTCCATACCGCCCCCCCCAACCAAAACCCTCTCCATACCCCATACCTCCCATCCAACCAATTCTCCTTCCATACCGCCCCTCCAACCAAAACCCTCTCCATACCCCATACCTCCCATCCAACCAATACTCCTTCCATACCGCCCCTCCAACCAAAACCCTCTCTATACCCCATACCTCCCATCCAGCCAATACTCCTTCCATACCGCCCCTCCAACCAAAACCCTCTCCATACCCCATACCTCCCATCCAACCAATACTCCTTCCATACCGCCCCCCCCAACCAAAACCCTCTCCATACCCCATACCTCCCATCCAACCAATACTCCTTCCATACCGCCCCCCCCAACCAAAACCCTCTCCATACCCCATACCTCCCATCCAACCAATTCTCCTTCCATACCGCCCCTCCAACCAAAACCCTCTCCATACCCCATACCTCCCATCCAACCAATACTCCTTCCATACCGCCCCTCCAACCAAAACCCTCTCTATACCCCATACCTCCCATCCAGCCAATACTCCTTCCATACCGCCCCTCCAACCAAAACCCTCTCCATACCCCATACCTCCCATCCAACCAATACTCCTTCCATACCGCCCCCCCCAACCAAAACCCTCTCCATACCCCATACCTCCCATCCAACCAATACTCCTTCCATACCGCCCCCCCAACCAAAACCCTCTCCATACCCCATACCTCCCATCCAACCAATTCTCCTTCCATACCGCCCCTCCAACCAAAACCCTCTCCATACCCCATACCTCCTATCCAACCAATACTCCTTCCATACCGCCCCTCCAACCAAAACCCTCTCCATACCCCATACCTCCTATCCAACCAATACTCCTTCCATACCGCCCCTCCAACTAAAACCCCTCCATACTTCATACCTCCTGCCCAACCAAAACCCCTTTCATTTTCCAAAACCAATAGCCCTTCCATACCTTCTATATACCTCCGCTCCTGCAAATACCCCTTTTATACCCCATACCTTCCGTCCAACCAAAACCCTCTCCATACCCCATACCTCCCGTCCAACCAAAGCCCTCTCCATACCCCATAACTTCCATCTCACCAATAATTATTCCATACCTCCCCTCCAACCAAAACCCTCTCCATTCCCCTATACCGCCCCTCCAACTAAAACCCCCTCCATACTTCATACCTCCTGCCCAACCAAAACCCCTTTCATTTTCCAAAACCAATAGCCCTTCCATACCTTCTATGTACCTCCGCTCCTGCAAATACCCCTTTTATACCCCATACCTCCCGTCCAACCAATACTCCTTCTATACCTCCCATCCAACCGAAACCCTCTCTATACCTCATACCTCCCATCCAACCAATACTCCTTCCATACCTCCTCCATACCTACCCTTAAACCAAAACCCTCTTCATACCCCATACCTTCCATCTCACCAAGTCTTCTTCCATACCTCTACCATACCTCCCCTCCACCCAAAACCCTCTCCATACCCAATACCTCCCGTCCAACCTAAACCCCTTTCATTTCCCAAAACCAATAGCCCTTCCATACCTTCTTTATACCTCCGCTCCTGCAAATACCCCTTTTATACCCCATACCTCCCATCCAACCAATACTCCTTCCATACCTCCCTCATACCTCCCCTCCAACCAAAACCTCCTCCATACCCCATTACTCCCATCCAATTAATACTGCTTCCATACCTCCCTCATAACTCCCATCAAACCAAAACCTCCTCCATACTCCATTACTCCCATCCAACCAAATCCCCTTCCATACCCCATACTTTCCCAAAACCAATAGCCCTTCCATACCTTCTATATACCTCCTCTACTGCAAATACCCCTTTTTATACCGCATACCTCCAACCAATACTCCCTCCATACCTCCCCTCCCCTCCAACCAAAACCCTCTTTATACCTCATACCTCCCATCAAACCAATACTCTTTCCATACCTCCACCATACCTCCCCTCCAACCAAAACCCTCTCCATACCCCATACCTCCCGTCCAACCAAAACCCTTTCCATACCTCCTCTATACCTCCCCTCCACCCAAAACTCCCTCCATACCCCATACCTCCCACTCAACCAATGCTCCTTCCATACCTCCCCTCCAATCAAAACACCCTCCATGAAAGGGGTTTGGGTTGGACAGGAGGTATGGAATATACCGCCTGTCCAACCAAAACCCCTTTCATTCCCCATACTTTCCCAAAACCAATAGCCCTTCCATACCTTCTATATACCTCCTCTGTTGCAAATACCCCTTTTATAGCCCATACCTCCTGTCCAAATAATACTCCTTTCATACCTCCCCTCCAACCAAAACCCTCTCTATACCTCATACCTCCCATACCTCCTCCATACCTCCCCTCCAACCAAAACCCTCTCCATACCCCATACCTCCCATCTCACCAATACTTCTTCCATACCTCCCCTCCAACCAAAACCCTCTCCATACCCCATACCTCCCATCTCACCAATACTCCTTTCATACCTCCCGCCAACCAAACCCCCTACAACCAATATTTCTTCCATTCCTCCCATCCAGTGAATACTTCTTACATACCTCCTTCATACCCCCCTCTTATACCTCCCCTCCACTCTACACCTACACCTCATACCTCTCTTTTATACCGCCCCTCCATACCTACACCTCCTACCCCCTCTTATACCTTTATCGTAAAGTTTTCCTTTATTTGAGTTGATTCATTTTTTCTATCTTTTGTAAACAATGTAAGAAAGCAACATTGTCATTTTCTTTCAAGTATAAATCAATATTACTTTGATCCATTTTTTCGGTGCCCTTAAATGGAATTGGGCCCTTAGGCCGGTGCCTCCTCTGCCTATCGGGTAATTTGGCAATGAATGAATGGCCCTTGACATTTCAAAACTGGACTTGATGCAGGTTTGTGGATGTTGACGTCATTATTATCACACTGATCATCACACCAAAGAAACATTATAATAATACTCCGCCCAGACATTTCTTTTTTTGACAGAGTGGGGGAAGGACTAAAAATTCTCTGAGGTTCAGTTTACTTTCATGTTCTGTCCCATAAAGTGAGGAGATATCCTGCCTTGGCCCTTCATTTCCTGTCCTCCTGATTACTGTCACAGCACTAAATCTCCAATGGCGGTTCTAACCTTCCACATCCAGGTATCAGAAGATGTGGGGTCCTCAGACTTGTCAGGGTAGGACGGCCATAGTTCTATAAATGACTTTCCTTCTTTCCTTTTCTCAGGCAGGATGAAGGTGAAAATGCCACCAATTCACAAAAGTTTCACAATCCGTCATTAGAAATGGTTGTAATGTTGGGTTGGTTGGTCGGTTGAGTTGGTCAATCATTCGGTCAGCCAGGATGGTCAGACGGTCGATCGGTCGGTCGGTTGGGTTGGCCAATCGTTTGGTCGGTTGGGTTAGTCAATCATTCGGTCAGCCAGGATGGTCAGACGGTCGATCGGTCGGTCAGTTGGGTTGGCAAATCGTTTGGTTGGTTGGGTTGGTCAATCATTCGGTCAGCCAGGAAGGTCAGACGGTCAATCAGGTTGGCCAATCGTTTGGTCAGTTGGGTTGGTCAATCGTTTGGTCGGTTGGGTTGGTCAATCGTTCAGACAGCCAGGATGGTCAAACGGTCGATCGGTCGGTTGGTTGGGTTGGCCAATCGTTTGGTCGGTTGGGTTAGTCAATCATTCGGTCAGCCAGGATGGTCAGACGGTCGATCGGTCGGTCAGTTGGGTTGGCCAATCGTTTGGTTGGTTGGGTTGGTCAATCATTCGGTCAGCCAGGATGGTCAGACGGTCGATCGGTCGGTCGTTTGGGTTGGCCAATCGTTTGGTTGGTTGGGTTGGTCAATCGTTTGGTCGGTTGGGTAGGTCAATCGTTCGGTCAGCCAGGATGGTCAGACGGTCGATCGGTTGGGTTGGCCAATCATTTGGTTGGTTGGGTTGGTCAATCATTCGGTCAGCCAGGATGGTCAGACGGTCAATCGGTCGGTCGGTTTGGCCAATCGTTTGGTCGGTTGGGTTGGTCAATCATTCGGACAGCCAGGATGGTTAGACGGTCGATCGGTCGGTCGGTTGGGTTGGCCAATCGTTTGGTTGCTTGGGTTGGTCAATCGTTTGGTCGGTTGGGTTGGTCAATCGTTCGGTCAGCCAGGATGGTCAGACGGTCGATCGGTCGGTCGGTTGGGTTGGCCAATCATTTGGTTGGTTGGGTTGGTCAATCGTTTGGTCGGTTGGGTTGGTCAATCGTTCGGTCAGCCAGGATGGTCAGACGGTCGATCGGTCGGTCGGTTGGGTTGGCCAATCGTTTGGTGGGTTGGGTTGGTCAATCATTCGGACAGCCAGGATGGTCAGACGGTCGATCGGTCGGTCGGTTGGGTTGGCCAATCGTTTGGTTGGTTGGGTTGGTCAATCAGTCGGACAGCCAGGATGGTCAGACGGTCGATCGGTCGGTCGGTTGGGTTGGCCAATCATTTGGTTGGTTGGGTTGGTCAATCATTCAGTCAGCCAGGATGGTCAGACGGTCAATCGGTCGGTCGGTTTGGCCAATCGTTTGGTCGGTTGGGTTGGTCAATCATTCGGTCAGCCAGGATGGTCAGACGGTCGATCGGTCGGTCGGTTGGGTTGGCCAATCGTTTGGTTGGTTGGGTTGGTCAATCATTCGGTCAGCCAGGAAGGTCAGACAGTCAATCAGGTTGGCCAATCGTTTGGTCAGTTGGGTTGGTCAATCGTTTGGTCGGTTGGGTTGGTCAATCGTTCAGACAGCCAAGATGGTCAGACGGACGATCGGTCGGTTGGTTGGGTTGGCCAATCGTTTGGTCGGTTGGGTTAGTCAATCATTCAGTCAGCCAGGATGGTCAGACGGTCGATCGGTCGGTCAGTTGGGTTGGCCAATCGTTTGGTTGGTTGGGTTGGTCAATCATTCGGTCAGCCAGGATGGTCAGACGGTCGATCGGTCGGTCGTTTGGGTTGGTTAATCGTTTGGTTGGTTGGGTTGGTCAATCGTTTGGTCGGTTGGGTAGGTCAATCGTTCGGTCAGCCAGGATGGTCAGACGGTCGATCGGTCGGTCAGTTGGGTTGGCCAATCGTTTGGTTGGTTGGGTTGGTCAATCATTCGGTCAGCCAGGAAGGTCAGACGGTCAATCAGGTTGGCCAATCGTTTGGTCAGTTGGGTTGGTCAATCGTTTGGTCGGTTGGGTTGGTCAATCGTTCAGACAGCCAGGATGGTCAGACGGTCGATCGGTCGGTCGGTTGGGTTGGCCAATCGTTTGGTTGGTTGGGTTGGTCAATCATTCGGTCAGCCAGGATGGTCAGACGGTCAATCGGTCGGTCGGTTTGGCCAATCGTTTGGGCGGTTGGGTTGGTCAATCATTCGGACAGCCAGGATGGTCAGACGGTCGATCGGTTGGGTTGGCCAATCGTTTGGTTGGTTGGGTTGGTCAATCGTTTGGTCGGTTGGGTTGGTCAATCGTTCGGTCAGCCAGGATGGTCAAACGGTCGATCGGTCGGTCGGTTGGGTTGGCCAATCGTTTGGTTGGTTGGGTTGGTCAATCGTTTGGTCGGTTGGGTTGGTCAATCGTTCGGTCAGCCAGGATGGTCAGACGGTCGATCGGTCGGTCGGTTGGGTTGGCCAATTGTTTGGTTGGTTGGGTTGGTCAATCATTCGGACAGCCAGGATGGTCAGACGGTCGATCGGTCAGTCGGTTGGGTTGGCCAATCGTTTGGTTGGTTGGGTTGGTCAATCATTCGGACAGCCAGGATGGTCAGACGGTCGATCGGTCGGTTGGTTGGGTTGGCCAATCGTTTGGTCGGTTGGGTTAGTCAATCATTCGGTCAGCCAGGATGGTCAGACGGTCGATCGGTCGGTCAGTTGGGTTGGCCAATCGTTTGGTTGGTTGGGTTGGTCAATCATTCGGTCAGCCAGGATGGTCAGACGGTCGATCGGTCGGTCGTTTGGGTTGGCCAATCGTTTGGTTGATTGGGTTGGTCAATCGTTTGGTCGGTTGGGTAGGTCAATCGTTCGGTCAGCCAGGATGGTCAGACGGTCAATCGGTCGGTCGGTTTGGCCAATCGTTTGGTCGGTTGGGTTGGTCAATCATTCGGACAGCCAGGATGGTCAGACGGTCGATCGGTCGGTCGGTTGGGTTTGCCAATCGTTTGGTTGGCTGGGTTGGTCAATCGTTCGGTCAGCCAGGATGGTCAGACGGTCGATCGGTCGGTCGGTTTGGATCAGAAGAATGGAAGGTGCGCTGATCTCACCCTGAGCCCCAACCTTTTGTTGTATAAAATTTTACACGAATAACATTCCATTCAGCGGAATCCCCCCCCCCCCCCCCCGGGGATTTCAGTGTTTTGACTCATTTGATGAAGACAATTAAACAGTAAAATTGATGTAAAGATGAGAAGGAATTACTCGCACACAACTACTCAGACTGAAACCCAATCAAAAAATCTATAATCACCGCCATTTAATAGAGAGGAAATTCTGCTCATTCCTGACAAGTGCAATTGTGACTTACAAGGAAAACAGCTTCAGGCTGAAGAGGATTCCTCCATGTGAACAATGCAGCCTGTACATTGGATAGAGTGAGGGGGGATGGGGAGGGGGGGGGGGGTCACAGACTTTCATGCACTTTGCAAATTCTCAGCCCACTTTTTTGCTTAAATAAATGTATCTTCTGAATCCAGATCTGTGTCGGGGGACGAGGGCAGACAGGCTGATGGGGGGATTAGAAGAGTTCTGCAGATAATGTCCATGTGAAATGACAATAACGAGACACCTTCTATGATAAATGAGGAGATTCGGAGGACAGTCCTGGAGGAAGTAAAAGAAGATGTAGTAATAGCAGTAAAATGTCCCCAGAAGGGACACGGAGCCCACCCATGGCACAGGTATAGCAACATGCCATCTGGGTAGGGTTGTCACCTGTCCGGGATTCACCCGGACAGTTCAGGTTTGGAATCATGTGTCCAGGTTTCAGACTGCCTGAAACCCGGACACATTATTCAGACTGTATGCCAAGAGTGTCTGTTACACTCTCCTTCCCACTGCCCAAAGCCAGCACTACCATCCCCCACATACACACAGACGGGAGAGGAGATCTTCTCCTCTTCTTCCCGCCCCTACCCCTCTGGGTCTGCCCCACACCCCAATCCCCAGGAAAGTGGGGGGCTGGAAATTTAAAGTCCAGCAGCCTCAGATACATCTGGAGGAGAGGTGCTGACTGCCAAGGGGTGAGTGAGCTCACCATCCATCCCTGTCTGTGACTGAAGTCTCCCCCCTTCTCTCTTCTGCCTTTAAGTAAGTACACCAAGGAAAATCAGGGTTCTCAGAGCCCCCCTTACATCAGAGTTCCCCTTTACACCAGAGGCCACATTGTTCCCCCTCACATCAGAGTCCTCTCCGTACATCCGAGTTCTCAGTGTTCCCCCTTAGATCAGAGTCCTCACCGTACATCAGAGTTCTCAGTGTTCCCCCTTAGATCAGAGTCTTCTCCGTACATCAGAGTTCTCAGTGTTCCCCCTTAGATCAGAGTCTTCTCCGTACATCAGAGTTCTCAGTGTTCCCCCTTAGATCAGAGTCTTCTCCGTACATCAGAGTTCTCAGTGTTCCCCCTTAGATCAGAGTCCTCTCCGTACATCAGAGTTCTCAGTGTTCCCCCTTAGATCAGAGTCTTCTCTGTACATCAGAGTTCTCAGTGTTCCCCCTTAGATCAGAGTCCTCTCCGTACATCCGAGTTCTCAGTGTTCCCCCTTAGATCAGAGTCCTCACCGTACATCAGAGTTCTCAGTGTTCCCCCTTAGATCAGAGTCTTCTCCGTACATCCGAGTTCTCAGTGTTCCCCCTTAGATCAGAGTCCTCTCCGTACATCAGAGTTCTCAGTGTTCCCCCTTAGATCAGAGTCTTCTCCGTACATCAGAGTTCTCAGTGTTCCCCCTTAGATCAGAGTCCTCTCCGTACATTAGAGTTCTCAGTGTTCCCCCTTAGATCAGAGTCCTCTCCGTACATCAGAGTTCTCAGTGTTCCCCCTTAGATCAGAGTCCTCTCCGTACATCAGAGTTCTCAGTGTTCCCCCTTAGATCAGAGTCCTCTCCGTACATCAGAGTTCTCAGTGTTCCCCCTTAGATCAGAGTCCTCTCCGTACATCAGAGTTCTCAGTGTTCCCCCTTAGATCAGAGTCTTCTCCGTACATCAGAGTTCTCAGTGTTCCCCCTTAGATCAGAGTCCTCTCCGTACATCAGAGTTCTCAGTGTTCCCCCTTAGATCAGAGTCCTCTCCGTACATCCGAGTTCTCAGTGTTCCCCCTTACATCAGAGTCCTCTCCGTACATCAGAGTTCTCAGTGTTCCCCCTTAGATCAGAGTCCTCTCCGTACATCAGAGTTCTCAGTGTTCCCCCTTAGATCAGAGTCTTCTCTGTACATCAGAGTTCTCAGTGTTCCCCCTCACATCAGAGTCTTCTCCGTACATCAGAGTTCTCAGTGTTCCCCCTTAGATCAGAGTCTTCTCTGTACATCAGAGTTCTCAGTGTTCCCCCTCACATCAGAGTCTTCTCTGTACATCAGAGTTCTCAGTGTTCCCCCTTAGATCAGAGTCTTCTCCGTACATCAGAGTTCTCAGTGTTCCCCCTCACATCAGAGTCTTCTCAGTACATCAGAGTTCTCAGTGTTCCCCCTTAGATCAGAGTCTTCTCAGTACATCAGAGTTCTCAGTGTTCCCCCTCACATCAGAGTCCTCTCCGTACATCAGAGTTCTCAGTGTTCCCCCTTAGATCAGAGTCTTCTCCGTACATCAGAGTTCTCAGTGTTCCCCCTTAGATAAGAGTCTTCTCCGTACATCAGAGTTCTCAGTGTTCCCCCTTAGATCAGAGTCTTCTCCGTACATCAGAGTTCTCAGTGTTCCCCCTTAGATCAGAGTCTTCTCTGTACATCAGAGTTCTCAGTGTTCCCCCTCACATCAGAGTCTTCTCCGTACATCAGAGTTCTCAGTGTTCCCCCTTAGATCAGAGTCTTCTCTGTACATCAGAGTTCTCAGTGTTCCCCCTCACATCAGAGTCTTCTCTGTACATCAGAGTTCTCAGTGTTCCCCCTTAGATCAGAGTCTTCCCCGTACATCAGAGTTCTCAGTGTTCCCCCTTAGATCAGAGTCTTCTCTGTACATCAGAGTTCTCAGTGTTCCCCCTCACATCAGAGTCTTCTCTGTACATCAGAGTTCTCAGTGTTCCCCCTTAGATCAGAGTCTTCTCTGTACATCAGAGTTCTCAGTGTTCCCCCTCACATCAGAGTCTTCTCCGTACATCAGAGTTCTCAGTGTTCCCCCTTAGATCAGAGTCTTCTCTGTACATCAGAGTTCTCAGTGTTCCCCCTTAGATCAGAGTCTTCTCCGTACATCAGAGTTCTCAGTGTTCCCCCTTAGATCAGAATCCTCTCCGTACATCCGAGTTCTCAGTGTTCCCCCTTAGATCAGAGTCCTCTCCGTACATCAGAGTTCTCAGTGTTCCCCCTTAGATCAGAGTCCTCTCCGTACATCAGAGTTCTCAGTGTTCCCCCTTAGATCAGAGTCTTCTCCGTACATCAGAGTTCTCAGTGTTCCCCCTTAGATCAGAGTCTTCTCCGTACATCAGAGTTCTCAGTGTTCCCCCTTAGATCAGAGTCCTCTCCGTACATCAGAGTTCTCAGTGTTCCCCCTTAGATCAGAGTCTTCTCCGTACATCAGAGTTCTCAGTGTTCCCCCTTAGATCAGAGTCCTCTCCGTACATCAGAGTTCTCAGTGTTCCCCCTTAGATCAGAGTCTTCTCCGTACATCAGAGTTCTCAGTGTTCCCCCTTAGATCAGAGTCTTCTCCGTACATCAGAGTTCTCAGTGTTCCCCCTTAGATCAGAGTCTTCTCTGTACATCAGAGTTCTCAGTGTTCCCCCTTAGATCAGAGTCTTCTCTGTACATCAGAGTTCTCAGTGTTCCCCCTTAGATCAGAGTCTTCTCCGTACATCAGAGTTCTCAGTGTTCCCCCTTAGATCAGAGTCCTCTCCGTACATCCGAGTTCTCAGTGTTCCCCCTTAGATCAGAGTCCTCTCCGTACATCAGAGTTCTCAGTGTTCCCCCTTAGATCAGAGTCCTCTCCGTACATTAGAGTTCTCAGTGTTCCCCCTTAGATCAGAGTCCTCTCCGTACATCAGAGTTCTCAGTGTTCCCCCTTAGATCAGAGTCCTCTCCGTACATCAGAGTTCTCAGTGTTCCCTCTTAGATCAGAGTCCTCTCCGTACATCAGAGTTCTCACTGTTCCCCCTTAGATCAGAGTCTTCTCCGTACATCAGAGTTCTCAGTGTTCCCCCTTAGATCAGAGTCTTCTCCGTACATCAGAGTTCTCAGTGTTCCCCCTTAGATCAGAGTCCTCACCGTACATCAGAGTTCTCAGTGTTCCCCCTTAGATCAGAGTCCTCTCCGTACATCAGAGTTCTCAGTGTTCCCCCTTAGATCAGAGTCCTCTCCGTACATCAGAGTTCTCAGTGTTCCCCCTTACATCAGAGTCCTCTCCGTACATCAGAGTTCTCAGTGTTCCCCCTTAGATCAGAGTCTTCTCCGTACATCAGAGTTCTCAGTGTTCCCCCTTAGATCAGAGTCCTCTCCGTACATCAGAGTTCTCAGTGTTCCCCCTTAGATCAGAGTCCTCACCGTACATCAGAGTTCTCAGTGTTCCCCCTTAGATCAGAGTCTTCTCGTACATCAGAGTTCTCAGTGTTCCCCCCTAGATCAGAGTCCTCACCGTACATCAGAGTTCTCAGTGTTCCCCCTTAGATCAGAGTCCTCTCCGTACATCAGAGTTCTCAGTGTTCCCCCTTAGATCAGAGTCCTCTCCGTACATCAGAGTTCTCAGTGTTCCCCCTTAGATCAGAGTCCTCTCCGTACATCAGAGTTCTCAGTGTTCCCCCTTAGATCAGAGTTCTCTCCGTACATCAGAGTCCACAGTGTTCCCCCTTAGATCAGAGTCCTCTCCGTACATCAGAGTTCCCCTTTACACCAGAGGCCACAGTGTTCCCCCTCACATCAGAGTCTTCTCCGTACATCAGAGTTCTCAGTGTTCCCCCTTAGATCAGAGTCCTCTCCGTACATCAGAGTTCTCAGTTTTCCCCCTTAGATCAGAGTCCTCTCCGTACATGAGAGTTCTCAGTGTTCCCCCTTAGATCAGAGTCTTCTCCGTACATCAGAGTTCTCAGTGTTCCCCCTTAGATCAGAGTCCTCTCCGTACATCAGAGTTCTCAGTGTTCCCCCTTAGATCAGAGTCCTCTCCGTACATCAGAGTTCTCAGTGTTCCCCCTTAGATCAGAGTCCTCTCCGTACATCAGAGTTCTCAGTGTTCCCCCTTAGATCAGAGTCCTCTCCGTACATCAGAGTTCTCAGTGTTCCCCCTTAGATCAGAGTCCTCTCCGTACATCAGAGTTCTCAGTGTTCCCCCTTAGATCAGAGTCCTCTCCGTACATCAGAGTTCTCAGTGTTCCCCCTTAGATCAGAGTCCTCTCCGTACATCAGAGTTCTCAGTGTTCCCCCTTAGATCAGAGTCCTCTCCGTACATCAGAGTTCTCAGTGTTCCCCCTTAGATCAGAGTCCTCTCCGTACATCAGAGTTCTCAGTGTTCCCCCCTAGATCAGAGTCCTCACCGTACATCAGAGTTCTCAGTGTTCCCCCTTAGATCAGAGTCCTCTCTGTACATCAGAGTTCTCAGTGTTCCCCCTTAGATCAGAGTCCTCTCCGTACATCAGAGTTCTCAGTGTTCCCCCCTAGATCAGAGTCCTCACCGTACATCAGAGTTCTCAGTGTTCCCCCTTAGATCAGAGTCCTCTCTGTACATCAGAGTTCTCAGTGTTCCCCCTTAGATCAGAGTCCTCTCCGTACATCAGAGTTCTCAGTGTTCCCCCTTAGATCAGAGTCTTCTCCGTACATCAGAGTTCTCAGTGTTCCCCCTTAGATCAGAGTCCTCTCCGTACATCAGAGTTCTCAGTGTTCCCCCTTAGATCAGAGTCCTCTCCGTACATCAGAGTTCTCAGTTTTTCCCCTTAGATCAGAGTCCTCTCCGTACATCAGAGTTCTCAGTGTTCCCCCTTAGATCAGAGTCTTCTCCGTACATCAGAGTTCTCAGTGTTCCCCCTTAGATCAGAGTCCTCTCCGTACATCAGAGTTCTCAGTGTTCCCCCTTAGATCAGAGTCCTCTCCGTACATCAGAGTTCTCAGTGTTCCCCCTTAGATCAGAGTCCTCTCCGTACATCAGAGTTCTCAGTGTTCCCCCTTAGATCAGAGTCCTCTCCGTACATCAGAGTTCTCAGTGTTCCCCCTTAGATCAGAGTCCTCTCCGTACATCAGAGTTCTCAGTGTTCCCCCTTAGATCAGAGTCTTCTCCGTACATCAGAGTTCTCAGTGTTCCCCCTTAGATCAGAGTCCTCTCCGTACATCAGAGTTCTCAGTGTTCCCCCTTAGATCAGAGTCTTCTCCGTACATCAGAGTTCTCAGTGTTCCCCCTTAGATCAGAGTCCTCTCCGTACATCAGAGTTCTCAGTTTTTCCCCTTAGATCAGAGTCCTCTCCGTACATCAGAGTTCTCAGTGTTCCCCCTTAGATCAGAGTCTTCTCCGTACATCAGAGTTCTCAGTGTTCCCCCTTAGATCAGAGTCCTCTCCGTACATCAGAGTTCTCAGTGTTCCCCCTTAGATCAGAGTCCTCTCCGTACATCAGAGTTCTCAGTGTTCCCCCTTAGATCAGAGTCCTCTCTGTACATCAGAGTTCTCAGTGTTCCCCCTTAGATCAGAGTCCTCTCCGTACATCAGAGTTCTCAGTGTTCCCCCTTAGATCAGAGTCCTCTCCGTACATCAGAGTTCTCAGTGTTCCCCCTTAGATCAGAGTCTTCTCCGTACATCAGAGTTCTCAGTGTTCCCCCTTAGATCAGAGTCCTCTCCGTACATCAGAGTTCTCAGTGTTCCCCCTTAGATCAAGGTCCTCTCCGTACATCAGAGTTCTCAGTGTTCCCCCTTACATCAGCGTCCTCTCCGTACATCAGAGTTCTCAGTGTTCCCCCTTAGATCAGAGTCCTCTCCGTACATCAGAGTTCTCAGTGTTCCCCCTTAGATCAGAGTCTTCTCCGTACATCAGAGTTCTCAGTGTTCCCCCTTAGATCAGAGTCCTCTCCGTACATCAGAGTTCTCAGTGTTCCCCCTTAGATCAGAGTCCTCTCCGTACATCAGAGTTCTCAGTGTTCCCCCTTAGATCAGAGTCCTCTCCATACATCAGAGTTCTCAGTGTTCCCCCTTAGATCAGAGTCTTCTCCGTACATCAGAGTTTTCAGTGTTCCCCCTTAGATCAGAGTCCTCTCCGTACATCAGAGTTCCCCTTTACACCAGAGGCCACAGTGTTCCCCCTCACATCAGAGTCTTCTCCGTACATCAGAGTTCTCAGTGTTCCCCCTTAGATCAGAGTCTTCTCCGTACATCAGAGTTCTCAGTGTTCCCCCTTAGATCAGAGTCCTCTCTGTACATCAGAGTTCTCAGTGTTCCCCCTTAGATCAGAGTCCTCACCGTACATCAGAGTTCTCAGTGTTCCCCCTTAGATCAGAGTCCTCTCCGTACATCAGAGTTCTCAGTGTTCCCCCTTAGATCAGAGTCTTCTCTGTACATCAGAGTTCTCAGTGTTCCCCCTCACATCAGAGTCTTCTCCGTACATCAGAGTTCTCAGTGTTCCCCCTTAGATCAGAGTCTTCTCTGTACATCAGAGTTCTCAGTGTTCCCCCTTAGATCAGAGTCTTCTCCGTACATCAGAGTTCTCAGTGTTCCCCCTTAGATCAGAATCCTCTCCGTACATCCGAGTTCTCAGTGTTCCCCCTTAGATCAGAGTCCTCTCCGTACATCAGAGTTCTCAGTGTTCCCCCTTAGATCAGAGTCCTCTCCGTACATCAGAGTTCTCAGTGTTCCCCCTTAGATCAGAGTCTTCTCCGTACATCAGAGTTCTCAGTGTTCCCCCTTAGATCAGAGTCTTCTCCGTACATCAGAGTTCTCAGTGTTCCCCCTTAGATCAGAGTCCTCTCCGTACATCAGAGTTCTCAGTGTTCCCCCTTAGATCAGAGTCTTCTCCGTACATCAGAGTTCTCAGTGTTCCCCCTTAGATCAGAGTCCTCTCCGTACATCAGAGTTCTCAGTGTTCCCCCTTAGATCAGAGTCTTCTCCGTACATCAGAGTTCTCAGTGTTCCCCCTTAGATCAGAGTCTTCTCCGTACATCAGAGTTCTCAGTGTTCCCCCTTAGATCAGAGTCTTCTCTGTACATCAGAGTTCTCAGTGTTCCCCCTTAGATCAGAGTCTTCTCTGTACATCAGAGTTCTCAGTGTTCCCCCTTAGATCAGAGTCTTCTCCGTACATCAGAGTTCTCAGTGTTCCCCCTTAGATCAGAGTCCTCTCCGTACATCCGAGTTCTCAGTGTTCCCCCTTAGATCAGAGTCCTCTCCGTACATCAGAGTTCTCAGTGTTCCCCCTTAGATCAGAGTCCTCTCCGTACATTAGAGTTCTCAGTGTTCCCCCTTAGATCAGAGTCCTCTCCGTACATCAGAGTTCTCAGTGTTCCCCCTTAGATCAGAGTCCTCTCCGTACATCAGAGTTCTCAGTGTTCCCTCTTAGATCAGAGTCCTCTCCGTACATCAGAGTTCTCACTGTTCCCCCTTAGATCAGAGTCTTCTCCGTACATCAGAGTTCTCAGTGTTCCCCCTTAGATCAGAGTCTTCTCCGTACATCAGAGTTCTCAGTGTTCCCCCTTAGATCAGAGTCCTCACCGTACATCAGAGTTCTCAGTGTTCCCCCTTAGATCAGAGTCCTCTCCGTACATCAGAGTTCTCAGTGTTCCCCCTTAGATCAGAGTCCTCTCCGTACATCAGAGTTCTCAGTGTTCCCCCTTACATCAGAGTCCTCTCCGTACATCAGAGTTCTCAGTGTTCCCCCTTAGATCAGAGTCTTCTCCGTACATCAGAGTTCTCAGTGTTCCCCCTTAGATCAGAGTCCTCTCCGTACATCAGAGTTCTCAGTGTTCCCCCTTAGATCAGAGTCCTCACCGTACATCAGAGTTCTCAGTGTTCCCCCTTAGATCAGAGTCTTCTCGTACATCAGAGTTCTCAGTGTTCCCCCCTAGATCAGAGTCCTCACCGTACATCAGAGTTCTCAGTGTTCCCCCTTAGATCAGAGTCCTCTCCGTACATCAGAGTTCTCAGTGTTCCCCCTTAGATCAGAGTCCTCTCCGTACATCAGAGTTCTCAGTGTTCCCCCTTAGATCAGAGTCCTCTCCGTACATCAGAGTTCTCAGTGTTCCCCCTTAGATCAGAGTTCTCTCCGTACATCAGAGTCCACAGTGTTCCCCCTTAGATCAGAGTCCTCTCCGTACATCAGAGTTCCCCTTTACACCAGAGGCCACAGTGTTCCCCCTCACATCAGAGTCTTCTCCGTACATCAGAGTTCTCAGTGTTCCCCCTTAGATCAGAGTCCTCTCCGTACATCAGAGTTCTCAGTTTTCCCCCTTAGATCAGAGTCCTCTCCGTACATGAGAGTTCTCAGTGTTCCCCCTTAGATCAGAGTCTTCTCCGTACATCAGAGTTCTCAGTGTTCCCCCTTAGATCAGAGTCCTCTCCGTACATCAGAGTTCTCAGTGTTCCCCCTTAGATCAGAGTCCTCTCCGTACATCAGAGTTCTCAGTGTTCCCCCTTAGATCAGAGTCCTCTCCGTACATCAGAGTTCTCAGTGTTCCCCCTTAGATCAGAGTCTTCTCCGTACATCAGAGTTCTCAGTGTTCCCCCTTAGATCAGAGTCCTCTCCGTACATCAGAGTTCTCAGTGTTCCCCCTTAGATCAGAGTCCTCTCCGTACATCAGAGTTCTCAGTGTTCCCCCTTAGATCAGAGTCCTCTCCGTACATCAGAGTTCTCAGTGTTCCCCCTTAGATCAGAGTCCTCTCCGTACATCAGAGTTCTCAGTGTTCCCCCTTAGATCAGAGTCTTCTCCGTACATCAGAGTTCTCAGTGTTCCCCCTTAGATCAGAGTCCTCTCCGTACATCAGAGTTCTCAGTGTTCCCCCTTAGATCAGAGTCTTCTCCGTACATCAGAGTTCTCAGTGTTCCCCCTTAGATCAGAGTCCTCTCCGTACATCAGAGTTCTCAGTTTTTCCCCTTAGATCAGAGTCCTCTCCGTACATCAGAGTTCTCAGTGTTCCCCCTTAGATCAGAGTCTTCTCCGTACATCAGAGTTCTCAGTGTTCCCCCTTAGATCAGAGTCCTCTCCGTACATCAGAGTTCTCAGTGTTCCCCCTTAGATCAGAGTCCTCTCCGTACATCAGAGTTCTCAGTGTTCCCCCTTAGATCAGAGTCCTCTCCGTACATCAGAGTTCTCAGTGTTCCCCCTTAGATCAGAGTCCTCTCCGTACATCAGAGTTCTCAGTGTTCCCCCTTAGATCAGAGTCCTCTCCGTACATCAGAGTTCTCAGTGTTCCCCCTTAGATCAGAGTCTTCTCCGTACATCAGAGTTCTCAGTGTTCCCCCTTAGATCAGAGTCCTCTCCGTACATCAGAGTTCTCAGTGTTCCCCCTTAGATCAAGGTCCTCTCCGTACATCAGAGTTCTCAGTGTTCCCCCTTACATCAGCGTCCTCTCCGTACATCAGAGTTCTCAGTGTTCCCCCTTAGATCAGAGTCCTCTCCGTACATCAGAGTTCTCAGTGTTCCCCCTTAGATCAGAGTCTTCTCCGTACATCAGAGTTCTCAGTGTTCCCCCTTAGATCAGAGTCCTCTCCGTACATCAGAGTTCTCAGTGTTCCCCCTTAGATCAGAGTCCTCTCCGTACATCAGAGTTCTCAGTGTTCCCCCTTAGATCAGAGTCCTCTCCATACATCAGAGTTCTCAGTGTTCCCCCTTAGATCAGAGTCTTCTCCGTACATCAGAGTTTTCAGTGTTCCCCCTTAGATCAGAGTCCTCTCCGTACATCAGAGTTCCCCTTTACACCAGAGGCCACAGTGTTCCCCCTCACATCAGAGTCTTCTCCGTACATCAGAGTTCTCAGTGTTCCCCCTTAGATCAGAGTCTTCTCCGTACATCAGAGTTCTCAGTGTTCCCCCTTAGATCAGAGTCCTCTCTGTACATCAGAGTTCTCAGTGTTCCCCCTTAGATCAGAGTCCTCACCGTACATCAGAGTTCTCAGTGTTCCCCCTTAGATCAGAGTCCTCTCCGTACATCAGAGTTCTCAGTGTTCCCCCTTAGATCAGAGTCCTCTCCGTACATCAGAGTTCTCAGTGTTCCCCCTTAGATCAGAGTCCTCTCCGTACATCAGAGTCCACAGTGTTCCCCCTTAGATCAGAGTCCTCTCCGTACATCAGAGTTCCCCTTTACACCAGAGGCCACAGTGTTCCCCCTCACATCAGAGTCCTCTCCGTACATCAGAGTTCTCAGTGTTCCCCCTTAGATCAGAGTCCTCTCCGTACATCAGAGTTCTCAGTGTTCCCCCTTAGATCAGAGTCCTCTCCGTACATCAGAGTTCTCAGTGTTCCCCCTTAGATCAGAGTCCTCTCCGTACATCAGAGTCCACAGTGTTCCCCCTTAGATCAGAGTCCTCTCCGTACATCAGAGTTCTCAGTGTTCCCCTTTAGATCAGAGTCCTCTCCGTACATCAGAGTTCTCAGTGTTCCCCCTTAGATCAGAGTCTTCTCCGTACATCAGAGTTCTCAGTGTTCCCCCTTAGATCAGAGTCCTCACCGTACATCAGAGTTCTCAGTGTTCCCCCTTAGATCAGAGTCCTCTCCGTACATCAGAGTTCTCAGTGTTCCCCCTTAGATCAGAGTCCTCTCCGTACATCAGAGTTCTCAGTGTTCCCCCTTAGATCAGAGTCCTCTCCGTACATCAGAGTCCACAGTGTTCCCCCTTAGATCAGAGTCCTCTCCGTACATCAGAGTTCCCCTTTACACCAGAGGCCACAGTGTTCCCCCTCACATCAGAGTCCTCTCCGTACATCAGAGTTCTCAGTGTTCCCCCTTAGATCAGAGTCCTCTCCGTACATCAGAGTTCTCAGTGTTCCCCCTTAGATCAGAGTCCTCTCCGTACATCAGAGTTCTCAGTGTTCCCCCTTAGATCAGAGTCCTCTCCGTACATCAGAGTCCACAGTGTTCCCCCTTAGATCAGAGTCCTCTCCGTACATCAGAGTTCCCCTTTACACCAGAGGCCACAGTGTTCCCCCTCACATCACAGTCTTCTCCGTACATCAGAGTTCTCAGTGTTCCCCCTTAGATCAGAGTCCTCTCCGTTCATCAGAGTTCTCAGTGTTCCCCCTTAGATCAGAGTCCTCTCCGTACATCAGAGTTCTCAGTGTTCCCCCTTAGATCAGAGTCCTCTCCGTACATCAGAGTTCTCAGTGTTCCCTCTTAGATCAGAGTCCTCTCCGTACATCAGAGTTCTCAGTGTTCCCCCTTAGATCAGAGTCCTCTCCGTACATCAGAGTTCTCAGTGTTCCCCCTTAGATCAGAGTCCTCTCCGTACATCAGAGTTCTCAGTGTTCCCCCTTAGATCAGAGTCCTCTCCGTACATCAGAGTTCTCAGTGTTCCCCCTTAGATCAGAGTCCTCTCCGTACATCAGAGTTCTCAGTGTTCCCCCTTAGATCAGAGTCCTCTCCGTACATCAGAGTTCTCAGTGTTCCCCCTTAGATCAGAGTCCTCTCCGTACATCAGAGTTCTCAGTTTTCCCCCTTAGATCAGAGTCCTCTCCGTACATCAGAGTTCCCCTTTACACCAGAGGCCACAGTGTTCCCCCTCACATCAGAGTCTTCTCCGTACATCAGAGTTCTCAGTGTTCCCCCTTAGATCAGAGTCCTCTCCGTACATCAGAGTTCTCAGTTTTCCCCCTTAGATCAGAGTGTTCTCCGTACATCAGAGTTCTCAGTGTTCCCCCTTAGATCAGAGTCTTCTCCGTACATCAGAGTTCTCAGTGTTCCCCCTTAGATCAGAGTCCTCTCCGTACATCAGAGTTCTCAGTGTTCCCCCTTAGATCAGAGTCCTCTCCGTACATCAGAGTTCTCAGTGTTCCCCCTTAGATCAGAGTCCTCTCCGTACATCAGAGTTCTCAGTGTTCCCCCTTAGATCAGAGTCCTCTCCGTACATCAGAGTTCTCAGTGTTCCCCCTTAGATCAGAGTCCTCTCCGTACATCAGAGTTCTCAGTGTTCCCCCTTAGATCAGAGTCTTCTCCGTACATCAGAGTTCTCAGTGTTCCCCCTTAGATCAGAGTCCTCTCCGTACATCAGAGTTCTCAGTGTTCCCCCTTAGATCAGAGTCCTCTCCGTACATCAGAGTTCTCAGTGTTCCCCCTTAGATCAGAGTCCTCTCCGTACATCAGAGTTCTCAGTGTTCCCCCTTAGATCAGAGTCCTCTCCGTACATCAGAGTTCTCAGTGTTCCCCCTTACATCAGCGTCCTCTCCGTACATCAGAGTTCTCAGTGTTCCCCCTTAGATCAGAGTCCTCTCCATACATCAGAGTTCTCAGTGTTCCCACTTAGATCAGAGTCTTCTCCGTACATCAGAGTTCTCAGTGTTCCCCCTTAGATCAGAGTCCTCTCCGTACATCAGAGTTCTCAGTGTTCCCCCTTAGATCAGAGTCCTCTCCGTACATCAGAGTTCTCAGTTTTCCCCCTTAGATCAGAGTCCTCTCCATACATCAGAGTTCTCAGTGTTCCCCCTTAGATCAGAGTCTTCTCCGTACATCAGAGTTTTCAGTGTTCCCCCTTAGATCAGAGTCCTCTCCGTACATCAGAGTTCCCCTTTACACCAGAGGCCACAGTGTTCCCCCTCACATCAGAGTCTTCTCCGTACATCAGAGTTCTCAGTGTTCCCCTTTAGATCAGAGTCTTCTCCGTACATCAGAGTTCTCAGTGTTCCCCCTTAGATCAGAGTCCTCTCCGTACATCAGAGTTCTCAGTGTTCCCCCTTAGATCAGAGTCCTCACCGTACATCAGAGTTCTCAGTGTTCCCCCTTAGATCAGAGTCCTCTCCGTACATCAGAGTTCTCAGTGTTCCCCCTTAGATCAGAGTCCTCTCCGTACATCAGAGTTCTCAGTGTTCCCCCTTAGATCAGAGTCCTCTCCGTACATCAGAGTCCACAGTGTTCCCCCTTAGATCAGAGTCCTCTCCGTACATCAGAGTTCCCCTTTACACCAGAGGCCACAGTGTTCCCCCTCACATCAGAGTCCTCTCCGTACATCAGAGTTCTCAGTGTTCCCCCTTAGATCAGAGTCCTCTCCGTACATCAGAGTTCTCAGTGTTCCCCCTTAGATCAGAGTCCTCTCCGTACATCAGAGTTCTCAGTGTTCCCCCTTAGATCAGAGTCCTCTCCGTACATCAGATTCCACAGTGTTCCCCCTTAGATCAGAGTCCTCTCCGTACATCAGAGTTCTCAGTGTTCCCCCTTAGATCAGAGTCCTCTCCATACATCAGAGTCCACAGTGTTCCCCCTTAGATCAGAGTCCTCTCCGTACATCAGAGTTCCCCTTTACACCAGAGGCCACAGTGTTCCCCCTCACATCAGAGTCTTCTCCGTACATCAGAGTTCTCAGTGTTCCCCCTTAGATCAGAGTCCTCTCCGTACATCAGAGTTCTCAGTGTTCCCCCTTAGATCAGAGTCCTCTCCGTACATCAGAGTTCTCAGTGTTCCCTCTTAGATCAGAGTCCTCTCCGTACATCAGAGTTCTCAGTGTTCCCCCTTAGATCAGAGTCCTCTCCGTACATCAGAGTTCTCAGTGTTCCCACTTAGATCAGAGTCCTCTCCGTACATCAGAGTTCTCAGTGTTCCCCCTTAGATCAGAGTCCTCTCCGTACATCAGAGTTCTCAGTGTTCCCCCTCACATCAGAGTCCTCTCCGTACATCAGAGTTCTCAGTGTTCCCCCTTAGATCAGAGTCCTCTCCGTACATCAGAGTTCTCAGTGTTCCCCCTTAGATCAGAGTCCTCTCCGTACATCAGAGTTCTCAGTGTTCCCCCTTAGATCAGAGTCCTCTCCGTACATCAGAGTTCTCAGTGTTCCCCCTTAGATCAGAGTTCTCACCGTACATCAGAGTTCTCAGTGTTACCCCTTAGATCAGAGTCCTCACCGTACATCAGAGTTCTCAGTGTTCCCCCTCACATCAGAGTCCTCTCCGTACATCAGAGTTCTCAGTGTTCCCCCTCACATCAGAGTCCTCTCCGTACATCAGAGTTCTCAGTGTTCCCCCTTAGATCAGAGTCCTCTCCGTACATCAGAGTTCTCAGTGTTCCCCCTTAGATCAGAGTCCTCTCCGTACATCAGAGTTCTCAGTGTTCCCCCTTAGATCAGAGTCCTCTCCGTACATCAGAGTTCTCAGTGTTCCCCCTTAGATCAGAGTCCTCACCGTACATCAGAGTTCTCAGTGTTACCCCTTAGATCAGAGTCCTCACCGTACATCAGAGTTCTCAGTGTTCCCCCTCACATCAGAGTCCTCTCCGTACATCAGAGTTCTCAGTGTTCCCCCTTAGATCAGAGTCCTCACCGTACATCAGAGTTCTCAGTTTCCCCCTCACATCAGAGTCCTCTCCGTACATCAGAGTTCTCAGTGTTCCCCCTTAGATCAGAGTCCTCTCCGTACATCAGAGTTCTCAGTGTTCCCCCTTAGATCAGAGTCCTCTCCGTACATCAGAGTTCTCAGTGTTCCCCCTCACATCAGAGTCCTCTCCGTACATCAGAGTTCTCAGTGTTCCCCCTTAGATCAGAGTCCTCTCCGTACATCAGAGTTATCAGTGTTCCCCCTTAGATCAGAGTCCTCTCCGTACATCAGAGTTCTCAGTGTTCCCCCTTAGATGAGAGTCCTCTCCGTACATCAGAGTTCTCAGTGTTCCCCCTTAGATCAGAGTCCTCTCCGTACATCAGAGTTCTCAGTGTTCCCCCTCACATCAGAGTCCTCTCCGTACATCAGAGTTCTCAGTGTTCCCCCTTAGATCAGAGTCCTCTCCGTACATCAGAGTTCTCAGTGTTCCCCCTTAGATCAGAGTCCTCTCCGTACATCAGAGTTCTCAGTGTTCCCCCTTAGATCAGGGTTCCCAGAGCACCCCTTATGTCAGAGTCCCCAGAGTTCTCCCTTACATCAGAGTCTGCAGAGTCCCCCCTTACATCAGAATCTGCAGAGTCCCCCCTTACATCAGAGTCTGCAGAGTCCCCCCTTACATCAGAATCGGCAGAGTCCCCCCTTACATCAGAGTCTGCAGAGTCCCCCCTTACATCAGAGTATGCAGAGTCCCCCCTTACATCAGAGTCTGCAGAGTCCCCCCTTACATCAGAATCTGCAGAGTCCCCCCTTACATCAGAATCTGCAGAGTCCCCCTTACATCAGAATCTGCAGAGTCCCCCCCTTACATCAGAGTCTGCAGAGTCCCCCCTTACATCAGAATCTGCAGAGTCCCCCCTTACATCAGAGTCTGCAGAGTCCCCCCTTACATCAGAGTCTGCAGAGTCCCCCCTTACATCAGAGTCTGCAGAGTCCCCCCTTACATCAGAATCTGCAGAGTCCCCCCTTACATCAGAATCTGCAGAGTCCCCCCTTACATCAGAGTCTGCAGAGTCCCCCCTTACATCAGAGTCTGTAGAGTCCCCCCTTACATCAGAATCTGCAGAGTCCCCCCTTACATCAGAATCTGCAGAGTCCCCCCTTACATCAGAGTCTGCAGAGTCCCCCCTTACATCAGAATCTGCAGAGTCCCCCCTTACATCAGAATCTGCAGAGTCCCCCCTTACATCAGAGTCTGCAGAGTCCCCCCTTACATCAGAGTCTGCAGAGTCCCCCCTTACATCAGAGTCTGCAGAGTCCCCCCTTACATCAGAATCTGCAGAGTCCCCCCTTACATCAGAATCTGCAGAGTCCCCCCGTACATCAGAGTCTGCAGAGTCCCCCCTTACATCAGAGTCTGCAGAGTCCCCCCTTACATCAGAATCTGCAGAGTCCCCCCTTACAGTGAATGGGAACTCTGGTGACTCCGATGTAAAGGGGAACTCTTGTGATTAATTTCATATGATTAGAAATGTTATTTAATTGGAAATATATGAATAGTTTATACTATAAAAAATTGCTTTGCACTGCTAAAGTGTTCGGGTTTGACTTGAAGAAAAGGTGGGGACCCGACTTCTGGGTTCAGGCAAATGCCGATTCCTTACAATATTTGTATAAATAATCCCAAAGCTTGGCCTGACCCCGCCTGAGAGGTCTTTCTATAAAGGGAGGACAGGAGAGAGAAATATGATTGTCCATCGCTGGTCAGCCAATCCGTCCTTCTCTCGTTCCTGTCCTTATCATTATTGGGTGGTATAAATGTAGCGCACACCCCTTTCTTTACCTCCCTTGTTCGGCTCCTTGCAGGAAGAGAGAGGCACACCTCACCACAAGCCCCTCCCTCCTGTGTGAAGAGGTTGAGCGGTGTTGTTGATTGGTCTTCCACAGTCAGACAGCCAGAGAATGTCTCTCACCTCTATACTGAATAAAGACAAGTCCTTGTATCCCCCCAGTAACTGGAATGTCCACACCAGCTGCAACTCCAACGTAGAGATTTATTTCTTATAAAACACAGTCTCTGACAGGAAAGGTTGGAGGGAGAACAGGACAGCTTAAGATGTGGAAGAGGTCCCGGCACAAACGTTACCCAATTCACTGCTCCGATTCTCAAGCAGACTCAGCCCATTCGGATAGTCTCCCTAACTTAGGACTAGCAGCCGAAATGACGCTCGGACTTTACACTTCGTCTCTGCCACAGACCCGGTGAACTTGGTCTCTGCCACAGACCCGGTGAACTTGGTCCCTGCCACAGACCCGGTGAACTCGGTCTCTGCCACAGACCCGGTGAACTCGGTCTCTGCCACAGACCCGGTGAACTCGGTCTCTGCCACAGACCCGGTGAACTCGGTCTCTGCCACAGACCCGGTGAACTCGGTCTCTGCCACAGACCCGGTGAACTCGGTCTCTGCCACAGACCCGGTGAACTTGGTCTCTGCCACAGACCCGGTGAGCTTGGTCCCTGCCACAGACCCGGTGAACTTGGTCCCTGCCACAGACCCGGTGAACTCGGTCTCTGCCACAGACCCGGTGAACTCGGTCTCTGCCACAGACCCGGTGAACTCGGTCTCTGCCACAGACCCGGTGAACTTGGTCTCTGCCACAGACCCGGTGAACTGGGTCCCTGCCACAGACCCGGTGAACTCGGTCTCTGCCACAGACCCGGTGAACTCGGTCTCTGCCACAGACCCGGTGAACTCGGTCTCTGCCACAGACCCGGTGAACTCGGTCTCTGCCACAGACCCGGTGAACTGGGTCCCTGCCACAGACCCGGTGAACTCGGTCTCTGCCACAGACCCGGTGAACTCGGTCTCTGCCACAGACCCGGTGAACTCGGTCTCTGCCACAGACCCGGTGAACTCGGTCTCTGCCACAGACTAAAGGTGCCCAGGGCGGACAGGAACGAGAACCCCCAACAGGCTGCGTCTGCCCCTTTTATATCCTCTCCCAGCATGCCTAGTAGGTAGACCACACCCACTGTATGGTTGCCGAGAGGGGACACACAAGGCACAGCACTGTATCAGCGGTTCAACCTTGGCCTACTATGGCAGCGCCACCTGCAGGCCACAGGGAACTGCACACCAACACTCTACCTGTGGACAAAAATGGTTTCAAGAACTCTAGCAATTAGGGTGTTTGGGCATAACTACCACCCAACACTTCCCCTAAATTTAGCACCCCGCTACATATATATATATATATATATATGTAGCACTTGGACCTTTTTCTCACCTGGCTCACTTGTGAGATAAGGCACACCATACTATATGCCCGTACCCTCTTGTTTGAAGAGGTTAAGCGGTGTTCACAATTGTTGGGTCCCGCAGCGAGTTCCCTTCCTCCAGCTGGTTCTCACCCCCAGAGTGTAGGGAAGAGTCTGTTGGAGGAGCACCAATAAGGCCGATGTCCAGACAGGTTAAACCTTAATGAAGGAGGTTTATTTTCTTTATGCTGAAAACTGGATAGGAACGTTGAAGTTGAAGAATAAAGGGACAGGGAGGCAGGTTCAGGCACGCGGCACTTAATCTCACCACTCAATCCCAAGTGGCTCTGCTTATCCGGATAGTCCCCTCTCATGGTCCTAGCCACTGGAATGACACTCGGGCGTTCACTTAAGTTTCTTTGAAGATAGGATCGGGAGATTCTCTGCCACAGAATCTCTGAGCCCCGAACTTCTCAGCGCTTGTAACTCAAGAACAGGTGCAAGTTGCTGCACATTACAAGGCCTTGGATGAATAGCGGAATCCCTCCAGAAGTTTACCGGGCCTCTCTTTCACCGTGAACTCTCACCGGTCCATCAGAAAGGTCCTCCCCTAGGCTCCTCTTCTTAGAGCGGGTCCCCTCTCAGGGGCACCCTGGGATTCCTCCTTTTAGAGATGAGCCCCAGCTTAAGGTGCTGGGCCCAATGGCAAAGCTGCAGCCCCAGGCTAAAGGTGCCTGGGACCGATGCACATGGCGCACCCCTGGCCTGGAGGGCCGGGTCACGCGACCCGAATTCCAGAACTCCTGACTCCAGGCGGCATCTGCCCTTATGTATCCTCTCCCGGCATGCACAGCAGGCTGACCACGACCACTGTACTACTGCAGAGAGAGGACACCCTAAGGCACAGCACTGTTACCAGTGGTTCAACCCTGACCTGTCATGGCAGTGCCACCTATAGGCCACAGGGAACTGCACACCAGTACAACACCTGAGGAACAAAGTAACAGAACCTATCAATAAAAGCGGTCTGAGCCTGGCTACTAGCTCAGACCAACCCCTAAATTTGGGCACATAGCACCCCTCAAAGTAGAGGGGCGCTACACATAAAATATTAAAAAGCACCAATGCGTTAAGGATTAACAGAACATGTTGTAAAGGTTAAAAAAAAAGCAGAAGTTTATTTCGATAGCTAAACAGCACAAAACACTAATCGACATACATGAATACTTGATATACTGTATATGTTCCCCCCATTTGTTTTAGGAGTGCAGGATAATCAATAATCTTACATTTCTCATCACCTGATCATAGCAGATCAATATATATAGACAATGACCTGATCATAGCAGATCAGTAGTGATGAGCCGAACACCCCCGGGTTCGGTTCGCACCAGAACCCGCGAACGGACCGAAAGTTCGCACAAACTTTAGAACCCTATTAAATACAATGGATGCGAACGTTCGAATTCTAAAGTGCTAATTATAACGACTATTATGCATGTTATTGTCCTAAAAAGGGTTTGGGAACCCGGGTTCTGCACCAGGGGACATGTATCAATGCAAAAAGAAGTTTTAAAAACGGCCGTTTTACGGGAGCAGTCATTTTAATGATGCATAAAGTGAAACAAAAAAGTCAAATATTCCTTTAAATATCGTACCTGGGGGGTGTCTAAAGTATGCCTGTGAAGTGCCACGTGTTTCCCGTGTTTAGAACTGTCCCTGCACAAAATAACATTTCTAAAGGAAAAAAAAGCCATTTAAAACTGCTTGCGGCTTTAATGTAATGTCTGGTCCCGGTAATATGGATGAAAATCTTTAAGAAAAATGGCATAGCTACCCCATGACCCCCCCCCCCCCCCCACCCCAGCCCATTACCAGCCCCTTTGGGTCTTGTATGGATATTAAGGGGAACCCCGCACACAAAATAAAAAAGGCCCTATATACTCTGAACAGCCGTATACAGGCGGTGCATACAAGACAGGGACTGTAGGTTTGTTCTTATGTAGAATCTGTTTGTAATTTTGAACAGGTACATTGTTTAAGTGTAGCTCCAGCCCAAAAATCTATTTTTAAACTTTTTGGAAAACATAGGTAAGGGTTATCACCCCTGTAACATTTGTTTTGCTGTCTGTGCCCCTGTTCAGAACATTTCACCTCACTTTCCGTCCTAATGACAACTGTTTTTTTGAAAATTTGGGGTTTTTATTGAAACAAGAATTGGTGATAAAGCATCAGTGGAGAGGAGACACTTTTTTCCCATATTAACTCTTACAGGAGAGAATTTGCCTTCCTAGGGGTAGATTTCCTCTCACTTCCTGTTGTATCCTTCCGTTTGCAAGGAGGAGTCGTTTGTAAGTTGGATGTTTGAAAGTAGGGGCCTGCCGTATATACTCAGCTGAAATTTGCCCCTTACATGTTGGTGTTGCCACAACACTGTGAGCCCTCACAGTTACTCTTGGTGGGCGCATGAATGGGCCCTGCTGTGAATTATTAGATCAAGAATTGTAATTACATGCCCCTGTTAAACAGGGGCAGACAAATTGGGCCTTAGGCACTGGTGCCACAACACTGCAACCCCTCACAGATACTGTACTTGGAGCACAGCAATGAGCCCTGTTGCAAAGTATTGCATCAAAAATTGTAATTACACGCCCCTGTTAAACAGGGGCTGAAAAATTGTGCCTTAGCCACTGATGCTAGTGCCACGACACTGCAACCTCTCCCAGATACTCTAGTTGGAGTGCAGGAATGAGCCCTGCTGCAAAGCATTGCATAAAAAATTGTAATTACATGCCCCTGTTAAACAGGGGCATAAAAATTGGGCCTTAGGCACTGGTGCCACAACACTGCAACCCCTCACAGATACTGTACTTGGAGCACAGCAATGAGCCCTGTTGCAAAGTATTGCATCAAAAATTTTAATTACACGCCCCTGTTAAACAGGGGCTGAAAAATTGGGCCTTAGCCACTGGTGCCACAACACTCCAACCCCTCACAGATACTCTAGTTGGAGTGCAGGAGTGAGCCCTGCTGCAAAGCATTGCATAAAAAATTGTAATAACACGCCCCTGTTAAACAGGGGCTGAAAAATTGGGCCTTAGGCACTGGTGCTGGTGCCACGACACTGCAACCTCTCCCAGATACTCTAGTTGGAGTGCAGGAATGAGCCCTGCTGCAAAGCATTGCATAAAAATTTGTAATTACATGCCCCTGTTAAACAGGGGCTGAAAAATTGGCCCTTAGCCACTGGTGGCGACACCCAGAAACAAAAATGTTCTTCCAAGCTATCATCATCAATCGGATCATTGAGGAGGAGGAGGATAGTCAGTCAACATAACAGGACAGTCTCTCAGCATCAGCATCAGCATCAGTCTTGAAGGGATGTGACATTTGAAAATAAATTAGTCTGTTATATCAGCATCAGGTGTTTGGTAGCTGGTGGTGATCCAAGACTGGTTCATCTTTATGAAGGTCAGTCGATCAACCGAGTCGGTGGACAGGCGCACCCTGTGATCCGTGACAAATCCTCCAGCAGCACTGAATGTGCGCTCTGATAGAACGCTGGATGCAGGACAGGCCAGTAGCTCAATTGCATACTGTGCAAGCTCTGGCCAGTGATCCATCCTCAAGACCCAGTAAGCCAGAGGATTTTCGGTGGGGAAGGTGTCCAAGTCTGACCTTGCCCCTAGGTATTCCTGCACCATGTATATCAGACGCTGGCGATGGTTGCTGGAACCGATCATACCTTGGGGCTGCGGACTAAAGAATTGTCTGAACGCATCGGTCAGACGGCCACCTTCCCCACCGCTCCTTCTTTGACTGACCGAAGCCTCAGCAACTCGTTGTCCAGGACCAGGAGTTTGTAACCTCCCAGTCTCTGGGAACGCGTTGCACAGACCTTTCTGCAAAGCCTCCTGGAGTTGTCTCATCCTCTGCTCCCTCTGCGACGGTAAGATAAGGTCCGCAACCTTACCCTTGTACCGTGGATCAAGGAGAGTGGCCAGCCAGTAATGGTCCCTCTCCTTGATCCGAAGAATACGAGGATCCTTCCGCAGACTTTGCAGGATCAGGGAGGCCATGCAGCGTAGGTTAGCTGAGGCATTCGGTCCGGAGTCCTCTGGGTCACTAAGGACCACATGATCCGCAGCCACCTCCTCCCAGCCACGTACAAGTCCACTGGTTTCTTGGGATTGTAAATCATCCCTAAAAGACTGCTGCTGATGATGCTGAGTGCCAGGCTCCACCTCCATGCTGACACAATCCTCCTCCTTCTCCCCCTCCTCCTCCTCCTCCTCTTCCTGTGCAATGGGTGGGACAGAAGGAACACTGTCTGGGTAAAGGGGGCCTTGAGAGGCAAGGAAGTCCTCCTCTTCCTGCCTCTGTTCTGCCTCAAGTGCCCTGTCCATTATTCCACGCAGCGTGTGCTCCAACAGGTGGACAAGAGGTACAGTGTCACTGATGCATGCACTGTCACTGCTCACCATCCTCGTGGCCTTCTCAAATGGTGCCGGGACAGTGCATGGATCCCTGATCATGCCCCACTGGCGTGGTGAAAAAAAACCGAGCTCCCCTGACCCTGTCCTGGTGCCGTAGTCGCACAGGTACTCATTGATGGCCCTCTGCTGCGTGTGCAGCCACTGCAGCATGGCCAACGTTGAGTTCCACCTGGTGGGCATGTCACATATAAAGCGGTTCTTGGGCAGGTTCAACTCCTTTTGCAGCTCAGCCAGGCGAGCACTGGCATTATAAGATCTGCGGAAATGCACACAGACTTTCCTGGCCTGCCTCAGGACATCCTGTAAGCCCGGGTACCTGCCCAAGAACCGCTGCACCACCAGGTTAAGGACGTGAGCCACACAGGGCACATGGGTCAGTTGTCCCTGTCGGAGGGCGGAAAGGAGGTTGGTACAATTGTCGCAAACCACCATTCCTGGCTTAAGCTGGCGTGGCATCAACCACCTCTCGGCCTGGCCCTGCAGAGCAGACAGGACCTCTGCCCCAGTGTGGCTTCTGTCCCCCAAACACACCAGCGCAAGCACGGCATGGCATCTTTTTGCCTGCGTACTTGCGTAGCCCCTTGAACGCCTACGGAGCACCGCTGGTTCCGAGGACAAAGCACAGGAAGAGGCCATGGAGGAAGAAGAAGAGGAGGGGGTGGAGGAGAGAGGTGTGTCACAACCAGTAGTAGCATTTTGGAGGCGTGGCGGCGGAACAACCTCCAACACTACTGCACCTTGTCCTGCATCCTTCCCAGCTGCCAAAAGAGTGACCCAATGGGCCGTGAAAGAAAGGTAACGTCCCTGTCCATGCCTGCTGGACCATGAGTCAGCGGTAATATGCACCTTACCGCTGACTGCCCTGTCCTGCGAGGCCAAGACATTGCCTTCCACATGCCAGTAGAGAGCCGGAATCGCCTTCCATGAGAAAAAGTGACGTTTGGGAACCTGCCACTGAGGAACCGCACATTGCACAAACTCACGGAAGGGGGCCGAGTCTACCAACTGAAAAGGCAGCAGTTGAAGCGCTAGCAATTTAGCCAAGCTAGCATTCAACCGCTGGGCATGTGGATGGCTGGAAGTGAACTTCTTTCGACGGTCCAGCAGCTGAGGCAGGGAAATTTGCCTGCTAGAATCGGATGTCGGTGTACTGCTAGCAGAGTGGCCGCAAGTACTTGGCTGTGACACACCTAATTCTACACCTTCATTCCTCTCAGTGCATGTTTCAGAGAGGACTGAAGGTATAGTGGGGTTGGAGATCCCAGCTGATGCGGTGCAAGAAGAGGTCAGCTTTGTTCTTTGGTGTGGGTCTTTAAGGTAGGCTTGCCAACGAGCTGCATGGCAGGTCAACATATGTCTGATCAAGCATGTGGTGCCCAAGCGGGTGATGTTTTGGCCACGCGATATACGCTTGAGACATATGTTGCAAACAGCAGCTGTGCGATCTGATGCACTCGCCTCAAAAAAGGCCCACACCAAAGAACTTTTTGAATAACGGGCAGAGGCAGCGCCCTGCACAGGCGGAGCTCTGCGGTGTGATTCCGTCGGTGTGCTGCCCTTACGCTGGCCCCCCGAGGGCATCCTGCCTCGTTGGAGATGTGCCTCCTCCTCATCCTCCTCCTCCTCCTCTCTCCTATTAGGCACCCACGTGGAGTCAGTGACCTCATCATCCCCTCCCTCCTCATCACTGGAGCCAATCTGGCAGTATGCTGCAGCTGCTGGAACATGACTGCCAGATTGGTGTCCTTCTTGAGCATCCCCTCTGTCTGCTCTCACGCTACTGCCTTCCTGTAGCTGGGTATCATCATCAGACCCTTCGAAACGCTGGGCATCCTCCTGGAGCATGTACCCAACACTGTGCTCAAACAGTTCGGGGGACTCCTCAGGAGGACATGGTTGGTCTAGGGAAGGAGTGACTGATGATGACATTGATACCAGGGAAGAGGACGCTTTGGCAGCTGCTTTGCCAGTACCCTGAGCCTGGGTGAGAGAGGATGAGGAGGATGAGGAGGGCTTGGTCATCCACTCTACCAAGTCTTCGGCATGATGTGGCTCAACATGTCCAGCTGCCGAAAAGAAGGACAAGCGTGTCCCATGGCCACGTGCTGATGGCGATGCACCGCGTCCATGACCAGCATTGTTGTCTCTAGACACAGAGCCTGCTTGCCCTCTTTTATTGGCTCCTGACTGTCTGCCTCTCCTTGTTTGCCTTCCAGACATTCTAATGGCCCGCAGGAAGATGGGAAAACCAGCAATAAGGCCTAGCTTCAGGAGTATATTTTGCAGGAATCACACTACGCCTGCTGTAAGAGCTGCAAATGCCAGTTGGTGTAACACACCAGGAAAACACAGCAATACGGGCTAACTTCAGGTGTAATATGATCAGGAGGCACACTCCGCCCGCTGTAAGTGCTGCAAATGCCTGTTGGTGTAACACACCAGGAAAACACAGCAATACGGGCTAACTTCAGGTTTATAATGTGCAGGAGGCACACTCCGCCCGCTGTAAGTGCTGCAAATGCCTGTTGGTGTAACACACCAGGAAAACACAGCAATACAGGCTAACTTCAAGTGTAATATGATCAGGAGGCACACTCCGCCCGCTGTAAGTGCTGCAAATGCCTGTTGGTGTAACACACCAGGAAAACACAGCAATACGGGCTAACTTCAGGTGTATAATGTGCAGGAGGCACACTCCGCCCGCTGTAAGTGCTGCAAATGCCTGTTGGTGTAACACACCAGGAAAAGCAGCAATACGGGCTAACTTCAGGTGTATAATGTGCAGGAGGCACACTCCGCCCGCTGTAAGTGCTGCAAATGCCTGTTGGTGTAACACACCAGGAAAACACAGCAATACGGGCTAACTTCAGGTGTATAATGTGCAGGAGGCTTAGCAACAATGACACTGACACTGTCCCCTGCCTATCCTTCTCTCTCCCTGCACACAAGGTTTAGTAAATAATATGACACTGACACTCTCCCTGCCTATCCTTCTCTCTCCCTGCACACAAGGTTTAGCAAAGTATATGACACTGACACTCTCCCTGCCTATCCTTCTCTCTCTCTGCACACAAGGTTTATAAAAGTATATGACACTGAAGCCTCGTACACACGACCGAGTTTCTCGGCAAGAACCAGCAAGAAACTTGCTGGCAGAGATTTCTTGCCGAGAAATTCGTTCGTGTGTATGGTTTCTCGTCAAGAAAACCGACTAGAAACTCGACGAGAAAATAGAGAACCTGCTCTCTATTTTCTCGTCGAGATTCTCGTCAGCCTGTTTCTCGACGAGAAAATTGTGTGTTTGTACACTTACCTGTCCTCCGGGAAGCCCGCCCATGCTCGAAATGACTTTGACGCATGCGCGGTAGCTTCCTAGGCATAGGATAGGGTGTACAAAGATGGCGGCGACAGCATCGAATGTGACGAGCGCATGCTCGTCGTATTCAATTACGTCACCGTGTTCGCTCCATTCAAAGAACCGCGGGTTCTTTGAAATGAGCGTGTGTACACTCGGCTGGGACAAGTTTCTTGTCCAAGGATCTCGTCGAAAAAAACGACGTGTTTTTTACGACGAGATTCTCGGCCGTGTGTACGAGGCTTCACACTCTCCCTGCCTATCCTTCTCTCTCCCTGCACACAAGGTTTAGCAAAGAATATGACACTGACACTCTCCCTGCCTATCCTTCTCTCTCCCTGCACACAAGGTTTAGCAAAGAATATGACACTGACACTGTCCCCTGCCTATCCTTCTCTCTCCCTGCACACAAGGTTTAGCAAAGAATATGACACTGACACTCTCCCTGCCTATCCTTCTCTCTCCCTACACACAAGTTTGAGGTACAAATAGCACTGACACTGTCCCTGCCTGTGTAACTCTTTCCCTGCGCCGGAACACACTACACAAGGCCGCCGCGCTGGCGGGCTTTTATAGTGTGGGGCGTGTGCTAAACCCCCTGAGCTATAATTGGCCACAGGCAACCTGCCTGTGGCCAATTATGGCTCTCCTAGCTGCCAACGCTGTGATTGGCCAAGCATGCAGGGTCACAGTGCATGCTTGGCCAATCACAGCGCCGGGATTGCACTGCGATGGCGCAGTGTATTGTGGGCCGTTCGCGTCACTCGAATTTGGCGCGAACGGCCCAAATCGTTCGATGTTCTCAGAACGGCCGAACAGCCGATGTTCGAGTCGAACTTATGTTCGACTCGAACACCAAGCTCATCCCTACAGATCAGTATATATAGACAATCACCTGATCATAGCAGATCAATATATATAGACAATCACCTGATCATAGCAGATCAATATATATAGACAATCACCTGATCATAGCAGATCAATATATATAGACAATCACCTGATCATAGCAGATCAGTATATATAGACAATCACCTGACGATAACAGATCAATATATATAGACAATCACCTGACCATAGCAGATCAATATATATAGACAATTACCTGATCATAGCAGATCAGTATATATAGACAATCACCTGATCATAGCAGATCAATATATATAGACAATCACCTGATCATAGCAGATCAATATATATAGACAATCACCTGACCATAACAGATCAATATATATAGACAATTACCTGATCATAGCAGATCAAAGCCAATATAAAGCCAATATAAAGGAATAGTAGTAGTAAAAAGCACTTGTGGGTTTAACCATTATTTTTTTTTATCATACAATTCTCTTTTAAGGGGGGTGTGGCAGGGGGTGTGTCCTATGCCTGCATACTTTTGCTAATAGGTGTCCCTCATTCCCATTTTGGAAAGTTGGGAGGTGTGACTATATATAGACAATCACCTGATCATAACAGATCAATATATATAGACAATTACCTGATCATAGCAGATCAGTATTGTAGCGGGTATTTGAATTTGTAAGGACTCTGGTGGTGTGAAGTTCCCTGGGGTCTCTGGGTGGCGTTGTTGCCTCGGGCCCTGAACCGTGCCTTTTTGTCCTCCCCTGGAGCTGGCACAGCGGGGCGGGGAACCCGCTGTGATGCAAAGGGAGAGGTCATAAAAGGGGTGGAGGCCCTGATTTTGGGAGAAAGTCGGAGGACGTGGCCGCACCCAGGCACCTTCAGCTTGGGTGCTGGCGTTCCGGTGTTCCAGGCCTAGGCGCCCTTGGCCTAGCTGGAGCGGAGATGTAGTCCACCTCAGGCACCTTTAGCCTGGGGTGAGGTACTATGGCGGATGCCTGGGGCTCAGTACCTTTGACTGAGTTCCACGAGGGTGGAGGAATCCGAGGGGGCCCTAATTCCTTGGGTGCCCGTGTCTGAGTTTGTGAGGACTGGTGCGCAGTAACTTCTCCGGAGAGTCTGGCGCAGCATCGCTGGTGACGGAGAGGCCTCCATTTCTCCCTTGGACGGATTTCTCCCCCTGACAGGGGCAGAGCGAGCGAAGGTAATTCACGTTCTATATTACCTAGTCAGTGGCAGTGACTATTCACCACTGGTGACACCACAGTGGGCAGCAGCAAGAAGGGAAAGGATTGTGCCTCGATCTGTCCCCATTTTCCAAAGGAGAAAGATTGTTTTATTGCTTGGCAAAAAGAATAAAACTGAGTTGTACCTATTCACTGTGTGGAACTTGGGTTACTAAGCGAAGGAGTCAGGGACGAAGGACTGGACTTGGCTCTAGGACACCTACACAAAAGCCCAATCTCTGGCCTTCACCTCCTGGTTACGGGAGGACACGGGCCGTGGTGTGTATCATCTCTCTCTCCCAGGTACCCCTAGACAACAGCCATATAACCGATAGAGAAAGGGAGAGGGGTAAGGCCGCTACACGTGGGGGCATCATATCCGGGATGTGTATGGTGTCTGAATTTGAACTTTGCTGCCCGGAGGAATTCCGAGTAGGTCGGCCATATTGGCCAACGCGCCACGAGGCAACTCACAACTGCGGAGTTCGTGGGCGGGGCAAGGGAAAAGCCCGCGAACAAGTGCAGAATGTGGGAGGAGTCTGGCCACGTGGAGGTACGCACGAGGAGATTCCGGCGCAGGTGGTTCAGTGCGCAATGGAGCAGCAAAGAGAGAGGATGGCTTCAAGTGCTCCGTGGATTTCTGTTCCTTCCTTCGCGGATATGTCTTCTCTGGCTGCTCCGATCATGGATACGGGGATAAGACTAAGGCCCCAGGGGCGATTGGCTCTCTTTACCTGTAGAGACATGGAAGCCCTCGGTGTGATCTGTCCCGGCTGTTCGGGACTGGTGGTACAGCTGAAGCCGTTTGGGCGCTGTGAGGTCTGCAAAGAATTCCTCTTCGAGGTGGAACCATTCACAGAAAAGCCTCGGGCTTTCCACCTCAACTACCTCACAGGGACTGCCACTCCGGAGGGAGAGATCGATGCTGGTGCGTTCCCTGTGCGCACTGATCCGGGCGAAGTGACTGCCCAAACAGGTGAAAAGAGAAAAATCCGAGGATGCTGCCTCAGTCACCAGCAGCTCCCTGCTCCGGCCACCGAAGAGAAAAGTCGGCCTAGTGATGGCCTCGTGTGGTCGTGGAAGAGCTTCGCCCCGCTGCTTGCCTGGCCTGGATGGCTCCGGTAGGAAAAGTCCTGGACATCCCTGTTCTTCAAAAGGACCAGGTGAGCCAGGGGTTGGGACTGTCTGTGTGGTTACAAGTGGCGGTAGTCCACAGTTGGTAGAGCCCGTCAAGGGGGATAGTTCCGTGACTGGGAATTATCTGCCCGCTGAATGCTACGACACCTCTGACCTGGATTCATTGTCTGACAATGGCGATGATGGGGAGATAGACGAAATCTTCCAACAGAAGGGATGGGACAAGATGAAGCTACCCTTGTTCTGTGTTGCAAGGGACCTGCCCATGTCTACTGGAGAAAGTACACCTCGGGTGGAGGCCCCGGCGCTAAGGGAGGAAGCTAGTCCTCTGTCTGGAGTTCCCCTTCTTGATTCAACTTCCATTTCACCTGCTCCTGTTGCGGGAGTGCAACGTCAGTCACTGCGGGCTCCTAGGCCCAGGTCTACCGAGGTGGTGAGCGCACCTCGCCATCCAGAAGCGATTGTTCCACCCGGAGAAGGAGACCGAGCTACTATGCCACCTTTGTCAAGGCTGCAACGTCTCTTTGGCCAGAAGGTTGCTCAGGAATATGGGTGGGAATACCCGTACCTGCCTCGGGAACTGCTCTATGAGGTGGAGGTCTTTCGGCAAACATGGTATGATACCTTTGTGTGGGACAAACTGAAAGTACAGCAAGCACGGCGGTACCTTTCCTGTTCACCAACGGTTACCAAGAAGTTTCAGGACTGTAAAGCTAAGTGGATGCTGGGAAGACACATCCATGCGGACAAAGTGGTGATCTGCCGCAAAGAAGGAAAGAGTGTTGAGTACCATGTGGAGGCTTTTGACGATCGTTTGAAGCCTATATCATTGCCTCATCCAAGGTTTTACCTGTAAGAGAAGAAGAGAGAAAAAGACTCTCGTTTGTTTCTTTTCTATTCCTGGCTGAACTTTCCGGAGTGCCCTTTCCAGAACACAGAGACTGTGCCCTAGTTTTTTTTTGTATTTGGGCAATCCTACTCTTTGAAGATATGGGAGCTGTTTTTGTTTGTTCTCCCTTTTCTTCTTCTGACACTCACAAGAATCAGTGACTTTGGGTTTCAGTTAGTGTAGGGTCACAGAGAAGATGTTCAAGCGGAAAGTTCATCTGGAAGTAATGAGTGTCTTGACCGCGGCGCTGTCACCAGGTGGCAGTGTTGCGCAACGATTGTTTGTTTTTTTGACATTATGCAGCACTTATTGAGGTGAATGGGTTTCTTCTCGGATAGACTCATTCATTCCAAGCAAACACACATGTTGGTAGGATGTATGTTTCTTTTCTTTCCCTCTGCAGGAGACTCGTCTGTCAAGACTACTGAGAGTGGGTGGTCCTTAGATAGCCAGAGGGAGGAATGTAAATGTGTGAGATGTTTAAAGTGTTTTATTGAAAAGTTTTATAGTTGTATTCTTTTCCCATTCAGGTCGTGGCACAATCCAGGGTTAAATTGTGTAGTTTGTTTCTGGGCTGAACTTATTACACCACCTTTCGTGGGGTGTGAGTTTGTACCAGACACTGGGGACCAGTGTCAAATCACCAGGGGGAGAGTGTAGCGGGTATTTGAATTTGTAAGGACTCTGGTGGTGTGAAGTTCCCTGGGGTCTCTGGGTGGCGCTGTTGCCTCGGGCCCGAGCTGAACATACACCACAAACCGTGCCTTTTTGTCCTGCCCTGGAGCTGGTACAGCGGGGCGGGGAACCCGCTGTGGCGCGAAGGGAGAGGTCATAAAAGGGGCGGAGGCCCTGATTTTGGGAGAGAGTCGGAGGACGTGGCCGCACCCAGGCACCTTCAGCTTGGGTGCTGGCGTTCCAGCGTTTAAGGCCTAGGCCTAGCTGGAGCAGAGATGGAGTCCATTCCAGGCACCTTTAGCCTGGGGTGAGGTACTATGGCGGATGCCTGGGGCTCAGTACCTTCGACAGAGTTCCGTGAGGGTGGAGGAATCTGAGGGGGCCCTAACTCCTTGGGTGCCCGTGTCTGAGTTCGTGAGGACTGGTGCGCAGTAACTTCTCCGAAGAGTCCGGCGCAGCATCGCTGGTGACGGAGAGGCCTCCATTTCTCCCTTGGACGGATTTCTTCCTCTGACAGGGGCAAAGTGAGCGAAGGTAATTCACGTTCTATATTACCTATTACCTATAGATAATCACCTGATCATAATAGCTAACACGCCTTAACGTGCATTTAAACAAGGGACATTGTGTGCAGATTTGGCATGGATGTGTCTTCGAGACCCAGCAGTCAGGTGATAATCAGCGGTATCTCTGCATCAATGCCATGGGTTGGAGACCAATCCTCCAGGTTTGAGATTGAAGGTCACCCAGGAGATTATAATGCACCGCGTGGCCTTTACACTATAGGCTCAGAATCGTTTTAAGTTGGCCACACATGGTTATTTTTTCCATGTGGTGGGAGGAATTTCCCCCCCCCCCCCCCGATGGGACGTTGTATTCTGATAGCAACACCCACTCATGTCCGGATACATGAATCAGGGACTTCATCTGACTGACAGCAACCAATGAATGAAAGAAAATTTTCCAACATGTCCCTTCCACAGAAGCTGATTAAACAATTGGAACTCACACACTTATTTGTCCGGCCTCCACACCCAGCCACATCCCCATATATATAAATGAAAGGTTAGGCATACACTGGTTAGGCCTACTATCCCTGATTAAACCTGACCTCCTGCTGGCCACTTCATGTATCCTCTAAGGCAGTGGTTCTCAACCCCGGTCCTCAGGACTCACTAACAGGCCAGATTTTATGTATTACCTCGGGGGAGATGCCGACTAGAATACGGCAATCACTGAGCAGAATATGATATCACCTGTCATGTAATTCAGTTATCCTGCAAACCTGTCCTGTTAGTGGGTCCTGAGGACAGGAGGCGAGAACCGCTGCTATAGGGGCTCCCGAACCACTGCCATAGGGGCTCCCGAGCCGCTGCCATAGGAGCTCCCTAACCGCTGCCATAGGGGCTCCCGAGCCGCTGCTATAGGGGCTTCCGAGCCGCTGCTATAGGGGCTCCCGAGCCGCTGCTATAGGGGCTCCCGAGCCGCTGCCATAGGGGCTCCCGAAACGCTGCTACAGGGGCTCCCGAACCGCTGCTATAGGGGCTCCCGAGCCGCTGCCATAGGGGCTCCCGAAACGCTGCTACAGGGGCTCCCGAACCGCTGCTATAGGGGCTCCCGAGCCGCTGCTATAGGGGATTCCGAACCGCTGCTATAGGGGCTCCCGAGCCGGTGCCATAGGGGCTTCCGAAACGCTGCTACAGGGGCTCCCGAACCGCTGCTATAGGGGCTCCCGAGCCGCTGCTATAGGGGATTCCGAGCCGCTGCTATAGGGGCTCCCGAACCGCTGCTATAGGGGCTCCCGAGCCGCTGCTATAGGGGCTCCCGAGCCGCTGCCATAGGGGCTCCTGAACCGCTGCTATAGGGGCTCCTGAACCGCTGCTATAGGGGTTCCCGAGCCGCTGCTATAGGGGCTTCCGAACCGCTGCCATAGGGGCTCCCGAGCCGCTGCTCTAAGGTATTCTAATTCCTTTAGCAAACCCCAGCCTGTGCTGTTTGTCTTTAGTAAATTTGGGCCTTACTATACATCTTCAATAGTATCTTAATATTAGTAGTAAAACACATGCTTGTCATCTTTTTTTAGTACATTTTGGGCAATTCTCCCTCATTCATTTTACACTCATCTGCAATCTATTATTCCTTAAAGGAGAAGTACAGCCAAAGCTCCTGTGCATCACAGGAGTGCAGTTCACTGTCTCCTAAAATGGGTCATAGGAGTGCAGAACGAACTGATCCACAGGAGAAGTGCCAGTCCAAGCATGTGGGTGGATCCCGACTATATGGTCAGGATCCACCTACATGCCTAGAATGGCACCTGACCCAGGTCAGCCTTTCAGTGAGCTTTTGAGAGCCTTAGCCAGCGGCTCGCGACCCCTCCACAGCCCATCGCTCCAATAAACGCAGGGGGGGGGGGGAGGGGGCAGAGCAGAGAGCGGTGACTGACAGTCAACAGCTTTCTGCTCGGGGAGCTCTGAGAACAGAACGATCAGCAGTGTTAAATCCCTTGGTTCTCAGTCTTAGAAGCGCCGGGGGACAGATGCAGTATTCACCTAGGGAAGTATGATTCTGAAATATAAGGAAAACCCACACTTCTCTTTTAATGGGAGTTTGAAAGAAATGAACCAGCGGCAGAATAACTTTACATTATCAAGATCAGGATTAGCTTCAATGAACTACTGCCCATCTCTCCCCCCTCTCTCTCACCCCCCTCTCTCTCTCACCCCTCCCGCACCCTCTCTCTCTCACCCCTCCCTTACCCTCTCTCTCTCTCACCCCCCTCACCTCTCTCACCCCCTCACCTCTCTCTCACCCCTCTCTCTCTCACACCCCTCACCTCTCTCTCACCCCTCTCTCTCTCTCTCACACCCCTCTCTCTCTCTCACCCCTCCCTCAACCTCTCTCACCCTCTCACCTCCTCTCTCCCCAACCCCCCTCTCTCTCACCCCCAACCTCTCTCCCTAACACCCCTCTCTCTCACCGCCACCTCTCCCCCTTACCCCCTCTCCCTCACCCCCTCTCTCTCACCCTATCGCTCTCTATGCCCACCTCTTTTCCCCCTCCCTCTCTCTCTCTCGCTTGCCCCCACCCCCTTTCTCACTCTCTCTTACCCCAGCCCCTCTCTCACTCTCAACCCCTTTATCTCACCCCCCTCCCTCACCCTCTCTCTCTCACCCCCTCAATTCTCTCTCATCCCTCACTCTCTCACCCCCCTCACCTCTCTCTCTCACCCCCCTCTCTTTCACCCTCTTACCTCCTGTTTCCCTAACCCCCCTCTCTTTCACCCTCTCACCTCCTCTTTCTCTAACCCCCCTCTCTCTCACCCCCACCCCTCTCCCTTACCCTCTCTCCCTCACCCCCTCCTCTCTCCCTAACCCCCCTCTCTCTCACCCCCACCTCTCTCTCTTAACCCCTCTCACTCACTTTATCTCTCTCTACCCCCACCTCTTTTCCCCCTCCCTCTCTCTCTCACCCCACCCCCCTTTCGCTCTCTCTCTTTCTCTCTTACCCCAGCCCCTCTCTCGCTCTCAACCCCTCTCTCTCTCACCCCCTCTCTCTTTCTCAATCCCCCTCTTTCTCTAAGTCTGGCCCCCTCCACCTCTGATAGGAAGAGGTGGGGCCTAAAGAGGAAGGGGTGGAGTTTACAGATAAAGGGGTGGATCTTAAACAGGTAGGGGTGGGACAAATTAAGTTGGGGACACCTGATTTTAAAATACACCACTGCCCGGAAACAAGCAGTGACATACCAGTACATCACAGTGCCTGTACGTGCAGCTTGTCCGCAGCACAAATGGTTATCTTTTTATTGCAAATTTCCAAGGGAACATACATTGATTAGACAGGAGATAGAGAGATACAAAGTAACATTGTTTATAAACGTTGATCAGACGGGAGATGGAGAGATACAGTTACATAATTACTTTTGTATCCATTCTGTCTCATTAAAAGTTGTTTTTGTCACTTTGTTTAAACTTAGTCGTCTACCCGGCCGCCTCTCCTGACCGAGTGTTGGCTTGTTATCCTGTTGATTTTGTTAGAGGAGAGGGTGGTCTTCTCGGCCTCCTCTCTTTGGCGGGTGTTGGCTTGTTATCCTGTTGATTTGGTGGAGGAGAGGGTGGACTCCCGGCCACCTCCCCTCTTTGCCGGGTGTTGGCTGGTTATCCTGTTGATTTGGTGGAGGAGAGGGTGGTCTCCCGGGCCACCTCTCCTGGCCGGGTGTTGGCTTGTTATCCTGTTGATTTGGTGGAGGAGAGGGTGGTCTCCCGGGCCACCTCTCCTGGCCGGGTGTTGGCTTGTTATCCTGTTGATTTGGTGGAGGAGAGGGTTTACTCCCCGGCCACCTCCCCTTTTTGCCGGGTGTTGGCTGGTTATCCTATTGATTTGATGGAGGAGAGGGTGGTCTCCCGAGCCACCTCTCCTGGCAGGGTGTTGGCTTGTTATCCTGTTGATTTGGTGGAGAAGAGGGTGGACTCCCCGGCCACCTCCCCTCTTTGCCGGGTGTTGGCTTGTTATCCTATTGATTTGGTGGAGGAGAGGGTGGTCTTCCCGGCCTCCTCTCTTTGCCGGGTGTTGGCTTGTTATCCTGTTGATTTGGTGGAGGAGAGGGTGGTCTCCCCGGCCACCTCTCCTTGCCAAATGTTAGCTTGTTATCCAGTTGATTTGGTGGAGGAGAGGGTGGTCCTCCGGGCCTCCTCTCTTTGCCAGGTGTTGGCTTGTTATCCTGTTAATTTGGTGGAGGAGAGGTTGGTCTCCCCAGCCTCCTCTCCCTGCCGGGTGTTGGCTTGTTATCCTGTTGATTTGGTGGAGAAGAGGGTGGTCTCCCCGGCCACCTTCCCTCTTTGCCGGGTGTTGGCTTGTTATCCTATTGATTTGGTGGAGGAGAAGGTGATCTTCCCGGCCTCCTTTCAGTAGCGGGTGTTGGCTAGTTATTCTGTTGATTTGATGGAGGAGAGGGTGGACTCCCCGGCCGCCTCTCCTTACCGGGTGTTGGCTTGTTATCCTATTGATTTAGTGGAGGAGAGGGTGGACTCCCCGGCCACCTACTCTCTTTTCCGGGTGTTGGCTTGTTATCCTGTTGATTTGATGGAGGAGAGGGTGGTCTCCCTGGCCTCCTCTCCTTGCCGGGTGTTGGCTTGTTATCCTGTTGATTTGGTGGAGGAGAGGGTGGACTCCCCGGCCGCCTCTCCTTGCCGGGTGTTGGCTTGTTATCCTGTTGATTTGATGGAGGAGAGGGTGGACTCCCCGGCCGCCTCTCCTTATCGGGTGTTGGCTTGTTATCCTATTGATTTAGTGGAGGAGAGGGTGGTCTCCCCGGCCACCTACTCTCTTTGCTGGGTGTTGGCTTGTTATCCTGTTGATTTGATGGAGGAGAGGGTGGACTCCCCGGCCGCCTCTCCTTGCCGGGTGTTGGCTTGTTATCCTGTTGATTTAGTGGAGGAGAGGGTGGACTCCCCGGCCACCTACTCTCTTTTCCGGGTGTTGGCTTGTTATCCTGTTGATTTGATGAAGGAGAGGGTGGTCTCCCTGGCCTCCTCTCCTTGCCGGGTGTTGGCTTGTTATCCTGTTGATTTGGTGGAGGAGAGGGTGGTCTCCCTGGCCGCCTCTCCTTGCCGGGTGTTGGCTTGTTATCCTGTTGATTTGATGGAGGAGAGGGTGGACTCCCCGGCCGCCTCTCCTTATCGGGTGTTGGCTTGTTATCCTATTGATTTAGTGGAGGAGAGGGTGGACTCCCCGGCCACCTACTCTCTTTGCTGGGTGTTGGCTTGTTATCCTGTTGATTTGATGGAGGAGAGGGTGGACTCCCCGGCCGCCTCTCCTTATCGGGTGTTGGCTTGTTATCCTATTGATTTAGTGGAGGAGAGGGTGGACTCCCCGGCCACCTACTCTCTTTGCTGGGTGTTGGCTTGTTATCCTGTTGATTTGATGGAGGAGAGGGTGGACTCCCCGGCCGCCTCTCCTTGCCGGGTGTTGGCTTGTTATCCTGTTGATTTAGTGGAGGAGAGGGTGGACTCCCCGGCCACCTACTCTCTTTTCCGGGTGTTGGCTTGTTATCCTGTTGATTTGATGGAGGAGAGGGTGGTCTCCCTGGCCTCCTCTCCTTGCCGGGTGTTGGCTTGTTATCCTGTTGATTTGGTGGAGGAGAGAGTGGTCTCCCTGGCCGCCTCTCCTTGCCGGGTGTTGGCTTGTTATCCTGTTGATTTGGTGGAGGAGAGGGTGGTCTCCCTGGCCGCCTCTCCTTGCCGGGTGTTGGCTTGTTATCCTGTTAATGTGGTGGAGGTGAGGGTGGTCTCCCTGGCTGCCTCTCCTGGCCAGGTGTTGGCTTGTTATCCTGTTGAATGGTGGAGGAGAGGGTGGTCTCCCTGGCTGCCTCTCCTGGCCAGGTGTTGGCTTGTTATCCTGTTGAATGGTGGAGGAGAGGGTGGTCTCCCTGGCCTTCTTTCTTTACCGGGTGTTGACTTGTTATTCTGTTGATTTGGTGCAGAAGAGTGTCATACTGCAATAAACTGACTGAGGGGTAAAGAAGTTTCAGAAAAGAGGCTATGTCACCAACAAAAGGTCAGTTAATGAAAGTGGAAATAAAATAATGATGCGTTGGACGTCCCGGAGAATCATGAACTATACATTAAAGTCATCCCATTCATACGGCTTCTCTTTATTTCATCTCCTTCCTGTGAGATCTTCTACCTCCTGAATAGGGATGAGCTTCGTGTTCGAGTCGAACATACGTTCGACTCGAACATCGGCTGTTCGATCGTTCGACGAAGATCGAACGATTTGGGCCATTCGCGCCAAATTCGAGTGACGCGAACGGCCCACAATGCACTACGCCATCGCAGTGTCATCCAGGCGCTGTGATTGGCCAAGCATGCACTGTGACCCCGCATGCTTGGCCAATCACAGCGCCGGCAGCGAGGAGAGCAATGATTGGCCACAGGCAGGATGCCTGTGGCCAATTATTGCTGAGGGTGTTTAGTACACGCCCCACACTATAAAAGGCCGCCAGCACGGCGGCCTAGTGTAGTGTGTTCCGGAGCAGGGAAAGAGCAGCATAGGCAGGGACAGTGACTTTTATTTCTTTCTTGCTTGACCTGGATTCCTTTAGTTTAGGGAAAGAGAAGGATAGGTAGGGAGAGTGTCAGTGTGTTTTGTGCTTGTGCTATAGTGTGCTTAAAAAAAACATTTTTTCTAGGGACAGAAAACTGTAGGTAGGGAGAGTGTCAGTTTCTTTCACTGTGCAAGTCCTTGTTTCTAGGGACTGGGAAGGACAGTGAGTGAATTCTCCTTGTGCTATAGTGTGCTTAAAAAAAACATTTTTTCTAGGGACAGAAAACTGTAGGTAGGGAGAGTGTCAGTTTCTTTCACTGTGCAAGTCCTTGTTTCTAGGGACTGGGAAGGACAGTGAGTGAATTCTCCTTGTGCTATAGTGTGCTTAAAAAAAACATTTTTTCTAGGGACAGAAAACTGTAGGTAGGGAGAGTGTCAGTTTCTTTCACTGTGCAAGTCCTTGTTTCTAGGGACTGGGAAGGACAGTGAGTGAATTCTCCTTGTGCTATAGTGTGCTTAAAAAAAACATTTTTTCTAGGGACAGAAAACTGTAGGTAGGGAGAGTGTCAGTTTCTTTCACTGTGCAAGTCCTTGTTTCTAGGGACTGGGAAGGACAGTGAGTGAATTCTCCTTGTGCTATAGTGTGCTTAAAAAAAACATTTTTTCTAGGGACAGAAAACTGTAGGTAGGGAGAGTGTCAGTTTCTTTCACTGTGCAAGTCCTTGTTTCTAGGGACTGGGAAGGACAGTGAGTGAATTCTCCTTGTGCTATAGTGTGCTTAAAAAAAACATTTTTTCTAGGGACAGAAAACTGTAGGTAGGGAGAGTGTCAGTTTCTTTCACTGTGCAAGTCCTTGTTTCTAGGGACTGGGAAGGACAGTGAGTGAATTCTCCTTGTGCTATAGTGTGCTTAAAAAAAACATTTTTTCTAGGGACAGAAAACTGTAGGTAGGGAGAGTGTCAGTTTCTTTCACTGTGCAAGTCCTTGTTTCTAGGGACTGGGAAGGACAGTGAGTGAATTCTCCTTGTGCTATAGTGTGCTTAAAAAAAACATTTTTTCTAGGGACAGAAAACTCTAGGTAGGGAGAGTGTCAGTTTCTTTCACTGTGCAAGTCCTTGTTTCTAGGGACTGGGAAGGACAGTGAGTGAATTCTCCTTGTGCTATAGTGTGCTTAAAAAAAACGTTTTTTTCTAGGGACAGAAAACTGTAGGTAGGGAGAGTGTCAGTTTCTTTCACTGTGCAAGTCCTTGTTTCTAGGGACTGGGAAGGACAGTGAGTGAATTCTCCTTGTGCTATAGTGTGCTTAAAAAAAACATTTTTTCTAGGGACAGAAAACTGTAGGTAGGGAGAGTGTCAGTTTCTTTCACTGTGCAAGTCCTTGTTTCTAGGGACTGGGAAGGACAGTGAGTGAATTCTCCTTGTGCTATAGTGTGCTTAAAAAATTTTTTTTTCTAGGGACAGAAAACTGTAGGTAGGGAGAGTGTCAGTTTCTTTCACTGTGCAAGTCCTTGTTTCTAGGGACTGGGAAGGACAGTGAGTGAATTCTCCTTGTGCTATAGTGTGCTTAAAAAAAACATTTTTTCTAGGGACAGAAAACTGTAGGTAGGGAGAGTGTCAGTTTCTTTCACTGTGCAAGTCCTTGTTTCTAGGGACTGGGAAGGACAGTGAGTGAATTCTCCTTGTGCTATAGTGTGCTTAAAAAAAACATTTTTTCTAGGGACAGAAAACTCTAGGTAGGGAGAGTGTCAGTTTCTTTCACTGTGCAAGTCCTTGTTTCTAGGGACTGGGAAGGACAGTGAGTGAATTCTCCTTGTGCTATAGTGTGCTTAAAAAAAACATTTTTTCTAGGGACAGAAAACTCTAGGTAGGGAGAGTGTCAGTTTCTTTCACTGTGCAAGTCCTTGTTTCTAGGGACTGGGAAGGACAGTGAGTGAATTCTCCTTGTGCTATAGTGTGCTTAAAAAAAACATTTTTTCTAGGGACAGAAAACTGTAGGTAGGGAGAGTGTCAGTTTCTTTCACTGTGCAAGTCCTTGTTTCTAGGGACTGGGAAGGACAGTGAGTGAATTCTCCTTGTGCTATAGTGTGCTTAAAAAAAACATTTTTTCTAGGGACAGAAAACTCTAGGTAGGGAGAGTGTCAGTTTCTTTCACTGTGCAAGTCCTTGTTTCTAGGGACTGGGAAGGAAAGTGAGTGAATTCTCCTTGTGCTATAGTGTGCTAAAGCATTCCTCATCAACCATCTTTGAAATCCTTGTTTTTTGGACAGTCAGGGAAATTGTCGTTGTGCTATTCTGTGCAAAAGCAATCATCCTCAACCATATTTAGAAATCCTTAAGTAAAGGGACAGAGAAGGACACCTGAAGGTAGCCCTTATTGCTTTTTTCCCATCTCCCTGCAGGCCATCTATTAGAATGTCTGGAAGGCAAACAAGGAGAGGCAGACAGTCAGGAGGCAATAAAAGGGGGCAAGCAGGCTCTGTGTCTGGGGGCAACAGTGCTGGTCGTGGACGCGGTGCATTGTCATCAGCACATGGCCATGGGACACGCTTGTCCTTCTTTTCGGCAGCTGGACATGTTGAGCCACATCATGCCGAAGACTTGGTAGAGTGGATGACCAAGCCCTCCTCCTCCTCCTCATCCTCTCTCACCCAGGCTCAGGGTACTGGCAAAGCAGCTGCCAAAGCGTCCTCTTCCCTGGTATCAATGTCAGACTCATCATCAGTCACTCCTTCCCTAGACCCACCATGTCCTCCTCCTGAGGAGTCCCCCGAACTGTTTGAGCACAGTGTTGGGTACATGCTCCAGGAGGATGCCCAGCGTTTCGAAGGGTCTGATGATGAAACCCAGCTACAGGAAGGCAGTAGCGTGAGAGCAGACAGAGGGGATGCTCAAGAAGGACACCAATCTGGCAGTCATGTTCCAGCAGCTGCAGCATACTGCCAGATTGGCTCCAGTGATGAGGAGGGAGGGGATGATGAGGTCACTGACTCCACATGGGTGCCTAATAGGAGAGAGGAGGAGGAGGAGGATGAGGAGGAGGCACATCTCCAACGAGGCAGGATGCCCTTTGGTGGCCAGCGTAAGGGCAGTACACCGACGGAATCACACCGCAGAGCTCCGCCTGTGCAGGGCGCTGCCTCTGCCCGTCATTCAAAAAGTTCCTTGGTGTGGACCTTTTTTGAGGCTAGTGCATCAGATCGCACAGCTGCTGTTTGCAACATATGTCTCAAGCGTATATCGCGTGGCCAAAACATCAGCCGCTTGGGCACCACATGCTTGATCAGACATATGTTGACCTGCCATGCAGCTCGTTGGCAAGCCTACCTCAAAGACCCACACCAAAGAACAAAGCGGACCTCTCCTTGCACCGCATCAGCTGGGATCTCCAACCCCACTATAACTTCAGTCCTCTCTGAAACATGCACTGAGAGGAATGAAGGTGTAGAATTAGGTGTGTCACAGCCAAGTACTTGCGGCCACTCTGCTAGCAGTACACCGACGTCCGATTCTAGCAGGCAAATTTCCCTGCCCCAGCTGCTGGACCGTCGAAAGAAGTTCACTCCCAGCCATCCACATGCCCAGCGGTTGAATGCTAGCTTGGCTAAATTGCTAGCGCTTCAACTGCTGCCTTTTCAGTTGGAAGACTCGGCCCCCTTCCGTGAGTTTGTGCAATGTGCGGTTCCTCAGTGGCAGGTTCCCAAACGCCACTTTTTCTCACGGAAGGCGATTCCGGCTCTCTACCGGCATGTGGAAGGCAATGTCTTGGCCTCGCTGGACAGGGCGGTCAGCGGTAAGGTGCATATTACCGCTGACTCATGGTCCAGCAGGCATGGACAGGGACGTTACCTTTCTTTCACGGCCCATTGGGTCACTCTTTTGGCAGCTGGGAAGGATGCAGGACAAGGTGCAGTAGTGTTGGAGGTTGTCCCACCGCCACGCCTCCAAAATGCTACTACTGGTTGTGACACACCTCTCTCCTCCACCCCCTCCTCTTCTTCTTCCTCCATGGCCTCTTCCTGTGGTTTGTCCTCAGAACCAGCGGTGCTCCGTAGCCGTTCACGGGGCTACGCAAGTACGCAGGCAAAAAGATGCCATGCCGTGCTTGCGCTGGTGTGTTTGGGGGACAGGAGCCACACTGGGGCAGAGGTCCTGTCTGCTCTGCAGGGGCAGGCCGAGAGGTGGTTGACGCCACGCCAGCTTAAGCCAGGAATGGTGGTTTGCGACAATGGCACCAACCTCCTCTCCGCCCTCCGACAGGGACAACTGACCCATGTGCCCTGTGTGGCTCACGTCCTTAACCTGGTGGTGCAGCGGTTCTTGGGCAGGTACCCGGGCTTACAGGATGTCCTGAGGCAGGCCAGGAAAGTCTGTGTGCAATTCCACAGATCTTATAATGCCAGTGCTCGCCTGGCTGAGCTGCAAAAGGAGTTGAACCTGCCCAAGAACCGCCTTATATGTGACATGCCCACCAGGTGGAACTCAACGTTGGCCATGCTGCAGCGGCTGCACACGCAGCAGAGGGCCATCAATGAGTACCTGTGCGACTACGGCACCAGGACAGGGTCAGGGGAGCTTGGTTTTTTTTCTCCACGCCAGTGGGGCATGATCAGGGATGCATGCACTGTCCTGGCACCATTTGAGGAGGCCACGAGGATGGTGAGCAGTGACAGTGCATGCATCAGTGACACTGTACCTCTTGTCCACCTGTTGGAGCACACGCTGCGTGTAATAATGGACAGGGCACTTGAGGCAGAACAGAGGCAGGAAGAGGAGGACTTCCTTGCCTCTCAAGGCCCCCTTTACCCAGACAGTGTTCCTTCTGTCCCACCCATCGCACAGGAAGAGGAGGAGGAGGAGGAGGAGGATTGTGTCAGCATGGAGGTGGAGGCTGGCACTCAGCATCATCAGCAGCAGTCTTTTAGGGATGATTTACAGTCCCAAGAAACCAGTGGACTTGTACGTGGCTGGGAGGAGGTGACTGCGGATCATGTCGTCCTTAGTGACCCAGAGGACTCCGGACCGAATGCCTCAGCTAACCTACGCTGCATGGCCTCCCTGATCCTGCAAAGTCTGCGGAAGGATCCTCGTATTCTTCGGATCAAGGAGAGGGACCATTACTGGCTGGCCACTCTCCTTGATCCACGGTACAAGGGTAAGGTTGCGGACCTTATGTTACCGTCGCAGAGGGAGCAGAGGATGAGACAACTCCGGGAGGCCTTGCAGAAAGGTCTGTGCAACGCGTTCCCAGAGACTGGGAGGTTACAAACTCCTGGTCCTGGACAACGAGTTGCTGAGGCTTCGGCCAGTCAAAGAAGGAGCGGTGGGGAAGGTAGCCGTCTGACCGATGCGTTCAGACAATTCTTTAGTCCGCAGCCCCAAAGTATGATCGGTTCCAGCAACCATCGCCAGCGTCTGATAAACATGGTGCAGGAATATCTAGGGGCAAGGTCAGACTTGGACACCTTCCCCACCGAAAATCCTCTGGCTTACTGGGTCTTGAGGATGGATCACTGGCCAGAGCTTGCACAGTATGCAATTGAGCTACTGGCCTGTCCTGCATCCAGCGTTCTTTCGGAACGCACATTCAGTGCTGCTGGAGGATTTGTCACGGATCACAGGGTGCGCCTGTCCACCGACTCGGTTGATCGACTGACTTTCATCAAGATGAACCAGTCTTGGATCACCACCAGCTACCACACACCTGATGCTGATATAACAGACTAATTGATTTTAACATGTCACATCCCTTCAAGACTGATGCTGATGCTGAGTGCCTGTGCTGTTATGTTGACTGGCTATCCTCCTCCTCCGAGTCCTCAATGATACGATTGATGATGATAGCTTGGAAGATCATTTTTGTTTATGGGTGCCGCCACCAGTGGCTAAGGCCCAATTTTTCAGCCCCTGTTTAACAGGGGCGTGTAATTACAATTTTTGAAGCAATACTTTGCAACAGGGCTCATTGCTGTGCTCCAAGTACAGTATCTGTGAGGGGTTGGAGTGTTGTGCCACCAGTGCCTAAGGCCCAATTTTTCAGCCCCTGTTTAACAGGGGCGTGTCATTACAATTTTTGAAGCAATACTTTGCAACAGGGCTCATTGCTGTGCTCCAAGTACAGTATCTGTGAGGGGTAGCAGTGTTGTGCCACCAGTGCCTAAGGCCCAATTTTTCAGCCCCTGTTCAACAGGGGCATGTAATTACAATTATTGATCTAATAATTCACAGCAGGGCCCATTCCTGCACCCACCAAGCAAGAGTAACTCTGAGGGCTTACAGTGTTGTGGCAACACCACCACCACCACCACCACCACGAAAGGCCCAATTTTTCAGCCCCTGTTCAACAGGGGCATGCAATTACAATTCTTGATCTAATAATTCACAGCAGGGCCCATTGCTGCACCCACCAAGAGTAACTCTGAGGGCTTACAGTGTTGTGGCACCAGCACCACCATCAAAGGCCCAATTTTTACTACCACTGTTCAACAATTATATGTAATTACAATTCCTGATATAATAGTTGACAGCAGGGCGTTCCAGCACCAACCAAGAGTAACTGTGAGTGCTTTCAGTGTTGTGCCAACACCAACAACTAAGGGGCCTATTTCTGCAGAGTATATACGGCAGGTCCCTACTTTCAAACATCCAACTTACAAACGACTCCTCCTTGCAAACGCAAGAAGACAACAGGAAGTGAGAGGAAATCTACCCCTAGGAAGGAAAATTCTCTCCTGTAAGAATTAATATGGGAGAAAGGTGTCTCCTCTGTACTGATGCTTTATCACCAATCCTTGTTTCAAGAAAAACACCACATTTCAAAAACAGTTGTCATTGGGACGGAAAGTGAGGTGAAATGTTCTGAACAGGGGCACAGACAGCAAAACAAATGTTACAGGGGTGATAACCCTTACCTATGTTTTCCAAAAAGTTTAAAAATAGATTTTTGGGCTGGAGCTACACTTAAACAATGTACCTGTTCAAAATTACAAACACATTCTACATAAGAACAAACCTACAGTCCCTGTCTTGTATGCACCGCCTGTATACGGCTGTTCAGAGTATATAGGGCCTTTTTTATTTTATGTGCGGGGTTCCCCTTAATATCCATACAAGACCCAAAGGGGCTGGTAATGGGCTGGGGTAGGGGGTGGGGGGGGGTCATGGGGTAGCTATGCCATTTTTCTTAAAGATTTTCATCCATATTACCGGGACCAGACATTACATTAAAGCCGCAAGCAGTTTTAAATGGCTTTTTTTTCCTTTAGAAGTGTCATTTTGTGCAGGGACAGTTCTAAACACGGGAAACACGTGGCACTTCACAGGCATACTTTAGACACCCCCCAGGTACGATATTTAAAGGAATATTTGACTTTTTTTTTTTCACTTTATGCATCATTAAAATGACTGCTCCCGAAAAACGACCGTTTTTAAAACTTCTTTTTGCATTGATACATGTCCCCTGGTGCAGAACCCGGGTTCCCAAACCCTTTTTAGGACAATAACATGCATAATAGTTGTTATAATTAGCACTTTAGAATTCGAACGTTCGCATCCATTGTATTTAATAGGGTTCTAATGTTCGTACGAACTTTCGGTCCGTTCGCGGGTTCTGGTGCGAACCGAACCCGGGGGTGTTCGGCTCATCACTACTCCTGAACACCATCATGGATACTTCTGATTGGCCCTGAAGGAAAGAAGCAGTGAGAAAAGCCTGCTGAATGCAGCTGCATTCAATTATATTGAACTTGGGTGAAAGTAAACTGACTGAACTTTGTGAGAATTCTCCGAATAATTTTGCACCAGGAACAAATGGCTGATGGAATATTCAGAGTCAAGTAAACCGCTCACGCAAAATGGAACACCCGTCACCCGGGGGCATGAAGACTCTTCTTCCTGATAAGATTCAGGTAGAACTAAAAAGCCATTATTTGTGCTGTTCAGTGATTCCTTATCTGACGTCACTTCTGCCCTTACTGATTCCCTGTTCGAAATCTCGGGCATGCGCCGTAGCGCCGTAATGTCTTGTTCACTCAAAAGGGGGAGTATCAGTTAGAAAAAAATGAATGAGTCAGCGCAAAACTTCCCCTCTGTACTGTACAGAGGGGAAGCTCGCTCAAAGGCATTTCCTGTGAAACTGGAACTAAATAAACGGCACTCTTTTAGTGCTGTGAATGAGGGGCAGTTGTGCGCAATCGCGGGTGATGTCATTAAACAGAAAAAGAGGATTTTATCAGAAAACACACCGGTGAGTACACTGTCACAGGCAGCGATCAGGCACTACAGGATAGGGTTAAGATGGCACAGAGGGTTTACAACCACTTTAAGCCAATTCACATGTGTCTAGGGTCCGCAGGTTACCCCACCAGAATTAGAATTTTCTGTGCAATTGTTTGAAGCCAGGACTGTATTCTGCTTTATTGATAATAATAGCCATTGCCATCATACAATCTAAAGTCCATCTCTCAGCAGATCTGATTTCTTCCTTCAGTATTTTTCCGGTGATGAATAGTCAGGTTAGTGGGAAGGAAGCATTTCCCAGGAACATTGTCTCATTCTCCCAGTGTTGAAAGGTGAAGGAGAAAGCCGGGTGATCTCTATAAACCATCTCGGCTAAAAATGTAATGTGAGAACCTTCCGGTAAAGGGGAACCGCCAGTAATAAGCTGGAGCTGCTTCTTTTCTGTGTAGTCAGAAAGCTTCATCTGTTTTGAAGACGGAAGGTGAAATCATTTCTGAAATAATGAATCATTATTCTTTTTTGCTGCTTGCACAGAAATCCCATGATTATTTGGCTGTAGCAGACAGTGACCTTCTGAGAGGCCCCATCCAACTCTGAACATAACTAATGAGAGGGCCACATCCCGCTGTGCTAGGACGAAAGCAGCAACATTACAAGGCCGCTCGCCAACCTCACTATTCAAAGCTTCCACTAACAGAGAGAAATAAGAGACTCCCAGCAACACATTCCTCGTTTCTCTTCAGAGGATAAAAGATAATGGTTTATTACATGTTCATTAACAGTGCAAGACCCGGGCTGGATGACGACACGTTAAATTTCCAATATGGCGGCACAATGAATGGCACGGCCAGTAGAGTTCCAGTCAAGACAAGACTCCCAGTAGACATGGATAGTATGAAGGTATGTGTCCTCACTATTCCTCTGTAAGCTGCACTGGTTCTGAACAGTATGTCCACATCAAGACCTTGGATGGATGACGACACGTTAAATTTCCAATATGGCGGCACAATGAATGGCACGGCCAGTAGAGTTCCAGTCAAGACAAGACTCCCAGTAGACATGGATAGTATGAAGGTATGTGTCCTCACTATTCCTCTGTAAGCTGCACTGGTTCTGAACAGTATGTCCACATCAAGACTTTGGATGGATGATGACACGTTAAATTTCCAATATGGCGGCACAATGAATGGCACGGCCAGTAGAGTTCCAGTCAAGACAAGACTCCCAGTAGACATGGATAGTATGAAGGTATGTGTCCTCACTATTCCTCTGTAAGCTGCACTGGTTCTGAACAGTATGTCCACATCAAGACTTTGGATGGATGACGACACGTTAAATATCCAATATGGCGGCACAATGAATGGCACGGCCAATAGAGTTCCAGTCAAGACAAGACTTCCAGTAGACATGGGTAGTAAGAAGGCATGTGTCCTTTCTGAGCTGAACCAGTTCTGCACTGTATTCGCAGGTCATCCCTTTACAGATAATGGTAAGTTTCTTATCGCTGATGGGCCATCGTATATAAAGGCTAAATGTTTTGATGAAATCACAGAATTGGGATGTCAATGATCCCCACTTGGTTACTATTCTAGCCTGTTATATAGCTTCTGTCAGTTGCCTGCTGCCTGCCTTGGCCTTCTGCCTATGAGTCCACTCTTCCTGAACACTGGTCGGTCTTTTGCTGGGACACCAAACTTTGGGGAGACTGCTGGCTGAACAAAAAAACAAAACTAACGCATTTATGGCCACCTTTAATTTGAAACAGCTACAGCAACCAAAAGATGGGGAGGAGGAGCTTTACCAACTTCCTTGGTTGTACAACATGGCTGCTAAATTGCAGCACATGGTGGGAAACATGGCTCAGCCTCATGGGATAGACAGCTCTAAACTAGATCCAACAATGGCAGTATTGTTACATATGTGGAGACGTACTCTCAGGGTTGGAGTGCGTGAACCCCTGTAAATCCAACAAACCCGTCTGCCTGTCCTTGCTGACATCAGGAGACCCCGTCTGCCTGTCCTTGCTGACATCAGGAGAACCCGTCTGCCTGTCCTTGCTGACATCAGGAGATCCCGTCTGCCTGTCCTTACTGACATCAGGAGATCCCGTCTGCCTGTCCTTGCTGACATCAGGAGACCCCGTCTGCCTGAACTTGCTGACATCAGGAGACCCCGTCTGCCTGTCCTTGCTGACATCAGGAGATCCCGTCTGCCTGTCCTTACTGACATCAGGAGATCCCGTCTGCCTGTCCTTGCTGACATCAGGAGATCCCGTCTGCCTGTCCCTGCTGACATCAGGAGATCCCGTCTGCCTGTCCTTGCTGACATCAGGAGACACCGTCTGTCTGTCCTTACTGACATCAGGGGATCCCGTCTGCCTGTCCTTGCTGACATCAGGAGACACCGTCTGTCTGTCCTTACTGACATCAGGAGATCCCGTCTGCCTGTCCTTGCTGACATCAGGAGATCCCGTCTGCCTGTCCTTACTGACATCAGGAGATCCCGTCTGCCTGTCCTTGCTGACATCAGGAGATCCCGTCTGCCTGTCCTTGCTGACATCAGGAGATCCCGTCTGCCTGTCCTTGCTGACATCAGGAGATCCCGTCTGCCTGTCCTTGCTGACATCAGGAGATCCCGTCTGCCTGTCCTTGCTGACATCAGGAGACCCCGTCTGCCTGTCCTTGCTGACATCAGGAGATCCCGTCTGCCTGTCCTTACTGACATCAGGAGATCCCGTCTGCCTGTCCTTGCTGACATCAGGAGACCCCGTCTGCCTGTCCTTGCTGACATCAGGAGACCCCGTCTGCCTGTCCTTGCTGACATCAGGAGATCCCGTCTGCCTGTCCTTACTGACATCAGGAGATCCCGTCTGCCTGTCCTTGCTGACATCAGGAGATCCCGTCTGCCTGTCCCTGCTGACATCAGGAGATCCCGTCTGCCTGTCCTTGCTGACATCAGGAGACACCGTCTGTCTGTCCTTACTGACATCAGGGGATCCCGTCTGCCTGTCCTTGCTGACATCAGGAGACACCGTCTGTCTGTCCTTACTGACATCAGGAGATCCCGTCTGCCTGTCCTTGCTGACATCAGGAGATCCCGTCTGCCTGTCCTTACTGACATCAGGAGATCCCGTCTGCCTGTCCTTGCTGACATCAGGAGATCCCGTCTGCCTGTCCTTGCTGACATCAGGAGATCCCGTCTGCCTGTCCTTGCTGACATCAGGAGATCCCGTCTGCCTGTCCTTGCTGACATCAGGAGATCCCGTCTGCCTGTCCTTGCTGACATCAGGAGACCCCGTCTGCCTGTCCTTGCTGACATCAGGAGATCCCGTCTGCCTGTCCTTACTGACATCAGGGGATCCCGTCTGCCTGTCCTTGCTGACATCAGGAGACACCGTCTGTCTGTCCTTACTGACATCAGGAGATCCCGTCTGCCTGTCCTTGCTGACATCAGGAGACCCCATCTGCCTGTCCTTGCTGACATCAGGAGACCCCGTATGCCTGTCCTTACTGACATCAGGAGATCCCGTCTGCCTGCCCTTACTGACATCAGGAGATCCCGTCTGCCTGTCCTTGCTGACATCAGGAGATCCCGTTTGCCTGTCCTTACTGACATCAGGAGATCCCGTCTGCCTGTCCTTGCTGACATCAGGAGATCCCGTCTGCCTGTCCTTGCTGACATCAGGAGATCCCGTCTGCCTGTCCTTGCTGACATCAGGAGATCCCGTCTGCCTGTCCTTGCTGACATCAGGAGACCCCGTCTGCCTGTCCTTGCTGACATCAGGAGATCCCGTCTGCCTGTCCTTACTGACATCAGGGGATCCCGTCTGCCTGTCCTTGCTGACATCAGGAGACACCGTCTGTCTGTCCTTACTGACATCAGGAGATCCCGTCTGCCTGTCCTTGCTGACATCAGGAGACCCCATCTGCCTGTCCTTGCTGACATCAGGAGACCCCGTATGCCTGTCCTTACTGACATCAGGAGATCCCGTCTGCCTGCCCTTACTGACATCAGGAGATCCCGTCTGCCTGTCCTTGCTGACATCAGGAGATCCCGTTTGCCTGTCCTTACTGACATCAGGAGATCCCGTCTGCCTGTCCTTGCTGACATCAGGAGATCCCGTCTGCCTGTCCTTGCTGACATCAGGAGATCCCGTCTGCCTGTCCTTACTGACATCAGGGGATCCCATCTGCCTGTCCTTGCTGACATCAGGAGACCCCGTCTGCCTGTCCTTGCTGACATCAGGAGACCCCGTCTGCCTGTCCTTGCTGACATCAGGAGATCCCGTCTGCCTGTCCTTGCTGACATCAGGAGATCCCGTCTGCCTGTCCTTGCTGACATCAGGAGATCCCGTCTGCCTGTCCTTACTGATATCAGGAGATCCCGTCTGCCTGTCCTTACTGACATCAGGAGATCCCGTCTGCCTGTCCTTGCTGACATCAGGAGATCCCGTCTGCCTGTCCTTGCTGACATCAGGAGATCCCGTCTGCCTGTCCTTACTGACATCAGGAGATCCCATCTGCCTGTCCTTGCTGACATCAGGAGATCCCGTCTGCCTGTCCTTGCTGACATCAGGAGATCTGTCTGCCTGTCCTTGCTGACATCAGGAGATCCCGTCTGCCTGTCCTTACTGACATCAGGGGATCCCATCTGCCTGTCCTTGCTGACATCAGGAGATCCCGTCTGCCTGTCCTTACTGACATCAGGAGATCCCGTCTGCCTGTCCTTGCTGACATCAGGAGATCCCGTCTGCCTGTCCTTGCTGACATCAGGAGATCCCGTCTGCCTGTCCTTACTGACATCAGGAGATCCCATCTGCCTGTCCTTGCTGACATCAGGAGATCCCGTCTGCCTGTCCTTGCTGACATCAGGAGATCTGTCTGCCTGTCCTTGCTGACATCAGGAGATCCCGTCTGCCTGTCCTTACTGAAATCAGGGGATCCCATCTGCCTGTCCTTGCTGACATCAGGAGACCCCGTCTGCCTGTCCTTGCTGACATCAGGAGACCCCGTCTGCCTGTCCTTGCTGACATCAGGAGATCCCGTCTGCCTGTCCTTGCTGACATCAGGAGATCCCGTCTGCCTGTCCTTGCTGACATCAGGAGACCCCATCTGCCTGTCCTTGCTGACATCAGGAGATCCCGTCTGCCTGTCCTTACTGACATCAGGGGATCCCGTCTGCCTGTCCTTGCTGACATCAGGAGACACCGTCTGTCTGTCCTTACTGACATCAGGAGATCCCGTCTGCCTGTCCTTGCTGACATCAGGAGACCCCATCTGCCTGTCCTTGCTGACATCAGGAGACCCCGTCTGCCTGTCCTTACTGACATCAGGAGATCCCGTCTGCCTGTCCTTACTGACATCAGGAGATCCCGTCTGCCTGTCCTTGCTGACATCAGGAGATCCCGTCTGCCTGTCCTCCTGACATCAGGAGATCCCGTCTGCCTGTCCTTGCTGACATCAGGAGATCCCGTCTGCCTGTCCTTACTGACATCAGGAGATCCCATCTGCCTGTTCTTGCTGACATCAGGAGATCCCGTCTGCCTGTTCTTGCTGACATCAGGAGATCCCGTCTGCCTGTCCTTGCTGACATCAGGAGACCCCATCTGCCTGTCCTTGCTGACATCAGGAGACCCCGTCTGCCTGTCCTTACTGACATCAGGAGATCCCGTCTGCCTGTCCTTACTGACATCAGGAGATCCCGTCTGCCTGTCCTTGCTGACATCAGGAGATCCCGTCTGCCTGTCCTCCTGACATCAGGAGATCCCGTCTGCCTGTCCTTGCTGACATCAGGAGATCCCGTCTGCCTGTCCTTACTGACATCAGGAGATCCCATCTGCCTGTCCTTGCTGACATCAGGAGATCTGTCTGCCTGTCCTTGCTGACATCAGGAGATCCCGTCTGCCTGTCCTTACTGACATCAGGGGATCCCATCTGCCTGTCCTTGCTGACATCAGGAGACCCCGTCTGCCTGTCCTTGCTGACATCAGGAGACCCCGTCTGCCTGTCCTTGCTGACATCAGGAGATCCCGTCTGCCTGTCCTTACTGACATCAGGGGATCCCCTCTACCTGTCCTTGCTGACATCAGGAGACCCCGTCTGCCTGTCCTTGCTGACATCAGGAGACCCCATCTGCCTGTCCTTGCTGACATCAGGAGATCCCGTCTGCCTGTCCTTGCTGACATCAGGAGATCCAGTCTGCCTGTCCTTGCTGACATCAGGAGACCCCGTCTGCCTGTCCTTGCTGACATCAGGAGATCCCGTCTGCCTGTCCTTACTGACATCAGGAGATCCCGTCTGCCTGTCCTTACTGACATCAGGAGATCCCGTCTGCCTGTCCTTACTGACATCAAGAGATCCCGTCTGCCTGTCCTTACTGACATCAGGAGATCCCGTCTGCCTGTCCTTGCTGACATCAGGAGATCCCGTCTGCCTGTCCTTACTGACATCAGGAGATCCCGTCTGCCTGTCCTTGCTGACATCAGGAGATCCCGTCTGCCTGTCCTTACTGACATCAGGAGATCCCATCTGCCTGTCCTTGCTGACATCAGGAGATCCCGTCTGCCTGTCCTTGCTGACATCAGGAGATCTGTCTGCCTGTCCTTGCTGACATCAGGAGATCCCGTCTGCCTGTCCTTACTGACATCAGGGGATCCCATCTGCCTGTCCTTGCTGACATCAGGAGACCCCGTCCGCTGACATCAGGAGACCCCGTCTGCCTGTCCTTGCTGACATCAGGAGATCCCGTCTGCCTGTCCTTACTGACATCAGGGGATCCCATCTACCTGTCCTTACTGACATCAAGAGATCCCGTCTGCCTGTCCTTGCTGACATCAGGAGATCCCGTCTGCCTGTCCTTCATGACATCAGGGGATCCCGTCTGCCTGTCCTTGCTGACATCAGGAGATCCCGTCTGCCTGTCCTTACTGATATCAGCTGACCCCATCTGCCTGTCCTTGCTGACATCAGGAGATCCCGTCTGCCTGTCCTTGCTGACATCAGGAGATCCCGTCTGCCTGTCCTTGCTGACATCAGGAGACCCCATCTGCCTGTCCTTGCTGACATCAGGAGACCCCATCTGCCTGTCCTTGCTGACATCAGGAGATCCCGTCTGCCTGTCCTTGCTGACTTTAGGAGATCCAGTCTGCCTGTCCTTGCTGACATCAGGAGACCCCGTCTGCCTGTCCTTGCTGACATCAGGAGATCCCGTCTGCCTGTCCTTACTGACATCAGGAGATCCCGTCTGCCTGTCCTTACTGACATCAAGAGATCCCGTCTTCCTGTCCTTTCTGACATCAGGAGATCCCGTCTGCCTGTCCTTGCTGACATCAAGAGATCCCGTCTGCCTGTCCTTTCTGACATCAGGAGATCCCGTCTGCCTGTCCTTGCTGACATCAGGAGACCTCGTCTGCCTGGCCTTGCTGACATCAGTTGACCCCATCTGCCTGTCCTTACTGACATCAGGAGACCCCGTATGCCTGTCCTTACTGACATCAGGAGATCCCGTCTGCCTGTCCTTGCTGACATCAGGGGACCCCATCTGCCTGTCCTTACTGACATCAGGAGATCCCGTCTGCCTGTCCTTGCTGACATCAGGAGACCCCATCTGCCTGTCCTTGCTGACATCAGGAGATCCCGTCTGCCTGTCCTTACTGACTTTAGGAGATCCAGTCTGCCTGTCCTTGCTGACATCAGGAGACCCCGTCTGCCTGTCCTTGCTGACATCAGGAGATCCCGTCTGCCTGTCCTTACTGACATCAGGAGATCCCGTCTGCCTGTCCTTACTGACATCAAGAGATCCCGTCTTCCTGTCCTTTCTGACATCAGGAGATCCCGTCTGCCTGTCCTTGCTGACATCAAGAGATCCCGTCTGCCTGTCCTTTCTGACATCAGGAGATCCCGTCTGCCTGTCCTTGCTGACATCAGGAGACCTCGTCTGCCTGGCCTTGCTGACATCAGTTGACCCCATCTGCCTGTCCTTACTGACATCAGGAGACCCCGTATGCCTGTCCTTACTGACATCAGGAGATCCCGTCTGCCTGTCCTTGCTGACATCAGGGGACCCCATCTGCCTGTCCTTACTGACATCAGGAGATCCCGTCTGCCTGTCCTTGCTGACATCAGGAGACCCCATCTGCCTGTCCTTGCTGACATCAGGAGATCCCGTCTGCCTGTCCTTACTGACATCAGGAGATCCCATCTGCCTGTCCTTGCTGACATCAGGAGATCCCGTCTGCCTGTCCTTGCTGACATCAGGAGATCCCGTCTGCCTGTCCTTACTGACATCAGGAGATCCCATCTGCCTTTCCTTGCTGACATCAGGAGATCCCGTCTGCCTGTCCTTACTGACATCAGGGGATCCCATCTGCCTGTCCTTGCTGACATCAGGAGACCCCGTCTGCCTGTCCTTGCTGACATCAGGAGACCCCGTCTGCCTGTCCTTGCTGACATCAGGAGATCCCGTCTGCCTGTCCTTACTGACATCAGGGGATCCCATCTACCTGTCCTTGCTGACATCAGGAGATCCCGTCTGCCTGTCCTTGCTGACATCAGGAGATTCCGTCTGCCTGTCCTTGCTGACATCAGGAGACCCCATCTGCCTGTCCTTGCTGACATCAGGAGACCCCATCTGCCTGTCCTTGCTGACATCAGGAGATCCCGTCTGCCTGTCCTTGCTGACATCAGGAGATCCCGTCTGCCTGTCCTTGCTGATGTCAGGAGACCCCGTCTGCCTGTCCTTACTGACATCAAGAGATCCCGTCTGCCTGTTCTTGCTGACATCAGGAGATCCCGTCTGCCTGTCCTTACTGATATCAGGAGACACCGTCTGCCTGTCCTTACTGACATCAGGAGATCCCGTCTGCCTGTCCTTACTGATATCAGGAGACACCGTCTGCCTGTCCTTACTGACATCAGGAGACCCCGTCTGCCTGTCCTTACTGATATCAGGAGACACCGTCTGCCTGTCCTTACTGACATCAGGAGATCCCGTCTGCCTGTCCTTACTGACATCAGGAGATCCCGTCTGCCTGTCCTTGCTGACATCAGGAGATCCCGTCTGCCTGTCCTTACTGACATCAGGAGACACCGTCTGCCTGTCCTTACTGACATCAGGAGATCCCGTCTGCCTGTCCTTACTGACATCAGGAGATCCCGTCTGCCTGTCCTTGCTGACATCAGGAGATCCCGTCTGCCTGTCCTTACTGACATCAGGAGATCCCGTCTGCCTGTCCTTACTGACATCAGGAGATCCCGTCTGCCTGTCCTTGCTGACATCAGGAGATCCCGTCTGCCTGTCCTTGCTGACATCAGGAGATCCCGTCTGCCTGTCCTTACTGACATCAGGAGATCCCGTCTGCCTGTCCTTGCTGACATCAGGAGATCCCGTCTGCCTGTCCTTGCTGACATCAGGAGATCCCGTCTGCCTGTCCTTACTGACATCAGGGGATCCCATCTGCCTGTCCTTGCTGACATCAGGAGACCCCGTCTGCCTGTCCTTGCTGACATCAGGAGACCCCGTCTGCCTGTCCTTGCTGACATCAGGAGATCCCGTCTGCCTGTCCTTGCTGACATCAGGAGATCCCGTCTGCCTGTCCTTGCTGACATCAGGAGATCCCGTCTGCCTGTCCTTACTGATATCAGGAGATCCCGTCTGCCTGTCCTTACTGACATCAGGAGATCCCGTCTGCCTGTCCTTGCTGACATCAGGAGATCCCGTCTGCCTGTCCTTGCTGACATCAGGAGATCCCGTCTGCCTGTCCTTACTGACATCAGGAGATCCCATCTGCCTGTCCTTGCTGACATCAGGAGATCCCGTCTGCCTGTCCTTGCTGACATCAGGAGATCTGTCTGCCTGTCCTTGCTGACATCAGGAGATCCCGTCTGCCTGTCCTTACTGACATCAGGGGATCCCATCTGCCTGTCCTTGCTGACATCAGGAGATCCCGTCTGCCTGTCCTTACTGACATCAGGAGATCCCGTCTGCCTGTCCTTGCTGACATCAGGAGATCCCGTCTGCCTGTCCTTGCTGACATCAGGAGATCCCGTCTGCCTGTCCTTACTGACATCAGGAGATCCCATCTGCCTGTCCTTGCTGACATCAGGAGATCCCGTCTGCCTGTCCTTGCTGACATCAGGAGATCTGTCTGCCTGTCCTTGCTGACATCAGGAGATCCCGTCTGCCTGTCCTTACTGAAATCAGGGGATCCCATCTGCCTGTCCTTGCTGACATCAGGAGACCCCGTCTGCCTGTCCTTGCTGACATCAGGAGACCCCGTCTGCCTGTCCTTGCTGACATCAGGAGATCCCGTCTGCCTGTCCTTGCTGACATCAGGAGATCCCGTCTGCCTGTCCTTGCTGACATCAGGAGACCCCATCTGCCTGTCCTTGCTGACATCAGGAGATCCCGTCTGCCTGTCCTTACTGACATCAGGGGATCCCGTCTGCCTGTCCTTACTGACATCAGGAGATCCCGTCTGCCTGTCCTTACTGACATCAGGAGATCCCGTCTGCCTGTCCTTGCTGACATCAGGAGATCCCGTCTGCCTGTCCTCCTGACATCAGGAGATCCCGTCTGCCTGTCCTTGCTGACATCAGGAGATCCCGTCTGCCTGTCCTTACTGACATCAGGAGATCCCATCTGCCTGTTCTTGCTGACATCAGGAGATCCCGTCTGCCTGTTCTTGCTGACATCAGGAGATCCCGTCTGCCTGTCCTTGCTGACATCAGGAGACCCCATCTGCCTGTCCTTGCTGACATCAGGAGACCCCGTCTGCCTGTCCTTACTGACATCAGGAGATCCCGTCTGCCTGTCCTTACTGACATCAGGAGATCCCGTCTGCCTGTCCTTGCTGACATCAGGAGATCCCGTCTGCCTGTCCTCCTGACATCAGGAGATCCCGTCTGCCTGTCCTTGCTGACATCAGGAGATCCCGTCTGCCTGTCCTTACTGACATCAGGAGATCCCATCTGCCTGTCCTTGCTGACATCAGGAGATCTGTCTGCCTGTCCTTGCTGACATCAGGAGATCCCGTCTGCCTGTCCTTACTGACATCAGGGGATCCCATCTGCCTGTCCTTGCTGACATCAGGAGACCCCGTCTGCCTGTCCTTGCTGACATCAGGAGACCCCGTCTGCCTGTCCTTGCTGACATCAGGAGATCCCGTCTGCCTGTCCTTACTGACATCAGGGGATCCCCTCTACCTGTCCTTGCTGACATCAGGAGACACTGTCTGTCTGTCCTTACTGACTTTAGGAGATCCCGTCTGCCTGTCCTTACTGACATCAGGAGATCCCGTCTGCCTGTCCTTACTGACATCAAGAGATCCCGTCTGCCTGTCCTTACTGACATCAGGAGATCCCGTCTGCCTGTCCTTGCTGACATCAGGAGATCCCGTCTGCCTGTCCTTACTGACATCAGGAGATCCCGTCTGCCTGTCCTTGCTGACATCAGGAGATCCCGTCTGCCTGTCCTTACTGACATCAGGAGATCCCATCTGCCTGTCCTTGCTGACATCAGGAGATCCCGTCTGCCTGTCCTTGCTGACATCAGGAGATCTGTCTGCCTGTCCTTGCTGACATCAGGAGATCCCGTCTGCCTGTCCTTACTGACATCAGGGGATCCCATCTGCCTGTCCTTGCTGACATCAGGAGACCCCGTCCGCTGACATCAGGAGACCCCGTCTGCCTGTCCTTGCTGACATCAGGAGATCCCGTCTGCCTGTCCTTACTGACATCAGGGGATCCCATCTACCTGTCCTTACTGACATCAAGAGATCCCGTCTGCCTGTCCTTGCTGACATCAGGAGATCCCGTCTGCCTGTCCTTCATGACATCAGGGGATCCCGTCTGCCTGTCCTTGCTGACATCAGGAGATCCCGTCTGCCTGTCCTTGCTGACATCAGGAGATCCTGTCTGCCTGTCCTTGCTGACATCAGGAGACCCCATCTGCCTGTCCTTGCTGACATCAGGAGACCCCATCTGCCTGTCCTTGCTGACATCAGGAGATCCCGTCTGCCTGTCCTTGCTGACTTTAGGAGATCCAGTCTGCCTGTCCTTGCTGACATCAGGAGACCCCGTCTGCCTGTCCTTGCTGACATCAGGAGATCCCGTCTGCCTGTCCTTACTGACATCAGGAGATCCCGTCTGCCTGTCCTTACTGACATCAAGAGATCCCGTCTTCCTGTCCTTTCTGACATCAGGAGATCCCGTCTGCCTGTCCTTGCTGACATCAAGAGATCCCGTCTGCCTGTCCTTTCTGACATCAGGAGATCCCGTCTGCCTGTCCTTGCTGACATCAGGAGACCTCGTCTGCCTGGCCTTGCTGACATCAGTTGACCCCATCTGCCTGTCCTTACTGACATCAGGAGACCCCGTATGCCTGTCCTTACTGACATCAGGAGATCCCGTCTGCCTGTCCTTGCTGACATCAGGGGACCCCATCTGCCTGTCCTTACTGACATCAGGAGATCCCGTCTGCCTGTCCTTGCTGACATCAGGAGACCCCATCTGCCTGTCCTTGCTGACATCAGGAGATCCCGTCTGCCTGTCCTTACTGACATCAGGAGATCCCATCTGCCTGTCCTTGCTGACATCAGGAGATCCCGTCTGCCTGTCCTTGCTGACATCAGGAGATCCCGTCTGCCTGTCCTTACTGACATCAGGAGATCCCATCTGCCTTTCCTTGCTGACATCAGGAGATCCCGTCTGCCTGTCCTTACTGACATCAGGGGATCCCATCTGCCTGTCCTTGCTGACATCAGGAGACCCCGTCTGCCTGTCCTTGCTGACATCAGGAGACCCCGTCTGCCTGTCCTTGCTGACATCAGGAGATCCCGTCTGCCTGTCCTTACTGACATCAGGGGATCCCATCTACCTGTCCTTGCTGACATCAGGAGATCCCGTCTGCCTGTCCTTGCTGACATCAGGAGATTCCGTCTGCCTGTCCTTGCTGACATCAGGAGACCCCATCTGCCTGTCCTTGCTGACATCAGGAGACCCCATCTGCCTGTCCTTGCTGACATCAGGAGATCCCGTCTGCCTGTCCTTGCTGACATCAGGAGATCCCGTCTGCCTGTCCTTGCTGATGTCAGGAGACCCCGTCTGCCTGTCCTTACTGACATCAAGAGATCCCGTCTGCCTGTTCTTGCTGACATCAGGAGATCCCGTCTGCCTGTCCTTACTGATATCAGGAGACACCGTCTGCCTGTCCTTACTGACATCAGGAGATCCCGTCTGCCTGTCCTTACTGATATCAGGAGACACCGTCTGCCTGTCCTTACTGACATCAGGAGACCCCGTCTGCCTGTCCTTACTGATATCAGGAGACACCGTCTGCCTGTCCTTACTGACATCAGGAGATCCCGTCTGCCTGTCCTTACTGACATCAGGAGATCCCGTCTGCCTGTCCTTGCTGACATCAGGAGATCCCGTCTGCCTGTCCTTACTGACATCAGGAGACACCGTCTGCCTGTCCTTACTGACATCAGGAGATCCCGTCTGCCTGTCCTTACTGACATCAGGAGATCCCGTCTGCCTGTCCTTGCTGACATCAGGAGATCCCGTCTGCCTGTCCTTACTGACATCAGGAGATCCCGTCTGCCTGTCCTTACTGACATCAGGAGATCCCGTCTGCCTGTCCTTGCTGACATCAGGAGACCCCATCTGCCTGTCCTTGCTGACATCAGGAGATCCCGTCTGCCTGTCCTTACTGACATCAGGAGATCCCATCTGCCTGTCCTTGCTGACATCAGGAGATCCCGTCTGCCTGTCCTTGCTGACATCAGGAGATCCCGTCTGCCTGTCCTTACTGACATCAGGAGATCCCATCTGCCTTTCCTTGCTGACATCAGGAGAACCCGTCTGCCTGTCCTTACTGACATCAGGGGATCCCATCTGCCTGTCCTTGCTGACATCAGGAGATCCCGTCTGCCTGTCCTTACTGATATCAGGAGACACCGTCTGCCTGTCCTTACTGACATCAGGAGACCCCGTCTGCCTGTCCTTACTGATATCAGGAGACACCGTCTGCCTGTCCTTACTGACATCAGGAGATCCCGTCTGCCTGTCCTTACTGACATCAGGAGATCCCGTCTGCCTGTCCTTGCTGACATCAGGAGATCCCGTCTGCCTGTCCTTACTGACATCAGGAGACACCGTCTGCCTGTCCTTACTGACATCAGGAGATCCCGTCTGCCTGTCCTTACTGACATCAGGAGATCCCGTCTGCCTGTCCTTGCTGACATCAGGAGATCCCGTCTGCCTGTCCTTACTGACATCAGGAGATCCCGTCTGCCTGTCCTTACTGACATCAAGAGATCCCGTCTGCCTGTTCTTGCTGACATCAGGAGATCCTGTCTGCCTGTCCTTACTGACATCAGGAGATCCCGTCTGCCTGTCCTTGCTGACATCAGGAGACCCCATCTGCCTGTCCTTACTGACATCAGGAGAACCAGTCTGCCTGTCCTTGCTGACATCAAGAGATCCCTTCTGCCTGTCCTTGCTGACATCAGGAGATCCCGTCTGCCTGTCCTTGCTGACATCAGGAGATCCCGTCTGCCTGTCCTTGCTGACATCAGGAGATCCCGTCTGCCTGTCCTTGCTGACATCAGGAGATCTGTCTGCCTGTCCTTGCTGACATCAAGAGATCCCTTCTGCCTGTCCTTGCTGTCATCAGGAGATCCCGTCTGCCTGTCCTTACTGACATCAGGAGACCCCGTATGCCTGTCCTTACTGACATCAGGAGATCCCGTCTGCCTTTCATTACTGACATCAGGAGACTCCGTCTGCCTGTCCTTACTGACATCAGGAGACCCCGTATGCCTGTCCTTACTGACATCAAGAGATCCCTTCTGCCTGTCCTTACTGACATCAAGAGATCCCGTCTGCCTGTCCTTGCTGACATCAGGAGACCCCGTATGCCTGTCCTTACTGACATCAGGAGATCCCGTCTGCCTGTCCTTACTGACATCAGGAGATCCTGTCTGCCTGTCCTTGCTGACATCAGGAGATCCCGTCTGCCTGTCCTTACTGACATCAAGAGATCCCGTCTGCCTGTCCTTGCTGACATCAGGAGATCCCGTCTGCCTGTCCTTACTGACATCAGGAGACCCCGTCTGCATGTCCTTACTGACATCAGGAGACCCCGTATGCCTGTCCTTACTGACATCAGGAGATCCCGTCTGCCTGTCATTACTGACATCAGGAGACTCCGTCTGCCTGTCCTTACTGACATCAGGAGACCCCGTATGCCTGTCCTTACTGACATCAGGAGATCCCGTCTGCCTGTCCTTACTGACATCAGGAGATCCTGTCTGCCTGTCCTTGCTGACATCAAGAGATCTCTTCTGCCTGTCCTTGCTGACATCAGGAGATCCCGTCTGCCTGTCCTTACTGACATCAAGAGATCCCGTCTGCCTGTCCTTGCTGACATCAGGAGACCCCATCTGCCTGTCCTTGCTGACATCAGTAGATCCCGTCTGCCTGTCCTTACTGACATCAGGAGATCCCGTCTGCCTGTCCTTGCTGACATCAGGAGATCCCGTCTGCCTGTCCTTGCTGACATCAGTTGACCCCATCTGCCTGTCCTTACTGACATCAGGAGACCCCGTATGCCTGTCCTTACTGACATCAGGAGATCCCGTCTGCCTGTCCTTGCTGACATCAGGAGACCCAATCTGCCTGTCCTTACTGACATCAGGAGATCCCGTCTGCCTGTCCTTGCTGACATCAGGAGACCCCATCTGCCTGTCCTTACTGACATCAGGGGATCCCGTCTGCCTGTCCTTGCTGACATCAGGAGACCCCGTCTGCCTGTCCTTGCTGACATCAGGAGACCCCGTCTGCCTGTCCTTGCTGACATCAGGAGATCCCGTCTGCCTGTCCTTACTGACATCAGGGGATCCCGTCTGCCTGTCCTTGCTGACATCAGGAGACCCCATCTGCCTGTCCTTGCTGACATCAGGAGACCCCATCTGCCTGTCATTACTGACATCAGGAGATCCCGTCTGCCTGTCCTTGCTGACATCAGGAGATCCCGTCTGCCTGTCCTTACTGACATCAGGTGATCCCATCTGCCTGTCCTTGCTGACATCAGGAGATCCCGTCTGCCTGTCCTTACTGACATCAGGTGATCCCATCTGCCTGTTCTTGCTGACATCAGGAGATCCCGTCTGCCTGTCCTTACTGACATCAGGAGATCCCGTCTGCCTGTCCTTGCTGACATCAGGAGATCCCGTCTGCCTGTCCTTGCTGACATCAGGAGATCCCGTCTGCCTGTCCTTACTGACATCAGGAGATCCCGTCTGCCTGTCCTTGCTGACATCAGGAGATCCCGTCTGCCTGTCCTTGCTGACATCAGGAGACCCCATCTGCCTGTCCTTGCTGACATCAGGAGACCCCATCTGCCTGTCCTTGCTGACATCAGGAGATCCCGTCTGCCTGTCCTTGCTGACATCAGGAGATCCCATCTGCCTGTCCTTGCTGACATCAGGAGACCCCGTCTGCCTGTCCTTGCTGACATCAGGAGATCCCGTCTGCCTGTCCTTACTGACATCAGGAGATCCCGTCTGCCTGTCCTTACTGACATCAAGAGATCCCGTCTGCCTGTTCTTGCTGACATCAGGAGACACCGTATGCCTGTCCTTACTGACATCAGGAGATCCCGTCTGCCTGTCATTACTGACATCAGGAGACCCCATCTGCCTGTCCTTACTGACATCAGGAGATTCCGTCTGCCTGTCCTTACTGACATCAGGAGATCCCATCTGCCTGTCCTTGCTGACATCAGAAGATCCCGTCTGCCTGTCCTTACTGACATCAGGAGACCCCATCTGCCTGTCCTTGCTGACATCAGAAGATCCCGTCTGCCTGTCCTTACTGACATCAGGAGACCCCATCTGCCTGTCCTTACTGACATCAGGAGATTCCGTCTGCCTGTCCTTGCTGACATCAGGAGATCCCGTCTGCCTGTCCTTACTGATATCAGGAGATCCCGTCTGCCTGTCCTTGCTGACATCAGAAGATCCCGTCTGCCTGTCCTTACTGATATCAGGAGACCCCATCTGCCTGTCCTTGCTGACATCAGAAGATCCCGTCTGCCTGTCCTTACTGACATCAGGAGACCCCATCTGCCTGTCCTTACTGACATCAGGAGATTCCGTCTGCCTGTCCTTGCTGACATCAGGAGATCCCGTCTGCCTGTCCTTACTGATATCAGGAGATCCCGTCTGCCTGTCCTTACTGACATCAGGAGATTCCGTCTGCCTGTCCTTGCTGATATCAGGAGATCCCATCTGCCTGTCCTTACTGATATCAGGAGATCCCGTCTGCCTGTCCTTACTGACATCAGGAGATTCCGTCTGCCTGTCCTTGCTGATATCAGGAGATCCCGTCTGCCTGTCCTTACTGACATCAGGAGATCCCGTCTGCCTGTCCTTACTGACATCAGGAGATCCTGTCTGCCTGTCCTTACTGACATCAGGAGACCCCGTCTGCCTGTCCTTACTGACATCAGGAGATCCCGTCTGCCTGTCCTTCCTGACATCAGGAGATACTGTCTGCCTGTCCTTGCTGACATCAAGAGATCCCTTCTGCCTGTCCTTGCTGACATCAGGAGATCCCGTCTGCCTGTCCTTGCTGACATCAGGAGATCCCGTCTGCCTGTCCTTGCTGACATCAAGAGATCCCTTCTGCCTGTCCTTGCTGACATCAGGAGATCCCGTCTGCCTGTCCTTGCTGACATCAGGAGACCCCGTCTGCCTATCATTACTGACATCAGGAGACTCAGTCTGTCTGTCCTTACTGACATCAGGAGATCCCGTCTGCCTGTCCTTGCTGACATCAGGGGATCCCGTCTGCCTGTCCTTGCTGACATCAGGAGACCCCGTCTGCCTGTCCTTGCTGACATCAGGAGACCCCGTCTGCCTGTCCTTGCTGACATCAGGAGATCCCGTCTGCCTGTCCTTACTGACATCAGGGGATCCCGTCTGCCTGTCCTTGCTGACATCAGGAGACACCGTCTGTCTGTCCTTACTGACATCAGGAGATCCCGTCTGCCTGTCCTTGCTGACATCAGGAGACCCCATCTGCCTGTCCTTGCTGACATCAGGAGACCCCATCTGCCTGCCATTACTGACATCAGGAGATCCCGTCTGCCTGTCCTTGCTGACATCAGGAGATCCCGTCTGCCTGTCCTTACTGACATCAGGAGATCCCATCTGGCTGTCCTTGCTGACATCAGAAGATCCCGTCTGCCTGTCCTTACTGACATCAGAAGATCCCGTCTGCCTGTCCTTACTGACATCAGGAGATCCCGTCTGCCTGTCCTTGCTGACATCAGGAGATCCCGTCTGCCTGTCCTTGCTGACATCAGGAGATCCCGTCTGCCTGTCCTTGCTGACATCAGGAGATCCCGTCTGCCTGTCCTTGCTGACATCAGGAGATCCCGTCTGCCTGTCCTTACTGACATCAGGAGATCCCGTCTGCCTGTCCTTGCTGACATCAGGAGATCCCGTCTGCCTGTCCTTGCTGACATCAGGAGACCCCATCTGCCTGTCCTTGCTGACATCAGGAGATCCCATCTGCCTGTCCTTGCTGACATCAGGAGATCCCGTCTGCCTGTCCTTGCTGACATCAGGAGACCCCGTCTGCCTGTCCTTGCTGACATCAGGAGATCCCGTCTGCCTGTCCTTACTGACATCAGGAGATCCCGTCTGCCTGTCCTTACTGACATCAAGAGATCCCGTCTGCCTGTCCTTACTGACATCAGGAGATCCCGTCTGCCTGTCATTACTGACATCAGGAGACCCCATCTGCCTGTCCTTACTGACATCAGGAGATTCCGTCTGCCTGTCCTTACTGATATCAGGAGATCCCGTCTGCCTGTCCTTACTGACATCAGGAGATTCCGTCTGCCTGTCCTTACTGATATCAGGAGATCCCGTCTGCCTGTCCTTGCTGACATCAGGAGATCCTGTCTGCCTGTCCTTACTGACATCAGGAGACCCCGTATGCCTGTCCTTACTGACATCAGGAGATCCCGTCTGCCTGTCCTTACTGACATCAGGAGATACTGTCTGCCTGTCCTTGCTGACATCAAGAGATCCCTTCTGCCTGTCCTTGCTGACATCAGGAGATCCCGTATGCCTATCATTACTGACATCAGGAGACTCAGTCTGTCTGTCCTTACTGACATCAGGAGATCCCGTCTGCCTGTCCTTGCTGACATCAGGAGACCCCGTCTGCCTGTCCTTACTGACATCAGGAGATCGCGTCTGCCTGTCCTTGCTGACATCAGGAGATCCTGTCTGCCTGTCCTTATTGACATCAAGAGATCCCGTCTGCCTGTCCTTGCTGACATCAGGAGATCCCATCTGCCTGTCCTTACTGACATCAGGAGACCCTGTATGCCTGTCCTTATTGACATCAGGAGATCCCGTCTGCCTGTCATTACTGACATCAGGACACCCCATCTGCCTGTCCTTACTGACATCAGGAGATCCCGTCTGCCTGTCCTTTCTGACATCAGGAGATCCCGTCTGCCTGTCCTTACTGACAGCAGGAGATCCTGTCTGCCTGTCCTTGCTGACATCAGGAGATCCCATCTGCCTGTCCTTACTGACATCAGGAGACCCCATCTGCATGTCCATACTGACATCAGGAGACTCCGTCTGCCTGTCCTTACTGACATCAGGAGACCTCGTCTGCCTGTCCTTGCTGACATCAGGAGACCCTGTATGCCTGTCCTTACTGACATCAGGAGATCCCGTCTGCCTGTCCTTACTGACATCAGGAGATCCCGTCTGCCTGTCCTTGCTGACATCAGGAGACCCCGTCTGCCTGTCCTTGCTGACATCAGGAGATCCCGTCTGCCTGTCCTTGCTGACATCAGGAGATCCCGTCTGCCTGTCCTTGCTGACATCAGGAGACCCCGTCTGCCTGTCCTTACTGACAGCAGGAGATCCCGTCTGCCTGTCCTTGCTGACATCAGGAGACCCCGTCTGCCTGTCCTTACTGACAGCAGGAGATCCCGTCTGCCTGTCCTTGCTGACATCAGGATACCCTGTCTGCATGTCCTTACTGACATCAGGAGATCCCGTCTGCCTGTCCTTGCTGACATCAGGAGACCTCGTCTGCCTGTCCTTGCTGACATCAGTTGACCCCATCTGCCTGTCCTTACTGACATCAGGAGATCCCATCTGCCTGTCCTTACTGCCATCAGGAGATCCCGTCTGCCTGTCCTTACTGACATCAGGAGATCCCGTCTGCCTGTCCTTGCTGACATCAGGAGACCCCATCTGCCTGTCCTTGCTGACATCAGGAGACCCCATCTGCCTGTCCTTGCTGACATCAGGAGATCCCGTCTGCCTGTCCTTGCTGACATCAGGAGATCCCGTCTGCCTGTCCTTGCTGACATCAGGAGACCCCGTCTGCCTGTCCTTGCTGACATCAGGAGATCCCGTCTGCCTGTCCTTACTGACATCAGGAGATCCCGTCTGCCTGTCCTTACTGACATCAAGAGATCCCGTCTGCCTGTTCTTGCTGACATCAGGAGACACCGTATGCCTGTCCTTACTGACATCAGGAGATCCCGTCTGCCTGTCATTACTGACATCAGGAGACCCCATCTGCCTGTCCTTACTGACATCAGGAGATCCCGTCTGCCTGTCCTTTCTGACATCAGGAGACCCCGTATGCCTGTCCTTACTGACATCAGGAGATCCCGTCTGCCTGTCCTTACTGACATCAGGAGATACTGTCTGCCTGTCCTTGCTGACATCAATAGATCCCTTCTGCCTGTCCTTACTGACATCAGGAGATACTGTCTGCCTGTCCTTGCTGACATCAAGAGATCCCTTCTGCCTGTCATTACTGACATCAGGAGACCCCATCTGCCTGTCCTTACTGACATCAGGAGATCCCGTCTGCCTGTCCTTTCTGACATCAGGAGACCCCGTATGCCTGTCCTTACTGACATCAGGAGATCCCGTCTGCCTGTCCTTACTGACATCAGGAGATACTGTCTGCCTGTCCTTGCTGACATCAAGAGATCCCGTCTGCCTGTCCTTGCTGACATCAGGAGATCCCGTCTGCCTGTCCTTGCTGACATCAAGAGATCCCTTCTGCCTGTCCTTGCTGACATCAGGAGATCCCGTCTGCCTGTCCTTGCTGACATCAGGAGACCCCATCTGTCTGTCTTTACTGACATCAGGAGACCCCGTATGCCTATCATTACTGACATCAGGAGACTCAGTCTGTCTGTCCTTACTGACATCAGGAGATCCCGTCTGCCTGTCCTTGCTGACATCAGGAGACCCCGTCTGCCTGTCCTTACTGACATCAGAAGATCGCGTCTGCCTGTCCTTGCTGACATCAGGAGATCCCGTCTGCCTGTCCTTACTGACATCAAGAGATCCCGTCTGCCTGTCCTTGCTGACATCAGGAGATCCCGTCTGCCTGTCCTTGCTGACATCAGGAGATCCCGTCTGCCTGTCCTTACTGACATCAAGAGATCCCATCTGCCTGTCCTTGCTGACATCAGGAGATCCCGTCTGCCTGTCCTTATTGACATCAGGAGATCCCGTCTGCCTGTCTTTACTGACATCAGGACACCCCATCTGCCTGTCCTTACTGACATCAGGAGATCCCGTCTGCCTGTCCTTTCTGACATCAGGAGATCCCGTCTGCCTGTCCTTGCTGACATCAGGAGATCCCGTCTGCCTGTCCTTACTGACATCAGGAGACCCCGTCTGCATGTCCTTACTGACATCAGGAGACTCCGTCTGCCTGTCCTTACTGACATCAGGAGACCTCGTCTGCCTGTCCTTGCTGACATCAGGAGACCCTGTATGCCTGTCCTTACTGACATCAGGAGATCCCGTCTGCCTGTCCTTACTGACATCAGGAGATCCCGTCTGCCTGTCCTTGCTGACATCAGGAGACCCCGTCTGCCTGTCCTTGCTGACATCAGGAGACCCCGTCTGCCTGTCCTTACTGACAGCAGGAGATCCCGTCTGCCTGTTCTTGCTGACATCAGGAGACCCCGTCTGCCTGTCCTTACTGACAGCAGGAGATCCCGTCTGCCTGTCCTTGCTGACATCAGGAGACCCCGTCTGCATGTCCTTACTGACATCAGGAGATCCCGTCTGCCTGTCCTTGCTGACATCAGGAGACCTCGTCTGCCTGTCCTTACTGACATCAGGAGACCCTGTATGCCTGTCCTTGCTGACATCAGGAGACCCCGTCTGCCTGTCCTTGCTGACATCAGTTGACCCCATCTGCCTGTCCTTACTGACATCAGGAGATCCCATCTGCCTGTCCTTACTGACATCAGGAGATCCCGTCTGCCTGTCCTTACTGACATCAGGAGATCCCGTCTGCCTGTCCTTGCTGACATCAGGAGACCCCGTCTGCCTGTCCTTACTGACATCAGGAGATCCCGTCTGCCTGTCCTTACTGACATCAAGAGATCCCGTCTGCCTGTCCTTGCTGACATCAGGAGATCCCGTCTGCCTGTCCTTGCTGACATCAGGAGATCCCGTCTTCCTGTCTTTGCTGACATCAGGAGATCCCGTCTGCCTGTCCTTACTGACATCAAGAGATCCCGTCTGCCTGTCCTTGCTGACATCAGGAGACCCCGTCTGCCTGTCCTTACTGACATCAGGAGACCCCGTCTGCCTGTCCTTACTGACATCAGGAGACTCCGTCTGCCTGTCCTTACTGACATCAGGAGACACCGTATGCCTGTCCTTACTGACATCAGGAGATCCCGTCTGCCTGTCATTACTGACATCAGGAGATCCCATCTTCCTGTCCTTGCTGACATCAGGACACCCCATCTGCCTGTCCTTACTGACATCAGGAGACCCCGTCAGCATGTCCTTACTGACATCAGGAGACCCCGTCTGATTGTCCTTACTGACATCAGGAGACCCCGTCAGCCGGTCCTTGCTGACATCAGGAGACCTCATCTGCCTGTCCTTACTGACATCAGGAGACCCCGTCTGCCTGTCCTTACTGACATCAGGAGATCCCATCTACCTGTCCTTGCTGACATCAGGAGACCCCGTCTTCCTGTCCTTGCTGACATCAGGAGATCCCGTCTTCCTGTCCTTGCTGACTTTAGGAGATCCCGTCTGCCTGTCCTTATTGACATCAGGAGATCCTGTCTGCCTGTCCTTGCTGACATCAGGAGATCCCATCTGCCTGTCCTTACTGACATCAGGAGACCCCATCTGCCTGTCCTTACTGACATCAGGAGACCCCGTCTGCCTGTCCTTGCTGACATCAGGAGATCCCGTCTGCCTGTCCTTGCTGACATCAGGAGATCCCATCTGCCTGTCCTTACTGACATCAGGAGACTCCGTCTGCCTGTCCTTACTGACATCAGGAGATACCGTCTGCCTGTCCTTGCTGACATAAGGAGAACCCATCTGCCTGTCCTTACTGACATCAGGAGACCCCATCTGCCTGTCCTTACTGACATCAGGAGATCCCGTCTGCCTGTCCTTACTGACATCAGGAGATCCCGTCTGCCTGTCCTTACTGATATCAGCTGACCCCGTCTGCCTGTCCTTACTGACATCAGGAGATCCCATCTGCCTGTCCTTGCTGACATCAGGAGACCCCGTCTGCCTGTCCTTGCTGACATCAGGAGATCCCGTCTGCCTGTCCTTGCTGACATCAGGAGATCCCATCTGCCTGTCCTTGCTGACATCAGGAGACCCCGTCTGCCTGTCCTTACTGACATCAGGAGTTTCCATCTGCCTGTCCTTACTGACATCAGGAGTTTCCGTCTGCCTGTCCTTGCTGACATCAGGAGACCCCGTCTGCCTGTCCTTACTGACATCAGGAGATCCCGTCTGCCTGTCCTTGCTGACATCAGGAGACCCCGTCTGCCTCTTCTTCTTGACAATTAGGAGTCCCAATTGACAAGAGGACAACGGCCAGGAATATCATGAGGAGGCAAATGACATGGGAGTGGGGCACAATATGGGTTATATGGGGCAATGAGGGTTTGGCCTCAGCTGTAGAGATGGGTCGAATACCCCTCAGTTCGGTTCGCACCAGAACTCTCGAACTTTGCAAAAGTTTGGACCTGAACGATGGACCCCATTGAAGTCTATGGGACCCGAACTTGAAATATCAAATTTCCCCATTTTGAAGGCTTTTAGGCAAGTTATTTGCCATAAAAAGGGTATGGGGGCCCGGGTACTGTCATGGGGGACATGTATCAATGCAAAAAAAGATAGTTTTTAAAGGAACAGTGATTTTACTGATGCTTAAAGTGAAACAATAAAAATAAAAAAGTAATTTAAATGTAGTGCCTGGGGGGTCCCCTTAGTCTGCCTGTAAAGTGGGGCATCTGTACCATATATAAAACCTGCTGCAGAAAAACTGACATTTATAAAAAAAAAAAAAAATACATTTTGCCGGCAAGCTTTCTTAATTTGGACAAGCTTGAATTTAGACGCTGGGCATGTGTGGGGCAGTGACTATTTTTTTTTCCTGCAGCAGCTGGGGCAGAGAAATTTGCCGGCTATAGTCTGCAGCTGGTGGTGTTTACACCCCTCCCCCTGAAAAAATAGCATGCAGCTGCTCAGGGTTGTACACGTGCCATGGGTTCCATGGCCATTATACCCCCCCCCCGCCCTGTTCAGTTGGCAGAACCATGAATAGGGCTTCAAGCGATTAGCTTGCGGTGGTGGAGAGGTATTTACGTACAAAATTCCCAGTCGGCTGTCAAGTAAAGGAAAGGAATGCAGGAGGCAGCAGTATATATTGTATATACTGACGTACATCATATATAACCCATAGGTGCTGTATATAGATGCACACCATATATAATCCATAGGTGCTGTATACATATAGATGAGGCCACCTTTGTGGATTTGCATCTGTCTGTTCAGGCGGTTGGATCCGAGGACACAATGAGAGAAGACATCTGTCTGTCCAGGCGGTAGGATGAGAGAAGACGTCTGTCTGTCCAGGCGGTAGGATGAGAGAAGACGTCTGTCTGTCCAGGCGGTAGGATGAGAGAAGACGTCTGTCTGTCCAGGCGGTAGGATGAGAGAAGACGTTTGTCTGTCCAGGTGGTAGGATGAGAGAAGACGTCTATCCAGGCGGTAGGATGAGAGAAGACGTCTCTGTCCAGGCGGTAGGATGAGAGAAGACGTTTGTCTGTCCAGGTGGTAGGATGAGAGAAGACGTCTATCCAGGCGGTAGGATGAGAGAAGACGTTTGTCTGTCCAGGTGGTAGGATGAGAGAAGACGTCTATCCAGGCGGTAGGATGAGAGAAGACGTTTGTCTGTCCAGGCGGTAGTATGAGAGAAGACGTCTGTCTGTCCAGGCGGTAGGATGAGAGAAGACGTCTGTCTGTCCAGGCGGTAGGATGAGAGAAGACGTCTGTCTGTCCAGGTGGTAGGATGAGAGAAGACATCTATCCAGGCGGTAGGATGAGAGAAGACGTTTGTCTGTCCAGGCAGTAGTATGAGAGAAGACGTCTGTCTGTCCAGGCGGTAGGATGAGAGAAGACGTCTGTTTGTCCAGGCGGTAGGATGAGAGAAGACGTCTGTCCAGGCGGTAGGATGAGAGAAGACGTCTCTGTCCAGGCAGTAGTATGAGAGAAGACGTCTGTCTGTCCAGGCGGTAGGATGAGAGAAGACGTCTGTCTGTCCAGGTGGTAGGATGAGAGAAGACGTCTCTGTCCAGGCGGTAGGATGAGAGAAGACGTCTCTGTCCAGGCGGTAGGATGAGAGAAGACGTCTGTCTGTCCAGGCGGTAGGATGAGAGAAGACGTCTGTCTGTCCAGGTGGTAGGATGAGAGAAGACGTCTCTGTCCAGGTGGTAGGATGAGAGAAGACGTCTGTCTGTCCAGGCGATAGGATGAGAGAAGACGTCTGTCTGTCCAGGTGGTAGGATGAGAGAAGACGTCTCTGTCCAGGCGGTAGGATGAGAGAAGACGTCTCTGTCCAGGCGGTAGGATGAGAGAAGACGTCTGTCTGTCCAGGCGGTAGGATGAGAGAAGACGTCTGTCTGTCCAGGCGGTAGGATGAGAGAAGACATCTGTCTGTCCAGGGGGTAGGATGAGAGAAGACGTCTGTCTGTCCAGGTGGTAGGATGAGAGAAGACGTCTGTCCAGGCGGTAGGATGAGAGAAGACGTCTGTCCAGGCGGTAGGATGAGAGAAGACGTCTGTCTGTTCAGGCGGTAGGATGAGAAAAGACGTCTCTGTCCAGGCGGTAGGATGAGAGAAGACATCTGTCTGTCCAGGCGGTAGGATGAGAGAAGACATCTGTCTGTCCAGGCGGTAGGATGAGAGAAGACGTCTCTGTCCAGGCGGTAGGATGAGAGAAGACGTCTGTCTGTCCAGGCGGTAGGATGAGAGAAGACATCTGTCTGTCCAGGCGGTAGGATGAGAGAAGACGTCTCTGTCCAGGCGGTAGGATGAGAGAAGACGTCTGTCTGTTCAGGCGGTAGGATGAGAGAAGACGTCTCTGTCCAGGCGGTAGGATGAGAGAAGACATCTGTCTGTCCAGGCGGTAGGATGAGAGAAGACATCTGTCTGTCCAGGCGGTAGGATGAGAGAAGACGTCTGTCTGTCCAGGCGGTAGGATGAGAGAAGACGTCTGTCCAGGCGGTAGGATGAGAGAAGACGTCTCTGTCCAGGCGGTAGGATGAGAGAAGACGTCTGTCTGTCCAGGCGGTAGGATGAGAGAAGACGTCTGTCTGTCCAGGCCGTAGGATGAGAGAAGACATTTGTCTGTCCAGGCGGTAGGATGAGAGAAGACATCTGTCTGTCCAGGCGGTAGGATGAGAGAAGACGTTTGTCTGTCCAGGCGGTAGGATGAGAGAAGACGTCTGTCTGTCCAGGTGGTAGGATGAGAGAAGACGTCTGTCTGTCCAGGCGGTAGGATGAGAGAAGACGTCTGTCTGTCCAGGGGGTAAGATGAGAGAAGACGTCTGTCTGTCCAGGCAGTAGGATGAGAGAAGACATCTGTCTGTCTGTCCAGGTGGTAGGATGAGAGAAGACGTATGTCTGTCCAGGCGGTAGGATGAGAGAAGACGTCTGTCTGTTCAGGCGGTAGGATGAGAGAAGACGTCTGTCTGTCCAGGCGGTAGGATGAGAGAAGACGTCTGTCTGTCCAGGGGGTAAGATGAGAGAAGACGTCTGTCTGTCCAGGCGGTAGGATGAGAGAAGACGTCTGTCTGTCCAGGCGGTAGGATGAGAGAAGACGTCTGTCTGTCCAGGGGGTAAGATGAGAGAAGACGTCTGTCTGTCCAGGCGGTAGGATGAGAGAAGACGTCTCTGTCCAGGCGGTAGGATGAGAGAAGACGTCTGTCTGTCCAGGCAGTAGGATGAGAGAAGACATCTGTCTGTCTGTCCAGGCGGTAGGATGAGAGAAGACGTATGTCTGTCCAGGCAGTAAGATGAGAGAAGACGTCTGTCTGTCCAGGCGGTAGGATGAGAGAAGACGTCTATCTGTCCAGGCGGTAGGATGAGAGAAGACGTCTCTGTCCAGGCGGTAGGGTGAGAGAAGACGTCTGTCTGTCCAGGCAGTAGGATGAGAGAAGACATCTGTCTGTCTGTCCAGGCGGTAGGATGAGAGAAGACGTCTGTCTGTCTAGGCGGTAGGATGAGAGAAGATGTCGGTCTGTCCATGCGGTAGGATGAGAGAAGACGTCTGTCTGTCCAGGCTGTAGGATGAGAGAAGATGTCTCTTTCCAGGCGGTAGGATGAGAGAAGACGTCTGTCCGTCCAGGCGGTGGGATGAGAGAAGACGTCTGTCTGTCCAGGCGGTAGGATAAGAGAAGACGTCTCTGTCCAGGCGGTAGGGTGAGAGAAGACGTCTGTCTGTCCAGGCAGTAGGATGAGAGAAGACGTCTGTCCAGGCAGTAGGATGAGAGAAGACATCTGTCTGTCTGTCCAGGCGGTAGGATGAGAGAAGACGTATGTCTGTCCAAGCGGTAGGATGAGAGAAGACGTCTGTCTGTCCAGGTGGTAGGATGAGAGAAGACGTCTGTCTGTCCAGGCGGTAGGATGAGAGAAGACGTCTGTCTGTCCAGGCAGTAGGATGAGAGAAGATGTCTGTCTGTTCAGGCGGTAGGATGAGAGAAGACGTATGTCTGTCCAAGCGGTAGGATGAGAGAAGACATCTGTCTGTCCAGGTGGTAGGATGAGAGAAGACGTCTGTCTGTCCAGGCGGTAGGATGAGAGAAGACGTCTGTCTGTTCAGGCGGTAGAATGAGAGAAGACGTCTGTCTGTCCAGGTGGTAGGATGAGAGAACGTGTCTGTCTGTCCAGGTGGTAGGATGAGAGAAGGTGTCTGTCTGTCCAGGCGGTAGGATGAGAGAAGATGTCTGTCTGTTCAGGCGGTAGGATGAGAGAAGACGTCTGTCTGTCCAGGCGGTAGGATGAGAGAAGACGTCTGTCTGTCCAGGCGCTAGGATGAGAGAAGATGTCTGTCTGTTCAGGTGGTAGGATGAAAGAAGATGTCTGTCTGTTCAGGCGGTAGGATGAGAGAAGATGTCTGTCTGTTCAGGCGGTAGGATGAGAGAAGACGTATGTCTGTCCAGGCGGTAGGATGAGAGAAGATGTCTGTCTGTCCAGGCGCTAGGATGAGAGAAGGTGTCTGTCTGTCCAGGTGGTAGGATGAGAGAAGACGTCTGTCTGTCCAGGCGGTAGGATGAGAGAAGACGTCTCTGTCCAGGCGGTAGGATGAGAGAAGACGTCTGTCTGTCCAGGTGGTAGGATGAGAGAAGACGTCTGTCTGTCCAGGTGGTAGGATGAGAGAAGACGTCTGTCTGTCCAGGCGGTAGGATGAGAGAAGACGTCTGTCTGTCCAGGTGGTAGGATGAGAGAAGACGTCTGTCTGTCCAGGCGGTAGGATGAGAGAAGACGTCTCTGTCCAGGCGGTAGGGTGAGAGAAGACGTCTGTCTGTCCAGGCAGTAGGATGAGAGAAGACATCTGTCTGTCTGTCCAGGCGGTAGGATGAGAGAAGACGTATGTCTGTCCAGGCGGTAGGATGAGAGAAGACGTCTCTGTCCAGGCGGTAGGGTGAGAGAAGACGTCTGACTGTCCAGGCGGTAGGATCCGAGGACACGATGAGAGAAGACATCTCTGTCCAGGCGGTAGGGTGAGAGAAGACGTCTGTCTGTCCAGGCGGTAGGATGAGAGAAGACATCTGTCTGTCTGTCCAGGCGGTAGGATGAGAGAAGACGTCTGTCTGTCCAGGTGGTAGGATGAGAGAAGACGTCTGTCTGTCCAGGCGGTAGGATGAGAGAAGACGTCTGTCTGTCCAGGTGATAGGATGAGAGAAGACGTCTGTCTGTCCAGGCGGTAGGATGAGAGAAGACGTCTCTGTCCAGGCGGTAGGGTGAGAGAAGACGTCTGTCTGTCCAGGCGGTAGGATGAGAGAAGACGTCTGTCTGTCCAGGTGGTAGGATGAGAGAAGACGTCTGACTGTCCAGGCGGTAGGATGAGAGAAGACGTCTCTGTTCAGGCGGTAGGGTGAGAGAAGACGTCTGACTGTCCAGGCGGTAGGATCCGAGGACACGATGAGAGAAGACGTCTGTCTGTCCAGGTGGTAGGATCCGAGGACACGATGAGAGAAGACAGATGAGCGCACTCACAGCCTCTCGGTTCTGTAATCAGCGCAGGGAGATGGTAGCGCGATACGTGGAACAACTTTCCATCCAGAGATAACACTGAGAGAGGAAAATGCTGGCGGTGATGTTCTGCGTTTAATCTGATTAGTGATTAGAAATGGCGCTGCAATCCACAGGAGAGCCGTTTTCTGAGGTCTCACTGGCTCCTAGCCCAACGCTTGATTGGATATTAACTAAGAATCTAATTCATCTGAATTATGGACTCATTGATAGGGTCGTCGCTAATCAATTTTTACCAAGTTCCTTTAGAGATAAGATAAGCAAACAACTGCGAGCGAGACGGCGGATAATATTTCATCACAACGAGCGATTATTTTACATGGAGCCCCATCCTAAAACCGCTAATATTCCATTACTAGTCAGAGGAGATAGACGATTGTCCTCATTTCATTTCCATATTTATTAAAATTTGTATTGAAAACAGCAGGCTGGTCTAATTATAAGAATATCAAACCCGGGTTATTGGAGCCGCCGGACTTCACGCCGATCGTTAGCAGGATCTCCAGTCCAATTTTTACTTTATTTTATTATTAATCATTATTATGAAATATAAACGTACGATACAATGGTGCCATAATCTCCCACATCCAATCAGATTTGAAATAATTAAACAGTGTGGGTTGTATGCAGGTAGGTTGTTCAATAACGGACCTGGAGGTCCCCCAGGGCACAGGTCACCCCTCCCCCTCAGACAATTGTTTGCTGGAATTTTGTTTGTTAATTCACCAGATAGAGAAAGGTGATAAATCAAAGAAATGCGTCGCTCCAATGCAGAGAGTGGGGATAGGAATTCCCCGCCATTCGGGATCTATTCCACGCCGGATTTTACAGGAAGTTTTAGTTCGGCTTTTTAGGCCAAGACTCAATAAAATGCTCGATAACCAGCAGCGGGTCACAGTGACGGTGGAGGGACAAAACAACGGATTCCCATGAAGGTCATTTGTTCCAATCAAAGAAAAACATTAAAAGCTTCAGCAATAGAAAAGCTGCAATCTTCATTTCCACTGTTTCCCTATATACCCTACATACCCCCTATATACTCTACATACCCTATATACACCTTATATACTCTACATACCCTACATACACCTTATATACTCTACATACCCTATATACACCTTATATACTCTACATACCCTATATACATCTTATATACACTACATACCCTATATACACCTTATATACTCTACATACCCTATATACACCTTATATACTCTACATACCCTATGTACACCTTATATACTCTACATACCCTATATACACCTTATATACTCTACATACCCTATATACACCTTATATACTCTACATACCCTATATACACCTTATATACACTACATACCCTATATACACCTTATATACTCTACATACCCTATATACACCTTATATACTCTACATACCCTATGTACACCTTATATACTCTACATACCTTATATACATCTTATATACACTACATACCCTATATACACCTTATATACTCTACATACCCTATATACACATTATATACTCTACATACCCTATATACACCTTATATACACTACATACCCTATATACACCTTATATACACTACATACCCTATATACATCTTATATACACTACATACCCTATATACACCTTATATACTCTACATACCCTATATACACCTTATATACACTACATACCCTATATACATCTTATATACACTACATACCCTATATACACCTTATATACTCTACATACCCTACATACCCCTTATATACTCTACATACCCTATATACTCTACATACCCTATATACACCTTATATACTCTACATACCCTATATACACCTTATATACTCTACATACCCTATATACACATTATATACACTACATACCCTATTTAGTTGTCTGAGTTATAGTTCAGCTCAGAATAATTGTTCCTAATTTTGGGTCTCTGTTTCAGTTCAGCTGAGGTTGCACATCTTCTACCTTCCTCTGGGTGTCGCTGTCACCACAGGTCAAGGTTGGAATTGCAGCTGGCTAAATGTATTGGGTACCTCTTGCTCAGAAGCAGCTCAGTGGGATTGGTCACCCCACTGTGCATTCTGGGAGAGGGTACTTAAGGGGCAGACACCATTTTTTCGGGTCTTCCGATCCTGACCTGACGGCCTTCCTGGCCTCAGGGATGTGTTAGCAGTTTTTCTGCCTCGGGGGCCTGCAGATCCCCGAGGCTGCGTTACTGAGAGTAGGACCAGGAGTTTCTGGGGCCTACTGATCCAGAGATGGTCCTGTGTCGCCTTGCCTGCGGGAAGGAACCAAGCAATTGAGGGCTCAATTGGAGGACGCATCCGGATAAAATCTACCTCACAGTGCTGCCGGCCTGGCTGAAAGATCCTGGCACGGTGTGTTGTGTTTCGGGACTTTACCAAGTGAGTGATTACACAAGTCTGTGGCAGAGACTTTTTGAACGAGCACCGGCTGCTAGGTCAGTGAAGGAGGCCTATCCGGTGGATGCTGGATCCAGTGTGGAAGCTGTTTGTCCTCTGGATTAAAGAAAATACCGTGATCCGCAAATACAAGGTACCTGAATCTCCCCCAACCCTCCATCCCTCTGTTTGGAAATTCTTTAATAAAACCCTTGAGAAAAAGAGACTAATGCCGCGTACACACGATCGATTTTCTCGACAGTGAAAACACCGTCGAAAAAATCGACCGGAAAAACAAGGGAACGGCTTGGTTCCCCACACACATCCGTTTTTCCCGACATTTTTTTTTTGGTCGAGAAAAACGACCGTGTGTGGGCTCCCTATGGGGAAAACTGCCGCGGAAAAAAACGACGGGAATCACGACAAGAAAACTTAGAGCATGTTCTAATTTTTCTCGTCGTGATTAATGCCGTTCTTCCCGTCGGGAAAAACGACAAAAAGCCCACAGACGATCGCTTTTCTCGTCCAAAGGAAAAAATGACACTTTTCTCGACAAGAAAAACGGTCGTGTGTACGCGGCGTAAGTGTTTGGTGCAGACATTTGTGAACAACTCTTCAAGGAAGACCCCTAGGACCACCGTGGTGAACATTAAGGTAACGGCAGGCCCAAATCTTAAACCAGCGGCCCCTTCGGGGTATTGCTACACCTATATACACCTTATATACCCTACATACCCTTTATACACCTTATATACTCTACATACCCTATATACACCTTATATACCCTACATACCCTTTATACACCTTATATACTCTACATACCCTATATACACCTTATATACCCTACATACCCTTTATACACCTTATATACTCTACATACCCTATATACACCTGTAGCGCACCAACCCCAGACTTTACCTGCTTTTCTTCTGCTTGGCTCCTCCGCAGGAAAATAATGAGGCACACCGCACCACAAGCCCGTACCCTCCTGAATAGGGAGGTTGAGCGGTGTTAGTTTCTCGGGCCTGCTTGCGACTGGTGTAAAAAGGCCTCCAGTGCTGACCTTGTTTCTGTAGTAACCAGAATCTTTCTTGCACAATAAACAGTCTCTTTTAGAGCAGACGGGTTGAGACAAACACGGGTCAGATAAGGTGGGAGGAGGTCAAGGCACAAACTTTAAATTTGGGTTTCTCCTGTTATGAATAGCACTAACAGGCTTGGCGCATGGTCGCTATCACCGACCATGAGGGGTCCCTGCCACAGACCACGTGAATAGGGCCTCTGCCACAGGCCCGGTTGTTGGGTCTCTGCCACCGACCGAATTCACGATGGGTCTCTGCCACAGACCATGAGAACGTATTGACCCCTGTCAGGGAAAGGACATCCATCCGGAGAGTTACCAGAGGCCCCACCGTCACCAGCGATACCTTCGGGAAGGGTCACCTCCCTGGCCTCCTTGTCCTAGATTTGGGCACCCACTTCCAGGGGGCACCCTAGGAGCCCTCGATCTCTTGCGGGACCCAGTCGAAGGTACTGGGCCCCGGGCCTCTCTCGAAGTACCTCACCCCAGAATTAAGGTGTACCCAGAGACCTCCCAACAGGCCTCCCGGCATAGGGCACCCGGAGGCGACACACCCACACCCAGGCTTAAGGTGCCTGAGCGCCGAACGACAATGACCCCTCTGGAAGATGGCCGCCCCGTTTTATATCCTCTCCCGACAGGCACAGCAGGTTCCCCGCCCCGCCGTACTGCTGCCGAGAGTGGACAAAAAGGACACAACCTCGTACTGCAGTTTAACCTGGGACCCACGGCAACAGTGCCACCTATAGGCCCCAGTGAACTTAACCACCAGTACTATCTCCCAGGGATATAAATGGTCAATGAGACCTAACAATTGGTACATCTGAGCCTGGCTACCACTCAGATGCTTCCCCCTAAATGTAACCACCCGCTACACATCCCCCTCACTTGTGAACACTGGTCCCCAGTGTCTGAAACCAATTAATGCCTCCTCAATCTGAGTCAACATAAGCCAGATCCAGAGACAAACAAAAAAAATGACAATTTAAAATTTCGTTTGTTTGTGCCGGAACCTAACATGGGAAGGAAAAACACAGATGGGAATAAGGGTGTACAGATATATAAAACACTTTAAGATCACTCAAACTTCACAGTAAAAATTTACAATTTCCTCCCGCAGAACTAACTAAGACCCACCCCATACTCAGCAGTCTTGCTTGTCGATCACCTGCAGAGGAAGAGAGAAAAACACATAATCCAACAATATGTAATTTAAAATGAACAGGCCTCTCCCTAGAGAAAAACCTGCTCGCTCTAACAGTAAGTGCAATGTAAAACTTTAATGTAACCGTTGCGCAACACCGCCACCTAGTGGTAGTGCCGCGGTCAGGACACCTGTTGATGACAAGAAATTTTCTTCTCTGTGAACTGCGGCCCTCACTAACTATGACCCCAAAGTCCTGGTTATCTTTGTGGTGGGAAGAGAAGGGAGAATAACAACAACAACTCCCATTCCTCCAAAGAGTAAAATACCCCTTTACCATGGTCAAAGTTCCTGAAGAGAGAAAAGAAAAAATAAATTGTTCAAACGCAAAACACAAGAGTCTGGTCTCTCACAAATAGTAATGTGGATCTGGCAATACCAACGGCTTCCAAAGTCTATCGAAGGTATCTATGTGATACTCCACATCATCCTTATCCTTTCTGCAGATAAGCACTTTGTCCGCATGAATGTGCCGACCCAACATCCACGCAGCTTTGCAATCTTTGAAATGCAGAGTTGCGGCAGGTGAACACGAAAAGTATCTTCTAGCGTGGGGTACCTTGAGGTGTGCCCACACAAACTTCGAATACCACCGGTCCCTGCAGGCCTCAACCTCGAACAGAACTTGCTTGGATAGATACGGGTATTCCCACCCATATTCACTAGCGACCTTTTGGTTAACGAGTCTCTGTAAGCGGGACAGAGGTGGCATAGTGGCACGGTCTCCTGCGCCAGGCAAAACAACAGCATCCGGGTGTCGAGGCACTTTAACTACCTCTGGGCCAGTTGCAGGGGCCCGCAGCGACACCGGTCCAGCAGTAGCAGTAGTAGCGGAAGCAGGTGCTCCCGATTGTGGAAGGGTAGACAAGGGGACAGATCCCTCCTCAGGCTCGGTGGCCACCACCCGGGGTGTACTTTCCCCAGTAGACATGGGCGGGTTCCTAGGCCTATGGAACAAGGACAGGGGCATCTTCTCCCATCCCTTCCTCTCAAACAGTTCGTCAATCGTGGCATAATCACCCGTGTCTGAGACGGACTCTAGGTCAGAGGTATCGTACTCCTCCGCAGGGAAATAATTCCTGATGAAGGACGATTCACCCCCTCTGGCCAACTCACTAGCATGTGAATCCCCAGGGCTAGGGGCCTGTAACAAAGTCTCTCCCCCTGGCTTACCTCGGCTTGGAGAAGGACTCGGACGTCTGGGACTTTTCTTTTCAGAGACATCCATTCCGGGTAAGCGCTGGGGCGTTGCTCCACCACGGGCGAAAGAAGCTTTCACAAGACCCATCTTCCTCTTGGGCGGTGGGAGAAAAGACTCTGTCGTTGCCGAATCAGCATCCTCCGGTTTCTCACTCGCTACAACGAGCTCCTCTGTGACTTTCTCCGAAGTCTCGTCAGTGCGCGCAGGGGTGGCTGTACAAGCTTCAATTCCTCCTTCCGGAGTGGTGGCGCCGGTAAGGCAGTTGAGGTGGAAGGCCCGAGGCCTTTCTGTAGGCTGCTCCACCTCGAAAAGAAACTCCTTACAGCTTTCGCATCCCCCGAATGGCTTCAGATGAACCACCAGTCCCGAGCAGCCGGGACAAATCACACCGAAGGCCTCCACGTCTCTACACACATAGAGGACAAATCTTCCCCGGGGCTTGAGCCGAATCCCCGTATCCGTAACCGAAACAGCGAATGATGTCATTTTCATGGTATTTGAAGCTGGAACCCATGAGGCATGAGAGGACATGCTGACCACTTGCTGCTCCATCGCGCACTGACCTTTTCCGCGCCAAAATCCCCACGTGTAACTCAATACATGGTCAGACTCCTCCCATTTTCTACATTACTTGCAGGCTTTTCTGAATAGACACGCCCACGAACTACGCAGTCAGGGTTCTCCTCGTGGCACAGTTTCAAACATGGTCGACCTCCACGGAACTTCACTGGGGAATAAAAGTTCAGCTTCTGGGGGTTTTTCACTCCATGCCCGCAAACACATCCCGGACTCGAGCCCCCACGTGTAGCGCACCAACCCCAGACTTTACCTGCTTTTCTTCTGCTTGGCTCCTCCGCAGGAAAAGAATGAGGCACACCGCACTACAAGCCCGTACCCTCCTGAATAGGGAGGTTGAGCGGTGTTAGTTTCTCGGGCCTGCTTGCGACTGGTGTAACAAGGCCTCCAGTGCTGACCTCATTTCTGTAGTAACCAGAACAAGTCCTTATCTTTCCCCAGTAAGCAACTGTCCACACCAACTGAAAGGTCCAACACTTGTTTATTCTTTCTTGCACAATAAACAGTCTCTTTTAGAGCAGACGGGTTGAGACAAACACGGGTCAGATAAGGTGGGAGGAGTTCCAGGCACAAACTTTAAATTTGGGTTTCTCCTGTTATGAATAGCACTAACAGGCTTGGCGCATGGTCGCTATCACCGACCATGAGGTGGTCTCTGCCACAGACCAGGTGAATAGGGCCTCTGCCACAGGCCCGGTTGTTGGGTCTCTGTCACCAACCGAATTCAAGATGGGTCTCTGCCACAGACCATGAGAACGTGGATTACCTTCTAAAAGTATTGACCCCTGTCAGGGAAAGGACATCCATCCGGAGAGTTACCAGAGGCCCCACCGTCACCAGCGATACCGCGCCGGGTCTTCGGGAAGGTCACCTCCCTGGCCTCCTCGTCCTAGATTTGGGCACCCACTTCCAGGGGGCACCCTAGGAGCCCTCGATCCCTTGCGGGACCCAGTCGAAGGTACTGGGCCCCGGGCCTCTCTCGAAGTACCTCACCCCAGACTGAAGGTGTCTGAGATGGAACAGCAACTCCGTCTCTGGGCCTAGAGTACCCAGAGACCTCCCGACAGGCCTCCGGGCCTAGGGCATGCGGAGGCGACACACCCGCAACCAAGGCTTAAGGTGCATGAGCGCCAAACGACGACGACCCCTCTGGAAGATGGCCGCCCCCTTTTATATCCTCTCCCGACAGGCACAGCAGGTTCCCGCCCCGCCGTACTGCTGCCGAGAGTGGACAAAAAGGACACAACCTCGTACTGCAGTTCAACCCGAGACCCACGGCAACAGTGCCACCTATAGGCCCCAGTGAACTTAACCACCAGTACTATCTCCCAGGGATAGAAATGGTCAATGAGACCTAACAATTGGTACATCTGAGCCTGGCTACCACTCAGATGCTGCCCCCTAAATGTAACCACCCGCTACACACCTTATATACTCTACATACCCTATATACACCTTATATACTCTACATACCCTATACACACACCTTATATACACTTCATACCCTATATACACCTTATATACCCTATATACACCTTATATACTCTACATACCCTATATACACCGTATATACCCTCTATACACCTTATATACCCTACATACCCCATATACACTGTATATACACGACATACCATATATACACCTTATATACACTACATACCCTATAACCCTAACCCTAACCCTAACCCTAAGAGAGCCGCTGGTTTGATTTTTTCGAGCCCTGCGTACAGCTCCACCAACCCCCGGCAATCTACTCAACCCACTTTTGGCACAGTTAGTCTAGGGGATGTTATCTATCACAATCCATACCTGATTGTACACACACCTCAACTATATTAAGAGGCAAGCACTATGTGCAATGATAATACACTGATAGCAAGTGGTAAAGTATAACTGTTTTACTTTTGGTTAAAAGGCATAGGTTAAAACATAACACATAACTTGCTTACAGAGCCCTGCAGCTTCTGATATAGTATACTCTAATAACGCAGCGCGGTCATACACCACGTGCAGCTATTAGTATCTATGCGCCCTGTGACGCACCAAACAATATTCTCCCCCCGGTCAGGCCTGACACAGATTTAACTTAGTCCTTAGAATAACACTTTCTTCGCATGCAACTTGAACGGTGGTGCACATACAGGAAACAACACTTGTAATCCACAGAGTAGGCAATCAAAAAGAACAGTTCACTGGAGACCACTCACTCAGTTCCGCTACTAGTCTCCAGTGAAATAGCAAATAAAGGCCGGTGGGCCAAGGCAGTCTCTAGGCCTAGCAACAGTACAGCCTATTGGATTGAGCAGGTGCTCGCTCACCACTCCGGACGCGATCCCAGTCCAGGACTTCCACCACTGTGTCTCCGCACACAGCGTCTGAACGATCGGGTCTCTGATCCGACCAATGTCAGCAACTTGAAGAAAGTCAGATGCCACCCAGGCTCGCATCAAGGTGGAAGGCTCTTTGGAAGTGGTACCAGGCCCCAGGCTTCAGGCCCGATACTCCAGCAGATCCGCACAGGAAGCCCGGTTGATAGCCGCGCGGTGTCCAAGAGGCCGAGCTTAGCCTCGCCTCCTCCTTTTATCTCCCCACCCACAAGTCTCTGCGCTAGCAACATTGCACCCTGGGTGCCAAACGGGGTTCTGGGAAATGCAGTCCTAGAGTCTTAAAGGAGACCCCGCTACACCTATATACACATAAAAGGAAAAATTCTTCCCATTGGATGGCACAGAGTACAAGAGAATCAAGTTGTCTGCTGTTACTCTCAAGCTCTTCACAGAATAAACAAATTGGGTACTCTTACCAAATCAGGTGGACTCATCTGTTAAAAGAGAAAAGGTAGGTCCCCTGTTCACTAATTATCAAAATACTGTGCAGAGTATAGAATCCTAGTACAGTATCCCGTTCATTGCGGTCTCACCAAAAAAGGTGCGGTCTCCGTTGGCCAAATAACAATGCAAAGACAAACTCACCGGGGAGAAAAAGAGAGGAACCCCCCCGAATAAAGAAGCCACGGGTGGACCACGCCGCATGAAAAAATGTGCCATCTAATGGGAAGAATTTTTCCTTCATTGTGTTTGTTTCACATGGACTTCTTCTTATATTGTTATTTGAAGCCTATTGGCCTCCTTGACCTTTTTTACTATTAGTTCTTATTCATTATATATTCATTCACAGTTCACATTGTGTAATTTTTAGTGTGTACCCTTTATATTTCTGATCCTTTAGCGCTGCACTATTTATTTACTATTTATGCTTGACTTTGTTAGTTTGAGTGCTAGCAGCTTTTTTGTTATTCTTTTTGGGTTTTAGCGCAGTCTTTCCCCCCATTTTTTCAATACCCTATATACACCTGTAGCGGGTATTTACTTTAAGGCCCAGAGACTACCATACCCAGGATGCATTTTCCCACGCAAGGACTGCTGGGGGTGGGGTATTTAACCAGGGGGCGGACCGGAGAACTGTCTCTTTGGACATCGCCGGCCCAGCAAGTGGAACTCTGTGCTGAGTCTGCTGATAATACAGGGCCTGAAGCCTGGGCGCATCAACCGACACCTTTCCGGAGAAGGCCGCAGTTATTGAACTTCCCGGGGAGGACTGGTCCGGAAGCGATGTAGAGGGGCTCATGGAGTTGTTGTCCCCGAGCCAGAAGGCATGGTTAGTTGATCTCAAACCAGATGGACAGACCTCTTTTACCTATGCACTGGTAGAATGGAGAGAAGAGATACCTGAGAGTTTCAGAGGGCAGAGTGTGTAAGCCATAGATGGGAAGATATACCACTTGGCGCACGCAAAGGCTATAAAGAAGGAGCCTCCGCAGTCACCCACGGTTCCCAGAGGTTCCAAAGACATGACAGCTTCAGGGACACCTCTAACCACTATAGGTCCTGAACTTCTAAATCCATTAGGAGACCTTGTCACAAAGTGTCAGAAGAGTAATACGGTACATGTAGAAGCTGGGTACCGGAAGCTCAGGATTTTTTCAGGGAAGCAACTTGTACCACTTGGAGAAGAGGACTTCGATACTTGGATGGAGCAGGCAATGCAACCTGTGGAAGGATGGGAAATACCGGAGGCCCAAATAAAGCAGCGCATAAGAGAAAGTTTAAAGGGTGCTGCTGCTGAAGCCGTGAAGAACCTCAGGTTCAGTAATGCTGCTTGTACTGCCTTTGACTATTTAACTATGTTACAGGAAGAGTTTGGCCAATTGGACAAAGTGGTCAATTTAGTCTACCAGTTTGAGCATACCCTTCATCTTCCAGGAGAAAGACTGTCTGAATATGTGCGCAGACTAAATAAGATGCTGTGCCAAATTGTCCTTAAAAAGGGGATGCTGCCACAAGCTATAGATGCGGCCAGGATGAAGCAGATTTTAAGGGGAGCACTGCGTTCTGATCCAGTCTGGCTCCCTCTGAAAACCACTAGTGGAATCATGTCCTTGAATTACCCAGACGTTGTGCGAATAATAAGGGATGAAGAGGCTTTGCTGAAAGACCAACAGGTGACAGAGAAGCCCAATACTCCCCCCTCAGTTGGGGTCAGATCTGCAATGGCCACTGACTGGGACTCGGGAGTGGAGGTCTTAAAGTCACAGATGACCCAAGTATTAGAGATGCTGACCTCTTTAATGGCCAAAAACTCAGGAGTTGGAGAAAAAGAAGAAGTCAGGAAAGAGCTGTACCAGAGTGTTTCAACACCAGTCTCCCCGCGGGATAGAGGGGAAGCTGTTTGCTTCAACTGTGGAGGAATTGGCCATTTTGGGCGAGTGTGCCTCAGTCCAAGGAAGACCCGAGGCAACTACCGCCAGTCGACGGAAAACTCCAGAGGGCCCCGGTGAAAGAGTCATCTCCAGCAAGCTCCATTAGAATCAGAAAGCAAGAGAAACCAAGAGGTGAGGGGAATAATTCTCTGTCAAAAGCACACAATACCCCTCCTTTGGAGGAAAAACCCCAAAAGTCACAAGAAATCAATGCATACCAGGCCCAACAGGGAGTAAGATCCAGGAAACGGTGGAATAAGAAAAAAAACACAAAAGGCCAAACTCATGAGTCCGAGGAAAGAGGCCTCTCCAAAGAAATTACCAGCCAAGCTAGTGGGGCCCTCCCCAGTAGTCCCCATTCAAGTGGAGGGAGTCTACACGAAAGCCATTCTGGACACAGGGGCTCAAGTAACTCTCCTGTATAGGGACTTTTACCAAAAACACCTGAGACATTTGCCCTTACAAAAGTTGGAAGACTTGGAAATATGGGGAATTGGCACCCAGAGCTTTCCTTATGACGGTTACCTTCCGATCAGATTGGCCTTCGACCCCTCGGTGGCAGGAGAGACAGAGGTCTTTGACACATTGGCAGTGGTTTGCCCCGCCCACCAGGGGCCAACAAAAGTTCCCTGATAATAGGAACCAACACTGACCTGGTAAGAAGGCTACTGGCCCCTCTAGTGCAAGAGCAGGATGTCTCGACAGACAGACACCCCATGTTGCAGTTGGCTTATCAGCAGTTGATGTTGGAGAAGAAGGCCCCAGAAGAGGGGGTAGGGAAAGTCTGGAGATTGGAGAAGAAGGAGAGAGTGTTGCAACCTGGTGAAGTGGCCTGTCTGAGGGCCACTGTGAAGCTCACCTGGGAACAGCCTGGCCCCTTTGTAGTCCTGGAACCAGACCCTCTGGACACCCACCCAGGATTGGAGGTAATCCCCGATGTAGTCCCGCTGAGGGCTCTAAAGAAGTCAAATGGCCGGGTACCAGTGAGTATCAGAAACACCACTGTCTCACCTGTGAAGATTCCGGCCCGGCTGCTGTTGGGTCAAGTAAACCCTGCCACCCCAGTGGTCCTGTCTGACTTGGAGAAGACTGAAGGGGGAGAACCCATTTTGGAGAAACTCTGCCCGAAGAACACGACCCTACCACCGGTGTGGAAAGAGAGGGCCAGGGCCCAGCTGGCCAGGTGGAGGAAGATCTTCTCCAAAGATGAGTTTGACGTAGGGTGTGCGAGGAGTGCAACCCACAAGATCCGTCTGCAAGAAGACAAACCTTTCCGAGAAAGGGTCCGGCTGGTCCCACTGGCTGACCTGGAGGACTTACGCGAGCAACTTGTAGAGCTCAAGAGAACTGGTGTTATCCGGGAATCCAGGAGCCCATATGCCTCCCCTATTGTAGTGGTCAGAAAGAAGAATGGGTCGCTGAGACTCTGTATAGACTACAGGACTCTCAATAGAAGAACGATACCTGACCAGTACACTACTCCTAGGATAGAGGATGCTCTACAGAGTTTGTCTGGAGCCAAGTGGTTCAGCGTCATGGACCTGAAGAGTGGGTATTACCAAATCCCAATGCATCCAGAAGACAGAGAGAAGATGGCATTCATCACCCCAGTGGGATTCTATGAATTTAACAAGGTCTGTCGGGGGCTCCTGCCACTTTCCAGCGACTGATGGAAAAGACAGTGGGGGACATGAACCTCATTGAAGTCTTAGTGTATCTAGACGACATCATTGTCTTTGGGAAGACTCTGGAGGAACACAAGGAAAGGCTGGAGAAAGTCCTGAAAAGACTCAGTGATGAGGGACTCAAACTGTCCAGGGAAAAGTGTCAGTTCTACCAATCCTCAGTTCATTACCTGGGACACATAGTGTCTGAAGAAGGAGTGTCTACAGATCCTGACAAACTGGAGGCAGTTACCTCATGGCCCCGGCCAACTACAGTGACTGAGCTCAGATCCTTTCTGGGGTGCTGCTCCTACTACCGCAGGTTTGTGGAAGGATTTGCAAGAATTGCCAAACCTCTGAATGAGTTGCTGAAGACAGAAGGAGAGGAAGATGACTCTGGCCCTAGGAAGCCGGGAGAGTCAGTGGAAGACCAGTGGACTGAGAAGTGTGAAGAGGCCTTCACTAGGTTGAAAAGGAGTCTGACCACTGCCCCTGTCTTGGCCTATGCAGACACCAAGAAGCCCTATGAATTGCATGTGGATGCCAGTCATGATGGTCTGGGAGGTGTGCTGTATCAGAAGTATGAAGAACAGCTAAGTCCAGTTGCTTATGTGAGTAGGAGTTTAACCTCAGCTGAAAAGAATTACCCCACCCACAAATTGGAATTCTAGGCCTTAAATTGGGCTGTTGTAGACAAACTGAAGGACTATTTATATGGAGCTGACTTTGTGGTGAAAACAGACAATAACCCACTCACTTACCTCTTCACCACAGCCAAGCTGGATGCCACTGGCCACCATTGGTTGGCCGCCCTCTCTGGGTTCAACTTCAGTTTAAAGTATAGACCTGGAACTGGAAACCGAGATGCTGATGCTTTGTCCAGAAGATCTCATGCTCCCACCTGCAGTACAGAAGACTGGACTCAAGTGACCCCAGATGGAGTGCGGGCCTTGTGTCAGGGAGCAGAGCTCCAAGCTAGTGGTGGATCCAGAGCAGAAGAAATTGGAGTCTCGGTGGTAGGAGTGCCCAAGTACTATTTTGATGTGACCCAGATTGGCGAAGACGACTTGCCGAAACTGTCCAAGAAGGATATAAGACAGGACCAGTTAGAAGACCCTTGGGGAAGATTGGCTCTGGAAGCCCTGGAAGATCAGGATCCGGACAGGCTCTTGCATGATCCCTCAAAGGAGGCCCGCCTAATACGCAAGGAATGGGACAGGTTACAGGTGCATCAAGGGGTGGTCTACCGACGGGGCCCCTCTGATAACCTGGAAGACAAGTGGCAACTATTCCTGCCAGAAAAACACCGGAAGACTGTTATGAATGCCCTACATGACAACCATGGCCACCTTGGAGCCGAAAGAACCTTTCAGCTCATAAGGAGCAGATTCTATTGGCCCTGTATGCGGGCTGAAGTGGAGGAATAATGTCACTCATGTGCTCGCTGCATACAAAGGAAAACATTGTCTCATCAAGCTGCCCCAATGGGCCACCTGCAAAGCCAAGGACCTTTGGACTTGGTATGCATTGATTTTCTTTGTCTGGAACGTGTCTTGGGGGGACATGGAAATGTTCTGGTGATAACCGACCATTTCACCCGTTACACTCAGGCCTTTCCAACTAAAGACCAGAAGGCTTCCACTGTGGCCAAGATACTTGTAGAGAAGTACTTCGTACACTACGGATTACCTCAACTCCTTCATTCCGATCAAGGGAGGGACTTTGAAAGTCGACTAATCCGGAAATTACTGGATTCCCTAGGGATAAAGAAGACCCGCACAACCCCCTATCATCCCCAAGGAGATGCCCAACCGGAAAGGTTTAACAGGACTTTGTTGAATATGCTGGGAACCCTGAGCAGTGAGGAAAAGCAGCATTGGAGCAAGCATATAGCTGCCATCGTGCATGCCTATAACAGCACAACTAGTTATGTCACCGGGTACTCCCCTTACAGATAAATGTTTGGCAGAGAAGCGAGACTACCTGTAGATCTGGCCTTTGGTACCTCGATAGACCACACATCGGCTGCTTCCCACAAGGGATATGTGGACCGGCTACAGAGAAGCTTACGACTGGCTTATGAGAAGGCACAAGCCACCTCTGACCAGAGAGGGGCCCGGAATAAATGGAATTTTGACCTCAGAGTTCGGATCCATGACTTGCAACCAGGAGACAGAGTGTTGTTGCGGAATCTTCGCGTTCCAGGGAAGTATAAGCTTGCTGATAGATGGAAATCACAGCCATACGTGATCTGTAAGAAATTGCCTGGCCTGCCAGTATACCAGCTGAAACCTGAAGGCCAAGTGGGACCTCTGAAAACCTGGCACAGGCACCACTTATTGCCCCTCTCCGAAGCAGCCTGGATACCTTCTACTCCGGATTCTCCTAAATCACCTTCAACCTCCAATACTCCAAGACCCAACACCAGATCTCAGACCACTCAGTCAGGAGAGATGAATACCTCAAACCAGAGTGAAGATGAGGAAATGGAACTGAGCTGGCTGTGGCCCACTCCGACCACTGAACCAATGGTCATGGATCCTGCACCCTGTGAAGTTACCATTGAAGGCGCCTTGAATGCTGAAGCTGCTGAGTTCATTCCATCATGCAATCTGACTGAAGAGTGGGAAGATTCCCTGGAGTCAATCCCAGCCGAAGATCCAAGAGATTCTTTGTATCTCTCTGCACCAGAATTGGATGCCCCTGAAGCGGCAGGAGCCATTACACTTGACCAAGTACAAGGAAGAATGGAAGAGCCCAGTGTACCTGATGCCTCAATTCCCAGGGAACAAAGAGTGAAGAGAGCTATTCGTCCTCTTCGGAAACTAACCTACACTCAGTTGGGAGAATGTTCTGAGGATACAGTTGTGACTGCAAGAAGGACAATAGAGAAACCTGGCCCCTCCACTGTGCATTTAGTGGAGGGCAACCCCAGCTCCCTCTCTGGCACAGTTAAGCAGGTCACTTCCACTAGTATGACCTGTGGGCAGGACAATCTTCCTCACCAAGTTTGGTGAAAGGTTTCCCTGCCCAGTTCTTTTGCTACTGTAAATTGTATTGTTTGCAATTAATGTCCATATTATCTTTGGGGACCAAAGATTTTAAGTGGGGGGAGTGTGTAGTGGGTGTTTGCTTTAAGGCTCAGAGACTACCATACCCCGGATGCATTTCCCCGCGCAAGGACTGCTGGGGCGGGGTATTTAACCAGGGGGCGGACCGGAGAACTGTCTCTTTGGACATCGCCCGCCCAGCAAGTGGAACTCTGTGCTGAGTCTGCTGATAATACAGGGCCTGAAGCCTGGGCCTGTATTATTCCAAAGAGCCTTCCGTACCCACCGAGGAGCCTGAGGGACATCACATCTTGCTGCTGTTCTGTTGCTGTCAGGAGGACTGAAGACCCGGGTGTCGTGGAATCTGTGTACCAAGACACAGCAACGGAAGATACGGACACGGACTGTTCCAGTTGGGTGAGAGAGCACTTGCTCGTGAGGATAATATAGGATCTCTAGACCCAGTAACTGTTGTTCGGAACTAACTTTAATGTTTGCAGTTGCACACCGGAGGGACAGTGCATTGAATAACACTAGTAGATTTGTTCTGGGTCACCAAGTTATCACTTTCCTTTATTCTTGTGGATTACAAATTGTTCCAGAAGTGCAACACCGTTTGCTAGCAAAGATCTTTCTCTGCAGAACTTTCACATAGTACAGCCAGGCCTGACTTAGTAGTAGTAGTGACATTGCCGGGCGCCATCTTGTCCACGAGGGGGAAGAGCTGCAGCGGGGTTCGTTAGCTTCTTATTATAGAACTGTATATCTGTCTGTGTGATCAAACATTTCTTTCATTGCAGGGCTCTGCATATGTCTATGTATTCTGCTTAACCATTATGTTCAGTAAAGTACCAGGGTTAAGTATATCAGTTGTTGGTGTCATTTACTGTACAGGAGAAACGGTTAGTGATAGCTACGCTATACTGTTGTGTGCCTTTATTGTGGGATTGTGCTGCCAAGAATCACAGGTTACACAATCCCATCCTCCCCTACTGACTGTGCCAGGGGAGGGTAGAGCCAATTGCCGGGGGTTGACAGTGAGTGTTACAGGGCCCGAAACAAATCAAACCAGCGGCCCTCTTAGCTGGGGGTATCGCTACACACCTTATATACCCTACATACCCTATATACACCTTATATACCCTACATACCCTATATACACCTTATATACTCTACATACCCTATATACACCTTATATAAACTGCATACCCTATATACACCTTATATACTCTACATACCCTATATACACCTTATATACCCTACATACTCTATATACACCTTATATACCCTACATACTCTATATACACCTTATATACTCTACATACCCTATATACACCTTATATACTCTACATACCCTATATACACCTTATATGCCCTGCATACCTTTTATACACCTTATATACCCTATATACACCTCATATACCCTACATACTCTATATAAACCTTATATACACTACATACTCTATATACACCTTATATACACTACATACCCTATATACACCTTATATACCCTACATACCTTATATACACCTTATATACTCTACATACCCTATATACACCTTATATACCCTACATACTCTATATACACCTTATATACTCTACATACCCTATATACACCTTATCTACCCTACATACCTTATATACACCTTATATAACCTATATACACCTCATATACCCTACATACCCTATATGCACCATATATACACCTTATATACCCTAAATACCCCTTTATATACACTACATACCCTATATACACCTTATATACCCTACATACTCTATATAAACCTTATATACACTACATACTCTATATACACCTTATATACACTACATACCCTATATACACCTTATATACCCTACATACCCTATATACACCTTATATACCCTACATACTCTATATACACCTTATATACTCTACATACCCTATATACACCTTATCTACCCTACATACCTTATATACACCTTATATAACCTATATACACCTCATATACCCTACATACCCTATATGCACCATATATACACCTTATATACCCTAAATACCCCTTTATATACACTACATACCCTATATACACCTTATATACCATATATACACCTTATATACTCGACATACCCTATATACACCTCATATACCCTACATACTCTATATAAACCTTATATACACTACATACCCTATATACACCTTATATACACTACATACCCTATATACATCTTATATACACTACATACCCTATATACACCTTATATACTCTACATACCCTATATACACCTTATATACCCTACATACTCTATATACACCTTATATACTCTACATACCCTATATACACCTTATCTACCCTACATACCTTATATACACCTTATATAACCTATATACACCTCATATACCCTACATACCCTATATGCACCATATATACACCTTATATACCCTAAATACCCCTTTATATACACTACATACCCTATATACACCTTATATACCCTACATACTCTATATAAACCTTATATACACTACATACTCTATATACACCTTATATACACTACATACCCTATATACGCCTTATATACCCTACATACCCTATATACACCTTATATACCCTACATACTCTATATACACCTTATATACTCTACATACCCTATATACACCTTATCTACCCTACATACCTTATATACACCTTATATAACCTATATACACCTCATATACCCTACATACCCTATATGCACCATATATACACCTTATATACCCTAAATACCCCTTTATATACACTACATACCCTATATACACCTTATATACCATATATACACCTTATATACTCGACATACCCTATATACACCTCATATACCCTACATACTCTATATAAACCTTATATACACTACATACCCTATATACACCTTATATACACTACATACCCAATATACACCTTATATACTCTACATACACCTTATATACACTACATACCCTATATACACCTTATATACCCTACATACTCTATATAAACCTTATATACACTACATACTCTATATACACCTTATATACACTACATACCCTATATACACCTTATATACTCTACATACCCTATATACACCTTATATACCCTACATACTCTATATACACCTTATATACTCTACATACCCTATATACACCTTATCTACCCTACATACCTTATATACACCTTATATAACCTATATACACCTCATATACCCTACATACCCTATATGCACCATATATACACCTTATATACCCTAAATACCCCTTTATATACACTACATACCCTATATACACCTTATATACCATATATACACCTTATATACTCGACATACCCTATATACACCTCATATACCCTACATACTCTATATAAACCTTATATACACTACATACCCTATATACACCTTATATACACTACATACCCAATATACACCTTATATACTCTACATACACCTTATATACACTACATACCCTATATACACCTTATATACTCTACATACCCTATATACACCTTATATACCCTACATACTCTATATAAACCTTATATACACTACATACTCTATATACACCTTATATACACTACATACCCTATATACACCTTATATACCCGACATACCCTATATACACCTTATATACTCTACATACCCTATATACACCTTATATACACTACATACTCTATATAAATGCAAAAAATCTGAGGAAAACGCTTGGACAGCCACACTCCAAAAAGGTTCTTTTATTTAAAATAAAAGCACAAACAGCATGCCACAGCAAAAAAACAGCAAGTATGAGCTGACGTTTCGCACTGCGATTCAGTGCTTAATCATAGCTATGATTAAGCACTGAATCGCAGTGCGAAACGTCAGCTCATACTTGCTGTTTTTTTGCTGAGGCATGCTGTTTGTGCTTTTATTTTAAATAAAATAACCTTTTTTGGAGTGCGGCTGTCCAAGCGTTTTCCTCAGATTTTTTGCATTGTTATATGCATTGCCTGCACCCACGGCTCTGGATCTTGTGAATGAGTCACCAGTCACATCTGAGCGGTAACTCTCTCCCCATACTCTATATAAACCTTATATACTCTACATACCCTATATACACCTTATATACTCTACATACCCTATATACACCTTATCTACCCTACATACCTTATATAACCTATATACACCTCATATACCCTACATACCCTATATGCACCTTATATACACTACATACCTTATATACACCTTATATACCCTAAATGCACCTTTATATACACTACATAGCCTATATACACCTTATATACCATATATACACCTTATATACTCGACATACCCTATATACACCTTATATTCTCTACATATCCATATACATCTTATATACCCTACATACCCTATATACACCTTATATACCCTACATAAACTATATACACCTCATATACCCTACATACCCTATATACACCTTATATACACTACATATCTTATATACACCTTATATACCCTAAATACACCTTATATACACTACATACCTTATATACACCTTATATACTCGACATACCCTATATACACCTTTTATACTCTACATATCCATATACATCTTATATACCCTACATACCCTATATACACCTTATATACCCTACATAAACTATATACACCTCATATACCCTACATACCCTATATACACCTTATATACACTACATATCTTATATACACCTTATATACCCTAAATACACCTTATATACACCACATACCTTATATACACCTTATATACTCGACATACCCTATATACACCTTATATACTCTACATACCCTATATACACCTTATATACCCAACATACCCTATATACACCTTACATACTCTACATACCCTATATACACTACATACCCTATATACACCTTATATTAGGGATGAGCTTCGTGTTCAAGTCAAACTCATGTTCGACTCGAACATCGTCTGTTCGGCCAAATCGCCAAATTTCAAACAATATGGGCTGTTCGCTCCAAATTCAAGTGGCGCGTCACGGCCCATAATTCACTGCGTCATCGCAGTGCATTGCTGGCTGATGATTGGCCAAGCATGCACTATGACCCGCATGCTTGGCCAATCACAGCGCCGTCAGTACAGAGAGCCGTAATTGGCCAAAGGCAGGGTGCCTTTGGCCAATCATGGCTCAGGGGGATTAAGTACACGCCCCACACTATATAAAGCCGCCCGCGCGTCGGCCCCATGTAGTGTGTTCCGGCATTGAAAGAGAGAGATAGAGACAGAGAGAGTGTCATTTCATTTCAGTTACTTAGAGCAGGCAGGCGATTGAGTTAGCTGCAGTCAGGGTATTTAGTATATATATATACATATATATATATATATATATATATATATATATATATATGCACCCTAGATGTTGTATATATATATATATATATATATATATATATATACACTGTATTCAGTTTAGATAGAGCCGTTCCTGTTCTACTGTTGCTAAGATACTACAGGCAGGCAGTTGATTCAGTAAGCTGCTGTATATCACTGAGTATACTGTATTCAGTTTAGCTACACTGCAGACTGTTCCTGTTCTACTGTTGCTAAGATACTATGGGCAGGCAGTTGATTCAGTAAGCTGCTGTATATCACTCAGTATACTGTATTCAGTTTAGCTTCACTGCAGACTGTTCCTGTTCTACTGTTGCTAAGATACTACAGGCAGGCAGTTGATTCAGTAAGCTGCTGTATATCACTCAGTATACTGTATGCAGTTTAGCTTCACTGCAGACTGTTCCTGTTCTACTGTTGCTAAGATACTACAGGCAGGCAGTTGATTCAGTACGCTGCTGTATATCACTCAGTATACTGTATTCAGTTTAGCTACACTGCAGACTGTTCCTGTTCTACTGTTGCTAAGATACTACAGACAGGCAGTTGATTCAGTACGCTGCTATATATCACTCAGTATACTGTATTCAGTTTAGCTACACTGCAGACTGTTCCTGTTCTACTGTTGCTAAGATACTACAGGCAGGCAGTTGATTCAGTACGCTGCTATATATCACTCAGTATATATATACATCCCAGCTCTGTGCAGCTACATCTCACTGCAGGCCATTCCTTGTGTACCTATTCCAATACATCAAAGACAGTATGTCTGGAAGGCCAACAAGGACAGGCAGACACACACAGGCCAATAAAAGATGGCAAGCAGGCTCTGTGTCTAGAGGCAACAGTGCTGGTCGTGGACACGGTGCATTGTCATCAGCACGTGGCCGTGGGGCACGCTTGTCCTTTTTTTCGGCAGCTGGCCGTGTTGGCCGTTATATACTCTACATACCCCATATACACCTTATATACATTATATACCATATATACACCTTATATACTCTAAATACCCTATATATACCCTACATACCCTTTATACACCCGACATACCCCTTATATACCCTATATACCTTATATAGCACCCTCTAGTGTGCTAGGAGTAGAATGGATTTTTGTCAGTGTAGGTAAGTTGTTCAGGTTTGGCTGGCAGCCAGGCCTGTGTGTTTTTCTGGGTCAGGGTGGGTGACTCAGGGGGGCTGGATGACTCACAGGCAGAATCTCAGACCTCCCCTTACTTCTGGAACTTGCTGGAAACTTCCAGGAGAATGGGAGGGAGGTGAGGAGGAGCTGTCTGGAGTATTCTGTGGGCTCTCACCAACAGGTGGGTTGGCAGGGGGCAGGCCCCCTCAAATACTTAGGGTCAGCCCAACTGGGAGCAGTGTGGCGTTCGGGTGGAAGATGGAGATGGTGTGTTAGGCTGTAGGAGGCCTTTGAGAGTAAACCCCTAGTATGGGGGGAGGGGTGAACTCAGGCCTGGACTCGAGTGTGGAAGGGACCCCTCTTCACAACACACAGGAAAGTTCTGCCCAGAGGGGGTAAGGAAAGGGGCATCTGCAGCCAGGAGGGCTGGAGAAAGGGGCATCTGCAGCCAGGAGGGCTGAAGAAAGGGGCAGCTGCAGCAAAGGGGGCTGGAGAAAGGGGCATCTGCAGCCAGGAGGGCTGGAGAAAGGGGCATCTGCAGCCAGGAGGGCTGGAGAAAGGGGCAGCTGCAGCCAGGAGGACTGGAGAAAGGGGCATCTGCAGCAAGGAGGGCTGGAGAAAGCGGCAGCTGCAGCCAGGAGGGCTGGAGAAAGGGGCAGCTGCCCCCTCCAGCCCAAACGAAAAAATATTGGTCCCAGCCTTATTTTTTCGTTTTATTGCATTTTGTACCCTTTATGAGCTTTTTATAAATAAATACCGGACATCTTTTACATATTACACTATGGGAGTCCCTCTTTTTACTACTTTTCCGCATTAAAAGAGCAGTTTTTTGGATGTCTCCACCTGACCCCTGAAACATCTGATTTGAGTGGAGCTGCAGGAAGAAACGACTCCACAGGGACCAAGGAGCAAGTACACCTGAAAGGCTTTCTTGTATCTGGATTACGGTAAGAGCTCTGTGAGCATTAAGCTGCATGAGGATTTTACCTTGATAAAAGATTGCCAGTGATAGAAGAAGAGTAGTGTTGAGCGAACCCGAACTGTAAAGTTCGGGTCCGTACCGAACTTTAGCTTTTTCCCGAACCCGGACTTTGCCCAAAAGTCCGGGTTCGGGTTCGGCAATCTAATTACGCATTTAGAAATGCTTCAGGGGCCAGCCAATCACCTTTTGATTAGCTGGTGTGCCCTTAGAAGCCATCATAGCCATGCCTACTAATGGCATGGCTGTGATTGGTCAGTGCAACATGTGACCCAGCTTCTATATAAGCTAGAGGCACACAGCACACATGACACTCTGCTTCAGAATAGATAGGGAGAGGATCTAGTCTGCTGCTGCTGCTTTTAGGGAGAGATAGAAAGATAGATGAGGTAGTCCTGATTCTACAATCTGAGGGAAAAGATAGAGAGATAGTGTAGTGTAGGGCCAGGTTCCTGTTGGTGCTTTCAGGGAGAGAGAATATTATATAGGAGTCCAGATTCAGAGATTAAAATCAGCGTTCTGCATAGGTTTACCTGTTTGTGTTGCAGTGCAGTCTTTTTACACTGCCATGAGCCCAGTGTCAGAGAAAATCTAACTTTTAGGGGAAAAAAAAAAAGGCACTTTATTGTGCTCTTTTCCAAAAGACCCATAGGGCAAAAAAAAAAAAAAAAAAAAAAAAGCATTTTATTTTGCTCGTGCAAAAAAAGACCCGTTTAGGGCAAAAAAAAAAAAAATTGCACTTTAATGTACGCTTGCAAAAAGAGCCATTCAGGGGCACAAAAAAAAGTTTGCAGTGTGTTATACATATGTGGAGGTGTGTGAAATAAACAATTTCTATATAGTTTTCTCCTACTGTGCTATACTAAAAAAACAACATTTTTTTTGAATAGCATTTTCTGCAGTTCTGTAGCTGTGCGATTCAGCGGTTACGTACTGTGGGTGTGTTCTGCTCTTCCAAAAAACGCCGTTTAGGGGCACAAAAAAAAGTTTGCAGTGTGTTATACATATGTGGAGGTGTGTGAAATAAACAATTTCTATATAGTTTTCTCCTACTGTGCTATACTAAAAAAACAACATTTTTTTTTAAAAGCATTTTCTGCACTTCTGTAGGTGTGAGATACACAGTTTACATACTGTGGGTGTGTTCTGCTCTTCCAAAAACACCCATTTAGGGCAAGATCCTAAATTTGGAAAATATGGGGAGAAGGTCAAATGGACGTGGTGGCCCCGGTCGTGGTGCTGCTGGTGGAGCTCCTGTTGCAGGGAGAGGACGTGGTGGATCTGTGCCAGATACACGCACAAGTGAAACACCTTCCTCAGGTGCGAGTAGGCGACCGAGCCTGCGGCGGTATTTTGTCGCGCCTAATGAGGCTGTACGAATGTTTAGGCCAGGACAAGTACAGGCGATAGTAGATTGGGTTGCTGACAGTGCCTCGGGTTCCTTCACATTGTCTCCCACCCACTCTTCTGATGAAAGAACAGAGTTGGCACCTGAAGCCCATGTCCATCAGTCTTTCACCTCACCCCCTTGCAAATCAGCCAAGCAGTCTGAGCCCCAAATCATGCAGCAGTCTCTTCTGCTTTTCGATGACTCTGTTAGCAGGGTTTCCCAGGGCCATCCACCTAGCCCTGCCCCAGAAGTGGAAGAGATTGAGTGCACCGATGCCCAACCACTTATGTTTCATGATGAGTACATGGGAGGACCATCGCAGCACGTCTCGGATGATGGCGAAACACAGGTGCCAACTGCTGCTGCTTTCGCAATTGTGCAGACTGACAAGGAGGGCAGGGGTGAAGACTGGGTGGAAGATGATGTGGAGGACGATGAGGTCCTCGACCCCACATGGAATCAACATCATGCAGGTGACCAGTGTAGTTCGGAGGAAGAGGCGGTGGTCGCACAGAGCCACCAGCACAGCAGAAGAGGGAGCAGGATGCAAAAGCGGAGCGTCCGTCCCCTAGACAGTATGTCTGCTACTGCCCAACGCAGCAGGGGACCGAGCACACCAAAGCCAGGTCCAGGGAGTTCCCTAGATTGGCAGTTCTTCAGACAATGTGCTGATGACAAGACACGAGTGGTTTGCATGCTGTGCAATCAGAGCCTGAAGCGAGGCATAAACGTTCTCAACCTGAGCACAACCTGCATGACCAGGCATCTAAGTGCAAAGCACGAGCTGCAGTGGAGTAGACACCTCAGAAACCAAGAAAGGTCTCTGGCTCCTCCTGCTTCCTCTTCTGCTGCAGTCTCGGCCTCTTCATCCACCTCTGTAGTGACAGTGGCACCTGCCACCCCGCAAACAGAGGATCTGCCAGCAACACTACCACCTGGGTCACCAACCATCTCCACAATGTCCCATGGAAGCGTTCAGCTCTCTATCTCCCAAACATTGGAGCGGAAGAGGAAGTACCCCCCTAGCCACCCGCGATCCCTGGCCCTGAATGCCAGCATTTCAAAACTCCTGGCCTTTGAAATGCTGTCATTCCGTCTGGTGGAGACGCAGAGTTTTAAAAGCCTGATGGCATTGGCTGTCCCACAGTATGTCGTGCCCAGCCGCCACTACTTTTCAAGGCGAGCTATCCCTTCCCTGCACAACCAGGTGGGGGACAAAATCAGGTGTGCACTGCGCAACGCCATCTGTGGCAAGGTCCACCTAACTACGGATGCGTGGACCAGTAAGCACGGTCAGGGACGTTATATCTCCCTAACAGCATACTGCGTAAATGCAGTGGCGGCTGGGCCTGAGGCAGATAGCGGTTTGGCGCATGTCCTTCCACCACCGAGGATTGCAGGGCGCTTCAGTTTGCCTCCTGTTGCTAACTTCTCCTACTCCGCTTCCTCATCCTCTACCGCCTCCTCATCCATTCAGCGTAACACCTTCACCACCAACTTCAGCACAGCCAGGGGTAAACGACAGCAGGCAGTTTTAAAACTTTCCTGTTTGGGGGAAAAACCCCACACCGCGCAGGAGTTGTGGAGGGACATGGAACAACAGACCAATGAGTGGTTGCTGTCAGTGAGCCTCAAGCCCGGCCTGGTGGTGTGCGATAATGGGCGAAATCTCGTAGCAGCTCTGGGCCTAGCCGGTTTGACGCACATCCCTTGCCTGGCGCATGTGCTGAACTTGGTGGTCCAGAGGTTCCTTAAAAATTACCCCAATATGCCAGAGCTGCTGCAGAAAGTGCGGGCTGTGTGTGCGCACTTTCGGCATTCTCACCCTGCTGCTGCTCGCCTGTCAGCGCTGCAGCGTAACTTCGGCCTTCCCGCTCACCGCCTCATATGTGACGTGCCCACAAGGTGGAACTCCACCTTGCACATGCTGGCCAGACTGTGCGAGCAGCAGCAGGCGATAGTGGAGTTTCAGCTGCAGCAATCACGCGTGAGTCGCTCTGCGGAACAGCACCACTTCACCACAAATAACTGGGCCTCCATGCGAGACCTGTGTTCCTTGTTGCGCTGTTTCGAGTACTCCACCAACATGTCCAGTGCCAATGACGCCGTTCTTAGCGTTACTATCCCAGTTGTATGCCTCCTTGAAAAAACGCTTCGGGCGATGATGGAAGAGGATGTGGCACAGGAGGATGAGGAGGAGGAAGCGGGATCATTTCAAAGGCTTTCAGGGCAGTCTTTCACAAGTGGCTACGAGGGTGGGTTCCTGCACCAACAAACGCCAGGTACACAATTGTCCGGCAGAAAGGGCACAGTTCTGGAGGATGACGAGGTGGAGGAGGAGATGGAGGAGCAGGAGGAGGAGGAGGAGGAGGAGGAGCCATTTTCACAGCAGGGTGGCACCAAGACCAGCTCGTGGCCATCACTGGTGCGTGGCTTGAGGGATACAGAGGACACAGACGATACACCTCCCACAGAGGACAGCTTTTCTTTGCCTCTGGGCAGCCTGGCACACATGAGCGATTACATGCTGCAGTGTTTCCGCAATGACCGCCGAGTTGCCCACATTTTAACTGGTGCTGATTACTGGGTGGCCACCCTGCTGGATCCCTGTTACAAGGACAACGTACCGTCCTTAATTCCCTCACTGGAGCGGGATCGTAAGATGCGCGAGTACAAGCGCACGCTGGTAGACGCGCTGCTGGTGGCATTCCCACCTGACAGCGGGCGTACGGTGGAAGCACAAGGCGAAGGCAGAGGAGGAGGAAGAGGTCGCCAACGCAGCCGGGGCACCGGCAGCACCTCAGAAGGCAGGGTTAGCATGGCTGAAATGTGGAAAAGCTTTGTCAGCACGCCACAACAACCAGCACCACCAGCTGAGATGGAAAGTCTTAGCAGGAGGCAGCATTTCACCAACATGGTTGAGCAGTATGTGTCCACAGGCCTACACGTACTGGATGACGGGTCTGCCCCCTTTAACTTCTGGGTCTCCAAATTGGGCACATGGCCTGAGCTTGCCCTTTATGCCTTGGAGGTGCTGGCCTGCCCTGCAGCCAGTGTATTATCTGAACGTGTATTTAGCACGGCAGGGGGCGTTATCACAGACAAGCGCAGCCGCCTGTCCAGAGCCAATGTGGACAAGCTCACGTTCATTAAAATGAACCAGGCATGGATCCCACAGGACTTGTCCGTACCTTGTGCAGAATAGACATGTATACCGGTGTTGTGACAAAAACAGTCCGGCCATCGGATTGTGCCCGGCCCATACTGCGAAGGCGCAGCGCTTGCGCAGTACAGAGGACAAGGAGATTCACAAGATCTCCGAAGATGAACGGCGCCTGCGCCGTGAGTGCAGGTTCAAGCCCCACCATCCAAGTGGACATACGGTAGCACATAGTAACAGGGCCCCTCACGGGCTCGCTTCGATCGCCACGCTTCGGGCACGGCCTCACTTGGCTCGGCTTGAACCATGGATGGTGTGGCCTTCACCTGAATTCACCACGCAGGCGCCGTTCGTCTTGGGAGATTTTAGAAATCCCCTTGTCCTACATACTGAGCAAGAGCAGTACAGGGTGGACACTATTTGACGGGGGACAGAATTCGACACATCACCGGCCTTACCCAGCCATTGTTGTATTTTTGAATCAGTGTTGGCTACCTCGTCCTCCTCCACCTACACAGCCACATCCACCGCCACCTCAACCTCCTACTCCATATGGACCTCGTCCTCCTCCACCGCCGCTTCCACCTACACAGCCACATCCACCGCCACCTCAACCTCCTACTCCATATGGACCTCGTCCTCCTAGGCCAAGATTATTATTTTTTATTTTTATTTTTTTTTATGTTATTTTAAGTTATTTCCCTATACACACTTGCCATGCTCTTAACAACATTTTGCTGCCATTTGCAGCCCTCTAGCCCTTTCCATTACTTTTTTAGAGCCTTTTTAGTCCTTAGAAGTCCGGGTCCCCATTGACTTCAATGGGGTTCGGGTTCGGGTCCGGGTTCGGGTTAAAGTTCGGTCCCGAACCCGAACTTTTTTCCGAAGTTCGGCCGAACCCGTCGAACCCGAACATCCAGGTGTCCGCTCAACTCTAAAGAAGAGGGCTAATGTGTGTAGGACGTTGTGATTGGAACAACATCCATTGAAGAATTATAGGACATTTCAGCACTTTATTCATTTCATTTATTGGTTCTATTCATCCTCTTGGACTTATTTTGCACAGTGTTTAATATGTGAATACCGGAGTTTGTGTGTATTCACCATGTAGCGACCTCACCCCATCTCTTTCGTCTAGGGGTATCACACATGACAGGGTGAGATGCGCTACGGCCCATGTCCTCCCCATAGCTGTATGTGAGGTGAAGGCCAGTATCAGTATCTTCCTCGGGCCTATGTGCTTCTGTAAAGGATTAAGTCCTGTTGTGCCAACACTTCCCTTTGCTCCCATTAACCAGAGTTCCACACACCGATCACAGTCCAACTCTTGTTTTATTGTACATCTCACAATAAACAGTGCTTCAGTAGCCAACTGGTTGCGACTTGTTAACATTTTGATACGGGGGATGAGCAGGTCGAGGCACTATCCTAATTCTCAACGAAACCACTGCGATCTCGCCAGCGGTTACTATAGCCATAGCTTGAAAGGACTTAGAGCTTGAGAGTCTCTACCAGCGACTCAAGAGAACATAGATAGGAGTACCTTTGATGCGTTGCGGCCCCTGTCAGGGGAAGATGTCCCTCCAAGGGAGTTACCAGAGGCCCATCCGTCACTGGGTTGATGCTGCTCCAGACTCTCCGAATGGGTAACCTCCCTGGCCTCCTCACCTCAGACATGGGCCCCATCCACTTCAGGGACCCTCGGACTTCTCCACCCTCGCGGGACCCAGTCGAAGTCACTGGGCCCCAGGCCTCCTGGTTTAGTACCTCACCCCAGGCTGAAGGTGCCTGGGATGGACTCCAACTCCATTCCGGTCAGGCCTAGGGCACCTGAGCCGGAATCCGGAACCGCCCGCACCCAGGCCTAAGGTGCCTGGGCGCGTGATGATCAACCTCCAGAAGAGCAAGACCCCGTGACCAGGGCGTCTCCCCCTTTTATCCCCTCCAATGACGACACGGCAGGTTCCCCGCCCTCGCCGTACCATCTCCGAGAAGGGACAAAAAGGACAGCACTATCGCAGTGAATCTACCTTGAGCCTGCGGGCACTCACCACCCACCGGCCAAGGAGATTATTACACCGCCCAATCCTCCACGAATACAAATGGTCATTACTCCCATACCTACACACCTGAACTTCCACCCAGGTGTACCTCACCTAAATTTAAAGACCCCGCTACAACCATATTTATGTCAGTTGATTATTTTGCTAATTTGCACAGAATGCATTGCACGGTTGCACTTTGCTCAGCCATTTTGCACACACAGGATACAATACAATATTGGAGATTTATTTATCTATACTCCATTATTTATACTTTATTGTTTGAACACCGAAGGGTTTTTGCGCTTATCATTTATTATTTATTTTATTTTTTGGTGATATTGTGTTACACTATAGATTGAGCGGCATCCCCACTATTATTATAGCATTCACCAGGCAGGCGTAGTAGACTTCACTTTTATCTAATACATATTAAATTCATCGACATAAAAATTTCAACCACAGGGGACACCAGGACATAAATGAAGGAAATGTTGGAACTAGGATAAGACATTCCTCCAACAGCAGCCAGTAAAACACAGAACAGACCATGACTAATGTATAACAGATGTACTTACTGCTTACCCCCTGTTTGCTCCAACTTCTTACCCATAATCCTAAATTAACGAGACCACACCGAAATTGGAGTAAAACATAGGCCGTAGCAGCCTTATTTATTAAACAAATATATTTCCAAAATAATATCAAAATCCTAGCGTTGGTCTTTTGCGGGAACCTCCATAACCATCTGATAAAATATTGCACTGCGGTACCTCTCATATGCTTATAGGCCTCAAGCCGACCGGCTGGCTCAGAGACAACCACGGACCGCAGTGCACCCGTTACCAACACATTTTAGCTAAACCTCCGTTAGCTGAAATCCAACCATCAGGACCCATACCAACGATAGGTCCTGAACTCATTCCTTCCAAGGTATCTTCCTTCATCCGCAAAGACCAACACCCGCCACAGCACCCAAGGGGAAAACCTTACCCTTGGGGGCCCCCCACACCCCAGAGCTCACTGTATGCCATATTGCATTCCCAATGCCCATAAGTCACACCCCACAGCAGTGAGGTGCACACCATTGCCCCGCAGGTACCTCCAGACATCCACCACCAACTCCATGTGCCTTACCATCAACCCTTCATTCCTCACTACAAATCTACTCACTTCCCAATTAAGCTTCGTACGGACCCTGTAGATACCCTCTAAAGACCAAGCCCCATTCCATGCGGTCCGAGTGACAATGTCCAACCACCCAATGACCATGTCCGGGAATGCCATCGACCTTACCCCTAAATCATTACCACCTACGTGCAGGACCAAACGTCAGGCGGCCTATACAGATGTGCAAAGCTGTACCTCTGGAGCCCCTCCACTCCATAGCATTCCCGGAACTCCCAGCCATCTAGCACAAACCTCCTGGCTTGGAAACCCCACCTGCTGACCCTCTGGCCCCACATCCGCCCCTCATTACCCCTTTTTTTTTTTTATGTATTTTTAAACACGATTGAATGGCTCAGTATCCAGGCCAGGGCCTGTACCGAACCTGCAAGAAGAGAAAGAAACAAGCCACCAAGACCTCAGCAAGCCCAAAATCATCACAGCCCCCATACACTCTCTCCACCCAGCCCACCACTATTCGAATCCCACCAGCTAATGGGGGCGAATGTATAGCACAAATCTACAAGACTCCCACCTACCAAAGCGCTTAACCGCCTCAGCATCCATCCCACCTTAGCCGCCTCGGTCGCAGCCCCAACCCTGAAAGAAACGAGAAGAACATGCCCTCTCATCCAAGCCCCAACCCGGCAGCACTTCCTGGAAACTGAAACCCTGTGAAACCTGAACAACAAAGGGGGACCCGTCCATGTGCATTAAGAAGGACCCGACTGCCCCGGGACGCACCTCCCAAATAAAAACCCCCGTCACGGCCCCCTCCAGACACCACTGCTAGCCAGGCGGAGCCAAGCCCGCACCAACTGACCCCTGCCTACCTGCTCCATCTTGTATATCAGTAACACCAACGACACCCCCTCCTTCTTGCACCTAATCTCATAAACCCACATTCCCCCTTTGACGGACTTGGAAAGGCTGACCAGCTCCCCAAACCAAAAGGCCCCAAATTTATTTATTATTATTATTCCTTTTTCTTTTTTCTTTTTTTTTTTTTTGGGAAAACGAGAATAAACTTGCCAACGAAAACAACTCCCTCTAACTAGGGAAACCTCATATGCTGCTGCCCAAACCCTGCAGCTGCCCAAACATTTTATTATTATTACTATTATTATTTTTTTTATTTTTTTTATGGTATAACCAGGAGACACCCAAAATTCTTCCGTAAATTCCGGGCAACCCAGCCTTTGACCAGAAACGTCAAACCCGCTAGTTTTTTTTTTTTTTTTTTTAACGCGAGCCCGGCCACCCCATTGGTCCTATTTCTAGAAATAAAGTATAACGTCAACAGTCTAACCCCCTCGCCCCACCGAATCCACTTCACTCATGTGAACTACCACCTGCCACTACTGCCTAGCCTTCCGAGAAGTGGACGACTCCGATGGAATCTCACACCTCCAGACAGGACGGGACACCCCACGTTACCCCGCCACCAGCTCCACCACCCGGAACCTATCCCCACTGAAAAGCGAGGAAACGCTCCAGCTATGACGTTCTCCACTGGCGTTAGATGCACCAAGTAAATGACACATGCACTTGCAGACATAACCACACCGAGTGTGGCAACAGCTGAAACAACCGGGGGAGACGACACAGCGACTCTTGATCACTCGTACCATACCCAGGTTATACCCGTGGAACCAAACCTTCATCTCCCTTACTGAGGCGCCCCACCATACCACTGGAAAAGAAAAGCCCGGAGCAAAAAATGAGAGAAAAGAAATGAGCGGAGGGCTGGCATGACTAGGGAAACAGGGTACAGGATGTTAGAAGTATTAGGATTGGGTAGGAAGTTTAGTGGGAGGGGGAGTAAGTAGGAAAAGGAGTTGTCCCCTCCCCCAGGTCACCACAGTGTGAGGGAAAGTTCAGGGAGACAGAGCTATGGCAGAGGGGGAGCTGTTTCGGGCCTAGCTGCGGTCGGAAGCGGCACCAGGGAGCGCAGGTTGGTTACAGGAGACCCTGGGGCCAATGCTTGCTTGAAGGGTGGTGGGGGCAGGTACAGGGGGGGAGGGAGTCCACGCGAGCTTGAAGGTTACTGCCTTCAGAGCGCTTCTTACCCGACTATCCCCTAGAGCCCAGCGCCAGCCAATTAGTCTCCCTTATGGCCCCCCCCCGCTGAGCGTTCACGTTGCTCACAAGGGGGGGTCCCGGGAATCATCCCCCTCATAGTCAGGGCTCGGCGGGTGGCCGCACCGGCGGTTCGGGGTGGCCAGGCAGCTCGCTCGACACATGGACCAGAAGAGTGCGGGCCTCACCCCTGATGGGACGGTAGCGGGGGGTGGAGCCTCAGCGGGGGAGATCGTCGGTCGCGGTCACTGTGCCCTCTGCAGCCTCGGCCAGGTGACCCCCAGGTGATGATGGATCGCCAGGGGAGGGTGACAACGCGCCTGATGTCTCTCGGCAGGGCGGGGGGGGGGAAGTCGTCCCCCCCGGCCCGCGAAAAGCGACAGAGAAGTCCATGGGCGGGTCTGGAGCTCAGTGGCGGGGCCGGAGGGCTGCCAGATCCTCGGCATCCAGAGACGCTGCTCCTGGAGGGCTTTCATCAGATGGTCGCAGGGCGAGCTGACGGCTTCGGAAGACGATCGGTTTCCCCTGAGATGATCGGCAGCGATGGAGGCGAGACGGTCGGCTGGTGGGAATTTTTCCTAGGCAGCCCGGTAAGTAAAAAAAAAAAAAAAAAAGAAAAAAAAAAATTTTCTTTGCCATATAGGGGATAGTATAGTGGGTCCGTGGGGGGTGGTCCTACTGCAGGTGCTGGGGAGACATTGGTAACAGGGGGGCTACTGCAGGTGCTGGGGAGGCATCGGTAACGGGGGGGGCTCGCAGGGTGATTCTCCCCGGGTGGACACAATGGATGGGGCTGCACTTGGGGGGAGCTTCAGGCTCGCAGGGTTTTTTATTGGTGGGGCTCAAAGATTTTGGTTGGTGGATTTGAGAAGGGGGTCGGGCCGTGTGGTCCCGCTTGCAGGGAGGGATAGTATATCCTCATCACCCGTAGCGGTGCCGGCTGTGTGGGAGTCTGCGCATGACAGCTGATAGTGGGGTGCAAGTGGAGCAGAGGGTTTTGAAGTTCGTGGTAGCAGGGGACGCCGCTGGAAAACGGGATGTCATACGTTTGGCTGATTTAGCCACAGGTACAGTTGGTTTTAGGGTCCGCTGGGTGCTCACTTAAAGCCTGAGGTCCGGGATAAGATCTAAAAGGGTGAGTACGTAGAGATGTTGTTCACTCCTGCTGTTAAAAAAAAAATAAAAAAATTTGGGGTTACGCCAGGGTATTCCAACAATGGGAGGTGGTGAGAAGGGGAGGTATTGGTTGATTACATGTACTATCGGAAATAAGTTGCAAGCATTTGACATGAGGGTGATTGGGGGGAAGAACCCTGAACCCTGTCGGAGCTCTTTTGTTACCCAAATTCGGTAGGGGATGCTTACAGGGTTCACGGAGGTGCGGTTTGGATGCGGTCTGGGAGCAGTTTGGCGTAGGAGGGGATACATCCGGCACTACGGTGGGATCACAACGACATCAGGCTGGGAATGCGCCTTGTGACATCTGCTAGGCCCCAAGGGCAGTTGTTTCCTGGTAGGGGCGGGTGTTACTCCACCCAACCCACCCCCCCCCCCACAGTATAACAGTCCGGCTGGAGTAAGTAGGCCTGTTAGCGGTACACATAGGGCACGGGTAAATTCGGTGGAGTGTGTCGGTACAAGCACTAAGGTTCTGGGTTTGGGGGGGGGTTGGGATCACACCCTGTCGGTATGCTTCAAACACGGGAAAGAAAGGACGCCGGTGATGGGGGAACGGCGGCGGCCGTTTCTTGGTAGGTATACGGATGGTTAGACTAAGGTTTTTCTTTTCAGTGGGGTTTCACATGCCGTGTGATTTATGTTCGGCCATGCTGCGTCCCAATGTAGTTTCTGAGAAACTGCCCAGGGAAAGTAGCATTAGGACGCATAGGCGGCTCTTTCCCTTCCCAATCTTTTGTTGATTTGGGGGTTCCCCTTTGGGGTGTAGTGCCAAAGTAGGAGCTCAACAAATTTGGGCTGATGCACCACCTTTCTTTCCAAAAGGGGGGTTGGTCAACAATGCCATTGACATGGGAGGACACACAGTGAGTTACGCTTCCTTGGATGCGGCACTGTATTGGGCTCGTCGGATTGGTCCGGGCCGCCCGGACAGCTTCCGGTTGTGGGGTTGGTGGGGTACTGGGGTTTTTTATGTCGATATGAGTCTGCCGATTGGTTGCTCTGTCTCCGGGGCACTGTTTAGCAGTTCAACTCATTGGGGGAAGGTGTGATGAGGGATGTGTCAGGAGTATCGCCCATCAGCCATTATTTGGACGACTTGCTGTGCGTAGGCCTGGCATCGCCAACTATCTTCGGGGTGCTCCTGTCTACATTGGAGCACGTCGCAAGGATCAGATCGCCTAAGCATTTTGTGCGTTGGGTGGACTCACAGGGAGGATTTGCGGGTGTGCCTCATTACTGGACGGGTTTCCCAGGAGGGGACTGGGGGGGTTTGGTGCGGTTAAGAACTTTGAGTGGGGGTGGTACACAGTGTCGGGTGGCTCGACAGGTTTGGGGGCATTCTTTCAAGGCGGGTGTAGTGGGCCTTCGGTCTTGGATTGACAGGGGTTTTCACACAAGATCTGGTGCTGCTGGAGTCATTTCCAGTGGTATGGTGGGGCGCCTCAGTAAGGAAGATGAAGGTTTGGTTCCACGGGTATAACCTGGGTATGGTACGAGTGATCAAGAGTCGCTGTGTCGTCTCCCCCGGTTGTTTCAGCTGTTGCCACACTCGGTGTGGTTATGTCTGCAAGTGCATGTGTCGTTTACTTGGTGCATCTAACACCAGTGGAGAACGTCATAGCTGGAGCGTTTCCTCGCTTTTCAGTGGGGATAGTTTCCGGGTGGTGGAGCTGGTGGCGGGGTAACGTGGGGTGTCCCGTCCTGTCTGGAGGTGTGAGATTCCATCGGAGTCGTCCACTTCTCGGAAGGCTAGGCAGTAGTGGCAGGTGGTAGTTCACATGAGTGAAGTGGATTCGGTGGGGCGAGGGGGTTAGACTGTTGACGTTATACTTTATTTCTAAAAATAGGACCAATGGGGTGGCCGGGCTCGCGTTAAAAAAAAAAAAAAAAAAAAAAGAACTAGCGGGTTTGACGTTTCTGGTCAAAGGCTGGGTTGCCCGGAATTTACGGAAGAATTTTGGGAGTCTCCTGGTTATATCATAAAAAAATAAAATAAAAAAATAATAATAATAATAAAATGTTTGGGCAGCTGCAGGGTTTGGGCAGCAGCATATGAGGTTTCCCTAGTTAGAGGGAGTTGTTTTCATTGGCAAGTTTATTCTCGTTTTCCAAAAAAAAAAAAAAAAAAAAGGAATAATAATAATAAATAAATTTGGGGCCTTTTTGGTTTGGGGAGCTGGTCAGCCTTTCCAAGTCCGTCAAAGGGGGAATGTGGGTTTATGAGATTAGGTGCAAGAAGGAGGGGGTGTCGTTGGTGTTACTGATATACAAGATGGAGCAGGTAGGCAGGGGTCAGTTGGTGCGGGCTTGGCTCCGCCTGGCTAGCAGTGGTGTCTGGAGGGGGCCGTGACGGGGGTTTTTATTTGGGAGGTGCGTCCCGGGGCAGTCGGGTCCTTCTTAATGCACATGGACGGGTCCCCCTTTGTTGTTCAGGTTTCACAGGGTTTCAGTTTCCAGGAAGTGCTGCCGGGTTGGGGCTTGGATGAGAGGGCATGTTCTTCTCGTTTCTTTCAGGGTTGGGGCTGCGACCGAGGCGGCTAAGGTGGGATGGATGCTGAGGCGGTTAAGCGCTTTGGTAGGTGGGAGTCTTGTAGATTTGTGCTATACATTCGCCCCCATTAGCTGGTGGGATTCGAATAGTGGTGGGCTGGGTGGAGAGAGTGTATGGGGGCTGTGATGATTTTGGGCTTGCTGAGGTCTTGGTGGCTTGTTTCTTTCTCTTCTTGCAGGTTCGGTACAGGCCCTGGCCTGGATACTGGGCCATTCGATCGTGTTTAAAAATACATAAAAAAAAAAAAAGGGGTAATGAGGGGCGGATGTGGGGCCAGAGGGTCAGCAGGTGGGGTTTCCAAGCCAGGAGGTTTGTGCTAGATGGCTGGGAGTTCCGGGAATGCTATGGAGTGGAGGGGCTCCAGAGGTACAGCTTTGCACGTCTGTATAGGCCGCCTGACGTTTTGGTCCTGCACGTAGGTGGTAATGATTTAGGGGTAAGGTCGATGGCATTCCCGGACATGGTCATTGGGTGGTTGGACATTGTCACTCGGACCGCATGGAATGGGGCTTGGTCTTTAGAGGGTATTGTGACAGCAGGAAGGTAAAGTCACCTGGTTGCATCCAGGGGGGTAGATATATTTCGCCCAGATTCAGGCTTTACGCCGACGTATACAACTAGGTGGAGAGTTGTATAAGGCTAGTGGGCTCATTGATGACTCATACCTCTAGGGAGAGGGCTGGGCGTCGTGCAGACAGGGAGTTGATGAGACCAGCTGAACTTTGTCAGCTCATTTAGGCCTCTATAAGAACTCCCAGCTTCATTAGATGTTAGCTCATGCCTGGAACCAGACCTGTGTGGACTGTCTAGGGAGAGTGAACCCCTGTGTGGTGAGAAAAAGCCTGTGTGGCTATTTGCTTGGACATTTAAAACTAGGGACTTAGGGACTAGGACAGCACTAGGCTGATCCCAGTTGTTAGTTAGGAAACCTGTATGTTTAGTCAGAGGTCAACTTGACCAGGATTTATTTTGTTTGTTTCTTTTGCTTTGCTGTGTTTTGTCACTGTAAATAGAAAATAAACCGCACCTTTTTGATTTTGAAAACCACAACCTCCGTTTGCTGGGCCTGTTTTGTGTGGGGAGCCCATCCCGGGGGTCACACACACCCGCTGCCGAGCTAACCCCCTCACAGTTGGTGGAGAACCAGTGGCAGTTTTTTTAGGCCAGCATGGAGGAGATACTGAAACAGCTGGCTCTAGCAAATGCCAATCAACAGCAGACAAATGCAGGTTTGCAAAAGAGCCTTGCAGCTCAACAACAGAGCCTTGCAGCCCAGCAGCAGACAAACGCAACTTTGCAACAGAGTCTGGAGGCTCAGCAACGAGCCCAGCAGCAATCTGAGGCCCGCTTCATAGACCTGTTGCAGAAGCAAGAGCAGAGACTACAACAACAGATGGAAGCAGTAATGCAGCAACGTCCGCAGACCAGTGAGGAAAGCCGTCCCACTAATACCGCGTCCTTTGGGGTGAGTCGTTTATTGACAAAAATGACTGGAGAGGATGATCCAGAGGTATTTTTGACCACATTTGAAAGGACCGCTGAAAGAGAAAAGTGGCCTGAGGAGCAGTGGGCTGGACTGGTGGCTCCTCTGTTAACTGGTGAATCGCAGAAAGCTTACTATGACCTAGAGCCTAACCAAGCAAAAGACTATGTGATGCTAAAAGCTGAAATATTGGCAAGGCTGGGTGTCACCCAGGCTGTCCGGGCTCAGCGTGTGCATAACTGGACTTTCCAGCTTGGAAAACCCCCCAGGTCTCAAATGTATGATCTCATTCACCTGAGCAGAAAGTGGCTACAGCCAGAGACTTTGTCCGCACCAAAGATTGTGGAACGTGTTGTAATGGATCGGTTTTTGAGAGCTCTTCCTACTGCCATCCAAAAGTGGGTAAGCCATGGAGACCCAGAGACGGCCGATGGTCTTGTGGATCGTGTGGAGAAATACTTGGCTACAGAGAACCTGACGGCCTCTTCCAGAGACACTCGGACTTTCCACCCTAAGACCAGACCATCCCCAGGGGCGGATAAGAGGATTCCAAGGGGTGAGGGTGGAGAGAGTGAGAGGGTGGGAGCTCTACCCCAAGTTTGGCGAGAACGGCCTGGGAAATCAGCGGCTCAAGAGGCGGCAAGAAGGATCATTTGCTACCGCTGCCGGCAAGCGGGACATATTGCAGCAAATTGCCCGGTTTTGGAGGAACCCATGCAGTGTGACTTTCTGACGGGCAGACGTCAGTTGCTGTGTGCGACAGTCGCATGCACTGCCATTCGGGGAACTGAGAAACATTTATGCAAAATGTGTATTAATGGTAGAAATGTTGTGGTATTGCTGGATTCAGGTAGCCTTGTGACCCTGATAAAGGCTGAATTAGTTAAAACAGAGGTCTCTGGGAATAGCAAGGTAGCTGTTATTTGTGTGCATGGGGACACCCGAGAGTATCCAGTGACTACAGTGTGTTTCGAGACCCCCAAAGGTACCCTCTCTCATCCAGTGGGCTTAGTATCTCAGTTACCGTATGACGCCATTGTGGGAAGGGATTTTCCGAAGTTCTGGGAACTGTGGGATGATCCTGAGCCCCCCACTGGTGCCCCTATGTACCAGGAATGTGATAGCCAGAACTCCCCTGAGAGTGGTGAGGACTCTCCGGAATTTCCCTTGTCAGTATTGGCAGGGGAGACTCAAGAAACTGGAGAGGAGCCCACCTCCTCAGACGAAAACCTACCGTCTGTGGAGTTTTCTGATCTTGAGGTTCACAGGGAAAACTTTGCCACAGAACAGTTGAAAGACCCCGCCCTAATAAAGGCACGGGAAAACGTAGTGAAAATAGATGGCGAGTTAGTAAACCCAGATAATACCTGCACTTACCCATACTTCAGCGTAGAGAAGGACCTACTGTATCGGGTGGCAAAAAGGGCAGAAGAAACCGTTGAGCAGCTTGTGGTGCCCAAACCTTACAGGAAGTTGGTGTTGGAGTTGGCCCATGGGCACATTCTTGGAGGTCATCTGGGGACAGAGAAAACCCGAGAGAGGGTATTACAGAGATTCTATTGGCCGGGGGTGATGAAGGACATAGAAAATTATTGTTCCTCCTGCCCTGTGTGTCAGAGGTCGGCCCCGATGCCACATTTCCGTAGCCCGCTGGTCCCTCTACCCATCATTGAGGTCCCGTTTGAGAGGATCACCATGGATTTGGTAGGTCCTATAATCAAGTCCGCT